>OX422212.1:260079156-261279156 GCA_949130495.1 Sambucus nigra
GATAAATTTGATTTTATATATGTCATTTTTATGAACATTTATGGTAGGGCTTTATATGTCCATTTTGAAAAATTCCAAAACTGACATAAATGGTCATTTTTGTCAGTTTTTGACTGACATAAATGACTATTTTTCTTGTAGTATTTAGGAATAACTTTCCCTGTGGTGTCGATGCCCCAGGTGGAGAAGGGCCAAGGTGAGGTCATATTGTAGAGTTCTCGAGGAGGCGAGTGTTGGAGATTGGCAAACTGTTGGCATTAGATGCATCTTCAAACCTAGGCAGTCAATCTTGAACTATGGTGGTCCAATAGTACCCTTGACGGATGATCTTTTTAGCTAACATGAGACCATTCATGTGGGGCTCGCATTCCTCATTGTGGATCTTTTTCATCATTTCTTCAACATCAACCATTTATATGCAGTGCAAGTGGGTTCCATCAAAGTTTCTCGCAAATAGTGCTTTGTCGTAGATGATATACGGGCAACCATCTTGCAAAGGTCTCATGGTCTTTCTTATCAGTATCTTAGGGATACCTACCATATTTGAGGAGGCACCAAATGGCATAGCATCATAACTCGGCTATAACAAAATATTCCTCGGGAACAATTTTAATATGGTAGCAATGCATAGGCTTAGCTTATTTTTAAACTAGGAACGGGCCATTATTATTCCCACGGGCATGTCGACACTGTTGTCTACCCTATCCAGATCTTTGTCTGGCAATTAAAAAACCCAAACATCGGCTTTTTCTTTCGGGTAATTAATAAGGTAGTCGGATATGGATCTCCCTTTTATATCTTTCTACATAACATATATAATATCGAACTCGGATAACAACAACAACCATTGGACCATTCTCTTGGACACAATGGGCTTTTATAGCAAGTAATTGATGGTATCCATCTGAGATACAAGTCTAATGGGGAAGGCAAGCATGTAATATCGTATTTTTTTCATGACCTAGGACAGGGCAACACATTCTTTCTCTAAATAAGTGTAGTTAACTTCGTACTCGAGTAATTTTTGGCTGGCATAGTAAGCTGCTCTTACCTTACGGGATTCTTTAATGTATTAGGTGAGCAAAGCCCCTGCTGTAGTATCTGTGACTGCCCAGTGTAGGAGGAGGGGGAGACCTAGCTACGGAGGCATGAACACCATAGGTTAGGTAAGGTATCACTTGATTCAGTTAATGGCCTCTTGCCAGGCCTCATTTTAAACTTTGGTATAATCTTTCTAGATAAGCTTAGAAATGGGTTCGTAAATAGAGGTCAGCTGGATGATGAGCTGACTGATGTACTATAATTTTCCCAGGAATCCTTGGACTTCCTTCTCCATCTATGGTGGTGGCATCTCAAGTATGGCTTTTAGTTTAGCGAGGTCATCTTCGATTCCCTTTTCATTGACCGTGAATCTAATGAGTTTTCCTTTTATGACACAAAGAACACATTTCTGTGGGTTTATCTTGTATTACCGCAATCGCTAAAAAAACTTCTGAAGGGTGGTACTATGAGCTTCTCGAGTCTTAGATTTGATGATCATATCGTCCACATAGACCTCGACCTATTTGTGCATAAGGTCTTGCAGGATGGTTATGAGCCCTTTATTAGCTAAACCCGATGTTCTTGAGTCACAATGGCATGATAGTGTAACAGAAGGTTCCCCATGGGGTGATGAAGACGATTTTCGCCCAATGGTCAAGGTACATATTGACTGATTATATCCAAAAAATTCATGGACAAATGACTTGAGTGAGATACTACCCGCATTGTCTACGATCATGTCAATATTGGGTAATGGATAATAGTCCTTCAGGGATGATTTGTTCAAATCCTAGTAGTCGACGTACATGCGAACTTTCCCTCCTGACTTTGGCACATGGATGATGTTGGCGAGACATGCAGATATTTCACTATGCGAATGAAACCTACGTTTAGTTGCTTGGGAACTTCTTCTTTGACTCTGAGAAATTTTTCTGTGCGGAGCTTCCATAGCTCGAGTTTGACCGACTTAGATTAAGGGATGTTGGGATATCATGTTGAACTATTTTTGGGTTAATACTGAGAAAGTCATCGTAGGACCATGAAAATACGTCCATGAATTCCTTCAGTATCTCATCGAATTTTGCACGCTTATGCTCGTTAAGGGTGGACCCAATCCTATTATCGCGTTGATGGCTACTAGAATTCAGATTAATAACAAAAGTTTTATCAATATTTATTTGAACGCGGTTATGTTGTTTGTTATTCACCTTATTAAGAGCAGTTAAGAATTATTAATTTGCAAAATCATCATCGTCATGAAGAGTTTGATTAGAATCAAAACAATTAAGGTAAGGCACAAAAAGATACTGAAAATCTTCATTTTTTTCATTCTCGGGAAAAAAATGCAATTAAGAACCTCATCAAAAGAGGTCTCAGTTACATTAACATTAGAAAAGGAACAAAAAAATCAGATACTGAGATTTGGATAGGGTAGACAGGAGTGTCGGTTTGAATCTGGTCATGTTAGGTAGGCATGGCATTTCAGTTAAGGGGAGACACGTTAGCAGCTCTGGTTTGAGTAGACAGGTCCGACGGTGCAGTATTTAAATGGATCATGCAAAGGCTTAACCCCAGTGTCTGAAGGTTGAATGAGTCTTCAAAATTACTTTCCTCAAAATAGTAACACCCCTCCTAATTAAATACCGGGAGGACAGTCCCATACCAAATTCAAACAAAATATACAGTTGGCTCATTCTTAGCATCACTGTCGAAAACATCTACAACTCACCCAATACCCAATTATGCTGGTGTTAAAAACTTTCCAAATTTTAATTCAACAAAATCCATTTTTAGTTTACAAATAACACTACACATTTTATTCTACAACACTAAGAACCAAATAGATAATTCAAAAGAATATAAATTCAATTGGAATAAACATTCCCAAATAATTATCCCATACAGTAATCCCAACAATAGTAAATGTATTAAAATGACACGAATACAAGAGTATTTGACTCAGATAAAAAAGAGATAACTGAATTCCTTTGGGCAACATGCCCTAACTAAAAGAATATTGTGAAAGAAATGAAGATAAGCTTCTAAGAAATACTCTATAGATCGTCATAATCCTCTAAGGTTGGCGTCCCTGCTGCTGGACACCAGATATAGAAGGTACAATAGAAAAGAGAATATGCAAGAAAACGGGTCAGAGCCCGATGTGAAAATGATTTTGAAAATAACAAGTATTTAACAAGTGCAATAAAGCATTTATTATGTACATGTTAGTATCCAACTCTCACTTTCTATTCTCACCTCTCATCTAGAGTGTACGCTTAACATTTCCTATTAACCTCCTAGTTAATGATTCCTCTTCACAAATTTCTATAATATGATTCCATGCCATATCATAACCCCGTATGTCCCATACCATACGTGATATAATCATTCATATACGCTTTTTCATTTATATGAATCGTTTCCCATTAACATGAATCGTTTCTCATTAATATGAATTAAGCTCTTCAATAAATATTCATTAACTTATTTCAATTCTTTTCTCAATTCACCGTTATCTACAATTATCACACAGTAGATGATTTAACCACTATATACACTCATTCATTTAATTCATTATATATATATATATATATATATATATATATATATATATATATATATATATATATATAATACGGAACCCCGAGTCACAGCTCCGGTGCATCCATTACTCTGCTATCACGTCCCAATATCGCTGGTCACCGAATAGGTGACAAAAGGTTCGGTAAGTATTCCTCGAACCACAAACAACAACACAAATATTGGAGGCGAACATAGTTCTCATACCCACGGGCCACGCACATACCTATGTTCCCATAGTCAGCGGACTTATCAACTCCCCGATAATTCTTTTATAAACCTATGTTCTCGAGCGACAAATAAAAAATCCCATGGATTCATCAGGATATGACTGCCCTCACGCGCAAACCTCCCGTCGATAGCAAGTAATCTAGGTATGTCATACACATAAATTATCAATCAATCAAATAGGCATTATCATCTACCTATAATATAATATCAACAAGGTAATCCCACTAACCTAATATAAATCCCATACGTAGCATTACATCTCTTTAAATCCTACGTATTGAAATATTATTACTTTACTTCCTTAATTTAATTATTCCAGAGTCTCACTCATTAGTCATGGTTTAAATAGGTTTTCCCTCAACACATTTATTCAGTAAGAAATCACTAATATCCTACTGGTCCACCTCATCTTATTTCTCGAATTACTACGAATTAAACTCTCTGTTAATTAGGGTTAAAACCGATTGTTTCTAATCTCTTATAAACACATCTTCTATCAACTAGGATTGAATACCATCATCACATGGCTCATAGTCTATAGTGTTTCATTCACACTATATGACTTATCAACAAAATAAACATCCTCACATCTTATAACATCTCTCCACTCCCGACGTCGTTAAGGTTCATGCGCGGAGCGTCTCGCAAAGCGAAATCCAAACAAGGAACCCCTCCAATACATTACTACTTAACTTTGTCGGCCGTGGAGGTCCGTCAACTTCAATACGCAACCGGGATAACCTCATCCCCTCTTTCAACCAAATGTGGTCTGAAATCCCATCTCTATCTAGGAGCCATACCACTAAGAGCTTGTACAACACTCAGTCCTTGCGCAATCAATAATGAGCTTAAACGCAGTCCTTCATGCTTAAATTGTAACCATAAGGCTACCCAGATGTTATATTAAATCTCCCCTACTGGACCTATCCTTAATCCTCATGCATAAAAATTAGAATCCAACACATGAATCTAGCAACCGAAATTTCTTTCAATTTAATTATCATAATTCTAATCAATTAAATCCCAATCAAATCAATTCAATAATTAACTAGGGCTTACTTAACCTTCCTAAGTCCCATTACATCCAATTAATAATCACCAAAGTTTTAGAAAAGGTTTGGAATACAAACAAGCGTTAAAAGAAATATCTTCAAGGATTCTGGGGAGGTCGATCGATCGAAGGCAGGGGGTCAATCGATCGATCGCCCAGATAACAACCCAGTTTTCTGCATTTCTTCTACAACGGGTTTCATCACTTTAGATCATTGAAACCTTCATTTTAACAACCCAAATTCCTAATAAACCGTACTACATGATATAGCAACATATGTAAATGATTTCTAATGCTCTAAACATCCTATAATCATCAAGAGTTTGAATTAAAAGCATATGTTTAACCTCTTTTTCTAGAAAATTATATACATGATATCTTCAAGAACACACCATTGATTCTCAACATTTCTTCAACAAATTTATGATTATTTCATAGATTACTATCTACCTACAACATGAGTTTGATTCCTATAAACTTCCATTTTTTCAGAAATCCATGAACAACTCTTCATTATCTTCCAAACATGAAAAAATCTCATCTTTTTATAACTATCTTAACATGGACAATAAACAAACTTAGATTTCAATTATCAAACACTTGCCTCTAATGAAGATCTGATCCTTTGGAGTTAAATAACATAGGTGGTTCTCCCTTTCTCCGGACAACTTCCGATGGTGGTTGACTGTGGTGACCTTTGGTTCTTTGGTTCTCCTCCTTTCCAAGCAAGCTTTTCTCTTCCCAAACAACCTTTCACTCTCTCTAAGAAGATGACCTTTCACTTTTTTGTAGAAGTGATGAATGAACCCACGTTCAACTAATCTCCAAATACTTATAATAAGACAAAATCCGAAATCACTATTCATCCCCTTGTAAAAATGACCAAAATGCCCTTTTTGGTTGTCCTTTCATTTCCAAATGACCCGAGACCCAAAACCAACATCCAAAAAGACTTTTCTGACTATTTCAACCATTCCGGACTCAATGACGTAGTCGAAATTCTTATAGGTCGATGTAAAAATAAGTTTCTTATTAATTTAACAAATTAGTCCCGACACGTCCCATACCGCGTCCGACTAAAAATTCAAATTACCGAATTAATAACTCACAGCAATATCAGTAACATCACATTCATATATTACCTAAATATCTTTAAGTAATATTCATAATCATCCATTTTAATATCCGAAATTCGGATAAAACCCAAATGAATTAATTTATAATAAAATCCAATTAATCCATTAATTTAAAATATAACCCATTTTAAAAGTCATTAAAATCACGAGGTATTACATACCTCCCCCCTTATAACCGAATTTCGTCTCAAAATTCGGAAAGATAAATCATATTGGTAAGGTCAACTCTGAGTATAAATCTCACATCGCAAGCAATCTATGCCGTACCGCCCATACAGGACATTAACGAAAATCCCCATTGATGTTATACGCCAAGCCTCACCATATAGTTTCAACTGAATCGAATTTAGACTTTACGCAATCTTCCTTATACAATACTAGTGACAAAGTTTGGAAAAAATGATCCTTAATCATTACGTAAATAAATCCTGAAGTCCCAACTACTTACTGTTTCACAATTATGAAAAATACTACAATCCAACCATCCAGGGCGCCCATACACCCTATCGTACCACTTTTATTATAAAAAAATGGATATGATTACCCGCAAAATACTCCGATTTATCGCAAAGGTTATAAATTCATATCCTAAAGACCTAACTTATTTCGACTCCCAACGGTTATTAGTTTCATGAGTGGGGTGTCTCGCAAGCGAAATCCAAAGAAGCAAGCCGCCTGATACACTACTACCTAAAGTAGTCGGTCATCGAAACTTCTCAGGTCCTTAGTCAATAGTTTATAACCTCTTTATAGGTTTTTTAGATTTCAAATAAAAGTCTACTCATCTACTCTCTTATTAAAGACAAGATGCTGGCTATTGCTCTCATATACCACAAATCATTCCACGCCGATAGTCACATCATGATCGGACATGCCTAAAGTAAGTAATTTCGTGATAAAAATCATACCCACGTGATGTCATGAAAAATATAGGTGTCCCATAACCCCTCGGCGAGTCTATGTAAATAATAGTTCTACAGGCTAAGTTTAACAACCCTTTAGCCCATACAATATTAATTGCTATAAAAATTAGTATGCGCCTCATAACTCTTTAGATAGAAAACATACCCTCATTCGCGGGTGGTGGTTGTTGACTCCCACTACTATAACTTTGTTTCGATGAGTCAAAAAAAATTTTATCCCAAATTTTTAGTTCTAGTTAACCACACTCCACTATATGTCCAAGTCTTTGGATATATTGCCTTCGTTGGGTAACACACCCAATTCTCGCATTTCTATAACTTCTACCTATGACTCTCCTCAATCTTCCATTATAGGGGTGACCTCGACTACGGTCATCATACTCGAACATACTTCATAACCTCCTAAGTACAACCTCCACTATCCGTCCAATGGCCCTCATCTGCCATAATTCTTGTACGAACCCGTCCGAATGCGAATAAGATTCACTATTATATACGTTATAGCAGAAGAACTGAATCTTACCAAAGAAATCAACAATCCTAAACATAGGGCTCTGCATCAAAGAACACTAAGCTGAAAGCACAATAAGCCGTACAGACCCTAAAGGACACTAGAACATGATGCTCTGATACCACCTATAACACCCCACCTAATTAAATATCGGGTGGCCAGTCCCATACCAAATTAAAACAGCATATATTGTTGTCTCATTCTTAGCATCACTATTAAAAACATCTACAACTCACCCAATACCTAATTAAGCTGGTGTTAAAAACTTTCCAAATTTTATTTCAACAAAATCCATTTTTAGTTTACAAATAACACTACACATTTTATTCTACAAAACTAAGAACCGAACAGATAATTCAAAGGAATATAAATGCAACTGGAATAAACATTCCCAAATAATTATCCCAAATAGTAATCCCAACAATAGTAAATATATTAAAATGACACAAATACAAGAGTTTTTGACTCAGATAGAAAATAGATAACTGAATTCCTTTGTGCGACATGCCCTAACTAAAAGAATACTGTGAAACAAATGAAGATAGGCGTCTAAGAAATACTCCATAACTCCATAGCTCATCATAATCCTCTAAGGTTGGCGTCCCTGCTATTGGACACCTGATATGGAAGGTATAATAGAAAAGAGAATATGCAAGGAAACAGGTCAGATCCCACGGTGAAAATGATTTTGAAAACAAGTATTTAACAAGTGCAATAAAGCATTTATTATTTACATGTTAGTATCCAACTCTCACTTGCTATTCTCACCTCTCATCTAGAGTGTACGCTTAACATTTCCTATTAACCTCCTAGTTAATGATTCCTCTTCACAAATTTCCATAATATGATTCCATCCCATATCATAACCCCGTATGTCCCATACCATACGTGGTATAATCATTCATATACGTTTTTTCATTTATATGAATCGTTTCTCATTAACTTGAATCGTTTCTCATTAATATGAATTAAGCTCGTTAATAAATATTCATTAACTTATTTCAATTCTTTTCTCAATTCACCGTTATCTACAATTATCACACAGTAGATGATTTAACCACAATATACACTCATTCATTTAATTCATTATATATATATATATATATATATATATATATATATATATATATATATATATATATATATATATATATATACACTAGCGGAATGCCCGTGCCTAAAGGCACGACGAAAATTTCCAAAGGACGTAATGCAAAACGACAAAAATTTCATTCCCTAACAAAACGAAGTGTAATTTTATGATCTTACCCCTCTTATTTGTCTTCTTTTCAATGAAGTTGTGGTTACCATAAATAGAGACAGGTAGCAACAATTTTACTTATAACATTAATCAAATATACACATCAAAGTAAAAAACATTAACCTAAATCCCTTTCAATGGATATTCTTTACAAAAATATCATATCAACATCTACTCCAATAATAATAAGGTATATTCTCAATACTACTAATTTATTGTATTATACAACATTAGCTTCCTAGGCTCCAATGTAGTTTTCAATGAGATACCGTATGTATTATTGTAAGTCCAACAAAAATAACATGTAATTGGATATTAAGAGGAAACTTGGTTTTAACATACCGAGTATACAAATCTCCCATTTAAGAATATCATCAATGACAATAACATGAGTGACAACATATCATTCCATAAATTAATATGCAATTGTTTGCCCTTGCATGCATTGTATAAAAGACTTTTAGTTATAATACCACCTAATACTGTGTAGAAAATAATCCCACCCAAAGTCGAAACTTCTCTTGGATTGACCTTTATTAGCAACATACATAGTTAAGGCTCTAAAAATATTTTAGAAAAATTAAATCAATATATAAAATCAAATTGATACTACATATTCCAACATAATCACAATAAATAAACCATAAAAATTAGTGGAATGATTTCAAAAAAATAATAACCACGGTTACTTTCCACCAAATTTAGACACCATCCATTAGAAATCTGGGGTCTTTTTTTTATACTCTCAAAGTAACTTACAACCACACTATTCACAACCCAAAAGGAGTCATTTAACATAAACCTGTGCATGAATTTTTTCAGATTCAACATCTATCCAACCTTGAACTTAAATCTACTAAGTGATTTTGGATTTCATCGGAATCTCCTTCAACGGGTTTTTGTTTTGAGTTTCCAGAATCTCCTTCAGTTTTAGTTGGCCCAGATTCCCGAGGCAGAGGCTTGGATTGATCCTTCTTAATGGGATTCTTTGAAGCAATTATATCCTTGTCACGATTTGTATAAGGGCTAAGACATGACCCTCCACCCTCCGAGAAGTTTTTGGATTCAGAAATGCAACTTGTGTTCCTTCCAAGCTAGGAGCTATCGGGTGAGTGGTTGGAATATTCTTCAGTTCAACTTTTGGAGGGGGTTCCTCATAGAAACATAGCATAATGTAGCTTTAAATATCAAGCTCTTCCTTAGTAGCTTTATTTATGCCTGCTGACATTCCTTTGATTTTTCCTGCAAGGTACTATTTTCCACTTCCTTTGCTTGTATCTTCTAATCTATCTTTGAAAAGAACTCTCGTCTCTTAGCAGGCGCATTAATCGACTTTGAAGTGGGATCAGAAAGAAACCAGTCCCGGAGAAAATAATGTGGATATAGTAACTGTACCAATCAAGAAAAGGGACTAAAAAGTAAGTACAAATAAAAAAAGTCAAGAGGAACGTTGTGCTACTGGAACAAATAGAGTTAAAACATATTATAAGCTATAAAAGACATAACCCAGAGACAAAGCATGTTTATGAACTACACGCCAAACAAGCCTCATTTTGATGAACGTGCAAACATACCTCATTTTGATGAACTACATGCCAAACATGCCTCATTTTGATACAAATCATGTTTATGAACATAGCAAGATATGCAAACAGACCTCATTTTGATAAACTACACACCATCCTTTTCAGATCCAAAGCAAATCTACAAAAACCATGGGATAGGGCATGACATATGGATTTTCTTCTGTACATATATCTTCTTGTGAATCTGTAACAAAATATCAATGTTATTTAAATAAAAAACATTGAGTCATTTTAAAAATCATTAGAAAATAATTCCAATTGACATCATACAAATGACTTTGTAAACAGTTGAAGTAGATAAAATCAGTGTGAACTCATATGAATAACTGGTGTTGGGGTAAATCAAAAATCAATGTCATGTTCTAACACACATCATTACCAACTAATTTGGAAAAAAAGTGTGTTGTAAAAAAATGTCATAAATCAGTGTTATGTTCTAATGAAGATGCTAAACTTAATATGGTAGAAAGCATTACTTGAACAGCCTTTTGGGATTTTCAATCAAGAGAGTGGTTTGTCATTGAATATACAGAACATGCTCAAATTGTAGACTTCAAATTTAATATCATCACTGCAAATTCAAATTGTAGACTTCAAGTTGCATATTCAGTGATGATATACAATTTGAATAAAATTTGAATCACATGTTCTGTATATTCAGTGAATGTATCGTAAATTGTATACAAACTTCAAAGTTGTTATCAAACCTATGCAGAAGATTAAACTCACTCAGGGTTGGCGAATGCGTGTAGTACCATTTGTCTATTATGGCAACCCATAATTCATCATATTAATAAACATTAAAGAATAATAGTGAACCAAATTTAATTAGAAACAGTAGATAATGACTGATTTAAAACCAATATTAATTTTTAATATCAAGAAATGAACACCACTCGCGCCTGATAGACCATTAACTCCATGACCTTTCGTTACTACAAATGTTTCCACGTCCCATGTGTTATATGTGACCGGAGGGTCTAAAAGAGCAATAAAAACATCAATAACAGAAACCAGTGCTCTTAAAAATGATAGCCAAGGTGAACAATATCAAAATAAAAAAAAAACACCAAATACTTTTCTATTCGAATCAAATTCCTTTTTAATTCCTATAACTAAACAAATCATTTGGCCATTAGTATGGTTCATAAAACATGAGACCCAACCATAGTAAATCCCAAAGTCCTAATGTGGAGATGCTAGTGAAAGTGTGGTGTTAAAAATAATTAAGAAGTTAGAGTTCTCAAATTGAAAAGTAAAGGAGATGAATAATTATTAAGATAATGGATTGAGGGGAAGCTAGTGATTGTATGATTCTAATCATAGCCTCATAGGAGCTTTTTGTTTTTCAGAGTATTAAATATGCATACCTCAATGAAGGGGCTATTCATAAGAACCTTAAAAATCTAAAAAAAATGTAACACATTAATAAATAAGCCTACATCAATTAAGGGGATATCAAATATGTTTACCTCACATTTGCAAGAATGCAGAAGATGGACAAAGACTCCTCGTAAAGTACCTTGAAACTAAACAAAATCGACCCAACATCCATAAAAATATATTTCAGACAAAAACCTAAATTGCACAAAAAATAGTATAAGCTCTAATGTGTAAAAGAACATAATTTCTAGAATTAAGCTATCTTGTGATTGCAATGATACATAGTAAACTCAACAACATAAACCATGACTTATAAACATAATAAAAAACGATATACTAACTTTGAATCAGTTTGTATAATGCAGTAGCTTGTATACTCATGAATCAGTTTGTATAATCTCAGTGTACCCTTGACTTGCCCCACCCAATGTATGCCGGAGTATGAAATTCTCATAATGTTTGGAAAAGAAAACCCAAAAATTGGGATGAGGAGTTTAAAGACTTCGATGAAATGGCCTAAAGGCGTAGTTCAGAATCAATAGTTAGTAATCAATATAAGAGAGACTCCAATCATTTATTACAAACATAACATTAAGGAAATTGAGAGGAATGAGAAGGTCTGCAAGGGATGATTTGGATCAAGTAGAGACATACACAAAATCCATGCTTGTTGTCCAAGAATTAAGAGCTGATTTGATTCACTCCTCAAATATAATGCATTTCTACTTGTTAGCATGTATGAGGAGGTTAATTTGTCCCCTAGACCAGTTTCATGATGGAAAAAAACCTCCAGATATGCTCAGCAGACTATTACTATAAAAGAAATGATTAGTTCCAACAAAAAAATATCCAGCTTATTAAAAAGTCAAAATGTAATTCCTAATCCTCCCCGTGGTGAGATTGGCCTTTTCTGCAAAAAAAATAACTGAGCAATTTCCGTTTTGCGATCGTTTTTGGGAGATCCTTAGGAATGGAACTTCCGTAAATAAAAATAAGGGTTGAGACCTCATTGTTATTCCTCAAGTCTGTTACAAAACTCATATTACCTAGAAAAACATAAAGAAAAGTTATAAGGGAAAATAAATGTGAAAGTAACACCAAAGTATTCAACCAAATAGTAGCACCAAACAAAACAAAAAAGAACAGTGTCCCTACGAACTCAAGTTTGCATAAATGAAAAAAATAGACATAGAAGCTCCCTTTCAAAAACAATAAACCTGATAACTGCAAGTCTCTAAGAGAACATTTGCAAAATAAAAAACATAACTATTATAAAAGTTAGATAATAGAATCAAATAATTAAAAATAAATAAATAGTGAGAGTAACTCTATGACGTTTTCCACCATACCAATGAAAATTTTTAACCTTATAATAACCAAAATATTATTTCATAAAAAATTAATGAGAGTAACACTATGCCTTTTTCCATCAGATCTGAGACCCATGCCCATTTCGTGTGTGAGGACATATATCATGATTGATGACCCAAAATATAAATTCATCACAGTAGAAAAACGGGTGTCATTGCCGTGATAGAGAGAAGTCTTAAACACAATCTAGCAAAACACAAATACTAATAAAAACAGAGAGAAAGAAAAATTCACCATATAAATTGTAAAGGATGCTTTGGTTCCCTTATTAATTGAGAGAGAGCGCATCGGTAGGGAGTGATGGGAGAAACTATTAAAATGAATCTAGCAAATGACATATTTGTGTATATACATGAAATTGAAAATTTCTGCTCCCTCTCCTCTGCAACAAACCAAAAAAGAAGGTGATTCAAGCCCTCGGAGAGCCCAAAACGATGCAGACACAAAATGATGCAGATAAAAATGACAACATATATCAAACCAAAAATGAAACCCATTTCTTAGAACCTAAAATCTCTCAAAATTGAAACCCATTTCATGGACGACAAAGCCGTTGCCAACGTAGGAGAGAGACAGAGAAAAATACCATGGATTGGGGACTTGAGGGAGATGAAACAGGTGAGACTCGATGGAGGAAGGAGGGACCTATAGCCTATTTTGTTTTTGAGGATTAGATTCTTGTGCAGAGAGAGAGAGAAAAGGAGATGAGAGAGGGTGGTCGTTACAATGAGTGAAGGGTCATTTCAAAAAGTAAAGAGGGTATGGGTGAGCATAAAAAAGGGTATCCAAATCAACTTTGTCAGTCTCGAGACATGGTTCTGGTACAACTTCAGACGTCTCAAATAAATTATAATATTTTCAAATATCAAATATAATAAAAGAGGAAACCAAATTAACGAATGAGAAAATCAATCCGAACCCTTATTTTAGAGTGAGGTGGCTCAATCCTAGCCCCTGATTAAGTTGTCATCTTATTGAATAACGTCAAACATCCTACTCCTTATTATATAGATATACATGTATAATACGGCACCCCGAGTCACAGCTGCGGTGCATGCATTACTCTGTTATCACGTCCCAATATCGCTAGTCGCCGAATAGGGGACAAAAGGTTCAGTAAGTATTCCTCGAACCACAAACAACAACACAAATATTGGAGGAGAACATAGTTCTCATACCCACGGTCCATGAACATACCTACATTCCCATAATCAGCAAACTTATCAACTCCCCGATAAGTCTTTCATAGACCTATGTTCTCGAGCGACAAATAAAAAATCCCATGGATTCATCAGGATATAACTGCCCTCACGCACAAACCTCCCGTCGATAGCAAGTAAGCTAGGTATGTCATACACATAAATTATCAATCAATAAAATAGGCATTATCATCTACCTATAATATAATATCAACCAGTTAATCCCATTACCCTAATATAATTCCCATACGTAGCATTACATCTCTTTAAATCCTACGTATTAAAATATTATTACTTTACTTCCTTAATTTAATTATTCCAGAGTCTCACTCATTACTCAAGGTTTAAATAGGTTTTTTATCAACATATTTATTCAGTAAGAAATCACTAATATCCTATTGGTCCACCTCATCTTATCTCCCGAATTACTACGAATTAAACTCTCCCTTAATTAGGGTTGCAACCGATTGTTTCTAATCTCTTATAAACACACCTTCTATCAACTAGGATTGAATACCATCATCATATGGCTCATAGTGTATAGTGTTTCATTCACACTATATGACTTATCAACAAAATCAACATCCTCGCATCCTATAACATCTCTCCACTCCCGTCGTCATTAAGGTTCATGCGTGGAGCGTCTCGCAAAGCGAAATCCAAACAAGGAACCCCTCCAATACACTACTACTTAACTTTGTTGGTCGTGGAGGTCCGTCAATTTTAGTACGCAATCGGGATAACCTCATCCCCACTTTCAACCAAATGTGGTCTGAAATCCCATCTCTATTCAGGAGCCATACCACTAAGTGCTTGTACTACACTCAGTCCTTGCGCAATCAATAATGAGCTTAAACTCAGTCCTTGATGCTCAAATTGTAACCATAAGGATACCCAGGTGTTATATTAAATCTCCCCTACTGGACCTATACCTAATCCTCATGCATACAAATTAGAATCCAACACATGAATCTAGCAACCGAAATTTATTTCAATTAAATTATCATAATTATAATCAATTAAATCCCAATCAAATCAATTCAATAATTAACTAGGGCTTACTGAACCTTCCTAAGTCCCATTACATCCAATTAATAATCACCAAAGATTTAGACAAGGTTTGTAATACAAACAAGCATTAAAGAAACAACTTCAAGGATTCTGGGGTGGTTGATCGATCGAAGGCAGGGGGTCGATCGATCGATTGCCCAGATAACAACCCAGTTTTTTGCATTTCTTCTACTACGGGTTTCATCACTTTTGATCATTGAAACCTTCATTTTAACAACCCAAATTCCTTATAAACCTTACTACATGATATAGCAGCATATGTGAATGATTTCTAATGCTATAAACATCCTATATTCATCAAGAGTTTTAATTAAAAGCATACGTTCAACCTCTTTTTCCAGAAAATTATATACATGATATCTTCAAGAACACACCATTGATTCTCAGCATTTCTTCAACAGATTTATTATTATTTCATAGATTACTATCTACCTACAACATGAGTTTGATTCCTATAAACTTCCATTTTTTCAGAAATCCATGAACAACTCTTTATTATCTTCCAAACATGTAAAAATCTCATCTTTTTATAACTATCCTAACATGGACAATATACAAACTTAGATTATAATTATCAAACACCTGCCTCTAATAAAGATCTGATCCTTTGGAGTTGAATAACACATGTGGTTCTCCCTTTCTCCGGCCAACTTCCGATGGTGGTTGGTTGTGGTGACCTTTGGTTCTTTTGTTCTCCTCCTTTCCAAGCAAGCTTTTCTCTTCCCAAACAACCTTTCACTCAATCTAAGAAGATGACATTTCACTTTTGTGTAGAAGAGATGAATGAACACACGTTCAATTAATCTCCAAATACTTATGATAAGACAAAATCCGAAATCACTATTCATCCCCTATGTAAAAATGACCAAAATGCCCTTTTTGTTGTCCTTTCATTTCCAAATGACTCGAGACCCAAAACCAACATCCAAATAGACTTTTCTGACTATTTCAACTCTTCCGGGCGCAATGACATAGTCGAAATGACTATAAGGTCAATGTAAAAATAAGTTTCTTAGTAATTTAACAAATTAGTCCCGACACGTCCCATACCGCGTCCGACTAAAAATTCAAATTACCGAATTAATAACTCAGAGCAATATCAAAAACATCACATTCATATATTACCTAAATATCTTTAAGTAATATTCATAATCATCCATTTTTATATCCACAATTCGGATAAAACCCAAATGAATTAATTTATAAAAAAATCCAATTAATCCATTAATTTAAAATATAACCCATTTTAAAAGTCATTAAAATCACGGGGTATTACATACTTCCCCCCTTATAACAGAATTTCGTCCCAAAATTTGAAAACATAAATTATACTGATAAGGTCAACTCTGAGTATAAATCTCACATCGCAAGCAATCTATGCCGTACCGCCCATACAGGACATTAACGAAAATCCCCATTGATGTTATACGCCAAGCCTCACCATATAGTTTCCACTGAATCGAATTTAGACTTTATGCAATCTTCCTTATACCATCCTCGTGACAAAGTTTGGAAAAAATGATCCTTAATCATTACGTAAATAAATCATGAAGTCCCAACTACTTACTGTTTCACAATTATGAAAAATACTACAATCCAACCATCCAGGGCGCCCATACACCCTATCATACCACTTTCATTATAAAAAAATGGATATGATTACCCGCATAATAATCTGATTTATCACAAAGGTTATAAAATCATATCCTAAAGACCTAACTTATTTCGACTCCCAACGGTTATTAGTTTCATTCGTGGGGGGTCTCGCAAGCGAAATCCAAAGAAGGAACCCGCCTGATACACTACTACCTAAAGTAGTCGGTCATCGAAACTCCTCACGTCCTTAGTCAATAGTTTATAGCCTCTCTATAGGTTTCATAGATTTCAAATAAAATTCTACTCATCTACTCTCTCATTAAAGACAAGATGCTGGCTATTTCTCTCATATACCACAAATCAATCCACGCCGATAGTCACATCATGATCGGACATGACTAAAGTAAGTAATTCGGTGATAAAAATCCGACCCACGTGATGACATGAAAAATATAGGTGTCCCACAACCCCTCGGTGAGTCTACGTAAATAATAGTTCTACAGGCTGAGTTTAGCAATCCTTTAGCCCATACAATATTAATTGCTATAAAAATTAGTATGCGCCTCATAACTCTTTAGATAGAAAACATACCCTTATCCCAAATTTTCAGTTATAGTTAACCACACTCCACTATATGTCCAAGTCTTTGAATATACTGCCTTCATTAGGTAACACACCCAATTTTCGCATTTCTAGAACTTCTACCAATGACTCATCTCAATCTTCCATTATAGGGGTGACCTCGACTACAGTCATCATACTCGAACATACTTCATAACCTCCTAAGTGCAACCTCCACTATCCGTCCAATGGCCCTCATCTTCCATAATTCTTGTACGAACTTGTCCGAACGCGAATAAGATTCACTAATATATACGTTATAGCAGAAGAACTGAATGTTACCAAAGAAATCAACAATCCTAAACATAGGGCTCTGCATCGAAGAACACTAAGCTGAAAGCACAATAAGCCGTACGGACCCTAAAGGACACTAGAACATGATGCTCTGATACCACCTGTAACACCCTGCCTAATTAAATATCGGGTGGCCAGTCCCATACCAAATTAAAATAGAATATATAGTTGGCTCATTCTTAGCATCACTGTCGAAAACATCTACAACTCACCCAATACCCAATTAAGCTGGTGTTAAAAACTTTCCAAATTTTAATTCAACAAAATCCATTTTTAGTTTACAAATAACACTACACATTTTATTCTACAACATTATGAACCGAACAGATAATTCAAAAGAATATAAATGCAATTGGAATAAACATTCCCATATAATTATCCCAAATAGTAATCCCAATAACTGTAAATATATTAAAATGACACAAATACAAGAGTATTTGACTCAGATAGAAAAGACATAACTGAATTCCTTTGTGTGACATGCCCTAACTAAAAGAATACCGTGAAACAAATGAATATAGGTGTCTAAGAAATAATCCATAACTCCATAGCTCGTCATAATCCTCTAAGGTTGGTGTCCCTGCTGGTGGACACCTGATAGAGAAGGTACAATAGAAAAGAGAATATGCAAGGAAACGGGTCAGAGCCCGATGTGAAAATGATTGCGAAAACAACAAGTATTTAACAAGTGCAATAAAGCATTTATTATGTACATGTTAGTATCCAACTCTCACTTGCTATTCTCACCTCTCATCTACAGTGTACGCTTAACATTTCCTATTAACCTCCTAGTTAATGATTCCTCTTCACAAATTTCCATAATATGATTCCATCCCATATCATAACCCCGTATGTCCCATACCATACGTGATATAATCATTCATATACGTTTTTTCATTTATATGAATCGTTTCCCATTAACATGAATCGTTTCTCATTAATATGAATTAAGCTCGTAAATGAATATTCATTAACTAATTTCAATTCTTTTCTCAATTCACCGTTATCTACAATTATCACACAGTAGATTACTTAACCACAATATACACTCATTCATTTAATTCATTATATATATATATATATATATATATATATATATATATATATATATATATATATATATATATATATATATATATATATATATACGTATATAATGCGGCCCCCGAGTCACAGCTGCGGTGCATGCATTACTCTGTTATCATGTCCCAATATCGCTGGTCGCCGAATAGGGGACAAAAGGTTCGGTAAGTATTCCTCGAACCACAAACAACAACACAAATATTGGAGGTGAACATAGTTCTCATAACCACGGGCCACACACATACCTACATTCCCACAGTCAGCAGACTTATCAACTCCCCGATATGTCTTTCATAGACATATGTTCTCGAGCGACAAATCAAAAATCCCAAGGATTCATCAGGATATAACTGCCCTCACCCGCAAACCTCTCGTCGATATCAAGTAAGCTAGGTATGTCATACACATAAATTATCAATCAATCAAATAGGCATTATCATCTACCTATAATATAATATCAACCAGTTAATCCCACTACCCTAAGATAATTCCCATACGTAGCATTACATCTCTTTAAATCCTACGTATTAAAATATTATTACTTTACTTCCTTAATTTAATTATTCCAGAGTCTCACTCATTACTCAAGGTTTAAATAGGTTTTTTCTCAACATATTTATTCAGTAAGAAATCACTAATATCCTACTGGTCCACCTCATCTTATATCCCGAATTACTACGAATTAAACTATGCCTTAATTAGGGTTAAAACCGATTGTTTCTAATCTCTTATAAACACATCTTCTATCAACTAGGATTGAATATCATCATCACATGACTCATAGTCTATAGTGTTTCATTCACACTATATGACTTATCAACAAAATCAACATCCTCGCATCCTATAACATCTCTCCAGTCCGGTCATCGTTAAGGTTCATGCGCGGAGCATCTCGCAAAGTGAAATTCAAACAAGGAACCCCTCCAATACACTACTACTTGACTTTGTCGGTCGTGGAGGTCCGTCAACTTGAATACGCAACCAGGATAACGTCATCCCCTATTTGAACCAAATGTGGTCTGAACTCCCATCTCTATGCATGAGCCATACCATTAAGCGCTTGTAGCACACTCAGTCCTTGCGCAATCAATAATGAGCTTAAACTCAGTCCTTGATGCTCAAATTGTAACCATAAGGCTACCCAGGTGTTATATTAAATCTACCCTACTGGACCTATCCTTAATCCTCATGCGTACAAATTAGAATGCAACACATGAATATAGCAACCAAAATTTCTTTCAATTTAATTGTCATATTTCAAATCAATCAAATCCCAATAAAATCAATTCAATTCTTAACTAGGGCTTACTGAACCTTCCTAAGTCCTATTACATCCAATTAATAATCACCAAAGATTTAGAAAAGGTTTGGAATACAAACAAGCATTAAAAGAAAGAACTTCAAGGATTCTGGGGAGGTCGATCGATCGAAGGCAAGGGGTCGATCGATCGTTCGCCCAGATAACAGCCTAGGTTTCTGCATTTCTTCTACTACGGGTTTCATCACTTTTGATCATTCAAACTTTCATTTTAACAACCCAAATTCCTTACAAACCTTACTACATGATATAGCAACATATGTGAATGATTTCTATATCTCTAAACATCCTAGAATTAAAAGCATATGTTTAACCTCTTTTTCCAGAAAATTATATACATGATATCTTCAAGAACACACCATTGATTCTCAGCATTTCTTCAACAGATTTATGATTATTTCGTAGATTACTATCTACCTAAAACATGAGTTTGATTCCTATAAACTTCCATTTTTTCAGAAATCCATTAACAACTCTTCATTATCTTCCAAACATGTAAAAATCTCATCTTTTTATAACTATCCTAACATGGACAATATACAAACTTAGATTGCAATTATCAAACACTTGCCTCTAATGAAGATCTGATCCTTTGGATTTGAATAACACATGTGGTTCTCCCTTTCTCCGGCCAACTTCCAGTGGTGGTTGGTGGTGGGGACCTTTGGTCCTTTGGTTCTCCTCTTTCCAAGCAAGCTTTTCTCTTACCAAGCAACTTTTCACTCTCTCTAAGAAGATGACCTTTCACTTTTGTGTATAAGAGATGAATGAACCCACGTTCAACTAATCTCCAAATACTTATAATAAGACAAAATCCAAAATCACTATTCATCCCCCTTGTAAAAATGACAAAAATGCCCTTTTTGTTGTCCTTTCATTTCCAAATGACCCGAGACCCAAAACCAACATCCAAAAAGACTTTTCTGACTATTTCAACCATTCCGGACTCAATGACGTAGTCAAAATTCTTATAGGTCGATGTAAAAATAAGTTTCTTATTAATTTAACAAATTAGTCCCGACACGTCCCATACCGCGTCCGACTAAAAATTCAAATTACCGAATTAATAACTCACAGCAATATCAGTAACATCACATTCATATATTACCTAAATATCTTTAAGTAATATTCATAATCATCCATTTTAATATCCGAAATTCAGATAAAACCCAAATGAATTAATTTATAATAAAATCCAATTAATCCATTAATTTAAAATATAACCCATTTAAAAGTCATTAAAATCACGGGGTATTACAAAAATCCCTTGTAACCGTCATGACTTTGTCAGCCAGAGGTTGAGCTTTATGCGGGCAGTCTGCGGCCCAATGTTTGTTGTCTTGAATGAAGATTTCCAAACCCAATTTCAATTTCTTATCAACGTGGTTATACCATGGTTCAGGGAAGCTTCATAAAGGGAAGTCTTCTCCTTCCTTGATAAACCTTCCATTCAAAAAGTCTCTCGAAATTATCTTCTCCTCTTTGAAGCTTCTTTTTATTCATAAATGTCGGAGCACTTTGAGTTCTTCTGATAAGGATTGGTATCCTAGGCAACATGGGGGAAAGGCCTCCTTCAGGACTATGGGGTCAAAGATCACTTAATGTGTTATCCTAGCCCCATTTTAGGCATGATGTGCATGTTCATGAATATCCGAATCACATTGATGCTACCGTCAGGGTTGTACTCCAAACAAACCCGATCCTTGAAATTATCTCTTACTGGAAGGGGAAGTGTATGGACTCTAAAGCTAGAGTGAAGAATGTCATTCGTCCCATACTGGATCTGTAATACCGTATTACCAGTAATGGCGGTGTCTGAGCCGTCGTCATCCCCTAAGATGGTGATAACCTAGTCATTGGCGAAGAATTTAAGTTTTCGATGAATAGAAAATGATACCCCACGAATACTATGGATCCATGGATGACCAAGAAGAAGGTTAAAAGATGCTGAAACGTCAATAACCTGGAACTCAGTGATAAGATTGGGAGTGAGGTCACCATATTTCAAGCCGAAGTAATTTAAGGTTCTGAGATGGAAAATGTTGAGGGCAGATATGTTATCCATAAGTGATAGTGGGATTGTCTTTCCTAATAATTGAACGGAGGTGTGAGGTGATAAAGCAACTTTTGCGTATGGTCATTGCTAAAGCTACTCTAATAAAAAATCGCAACTACCTACAAAAATATATAACAAAACTAGAGAATAGTGGTAAGTGAGGTATCAATCCAAATCAAATGACTAAAAAGAGAGGAAGACTAATGTAATTCATTATTTATTTAATTTCTTTTTGGACTTTTGCAACATCTATTTTTTAACTTTTTTAAAAAAATATTAAAACGATCTTTAGGAGTGGTGAAATAAGACTAAACTAAATCCAAATATGAAATGACAAACTAAAAAGTGTAATGAAAATGTGTGGAATCTAACTAAATGAACATGTAAAATATGAGATGAGTGAGAAAATCTAAGTGAGAGCTAACAAGGGATAGGATGACACCAAATATTCTAGCTAACCAAAATTAATTAATTCAGTAAAAATAATTATCCCAAGTTAGTATTAAAATCACAAATCAACTCTCGTTGCAAATGTAATTTTAATAATAAAATTTTAGAAAATTAAATTCAACACTCCTTCAACTCTTGAAAAATATATATAAACATCATTTAATAAATCACCCACTAGGATCGATTTGTTAAATCAGTTTAAATGATGAAAAAGTAGCATAGAGTTGAATTTCAAAGAAATAAATTCACATTTTAGAAAAACCTATCTCTAGTTCGATTCTAAAATGGAAAATAAGAGTAGAAATCCGACTTTCTCTCGAAAATCATTTATGACCCTCTCTCGAGACGTAAATTAAAATGTAAGAGTGTAAAGTTAATCATAAAAGGGACATTTAATTTAAATAAACTAACTAAAATGGGATTAACATCAAATAATGAGTTCACCCCACCCCTTGAAAGGGTTTCTAGCCAAACATGGTGATAAAACATAACAAATGTAATATTATCAACAAACTAAGCATGAAATAAAACTAATCTTAAAATCAAATCTCCTTGAATTACAAGTTGAACTCCAAACTCTTCGATACAATACAAACTCTCACACTTTATTCCTCACTGTAAAGAAAAATAAAAGAAATATAAAATTATTTATAAGATGTTTCTCCCCATATTCTTCTCTCTAGGGTTTTCTCTCTACAATGCTTTTTTTTCTTTTCCAAATGGGCCTTCTCTTCAATTTATAGGTCAAATGAGGGTAGGTGCATTTTGGGCAAGTAAGGTGCATGTGGGATGTGAGGTATTTGGGTGAGGTAATAAGAATGAGGTAGTTGGGGTTTTATTTGGAAAAGGGACAAAAGTTAGTTTGGTGTGAGTGGGGGGTTTAGTTTAAGAGTAGGTGAGTGTGTAGGTTAGTATGTGTGTGTATTTAATTTGTACCCCAAAAAATAAATGAAAATTAAAATTTTATGAACAAACAAAATAAAAAATAAATAATAAAAATAAAATCCTAACTAAAAAAATTGAACTAATAAGAAAATCAAAATCAAAACAATAAAATCTATTAAACTAAAAAGACTCTAAATGAAAATAAAAATATAATAAAACTAAAAATTAAAGTCCTAAAAAAACCAAAACTAATAAAACTAAAAAAAATAAATTCCTAAAAACTAATCCTACTAAAATAAAATAAAAACCAAAAACTAATAAAAATCAAAATAAATATAAATCATAAAAATAAATATGAAAATAGAAAATAAATCCTATAAAATTCTAAATAAATCTAAAATAAATCATAAAAATAAAAATGACTCAAAATAAAAATATTCAAATTAATAAAAGTATAAACTCAACACATACAGGGTTCGATGTGGGTTTAGTCTAGGTTACGGGGTATGTTAGGGCTACAGATTGCGTGATTTAGCCTCTTCTTTATGCAAATTGACTCGAAATTACACCTTTTAAACCCGCAACTGAATCAAGGCTACACAATAGACAATTACTCGCATAAGATCTAATTTTGTCAACAATTAATAATTAAAATACGTTTATTCGGAGTATAAAATATACACTTTTGGGTGCTTATCACACCACCCCCAAATAGAACATTGCTAGTCCTCGAGCAAAATATAAAGAGAAAGAAATATAATAAACCAAAAGTGTACCACTTTCGCGGGTACCTGCGATTGCATTTAACATGTGCAATAAGCCTTTAAACCTATAAGTTTGCCTACATGACGAGTTTTTTCTCGTGAGGGTTTGCAGGAAATATACCCATAAAATTCTTTATTTGCAAATGGTAGTCTATCTCTTATTAGATGTAGCATAATTGCGCAATCGATCATGAGATAAATATTTTGTGGAATGCAAGCTAGAAGCGTGTAACAAGTTTAGCTAAGTAAACACTCAAGGCACATCCTTCATAGAACTCAACGTGTGTAGTGTGAATCAGTCAAAATGGGTCGAGAATCAAGAGAGTAATTCCTAGATTACCTTTGGAATCAACGCTTCAACTTCAAAATCTCACTCGATATAGATCTCTCAAACTAACTCTCGAGATTTCGGTAAGTATATCGCTCTTATGTGTGAGGAGGTGAGTAAATGTAATCAAGGTCAAACATCTCACACACATATAAGAAAAAATGAACACGTGGAAAGAGAAATGATCTCATGAAAGAATTATGATCACTATAGTGAGAACGTCGAGTTATTCACCACGTTGACTTTCACTTGCCCGAGCACCTAGGGGAGAATATGGATGTTTATGGGTAAGGGGAAATATAATGGGAAGGATGAAATGGGATGAGGTAGGATTTATACAATGTTGTTGTTTGGAAGATGGATGGATGAGAGGACTGTACCGATGATGAACAAATGTCTTTATTTCATAAGTATTAGCTACAAACTTTGTTTTTTTCTTTTATTTTCTCTCTTTTCTCTTTTTTTTTCTAATTTACTTTTTATTTTTCTTTTTATTTTATTTTTATACTCTCAACTCCGAAGACATTTTACATTTGAAAAACACTCTTTTTCTTTAAAATGAAATATGATATGGAGATGATAAATGGATGATGTGGGGAATATATGTGAATATGGAATAATATTGCAAGGTAATGGAAGAAGTCTGGGTGAAAATCTAGTGATCAGAACAAATTTCAAGACACATGTTTCTTATAACTCGAAAGTGATGTCTTTCTCAGTGATCAAGTCAAAAATTTTAATAAAGAATAATGAGATCATACAACGATTTAAAGTGCGAAACCAAAAGAAGTTGAATCAACTTGTGACTCGGAGATTGCATAAAACACTTTAAAGGGTGAAAGGCACTAATCTCACAAGCTAAAGTCTCCACTAGTGATACTTAAGGTTCTCTTGAGAATTGTAGTACTCTTCGACTCTAAATCGTAGTGACGTGATACGTGCGCATGATTTATTGAGTCAATAAATTCATGGGGAAAAATACATTGATATTTATTACATAAGCTATTTAGAAAACGATAAATCCTCTAGCTTGATTCATAGACTTGAAGGATGAATGACAGAAAATTCACATCAATGAGTGAGATGAAAGAAACTGCACGAAAATTTTAAAAATCAGGTTTTAAAAATTAAAAATTTTCAAAAGAGGTATGATTTTGATAAAATTCCCCATCTCCAAACAAAACGTAACATCGTCCTCGATATTAAGTAAAATATGATTTGTAAAATTGAGAGCAGAATGAAGGAAAGAGATTACCAAAATCAACAGCTATTGAAGTGGACAGATGAAGCCAAAATGAAGCCTGAATGCGTGATAATAAAAAAAATGCACAAGTCTATAAAAATGTAAAACATTGGTTGATGTGAAACACCACCCCCAAATAGGATGAGACTCATATAAAAACTCACGGGCTTCCTCCCGGTAGTGATATGTTTAATGTCTTCAACTAGATCGAAGGGATCTCCCCCTAAGGATAAGAACTATGAAAGCATAAGGCGACAGAAAATGGGGGTTTTGAGAATCACCCCCAAACAAGAGAAAAGCATTAGCCTTGATGGATGAAAGCTAAAAGGATCAATGCACTTGTATGGAAAAGGGCATCACACGATGAAAAGCATCGGTGGTCCATGGGCAGGTGGGTATTAGGGTAAGGGTGAGAATGGAAAGCGTGAATAAGCATCGGTTATAGGCCTTATTGAGCCGAAAGGTGAGGGCAACAAGGGCCCTATAAGCATGGTGCTCGAGTTGGTGAGGTAGGCGAAATGGTTTGGTAAGTGGGATGTAGTGGGGCTCATAGAAAGCACACGACTGTTCTATAAATGGACGATGATAATTATTTCATCGTGACATGCCAGGGAGCTGTCGATGGGAAAAATAAACACCCCAAGAGAGTGGAAGGCATAGAATAACAAGCTTGGAGTCACGAAAGTTGAGATTAGCACCACATAGACTCTCATGGAAGGTGGAGGGTGGTTACAAGTAAGGATCTAAACATGTAGATGGAAACATGAAAGGTGTAAAATCAAGATCCAAACCAGGAGGTGGTGTGGAAGGGACAATGTGTGGGTCATGTGGGTTAAAAGGCGGAGGAAGATGATCTAACACAAAAGTAGGGGACACACACTCCTCATAAGTCGTGGAGTGATCCTTAATATCACTCGTAGGAGGAAAGTGTGGAAATAAACGAGTAAGTGACCAAGTTATCCACCATTATGTCACCATTTGAGGTGAGTTGGAAAATGAAATGTGGAATCCAAAATTGAGAGAGAATTATCAACATTAATATATGAATCAAATTGAGTCAAGCATGGTGGCACATGATCCATATCTGGAGAGGTATAAACCAAATGGGATTCAATCTCAGGATATAGGTGAGAACTCGTAGCCCATGCTAACCTATGATAAAGTGGTTCCTCGAGAATACACACGGTGGGATTGATAAGTGTAGACTCATGATTTTTTTTGGATTCATCGGGAAGGGGAATGGGGTCCTTAATGAGGGGTTCATGTGGACATGGTGGGATTTGATCAGGCTCACGATCTTCGAATAAATGAACATAAATGTCAACTTGAGTCCCGGTTGGTCACATTCAAAGTGAGTGGCACAAGACGACCCATCATCACTCCACGTGGGGGAAATAATGGGTTGACTTGGGGTGAAGTCCGACTCTCTCTCACACTCAATTTCATTTAATCTTTGTTCAAGCCGTTGTAAGGATTCATTTTTAAATTTGAGTGCCTTACTCTTGCTCGACGATGAACTTTTGCAAGACGCTTTCGAGAGATGAGATGGATGATGGTGGTGGAATGACGGGTGGTGGCGGTGGTTGGGGTGGACACAACTCGTTATGGACATGTGAAAATGAATAATACTCATATGAAGTATGTCATATAGGGGAGAAGCATCTTCGTGAGAGACAAAAGGCTAATAATCACTTGGTACCTAGTGAGGGAACTAATCAGGAATGGGTGCTCTTGATTGCCATGATGACTATTGGAGCGTGTGAGGATCCACAACATCGAGTTGGGATTCGTATTGAGTAAAAGGGTGATCAGGCCTCCACGAATAGCTAGGGTACTCACACAACTTGGGATTGGATATATTATGATAATAAGCCGAGGTGGGTTTCGAAACAATGTCATATGGATACCCTTCGTCCATGGTGGGTTCGGATGGATATGAAAAATATGGACACTCATGGGACAAGTGATTGGCTAGAAAACATGATTGCGGAATGAAGCATTTGACGCGTTGATACTCGTCATCAGAGGCGATTAAATCTGAGATGCGTGCATATGAGTATCAACAACATGTGTGTGAGAGTTTAAGCCACTAAGTAAAGTGGGGAGGTTGGACTCGGGCTCAACATCACACATGCTTCGAGAAAATGGAAAATGGCAAAAATACTCGCGTAAAGGAAGTTCGTCGGCCATGACGAGAGAAGTATTTTTTTGGATTTTTAAATTTTTTCAAAAGGAAAGAAATATTTTTGGATTTTTTAAAGGAAAATGAAAGAAAATATTTTTGGATTTTAGAAAAATAAAGGAAGAAAATATTTTTTGGATTTTTTAGAAAAATAAAGGAAAAAATATAGGTGAGAGCGTACCCAAATTTTAATATAGGTGAGAGGGTACCCAAATTTGGATTTTTTCTTCAAATATAGGTGAGAGGGTACCCAAATTTTAATTATGTCCATGGGCGACAAAAATCACATAAATTATCTTAGTCGCCGCCTTTGCAAAAATGTTCTCTTAGTGGGCTAGCTAGTTCATGGATTTTAAATTTAATGAGAGCTAGGTGGAACACAAATAGTAAGCGAGTGAATCGGCTGATGAAATCACTTTTAGGGAATGACCGGGTGTAGGTCTTAATTGTTTAATTCATCACACACATTCAAAAATAAATGCGAGAATAAAAATGAAAGAAGAGCACGTAGTCACACACAAAAATTGACTCACTGACAGGAGGGGCACGAGAGTTTAGAAACGTACCCCCCACGGTTTTTACACCAT
The DNA here is from genome assembly GCA_949130495.1 of Sambucus nigra. NCBI lineage: Eukaryota > Viridiplantae > Streptophyta > Magnoliopsida > Dipsacales > Adoxaceae > Sambucus > Sambucus nigra. The sequence goes on from OX422212.1 coordinate 260,107,908, forward strand.
GGGTTAATGAACGATTTGAGTCGACAAGGGGGAGATATTTCCTATCTCATTTGGCCCCGGGAGTCCTACCGACCCAAGGTACAGAGGCTTATAATTCCTCACCTTGGACGCCCACTCTCTACCTTGTCCGGTTTCCCTATCACGCTTTTTGTCTTTTTCATTATAATTTTGAATGAGAAATAAATGGTGTCTCTAAGCACCACAATACAAGACAAGAATAAAAATCCTAATACAAGCCTTCTAAAAAATGCAAAACGGTACGAAAAAGCAACAAAATATGGAACATAAATGAACTAGAAAATGAAATCCGTTCTAAGTGCTTCACGCTCCCAAGAATGGCAATGATGCCATTTGATAAAGGAGATTTTACGTATGGTGGTTGTTAAATTTCCTGTAATCAGAAATCTCAATTACCTACAAAAATATATAACAAAACTAGAGAATAGTGGTAAGTGAGGTATCAATCCAAATCAAATGACTAAAACGAGAGGAAGACTAATGTAATTCATTATTTATTTAATTTCTTTTTGGACTTTTGCAACATCTATTTTTTAACTTTTTTTTTAAAATATTAAAACGATCTTTAGGAGTGGTGAAATAAGACTAAAATAAATCCAAATATCAAATGGCAAACTAAAAAGTGTGATGAAAATGTGGGAAATCTAACTAAATAAACATGTAAAATATGAGATGAGTGAGAAAATCAAAGTGAGAGCTAATAAGGGATAGGATGACACCAAATATTCTAGTTAACCAAAATTAATTAATTCATTAAAAATAATTATCCCAAGTTAGTATCAAAATCACAAATCAACTCTCCTTGCAAATGTAATTTTAATGATAACATTTTATAAAATTAAATTCAACACTCCTACAACTCTTGAAAAGTAGATCTAAATATCATTTAATAAATCACCTGCTAGGATCGACTTGTTAAGTTAGTTTAAATCATGAAAAAGTAGCATAGAGTTGAATTTCAAAGGAATAAATTCACATTTTAGAAAAACCTATCTCTAGTTCGATTCTAAAATGGAAAATAAGATTTGAAATTCGATTTTCTCTCGAAAATTATTTACCCTCTCTCGAGGTATAAATTAAAATGTAAGAGTGTCAAGTTAATCATCAAAGGGATATTTAATTTAAATAAACTAGCTAAAATGGGATTAAACTTCAAATACTGGGATCACCCCACCGCTTGAAAGATTTTCTAGCCTAACATGGTGATAAAACACAAGAAATGTAATATTATCATTAAATTAAGCATGAAAAAAGTACAGATAAGAGAACAAATCTTAAAATCAAGTCTCCTTGAATTGCAAGTTGAACTCTAAACTCTTCAATACAATCCAAACTCTCACACTTTAATCCTCACAAATTCTTCTCTCTAGGGCTTTCTCTCTACAAATTTTCTTTTTACTTTTCAAATGGGCCTTCTCTTAAATTTATAGGTCTAATGAGGCTAGGCGCATTTTGGGCAAAGAAGGTGCATGTGGGATGTGAGGTATTTGGGTGAGGTAATGAGAATGAGGTAGTTGGTGTTTTATGTGGAAAAGGGGACAAAAGTTAGTTTGGTCTGAGTGGGAGGTTTAGTTTAGGTGTAGGTGAGTGTGTAGGTTAGTATGTGTGTGTGTTTAATATGTGCCCTAAAAAAATATATAAAAATTTAAATTTTATAAGCTAAAAAAAAACTAAATAATAAAAACAAAATCCTAACTAAAAAAATAAACTAGAAAGAAAATAAAAATAAACAGAATAAAACTATTAAATTAAAAAGACTATAAATCAAAAGAATAGAAAAATAAAAATCTAATAAAACTAAAAATTAAAGTCCTAAAAAAACACAAACTAATAAAACTAAAAAAATAATTCCTAAAAACTAATCATAATTAAATAAAATAAAAACTAAAAACTAATCAAAATCAAAATAAAATTATAAAAATAAATGTAAAAATAGAAAATAAATTCTAAAAAATTCTTAATAAATCTAAAATAAATCCTAAAAATAAAAATGACTCAAAATAAAAATCTAAAAATTAATAAAAGTACAAATTCAACACACATAGGGTTCGATGTGGGTTTAGGCCAGGTTATGGGGTAGGTTAGGGCTACGAATGAGGTGGTTTAGCGACTTCTTGTTGCAAATTAACTCAAAATAATACTTTTTGAACCCGCAACTGCAATCAAGCCTGCATAGTAGATAATTAACCACATAAGACCCAATTTTGTCGAGAATTAGCAATTTTAATATGTCTATTAGGGGTATGAAATATACACTTTTGGGTGCTTATCATGAAGGAATAATTATGGTCAAGGACGATCTTTTGGTATCTCTGCTTCGAAAAAGGAGAGTAGTCTGGAAGATACCAAGGACCCAACCATATTTACATCTTCTTCGTGTGTGGCGTAAAGAGTGACTGTACGCTCGGTGAGAAGTTTTATTAGAGTATTTTGGTGCATTTGGGAGGACATGAAAAACACCCATAAGGTAATGTTCAGTTGGGTTTTCTTAAGTTGATCGAGGACTTTACTTTCTTTGATGGTAATCTCTGGCATGGGAAGTTCTTCGACAACTTCCTTTTCCTTATCTGTCTCAATCACATGAGGAATCATATCTTTGTACTGTCTCCCTGACCTGGTTATGTGATTTACTAAGGTGGGTAAGAACAAGAACCCCGTGTCTTCATCTATTTTTAGATGAATGGATACCTTGCTAATTTCCCCCAATATATCTTCAAAGGATATCATTCCGTACATACTAGCTACTAGACTAGTGTATTTATGATTGTTCTTGTCATATGAGTATCAAAGTCATCTCCCTATCCAGTGATGACTATATCATCTTGCTAAGAGAAATAAATGAATTTACTAACCACGACGACTTCATCGTAAAGAACTTCCCACTCAACGAGAAGGTGCAGGAGTAAAGGGATTAATCATCCTTTAAGATTCAAAGTGGTGAGTAACGCATCAATACTCTAAATTTCACTTGTCCATCGAAACGTGTCGGCCACAGCCATCTCAGTGGAGAATTTCAGCCTGAACTCTAAGAGTTGGTTCAATATAGTAGGAAACTCCATATCTTTACCTTCAGACTGAGTATGTATGAAAATACAAGACCTTGTGAGGATTGACAGAGCTTGGCCGGTAAAGCAGGTTGGTATTAGTATAATATATAGGAAAACTTTGAGTGGTTTGGGTGAAATTACGGGTATGATGGGCGCTTTACTGGGCACAATTTGAAGAGATGGATCAAATTCTGGGTCATTCTCTAGAAATATAATATTTTTTTGAGTTAGAAATGGGTTATGAGTGCTGTTGGATTTAGGATTGGCTGGTGGGGCAATGATACCAAAGTCAATAAACCTTGGATCACATTTTGAAGATGAAAGCATTGTCAGTAGTGTGGCCGAAAAACTACTGAAACATATAACGGGAATCGACTTTGAAATTTTTAGGGAGTGGATTTTGTAGTGGATGAGGGTCCAAGGGTTTGATAAGGTTTCAAATCAGTAGGGCTTGGTAGACTTTCGACTAGGGAACATAAAGATTAGTGTATTCTTTCTTGGTAGGGTTGGGGTGACTTTTTATTGCCCAACAGGTGGGAGGTTGGGAGATGTTAATGATTCTTGAAACTGTAGCACTAAAGGGCTTCTCATATTTTCGAGGAGTTAATTATCCGATTACATTCTTTGCCTCATGTTAGACTTAGATAATGCCTTCCTAAATTTATACATTAGGATCTTAGAGGGATCGGAAGTGTGGGTAGTACTATCCTCTCATAGATGCTCGGATTTATGTCAAGAAGTTCTTCTTCACGATACTGACTTGTTCCCCCTCGAAGAGTCTATTGGTCATGGTAGCATTTTTCTCTCTCCATTTTCCTATAAAGCTACTAAAAGTTTTCCCATTGTAATTATATTGTGATTTGAATTCTCGGGTGACATCCTCCCAACTGCAGATTTTGGATTCCTCGAGGGATAAAAATTGATGAAGGGCGATGTCTTTCAAGGTCTGTTGGAACCTTTGGGCCATTATCTCTTTAGAGGCACCAAGGAGGGTCATCTCTCAGTGACAACTTCGAAAGTGAAGAATTGGGGTCCTCTTACCTCGAACTTCTCGATCACTGGAATCTTGAACTTCTCTAGCTATTTGGCTTTCAAATAAAGAGACATATGGGTGTAGTACATGTAGTTCTATAATATTTTAACTTGCTTAAACTTCTTTGATAACAACTTGAGGTCTTCCTCGACCTTGTTCAATTCCTCTTCCTTAGGATCTGTGGGTACTAGAAGGTTAACACCTGTCTGGGCAAGGTTTAGGATAGGGTCTGAGTTGGTTACAGCACATTGATAGGCACGACAAATGGAGCGTGTTAATACTTTTGGGGACCTAAAGAGGCATGGGAGTGGGTGGACCCATGAAACAAAAAAAAGAACTTCTGGTTCTTCAAAAATCTGGGCCCGGTGACATTGTATCTCATGGGCCCCGGCTTAAAGGTTGTCAATATTGGAATTGGGCTGGGCCAAGACGATCTTCAAATTGGGTTGCACGTTCGGTTCTTGGTCAACCTTCTCCATAAAGAGCTCATGAAGGTTAATCCCAAACTCGGATGAGGTCGCAGGAGAATCGATGGACCTTCGGGTCGATTTGACGAAAGACCGAAGCCAATAGGGAGCTAGGCCAAAGTGAGGTATGCGATTGACCTGAGATGGAAAACGGTTTGAAATTATTTTCAAAATAAGGAAGGAGAAAATTTTAGGTATTTTGAAAGAAGGAGGAAAAATATTTTTGGTATTTTTTAAAAAATGAGGAAAAAGGAGAGGAATCTCAACATGATTATTATTAAATTCTCACATGTTTTAAGTTTGTCGATATGTAGAAAAAATGCCGAATAAAATCCAAGTCTGGGAAAATGGGGTTTGAAAAAAATATGTAAAATAGATAGGGTCCTGTTTTAAAAAAAGGTAAAATCCTGCAAACATTTGAACTGTATAATAACCTGGAATTTCGGCATAGTTTAACATGGTAACCGACAAACTAAATGAGTGTCCTAGGTTTAACATATATATGAGGTTTATGTAATTTTTGGGTTAATGGAAGGGTTCTCCCTTGTTTCATGACTTCCACGATATACCTCTTACATATAAGGTCGATCATTCATCAGTACGTGTGAATAAGCCATTTGATATACTTGAGTGTATGTGAATTTCCTCACTATATACCTCATGGGGACATTAGGTGTGAGAGTGAATTCAATATACTCAGCATACGTGAATGAGTTCCCTCCTATATACCTCCCTTCATGAGTTCGATCAAGAGGTACAATGCGGGTAAACCGTTCGATATACATGGAAGATATGAGGACAATGGAAGGTGAAAGTCATATCTCTTAGTCTAACTATGACCCATAGGTCCAGTGCCAATCACACAGTGACCCTTAATATAGGACAAACTTTTGGTCAATATCCATGATCTTGGTGATGTAGTGTGCAAAGATGCATGATTCTTAATTAACATATTATGGAGAGAGTGATTTTTTATCATTATTTTTTCATGACGAGTAAAGGAAATACTACACTAAATGGCGAGCATATATAAGTATATCTAACATGGAAATTATACTAGGCATGGATACATGTGAGTGAATATGTGATATGGGAGTATATACAAGTGAGTGTATGTGGTAGTGAACCTATGAATGTGTTAACAACAAGTGGTGTGTGACATGTGAGAATATATACAAGTGCAGGAAGTGTGGTTATGTTCTAGTGAAGTCAAATCATGGATATTCTAAGTGGCGTCTTAAGCATGAGAGTGTAAAGTGAAGCTAAGTGCAAGTGTTTGAAGTGTACATGGATAGTATATGCAAGGATATGAAGTGTAGTGATATATACGAGTGATATATATACAAAAAGGTAATGCGACGAGGAAATGGAACATATAGGTAGGTGAATGCGCACATATGTAGAGAAGAATAACTCCCATGCAGAAATGGAGTTTAGTCCTCGTATAGAAATCTCCAGTAGAGTCACCACTATATCCATCCCGATGTCGGGGAGTCAAGGTCTACGGAGGTTGATCCCTGATTCCTCCCCCCTTTCTTTTCTAGCATACGCACGAGATTTCGTCCTTTACAAGGGCACTCGGTCGTCGTCGATGTGTGGTGATATGTAGAGGTAGAGTGGCCAGCCTATTTTGCATAAAATAGACAAAATAAATGTTTCCACCCTGAGAGAACAACATCAACGACAATACTGATGCTTACGAAAAAAGTAGTTCAAAGGTTCGGGGACTAAGTTACAGAATGGGAAGTTGTTAGGTACCCATCCCGCTCTTTGTCTCTCATGGTCATGTGTTAATCTTCTCATATAGAACTCCAAGATGTTTGTTCTTATGTTCATAATATAAATGGAGGATGGAATCACTCGACTCGCGTCATGGATAAAGTCAGAGTGAGATCACCTTTAGGAGTGTTCCCAAAATAGTAATAAAAAGTATGATGTAAGTGTTTGTCGATTCACAAATCGTTATGAAGGAAATATTCCATTTATTGGACAAGACACAAGAAAATAAGCATATAAATATTTATATATATAATGAATATGTGATAATAAATTAATTAATGTAGGTGGGAGGACTCGAGTCGAGGGATTCAACCAAGAAGCCTACGTAGCCCAGGGGCATCAAAGTCCACTTAGTTCAAAAACAATACTAGGTGGGGTTCAACCCATAAATCCAATCGGGGACTTTGTTATATGTGTGTATATAAAAAAAAGTGTTTTAATGTGAGAAAGTGTGATGCTCAGTCCCCTTTTGGAATTTACAAGTGAACCCTATTTTACTTGTTTTGGGGTATTTCTATGAAAATATAGTATTTGTGAATATTAATAATAAAAATTTAGAATTAAGATGTGTGAGTTAGTGAAGTAAAATACTAAAGATAAAATGGGGTAACTAATGCCAAAATAAGAGAAATTAAAGAAAAAGAGGAAGAAATGGACCTCCTTATGATGACTTCAAATAGATCTTCTTTGCACATGCACTAACCTCAAGGTGAAGTGATGGTGGTTTGAGGAGGTGGATGGGAATTTACTCAAAAGAGTATGAAAATAATTGAAGGAATTTGGGATATGGATTTTTTTCGAAAAGAGCATCTTTGAATTTGAGGCAATTCTCTCTTAATTGTTGAAAGGGATGTTCATGGGTGTTCGAGGTGCATCTTTCAAAGTGAGGTCATGACATCTATTTATAACGCCGAGCGGGGTGCATATCATCATGGTCCTAGACTTTCCTATCTTCATAGAACCCTATAAACATTTCCGTTAGGTAGGGTCTTGGGGTTGCCATTTGACATTCTGAGGCATGTTTTTTAGAAAAACGACCATAAAATGTGAAACGTAAGTCAGAATCGTGCACGAGGTGGATCGTTCGAAAGGGTATTCAGAGACCCTTAAGAATCAATGAGCTATTATCTGATTTAAGAGTTGATCGAGGTCAAGTGGGACCAAAAGCGCCCGTTGGTCAATAAACCTGAAATTCCCAAAGGAAAACGAATCGTTCGTCCGGACCATAAGTTAGAATCATGCACGGGATGGATCATTGGAAATGGTAATCAGATACCTTTAAAAATTCATTGAGCTTATGCTCAGGCGAGGAAGTTGGTTGGGGTCAAAATGGGGCCCAGGAGCGCTCGATGGCCTGGAGATCATTTTTCCATAGTAAAACGGATTGTTTGTCCAAACTATAAGTCCGATTCTTGCTCGAGGTAGACCGTTGGAAAGGGAATTCAAAGCCCTTTGAAAATTAATTGAGATTTGTCTCTGACTAGAAAGTTGACTGAGGTCAAATGGGGCCTGGGGGTTCCCGATGGCCTCTAGGTCGGTACTCGGAGTATAACCTCATATATATGATGGATGAGTAATTTTTAGGGACCTAAGGAGGTTCTTAGCAGGGTCCTAGGATGGGGCATATAAAAGTTCAAAATAACTCATTGAAACTATGTTCCCGACAGAGTTCTTAGGGTTAAACGTGAATGATGTGGTGGCCCAATTGAACTGTGTTGCTGAGACTACTCAAGCATGGGACACATCGGATCCAAATACCCTACCCCAAGCTAGACACATGGACACGACTTCTTCTGCATCCGGTCTTTATCAATTGGACAAGGAAGTCAAATTAAAACTTCAAATTAATTAACTAGCCAAGAGGTTAGAAGACGTGGTCGAAGTTAGAGGAGAGACGTACCTGGATCCACTCAACAATATAGATATAAGATGTGAACTATTTGTGAGGTGGGACATTTAATGAAGGAATGCATGACGATACCCACTTATAAAGTAATGTTCCAAGAGCAAGTGGAAGAGGTAGGATATTTTAGGGGTAATTTTGACGCCACTCGCGGGAATTATTTTAATCCTTTGTGGTGAAACAATCCCGGTTTTAGTTATGGGCAACTAAATGAGGAAATGAACCTGAATCCACATGTTTCCCAATGACCACCAACACTCTCACGTTATCAACAACCACCAGCGATGCAAGCACCTCCTCCCACGCATTATTTGACCCCATAACGAAAGAGTCTCGAGGACACTGTTACCCAATTTATGAAAACTCAGTGAGCGATCAATGCCCAAAACGCCATCCGACTTAAAGGCATCACTTTATAAGTTTCAATATTCAATAAGTGTTAAAGATAAGCAGAAGTTTTTCTCCCAAGTCCAATGACCTCTTTAAGGTCAAAACTATGTTAGCTCTAATCCTAATAAAAATCAAGAGAAATGTAGTACAGTAACTACTCTACGTAGTGGAAGAGTTTTTGACTTGTCACGTCCTTCACACGGTGTGCAAAAATATAATGAGTTTTCACCCAACACGAAAGAGGTCGAAGATGCCCCCTTGGAAGATAGTGAAAATGAAGAAACCATTAGGACTAAGGTGGTAGTGAAGCCATCAATATCTGCACCATACCCTCAATGGTTGGTATCTCCTCCTAAGGAGATCGATCGGGATGATGTTCTTAAGCAAGTGAATCTTGATTTACCTTTTCTTGTGGCTATCAAGAAAATGACCACGCAAGCAAAGTTTTTTAAGGACGTACTAACGATGAAACATAACTTAAAGGTAAAGAAAAAGGTGATCTTAGCAAAAAAAGTGAGTTTGGTACTTTCAAGCGACCTCCCACCAAAGTTAAATATCTGGGAGCCCCCGCCATTTTGTATACTATTGGAGATACTAAAATTGAGAGAGCTTAATTAGATTTAGGGGTGAGTGTCAATGTTTTACCCATATTCCATCAATAAGAAGCATGTCTTAGGAGATCTTAAGCCCACTAAAATTACTCTCCAACTTGCAGATCATTCCGTGAGGAAACCTCGTGGGGTAGTTGAGGACGTGGTCGTCCAAGTCGACACTTTCTACCTCCCGGTAGATTTTGTCATTTGGGACACGGAGCCCTCCTCCCCATTGTGTTATCATATTCTCGTGATCCTTGGCCGCCCATTCTTAGCTATGACTAACGCGTTGATTAACACGCATACTGGGAAAATGCAACTCACGTTTGGGAACATGACACTCGAAATGAATGTCTTCAACATCAATAAGAAAATGGGTGATGAGGATGATTTAGACGAATCAGATCTTATTGAGGATGTAGTACATAATGACTTGAGGGTGATAATTTTGAGGATCAACTTAAAGCGTGTTTAGTGACGGATATTAAGAGATGGAGATAGAACATAGAGGAGAGCGAGGGAGATCCCATAGACAAAAGAGGAAGAGAGCACTTAGATGACTTTCAAAGAGAAGATTTGGAGATTGAGCAAGAGAGAGAGAGAGTGAGAGAGAGAGAGGGAGAGAGAGAGAGAGAGTTAGGAGATATAGGCCTAGAAAATTTTGAGAAAGAATTCGGGTTAGTGGATGAGAACCTCAATGTTGAAGTCCAATCGTTATTGGACTCTTTTTCTCACTTAGTGGATAGCGACTGGAAATATAGGATATATCAATTCCTTGTTTCTTATCATCCACCCATGCCACTTAAGTTCTCGAACGCAATTAAGGAGATGACTAGTGTTTTTTTTTCAATTTAGAGCCCAATCCACGCATTCTCGAGTTTAAGAGAAACTTAGGCTTAACATGTCATTCAACATTTTGGTATGATCTTATTTCCAAGTTGTAACAAATATGTTATGAGTTGATTGGGCACCTCGATGATTTTACTCACCTCATTCATCATATGCCTCGAGGTATTTGTTCTTTGTATTGGGCCCATTTCCAATTGTTTTGACTTTTGATTTATGATGATACGAAGGTGGATATGAGTTTATTGACCCCTGTACACGGGTTTGGTAGGTTTTGACCCCCGTACGCGGACTTGAGTAGGTTTTGAGAGATAGATCATCGCACCACTGATGCATATGGTGTGATTTTTTTGTTGTGTTTTTGAGTCATGTGTTGGTGTTATATAGTGTCTTATTGCATTTTCTTATTTAGTTTTTAGTCCTTTTGATTGAGGACAATGCAAAAGTCTAAGTTGGGGAGGTGACAAGTGCATTTTTTGAAAACTTCACAATTTTTTAAAATGCCCAAAAATATTAAAAAGTGTCAAAAAGTTCAAAATATTTAGAAAATTTAAAAAAAGAAACTTTTCAAAAGAGCCAAAAAGATTTTCCTTCAAAATAAATAGAAGTCGGAATTAAAAATCTTCAAAAATATCATTAAATTTTTGTTTGAATTCTCAATTTGTAAAAACTTAATTAACTAAGCCTAAATTGACGAAAAATGAAAATTGAGCAAAAATTGACGACTTAACGATTAAGTGTGGAGAGTTTTAAGCTGGTGAGCTTTTGAGCCTATCACTTTTTACAAGTAATTAAATCAATCTGAGTTAAAATTTCACTAAAAGGTTCTTTCATTGTTAAAAATTTGGTGATGATCTCTAAATCATTGTTTTGATCCGTTACAGAAAATGAGAGAAATATTATTTTGAAAAGGCATTAAAATATCTATAAATTAAATTAAATATTGAGACGCATACAGTAACATAATTAGTAATTTGGATAAATGAAGTTTGGCCATCGTTTGTTTACCTAAAAATATTAGCAATAAAAAGTAAAAAGAAATATCCTTTTGCAAGCCACTCTGAGCATAATAATTTTTACCTTTTTCATTGTTAATCCCTAAAACCCAATTAACCCAGAGTTGTGAAAATAAAAAAATCATTAATTAAGTCCAAATGGTGCGATAAAAAGGGTCAAGAAAAAATAGAAAAATAATGATAAAAAAATAGCAAAAAAACATGAAAAAAAATAGAATAAGAAAGAGAAGAAAAAAAGAGCAAATCCCCAGAAGATACCTAAGGACATCGAGAGAGAGAAAATTTAACTCTAAAATTTGTCAACCCTTCCCATTTTATCCAATACACCTTATAACACAAAAAATCCTAACCGAGTCTGAATAACAAAATTAATTACCACGTGGAGAGCTAAAACATGAAAAGATAATAAGAGAGATTAACTCAAAAGATGACGTTTCTCATTTTTCTATGACCGTAACCCGTTGGTGAGATCTTTTCAACATAAAAATCCTGACTTTTAATTTGCTTATGTGAATTTTTGTCTATTATGTTTACTTTATAATCACGCACACTGAGAGAAAATAGCCACATTTTGAGAGTTTCGTTTGTGAGAGCACCCCTTGAGAAATTGAATCAAAGCGTACTTTCAAAAAGTAATGTAATGATCAATCGGTGGAAGTTAGCAGTTTAATTTTTGGCTTCGCACACACGCACTATGAATTGATATCTATTGAATAAAAATTTGAAGTGATTATTTTTATAGAATTTAAATTGTATATTTTAGATATTTTTTTCTATGAGTCTACAAACTAATTTTGTGGGTAAATTCACTACAAACCCACACGAGACACCACTCATCCTACTAGGGTAACCTAGAAGTTTAACGACTTGTTGTATATGCTAAATACAATCGCTTGCCTGCGAAAGAGGTATTCTATCACATTAGCTATTTACAAGTCCATTTAAAATGACACACTTATTCTTTTACATTACTCAGGATAAGCAACGATCTAAGTTAAGGGGATTTGATTCATCATAAATACGTCCTAATTATCCCCTTAATTTCGGTCCTTTTACGGACATGCACGCCATAATTAGACTGTATTTATCTCATTATCATACCACTAACCATTTTTTATAAGTATTTCTTGTTTTGTGTATTTCTCTCATATTTTACAAGTAATTCATGCAAGTGGATGGAAGAGAAAAAACCGAAACAGTGAAAGAATAAAAAGAAAGAGAAGTCAAGGGTGTTTTTGTAATTTTTCACCTGAAAACCATAGGATGAGCCAACTGAAAATTTGAAGATTTTGATGTCACAAGAATACGAGAAACACCTGAACCACAATCCGAGCTATGGTGAATAAGTTATGAATGCTTAAAATTGAAAATAAAATCTAGTGGTAAGATTGTAAATAAGAGAACTTTGAGCACACAAGGCATCACTTGGACAATATTGGAAAAACGAACCGGTTCGGTTCCAAAGGGAAGTGGTTAGTCATTAATAACGCTCCTGAAATGTGACAAAATTTCTCACGCTTTATAACTGTAACACATTACCTAAAGCAGGATTTTTATTTCTTCCTTATTTTTTAGCCAAAAGAGTTTTTGAGTTTGGAGACTCTTTTAAACGAATTCTAACCTATATATTTAGTCATTAGGGTTATTTTAATATATTTTCCATTAATTTTAAATCTCCTAAACAAGGAGGAACATCTAGGAGAATAATTCACATATTTTTCACCTTCAATTCAATAGCTTTTTCGTTTTTTCTTCAAGACTTTATTCTTCTTACATGTGGATGTTCTTAAATATTGGTAACCTTAATTTATAGAACTTTTATTTCTATTTAGTGATGTTTTCATTATTCTTAATGTATTCATACTTATATATTTAGGCTATCATATCCGGCTAGGTTTTTTTAGAGGGTTGGGGTACATGAACCCATCCTAGATTTTATGGATGGATGTAAAATTGAATAGCTTTAAATAAATAATTAAGAGCGTTTTTACTTAGTCGGAATGAGTATTGTAGACCTCTTAACTTCATTTGTCGAAGGTATACGGAAGTTTTAAAGAAGTGTTCTAAAAGGTGCGCCTAGGCTTAAGAGAAATGCCCACCTTAAGCCTTTTATGCCTTATTCTTGGTAAAAGGCTTAAGGCACACTTTTAAAAATAAAAATAAAAATGCTTTAGTGAAATGATATCGCTTTTTAAAGACTTTGTTTTTAAAAACCGGACCAATATCTCATTCAAAATAATTAAAATACAAATGGTATCCCAAACCTCTCTACCTCTTATCCAAAAAAACGAGCATTTTTTCTTCTTCTTCTTCTTCTTCTTCTTCTTCTTCTTCTTCTTCTTCTTTTATTTTTATTTTTTTCTTAGTGTTTAAAAAAAATATTTTTGTTTACATATATTTGGAGATATTTTAAGGTATGTACCATTTTAGTATTTTTTTAATAGCTTTGTTATAGTTAAAAATGTTAAGATATATTAAAAAAGGCCTAAATGCCTTTTTACGCTAAGTCCCTCCTAGGCTTCTAAGGCTTAAGGATTGGCATTGATGCCTCAGTCATGCCCCACATTTTTTAGAACCTTGGTTTAATGATATATTACGCGTGTCAATAATTTTGTCATTCACGTTAAATTTATTTTGGACTACATATTATATGGAGTGAAATCCTCATATGTTTATTACGCAGAAATTTAAGGTTTCTAGTTAATTGAGTAGTTAGTTATTGAAAGTTTTGTATCCAATGTAATTATTAATGGTTCGGGAGATTATATTTCGATCCAACTTTTCCCACATAGTTCATTTCAAAATCAAAAATTTAGTTTTGCATTTATTTAGTTAATTTGCATTCATTAGTTTGCAGAAATTTGCACCAACAATTAATCACCTTTCCTTATTTTCTCTATGAGTCGATAATTATGTTTTGGATGCCTTCCCTTAGTAGTCATTATGTTTCACGTCCTAGAGTTCGATACCTGAGTTGCTCACATTGTTACTTACGCGATCGACTTACACTGGAGCCGTATTTACATGCACTAGATACACATTTAGAGTTTTGTCAATATCTATTCATTTAAATCTAAATATCATTATGTTTTAAATATGATTTGTGTCGTTAAATGGGTAATTTTCATAATTAATCTAAGAAAAATGTTAATTAGGCTAATTTTCCATCTTAGTTTGATTGATATCTTGATGAATCTAACTTCAAATTATGAGTGAATGATTAGAAGATGTTTTACATTAAAAACCCATCTGATTATGTGAATTAATCTATTGAAATCATAAGTCAGTTGAAGATCTTGATAAATCAAGTGTTCTTAGATGAAACTTGGGGTTTTCCTTTGAATCTTCATATAAACATGGGTATTAGTTGTTACAAATATATTATATGATGTGAATTTATTGTTTGGATGTTTAATGGAGCTTCTGTGAAGATTTTTGAGTCATTAATACTGGTTTTGTAAAATAATTTGGGTGTTGGAGAAGATGATCCCCGTAACTAGGATTTTTTAAATATCTGTACTGATTGATTGATCAATAATACCAATTTTGGTGCTATTCGGGTTTATATTTTTCTTGGTTGCATTATTGGATTTTAGGGCATAGGCTAGGCCTGATTAGCCTTTATGTTTATTATAATTGTAGAATATAGTGAATTTTATTTTCTTAAGGTTTTGGAAATTTGTGTTTAGGCCATATGGGTATTTTAACCTCGATTAGTTTGAAGTGGTAAATTTGAATATCATGCGTTGGTTTGCAAATTCAAGAGTTAAAAGGGTTGAGTATTTGGATTTTAGGATCTTCAAGAATTGGAATTTTTGATCATGATTATTGGATTCATTATGTTAGACTAGTGGGGAGGTTATCCTTTAGGTGAGATTAGGACTGAGTTAAATTACACTGTTCAATAGTTTCATATAAAGTTGGTGTAGGTTGATACCTAGATGTGAATCCATGAGGAATTAGGAAAGGTTTATATGAGATTTAATGCAGTTAACATATGTGTTTTTAGTTATGGTAGGGTGAGACTATACCAAGCTTTAGAAACCCTGGGTGCTAGGGTAATATATTATAGGAAGAATATAGGGTTAATGATGTGTTTTAATTCTTCTTCATTGCAATGTTAAATGTGACCAATAGCTTTGGGTAAGTATATGTATGTATGTACTTGAACCCAATAACTAAGGTTGTAATTACTTGCATGTTTATTTGAAATTCATACCATGTGGGAGTTCTCATGGGTTACGTATTAAGAGGGATTCCGTGATGGAGCACATGTGATGTCGACTATGATGTATTATCATGGTCATATTTACCCAATGTCCCATGCCTTTGTAACCGTGTTCTAGGGGGTTTCTGTGACAACCCGCCTACTAAAATAAGAGGTGGCCAATCCGATACTCTAATAATCACAGGAATCGTAGATGGTCCATTCTTAGCATCACTGTCGATTAAAATAATAGTACGAGATAACCACCAATTATTTTATAAAATGGACTCTCAAATTAAATTTTATAAGTAAAAGAAAAACACTTAGACAATCCAATTTGCAAAAACAGTGGATACCAAAAATCAAGGAGTAAATAGAGTACAATTATGCATAAATCAATAACAGAATAAGCTGTCGGTTAACAGACTAATACAAACAGGTTACACCGAGTATTACAAATTAAATATCATAGTATAATAAATGATTACAAAGCTTGGGAAACACACCCGAATATATAAACTGAACATAACTAGAGTACAATGGAAATAAGCGTCTATGACCAATATCCTACAACATCCGCAACTGCTATAGCTCCAAGACAACCAGAAAGGAGATGTCAATACAGGCATCCTTGGGGAGGATCACCTGAATGGAAAAGAAGTGCATGCAAGACAAAGAAATACAGACGGGTTAGGGCCCGATTTGATAAGATTACCATGTGACTAAAATGCATGGTAGTTATGAACGAAATTTTCTCTCGCAATATAAATCATGCAATTTCTCACCTCTCAATCTAGAAGAAAAACTTAGCGCAATGTCAATGCTAATGCTCAATGATCACATAAGCATGGGAGAACTCATCTACATCTACTCAAGGAGACATCAAATCAATTATTCACAACTCTACATGCACCGTTCCTATTTCTCTTTAGGAAATATATGAATGGCAATTCATTTTATCAAATGTTACCAAATCAATTTTATCTCATTACTTTCTTTACAAAATCCATTTCCCTTCTTCCATCCAGGAAATACATATAATTAAAGAAACTTTTATTATCATAAAATGTTTTTCATCTTATATCGTCCCATTTTCCTTCTTCCATCCGGAAAATGTATTTAACTTCCCATTTTCCTTCTTCCATCTAGGAAATGTATTTAAAGCCATTTTATTATCATAAAATGCTTTAAAATCAATAATGTCCCCCATTATTATCAATAGTTATATTTCATATAACGCATCTAAGACCGCCCGTCCAAGTTTCCCCACTGTGCGCGCCCCTAAATGGCTATCATCTTCTAGGGCCTATCACCAAGACAACCTGGGATCCTAAAGAAACGTCGAGAAACAACCATATGCCAGCGGGAGAGACATAACCACACCTAGAATTACCTCACCAACGCAGAAACATACAATAATCGCTCATATGGCCAAGACCATATCCACCTTGCATTCATTAGCCAGGGGTCTTCACCTCACGCGCGCAACTTTCCTTCTGATAGCGATTTAGAGAGGTGTGTTAACATAAATTAACATTTAGGAAAATCATTTTTCCATTTTGAAATCATTCAGTTTTACATTCTCAAAACCATTTATTTTCAATGATGAAATACAAATTTTAGAATGTGCATTTCTTAAGATTTAAGTCATCTTTTATTAATGACCTAATACCCGAAGTGCCAATATCCTCAAACTAGTCTCCAAGAGTCCCAAACAATACCATCAATCATCAAAGTGAGTCTCCCTCAATAAATGGTCTCCCAAAAGTCCGAACATTATCATTTTATATTCTATAAATTTTAGGTTAACTTCCTATCTCATTTGGACATTAACCTACACAAGCTAACCTTTAGAATGAGCCCAATTAACCCCATACTAGCCTAGAGTATTTGTCTACCCAACACAACCCTCTAGGACTCCTTATTACTTTACAAAGTAAGGTTCCTAAACCTCGAACCAAAAAGAAAAGGGCAAAAATCAAACTAGGAAAAATCTCACAAAAACAGGGCATCTGAATCGATTCACCCTGATTGCGAATCGATTCGCCCAAAAGGGAATCAATTCGGTGAGTAAAAACCGCATTCTGCCTCAACCGAATCAATTCGGACCCAACCCGAATCGATTCGGTTTACCCAGACATGTAACCTTCCCCTTATCCCAATCGATTCGCCCCTAGGGCCGAATCGATTCGGCCCTGCAAATTTGCCCAATTTAGGGTACGGGTTGTGTAAACCCTAAAATCCCCAAACCCCAAATCTTTCATTTTCTTCAACATCAACAACAAATAATTCTACCAAATGATTCCTGCACAATTACTAACTAATTTATCTTCCTCAAATCAATTTAAACTACAAGATTAAGGGTTGAAACACATAAATCATCAAAAACCTATTTATGATTTAAATCTCCAAAAACTAACCATACATGCAATTTATCACATTAAGTAAATATCTTGCAAGTAAGAAACTTGCCTCAAGTTCATAGTCTCGGATTCTCTTCCGATTGCAATGGATTCCAGCTCCAATCTTCCATTTTTCTATTTTTTCTCGCATTTTCTCCCAACTCTCTCTTATCTCTCTCTCTCTCTCTCTCTCTCTCTCTTGGCTTATAACACAAGATAAGGGAAATAAAAGGGTTGGGAGAGTTAAACGGGTCTTAAACATAAATTCCCCTGTTTTAAATGTTAATACACCATTAAACTGACTCGTAACTACATAATTGAGTCATAACCTGTCAAAAGTACCCGAAACTCAAAAATACAACTTGGCACATGTTTTGACTATCTCGACTATTCTAAAACCAACCGCACCACCTATTTTGGTATTCGGAGTAACGTACAATATTTTTATGTTCCAAATTTATTTTAATTTATTAATTATACTCCAACTTACATATAAGTCATAATCGTCGTTTAAAATACAACGATGCAATAATAATTGGCAAAACATGGTAAATATTATCCCTTAACTCACGGGAAATAATATTTACTCCAACTTCCTCTATTTTATAAAATTATCCCATCAGGCAAAAATAATATAAAATAGTCGCTCAAAAGACTGGGTTGTTACATGCTCCCCCCCTTGAAGGGAATTTTTCCCTCAAAATTCAGGCGCACACTATAACCATAATAAGGGTATACTATTCAAAACTATCATTTTGTCATCCTTAACAAACTCCTCGTTATTGTGGCATCCCCATTGGACTTGGACCAAGGTCGTCACTATTCGATCTTAGTCTACACTCATCGTGCTCAAATGTTGCACCTAGTCATTCCTCATGAACTATCGAGCCTACCTTCCTACAACGAGAAGAAATATGCCTACATAACTCAACATAAGTTTCCATTCCTCATGAATTGCATTAAACCCATCTTAGGGAATACCCCGTTAAAACTAACTCCCTACCTCTAATACTACATGACCTCTATTCGAATCGGCGTATCCCTTCAAAGTAAGAAGCTCCATGAGCCCTATCATTAAAGAAATATTCCCGGACCACCCAAGTCCAAGGAATCTATCGTCCGCTGGTTCCATCCAATGAACAGGCGAATGACTTAGCCGGCTTCACCAGGCCACAGACGGTGGTACCCTTAGAGAAAATCGGTCCAAAATTTCCTTATACAAAAATTTCGACCCATAAAAGCGAATGCTCCCATCCTTTATTTAATTCGAACACACCCATTCAAGGTATGCCTTCCAACATTAGGTTAACTTTCTCCGTTCATTCATCCACTTACGGGTGGTAGGATATACCCCATATCCATACGATTCCCATTTCTTTCTGGAAACTTTACCAAAACTTCGGCACAAAAATCTAGTCTCGGTCCAACACTATTTTGATAGGCACCTTATATAGTCCCATAACTTCACCATAAAGAGCTGGGTGTACTCCTCCATAAAAAGTCTGCCCACATTGGCCGAAAAAATGGCGATTTGGTCAAACGATCAACAACTTTGCTCAAATATGATCATGACCATTTCGGTGCCGGACATTCAATGAAAATGTCCACGGATACCCCCTTCCTCATTCTCCCACTAGTCTCTTCACACTAGTAGGCGAAATGGTCAATCACGGACATGAATTCTCTTGCTGCAAAATCCTACTAGTTATGCTCATTTAACTTGGCTTTTCATGCCTTCACTAATCTCTCAGACGGGTTTTCTACTCGGCGCATCTACTACCCCATTCGCATTTCCTTAGCAAAAGGGAATATCCAATTGATAGTCTTTTACAAACTTTAAACACCAACTCTGCTGCCCCAACAATATATGGCGGCAACTTGTTGTTCATAAAGAGACCAATTTTCTTGCCCAGGAAGTAATGCCTCCATTTCTTTAAGGCTATTACTACCTCTATGAACTCTATATCAAGCGGGGGATAAAACTCCTCACGAGGTTTGAGTTTGTGAGACGCATAGACAATGGGTCCATGCTCTAGTATTAATACTTCACTTTCCTGGCAGAGACTCGTTCGTTAAATCTGCTCTCAATCTTA
The DNA here is from genome assembly GCA_949130495.1 of Sambucus nigra. Classification (NCBI taxonomy): domain Eukaryota; kingdom Viridiplantae; phylum Streptophyta; class Magnoliopsida; order Dipsacales; family Adoxaceae; genus Sambucus; species Sambucus nigra. The sequence goes on from OX422212.1 coordinate 260,127,702, forward strand.
ACAACACGAGTGCAAGAGCAAGAGTCAGCTCATCCTTTCAACTCCCTCAAATTTAGGTTATCGACGTAACACTCTATCTAATAGAGGCCTCACCTCCTTTGGCCTATCACTCAGAATCACTCAATATCCTATACTTCTTGTTTCTAGGGACCTACTCCCTCTTAGAGTTAACCCACAAACCTACTCGTGGTCAATTTCCTACTGTCTTCCTAAAATAACGTCACATGCCCTAAGGACCTTACGTCCTAATAATCCTAAGGTTGATATATATCCTAGTCAAGTCATATAAGTATTACCCTAATTATATCCCTAGTGTCCCATACCTTTCCCAACTTCCGACATTCGCTCGGTTTCATACGTGTGACGTTTTGCAGAGCGAAATCCAAACAAGAAACCCTCCCATTACACTACTACCTCGCATCGTCGGTCATCAAGATTTAGCGGTCTAAGACACATGATCGGGACTGATAAAACTCTAACTCGTAACCCTACTAATACGATTCTACATCTATGTCTGACCACTTCAAATAATTGAAAATTTTAACTAATCGGACATTTACTTTTGTAAAGTCTCACAAATACTTCATCCCAATATATACACATATATCTTTTTAAATGGCCTTCTAATCAAGTCATAACCATAAGTCTCAATCCGACTTTTCTTATCTCAGTCTCCCTCAAATCAATCAGAGGAGAGAACTATTCATAGTGCTTCTATATCGCACTTTAGTAGCCCTTTAATCACTCAATCACGTGATTCTCGGCTAAACCTTCCAACCTAGCTTTCCAATAACAAAAAGAAATAAAGGAAAAAAAAGAAAAAAATGCAACGTCTCTCCACTCCCAACGTCATTAAGGTTCACGCGTGGAGAGTCTCGCAAAGCGAAAACCAAAACAAGGAACCCCTCCTATGCATTACTACTTAACTTTGTTGGTCGTGGAGATAAGGAAACATCACACATGAAAAATAGATATACAATTAAAAAAACAAACAAAATAAATACTGGGATTTTCTTACCTACTTTAAACCACCTCCATAAAGTCTCAACCTGTATGCAGGAGAGATATTATAGAACAACGAGTTCCATTCTGGAACTACAAATACGATAGCCTCACAATTTATTTGCTTTCCATCGCTCCAACCAAACCAAGAATATTCTCACTCGTATAACATATATAATACGAGTAGCACATACCACACATATACTTTTAAAATATCATCACTCGTCTCATAATGAGTGAAGGAAAAATATAGGCCTCCCTACTATGGAAGCCATAAAGATATACTCACTATAATATCATCGATAATACCACAAGCTCGATTTACACACCCGAATCTAGGGCTAATAAAATATTACTTCATCTTATCTTAAGGAATGCACCACCCTCTACTAAGTTGGAATTCCCGCCAACATTCTTACCAATCACCCCGGGCCAACACTAATTCCCGTACTCTAGTCTTATTCGAACCAAACCACTTCCCTGAATGCCCCGACTAGGCATCCTATTATTTCCCTTGTTCTCCAATAAACAATGCAAAAATGCGTGGTTCTACATTCCACATCAAAATCGTTTCTCCATCTCTAGCTACCCCGACGATTACTCGCGTAGTTCCCTTAATTTCCCTAACAAAAGAGAACATGATACCGGCCTCCCTTGCCTTAGTTAATTGAGTTTTCCCCAGGTGGATGCCCACCAATGGGGTTTGATGAACACTACTTCTCCTGAAGTATTAACAACACTTATTCGTGAGCCTATCATTCCACTTAAAGGATCTTCCTTCCTTGTACACACCTTATTTTGGTGTACGGTTTCCTTACTCGCACCACTCTTTATTCACGGCCGGCCTCTGATCGAACCTCATGTGAATAATCGAGAATCTACTTTCTCATCATTCCAGACGTCCCAAAGAAACTCGCACAAGAGGAAATCAACGTTCTTAATCCTAATCCTAATCGATTCGCCCAAAAGAGAATCGATTCGGTGAGTAAAAACCACATTCTGCCTCAACCGAATCGATTCAGCCCCAACCCAAATTGATTCAGTTTACTCAGACTTGTAACCTTCCCCTTATCCCAATTGATTCGCCCCTAGGGCCGAATCGATTCGGCCCTGCAAATTGGCCCAATTTGGGCTACGGGTCGTATAAACCCTAAAATCCCCAAACCCCAAATCTTTCATTTTCTCCAACATCAACAACAAATAATTCTACCAAATGATTCCTACACAATCACTAACTAATTTATCTTCCTCAAATCAATTTAAACTACAAAATTAAGGGTTGAAACACAAAAATCATCAAAAACCTATTTATGGTTTAAATGTCCAAAAACTAACCATACATGCAATTTATCACATTAAATCAATATTTAGCAAGAAAGAAACTTGCCACAAGTTCGTAGTCTCGAATTCTCTTCCGGTTGCAACGGATTCCAGCTCCAATCTTCCATTTTTCTCTCTTTTCTCCCATTTTTCCAAACTCTCTCTTCTATCTCTCTCCCCCTCTCTCTCTTGGCTTATAACACAAGATAAGGGAAATAAAAGGGTTGAGAGACTTAAATGGGTCTTAAACATAAATTCCCCTCTTTTAAATGTTAATACACCATTAAAATGACTCATAACTATATAATTGAGTCATAACCTGTCAAAAGTGCCCGAATCTCAAAAATACAACTTGCCACCTATTTTGACTATCTCGACCATTCTAAAACCAATCGCACCTCCTATTTTTGCATTCGGAGTAATGTACAATATTTTTATGTTCCAAATTTATTTTAATTTATTAATTATACTCCAACTTATATATAAGTCATAACCGTCGTTTAAAATACAATGACGCAATAAATCACAACATAATGCCATTTACCTTCTCATAGCGGTAAATAGGCAAAACATGGTAAATATTATCCCTTAATTCACGGGAAATAGTATTTACTCCAACTTCCTCTATTTTATAAATTAGCCCATCAGGCAAAAATAATATAAAATAGTCGCTCAAAAGACTGGGTTGTTATAGTTTCATGGGGATATTTCATCATGTATGCATGGGTATGGTAGGCAATAGGAATGATGGGTAGGCATAAAATTTATCCCTCGGATGTGATGATGTCCTAGGTTTGGGGTGGCCTAAGACTATGCCTAGTGCAAATAGGTTAATCTCAAAGGCATTAAGGATAGGTATTCGTTATTTGGAGATTAAGAGAAATCCCTTTTTCATATGTGTCGAGGACCTTACTTATGTGAATATTGGACTTTTATATTATCTTAATTATTGCATACACTTGAGATGCTTAGTATAGAAATTATTCTGAATTCATCCATTATTATATTCCGGTTGTGTAGAATAATATTTAATCATGGGCTAACTTGGTTTGGGCTTTTAGATGCATGTGATATCTTTCATTGTTTGGTTGATGGTAGTAGAGATAGTTCTACCGATTTATGTTCTATACTAGATATGTATATGATTTATAGTATGGATGCATACTTATATTGTTATTACTCGGGATGCTTTTGTCTTATTTACTTGAGATGTGAATTATTTTACAACATGAGATAGCCATAAATGGATAGATTTGAGATATATGATTCAATATTGTGAGTGGAACCTTGGTTATTAAGTGATATGTATAATAGGTTTGAGAATACAGTAAGAATATAATCCATTATTAAAGAAATTGAACTAATGATGAGAAAGTAAAAATTAAAGGATTAAGAGGTAAAACTTTGACCTCACATGGGCTACATATGGGTTTGGGGATAGAATCACATGTTATTTTTTAAGTTATTAGGTTGGGTAACTAATAATTTAAAATCAACTAAAAGCCGAGAGGAAGATGTGTAACTATATTGTATCCAAAATTCAGTTATAATTTTATTCTCCATAAACTTATTGTTTACGTTGTTGTTATGTCTCTGTTTTCATAAGTCTTAGATCATTGTTACTTTCATTAACCGAGTTGAGCGTTAAAGGTGCACCGCTATCCACATTATGTTCTTCATTACTAGGATGTAGTAGTTGAACAGTGTTTCTCATTTTCTACTTATATTATTTTATATATTATTACGATTGCATATTGTATAGTTTATTCTCGAGTTAGCTTTTGTACATTTGGTATTTTTATTCCAAATTAGATTATTACATAGTAGTCAATCGTATTAGAGTTGGATTTATTTTGTTTCAGTATTTCATTATATCTTTTTATTATTTATTCAGTTTTAGTTATTTTGTTATGCTGAGAATGTTACCCAATATTTTTTATTCCCGTTATCTTTACATTGGACCTGATCAATCTATTTATGAATTTTACGGGGTATTACAGTTGATATCAGATCATTCCAGGTTCTAGTGTCTTGGGGATCTTGAGTGCGTTTATTGCTTTTTCATGTTGCATTCTTTGATTACTGTAGAGACTTATTATTTAGGGTTTTATTTTCTATAATAATTACCACTTAGGGGGTTTCATGCCATTATTTCCAGATAAATGACTTGAAAAACCATGTGTATTGGGATGGTTCCTTGTTCGGATTTCTCTTGCCAGACATCCTACGCATGAGGTGTCAGGAGTTAGGAATTATTAAGTGTGGAAGTTCTTAGCAAATGGTTTGAGAGGATATGTTTCCATTGACCATTCGTAATTGCATTTATGGTAAATGTTTCGAGAACTCATCTAGGTGACCTCTTTGTAGCCAAAATGAGGAGGATTTAAGAAACTTTTCTCTTTTGAACTTGAAGGGATTGATATGAAAAAGAAATTGGATGTTTGCATTGACAGTTACAGTGCTAAAGTACTTTTTGAGTTGGCTTAGACCTTACGTGAAGGATTTGGCAAGTGTTATTAGGTAACTTGTTGTTACCCTTGATCTTAGGCGGTTGAAGTTACCTTCTTACATCAATATAGGCATTATAACTATTTGAAGGATAATGTTTTGCATAGTTAATCTCTTTATACTTTAGGTCTTCATAATTAACCTCTTCATCCTCTAAGTCCTTAAATTTACCTATTTATCCTCGAGGTTAATCGAATTGACCTCTTTACCTCTTAGGTCTGTAGAATTGACCTCTTTATCCCTTAGGTCCGGAGAATTTACCTCTTCACTCTTTATGTCCTCATAATTGACCTTAATCCTCAGAATTATCCATGATCATTTAAATCGGTCGCATACACTCCTTAGGTTCCTAAAATCAACCTTGGCCCTCATATATTGGCCCCGATCATCTAAATTAATCCCATATTCTCCTTAGGTCATCTACATTGTCTTGGCCCACATAATTGGTCATAATCCTTGAATAGGTTGCATAAAGTTCTTAGGTTTTAAAAATCTATTTTAGCCCTCGAAATTGGAACCGATCCTCTAAATCAGTCACGCACGCTCCTTAGGTCCTAAAAATTAGGCCTTCATCCCCAACACTTATAATTGTCAATAGGATATCTATTTTTTGATGAACATAGCCTATCCTAAGACCACCCTTATATATCTCTTTATACACCCCATTCGATTACCCCGGAACACCTGCATCGGATCCAAACACTATCCCTTTAACCCTCGAACCCCTAGTCTTCTTTCTAACCTTAACCATATGTCACTAGATGCTTCATGAGATCTATTTGACTTTTTTCAACTCTCAGACCTGAGAATATATCAACACACTTTTGTGAGGGTTTAAATCCCCTTTCTAAATGTCCATACCATGCGCATATCAGACACATGGTTTGCATTTAGCACTTGTTTTACCCAAAAGATCACCAAATTTTATCGGGCTCTATTTGACTTTGGTCAACTCTTAAACACATGATTATCTCAAAACACTTTCATAGGGTTCTTAATCCCCTTTCCAATAGTGCCTAAAATATGTGAATGAAACTTATGATTCACATTTAGTTGCATTTTTACTTTAAAAACCTAAAGAGGATGTCACCGGAAGCTTCCCAATCTCAATTGACTTTACTCAACTCTCAAACCCAAAAATTTCAATAGAGTTCCAAATCCTCTTTCCATAGGTCCCATCTATGGTAGAAACGAATTTATGGTGTGCATTTTACAATATTTTTCTGGAAATCCATTTTTAGACTGCCTATAGGTAGCCTTTCCCCTACCTACAGGCAGGGGATACTTTACTTGGATCCTAAGTTTGGCAGGACTGCGTATTGGCATGCCTAGGGCTACACTGACTGGAACACCCTCAAAGGGAAGCTTAATCTATTTTCCTTTTTAAGGTTTCTTATTTAAGGATATCCTAACCTCCTTGTTCAGAACCTTTTGCCTCAAAATTAGTGCACAACCTTTAAAAACACCGTTTTCCATACATTCTACCAACATTCCATTACATCACTCACACCTCACCTTTTCCATCCATTTTTCCATTCACCACCAATACAACCAACCAGCATCACCGCAAAATCAGAATTCAAGTGTGACAACCCGAATATAATTATGATAAATTATATTTAAATCATGATTAGCTTGTGTGATATTTATAATATGTTATTAGTATATATAATGTTAATTCATTATGTTTATTCTAATCCTACTTTCATAAAACATGAAGAATCGAACTAGTTACAAATGTGAAATTTTGAAGTTTTCGGTAGGAATGTTCAAGTTTAAGACTAGTTTTGACCTTTATGGAATAACAATTGACTTGAGGTGTAAACTAGATATTTATAGATATATGAGTTAGGGTTGTAACACAATAAACAGTCCATCGAACGGACATCTGAGTGGGAAGATATTGTCTTTTTACGAACAGGGGCTAAAGTAGTCATTTAGCCTTAAATGATATTTTGTTTTATATGATGCCACATGTTATAAATTGATTGGTTGGAGGTGGAGGTTGTTTTGGCCGACTTAAACCCTTGAGATATCCTCCTTTATTCAGCAAACTCAGTTTGTGAGAGTTTTAAGTTGAGGAAAAACAATTGTGAGGGTTAGGAAGAAGAAAGTGAGGAGAAACATTCAAAAAAATTCATAGAAAATTACGTAAAAGCCCCTAAGGTAATTCCAACCATGAATCTTGCTATTTTTCTTTCATTTATGATTTATATGATATAAAAAATTGATTTTTTATTGGCCTTTCATGCTTGGGTGCATATGTATGGATATATGCAAGTTTAAGTTAAGTTGAATGTACAAAACCCTAAAATTGCTTTGTTTAGAAACTCTGTTTATTCAAACTTCCATATATTTTCGTGTACTTGCTGGAATTAATTGATTCCAATTGGAGATTTACCTGGACTCATATATGTATGAAATATCCTAAAATCATGATAAAATACCAAGAAATGAGTCTTTGGTGAGAGTTTGAAGTTCGGGTATGAAATCTGCCCTAAGGGTGAAAATATGCCCACCATGTGTTCGGTGTTTTGCTTGACATAGCAAACGAACCTTAAAAATTATGAAACTTTAATTTTGTATTTTTAAATATGTTTACTAATGTTGGGTGAAATATCAAATAAATTTATGATGTAGAAAAATTATGGAAATTCATGGAAGTTGAATGAACAATAAGAGGGCCTATAGAGGAGATTTGCCATGTGGTAAAGAAATGAGCATATTTTGCTCTACGAGACCTAAAATGATGTACCGTCTTTTGTATTGGAATACTAATATGACAAGGATTGAATTTACAAGAATAAATGAATTTATATTTGGTCTATTATTTCGATATGTTAAATATACTAGCATGGATTTGGATGGAACTTCACTTGTGATAAATGATTTGAATGGAATCATGTGATGCTTATGGATTGAATTATGTTTAAATCATTCTTTGGATTATTGATATTATTATGATGATACTAATATTTTAAGAATTATAGGAAGGGAAGAAGATCTGATTGAACAAGCACTGGATAAAGGCAAGGGCAAAGCCTGTTAAACTGCCAAGGTGAGTGTACTTATGATTTGTTTCATATATAAATATAAATATAGCTCTAAGAGCGGATTTGTTTGAATACTTTGGTATTCATGATTTGTTTGGATATTAAAATATCCAGGATTTTTTTGGGTCTCATGATCCAGGATTGGTTTGAATACTTCGGTATTCAGGATTTGTTTGGATATTCAAATATCCAGGATTTGTTATTGCCAACGGGCAGAATTATTTGGATCTTATGATCCAGGATTTGTTATTGCCAACGGGCAGAATTATTAGGATCTTATGATCCAGGATTTGTTATTGCCAATGGGCAGAATTATTTGGAACTTATGTTCCAGGATTTGTTATTGCCAATGGGCAGAATTATTTGGATCTTATGATCCAGGATTTGTTATTGCCAATGGGCAGGATTGTTTGGATTTTATATCCACATATTCTATATAGAATTGTTATTACATTGTAGGGAAGGAGTACCTCACTAAGCTTAATGCTTACAATTTATATTTTAACAATTTCAGGTTTTTATGCTACCAACTAGAATACTATATGACTGGTAACTTCGAGAGTTGCACCGTTGAAAAGAGCCGGGGTTTAAATATGAGGATTTTATCATTGTCACACTGAAGATTTTAATCTACTCACACATTGTACATTTTGCATTAGTATGGATTGAGTTGATGATTGTGAAATTTTATCATAGTTAATCATAGTATTGTGTGTCCGCTTAATTATGACTCTGACATTGATTTCGTTATGGCACAAGAATAATATTATGTTGATTGTGCACATTATGCAGTAAAATATGGATAGATGAATTATATTTCCAATGGGCTCAAGTTTATGATTTAATTACTCTAAAAATGAATGATTAGTATGGATATTGGGTTTGGGGTGTGACAACTAGTGGTATCAGAGCGTGGTTATTAATTCTGGACGTGTGTGACGATTAGATGGAAGTATTGAGTTAATTTGATATTTATGAATTGTTTATGTACTAACCGATAGTTTAGTAGTATAAACTGTTTATATTGGTTGTTAGAACTTTTTTGTATTACAGATAATTCCATATGGAACATGGGAATGGACAACATAGAGAAGAGGGAGTGGCTTCTCGTGCAGAGAATACTGAAGTAGAGCAAAGTGTGGCTAGAAGGGCTAGAGATCAAGAGCAGCCTACAGAGATGCAAATAATGGCACAGGCAATGATGAGGATGGCAGAGCAACAAGAAAGAAATATGGCACAAATGGCAGAATAACAGGCTAGATATCTAGAATCAAAGACTGTGGCCAGGATTGAGAAAGAGGCAAGGAAGGAAATGAAAGATTCCATGCATGAGAAGTTTTTGAAGTTGAATCCTTCAGAATATTCAAGGTCAGTTGAACCTACAGAAGCTGAGATGTGGGTTAGGGATCTAGAAACTATATTTGCAGTTATGAAGGTTCTAGATAACCAGAAAGTGAATCTAGATGTGTTTAAGCTAAAAGGAGAGGCAAAATATTGGTGGGAAGCCAGCAACCATTTGGTGCCCAGGATGGAAGGTACTGATGTTATTAGTTGGGCCAAATTTATTAAAGCTTTGTATGTTAAGTATTTCCCTAAGGTCTATAGGAGGGAGAAGCTGAGGTAGTTTAAAATTTAACCCAAGGGAACATGTCTGTGAGGGAGTATGATGCTAAATTTACTGCTTTGTCTAGATTTGCTACTAAGTATGTGCAGGAGGAAGAAGATAAATGTAGTAAGTTTCAAGATGGACTGATTTGGCATATTCAAAATAGAGTGGCCACTTATGAGTTAGAAGATTATGCTTCTCAGGTAAAAAAATCCACGATAGCAGAAAGGCAAATGAACCAAGGGGTGGCGAGTAGAGAGAGTTTTAAGAAGAGTAGATTCAATGCACCTCACTTTAAGGGAGGTGAGGGTGGAAGTGTTAAGATGGAACCTCATAAATTTCAGAGAGGTGGTAGAGGTTTGGGGAGATTTGGATGAGATATTAGGGGTGGAGAATCTTCTAGTCTGGTTAGGAGGTCAGGAAAGGGTGAGGCACCGACAAGAGTTGTTACATGTTTCTTTTGTAAAGAGGAAGGGCATCATAAATCTGAGTGTCCTAAACTTAAAGGAGTGGAATGATAACATTGTCATCAAGTGGGGCATGTTAAGAAGAATTGTCCGCAGTTGGCAGAGACCCCAGCAGCACCTAGCGAAGCAGCAAGTAGAGTGTTATCTCCAGGCAGTGCAGTGAAAAGTATGGGCAGAGGACAAGCTAGTGCACAGGCCAGGTGGACGAGTCTTTACGATGAAAGAGGCTCATATTACCCCGGATGTGGTGACAGGTACACTTTCTGTTACTGATAGAAGTGCTTATGTTTTAATTGATGCTGGTCCCACCCATTATTTTGTGTCCTGTGCTTTTTCTGTATACCTGAATAGACCATGTACTCGTTTAGATGTGGGGTTGGGTATTTATATGCCTATGGGGGATATGGTTGTAGCTGAATATGCTTTTCATGATTGTGTTTTGACTGTGGGGTCTAGAGATACAGTTATAGATCTACTTCCATTGGATATTTCTGATTTTGACATAATTCTGGGAATGGATTGGTTATCTAAATATCATGCATCTATGGATTGTTTCTGTAAGGAAGTTGTTTTTAATATGCCTGGTGAGCCTGAATTTAAATTTGTGGGGGAAAGGAAAATTGTTCCCAGTTGCATCATTTCTGCTATTCAGACGAGGAAATTATTGAGTAAGGGTTGTGAGGGTTTTATTGCATATGTTCTTGACACTAGGAAGGGGGCTTTACAATTAGTCGATGTTCCTATTGTACGGGATTTTCCTGAAGTGTTTCCTAGTGAGTTGCCAGGGTTACCTCCAGAAAGAGAAGTTGAATTTAGTATCGAATTAGCACCGTGGACAACCCCTATTTCTATGGCACCGTATATAATGGCACCCGCTGAGTTGAAAGAACTCAAGATTCAGTTGCAAGATTTACTTGATAGGGGGATCATACAGCCTAGTGTATCTCCATGGGGTGCGCCAGTTTTATTTGTGAAGAAGAAAGATGGTACCATGCGTTTGTGTATTGATTATAGGCAACTGAATAAAGCTACAATTAAGAACAAATACCCTTTACCTCGTATAGATGATTTGTTTGATCAGTTACAAGGTGCTAAAGTGCTTTAAAAAATAGACTTACGATCGGGTTATCATCAGTTGAGGGTCAAGGAGAGTGATATTTCTAAAACTGCTTTTCGTACTCGGTATGGTCATTTTGAATTTTTGGTGATGCCTTTTGGGGTGACTAATGCTCTAGCTGTATTTATGGATCTTATGAACCGGGTACTTCATCCTTTTATTGATTCATTTCTGATAGTTTTTATTGATTATATTTTGATTTATTCACGTGATATGGTTTAACATGAAAAGCATCTCACAACTATTTTGAATCTGTTGAAAGATAAGAAGTTGTATGCCAAGTTTAGCAAGTGTGAATTTTGTCTATCACAAGTTACATTTTTAGGCCATGTTGTTTCGAGAGATGGTATATGTGTTGATCCTAAAAAGGTAGAGGCTATTGTAAAATGGGAGAGGCCCAATAACGTGACTGAGGTGAGGAGTTTTCTGGGTTTAGTTGGGTATTATAGGAGGTTTATAAAGGGATTTTCTTCAATTGCCTTGCCAATGACTAAACTAACCCAGAAAGATGTTAAGTTTGAATGGAATTCTGATTGTGAAAATAGTTTTGATGAATTGAAAAAGAGGTTGGTAACTGCCTCTGTTCTTACTATTCCACATGGTGGAGATGGTTTTGTTATTTATACTGATGCCTCACACCAGGGGTTGGGTTGTGTTTTTATGCAACATGGTAGAGTTATTGCTTATGCTTCTAGGCAGTTGCGTACACATGAACGTAATTATCCTACACATGATTTGGAACTTGCTGCTATTGTGCTTGCTTTAAAATTATGGCGTCATTATCTATATGGTGAGGTATGTGAAATTTTTACTGACCATCAAAGCCTTAAGTATTTATTTACTCAGAAGGAGTTGAATTTGAGGCAGAGGCGGTGGATGGAGTTAATTAAAGATTATGATTGTACAATTCACTACCACCCAGGAAAGGCAAATGTAGTTGCAGATGCTTTGAGTAGAAAGGATTAAGGCAGGTTATCTTGTATTCGATGTGCTAGAGTTGCTCATATTGTGGAGTTGAGATTGATGGGAGTAGAATTGCAGCTAGTAGATGGGGATAGATTCTTTGCTCATGTAAGCGTGAGGCCTTTATTAGCTACCCGTATTCGTGATTTGCAAAGTCAAGATCCTTTTCTTGAGAAGAAACGACAAGATCTCCGAGATGGTAAGTCTGAAGTTTTTTATTGTGAATGATGGCACTTTATTGTATAAGAAGCGGTTGTGTGTGCCTAATGTGTGTGGATTGAAAGAGGAAATTTTAGATGAGGCTCATAATTCCATTTATACTATGCATCCTGGTAGCACTAAAATGTATAGGTATTTAAAGGAGCATTATTGGTGGAATAATATGAAGAAGGAAATAGTTGATTTTGTTGCGAGGTGCCTTATATGTCAGCAAGTGAAAGTGGAGCATCAGAAACCTACTGGTCTTCTTCAGCCATTGCCGATACCGGAATGGAAATGGGATCATGTAATGATGGATTTTGTGGTTGGGCTTCCTCGATCTCAGAAGGGGTCAGATTCGATTTGGGTAGTGGTGGATAGATTGACAAAGTCCGCTCACTTTCTAGCAGTCAAGACTACGTATACAGTTGATAGGTATGCTAGATTGTATGTTAATGAAATTATTCGATTGCATGGAGTACCGGTATCTATTATTTCAGATAGGGACCCTACTTTTACATCTAGATTTTGGGATAGCTTGCAGTATGCTATGGTTACTAACTTGAAGTTTAGTACGACTTTTCATCCCCAGACAGATGGGCAGTCTGAAAGGACAATACAGATTTTGGAAGATATGCTTAGAGCTTGTGTGCTTGATTTCAAAGGTAATTGGGATGAATATTTGCCTTTGATAGAATTTGCATATAACAATAGTTTTCAGTCTACTATTGGTATGGCTCCATATGAAGCCTTGTATGGTAGACGATTTCGTACACCGATATGTTGGGGTGAAGTTGGTGAAAGGAAGATAGAGGGTCCAGAATTAATTGAAGTCACCACTGAAAAAGTGAAGATTATTCAATATAGAATGAGAATAGCTCAAAGCAGACAAAAAAGTTATGCGGATAAACAACGAAAAGATTTGGAATTACAGAAAGGGGATTATATGTTTCTTCGGATATCTCCATGGAAAGGAGTTATGAGGTTTGGAAAGAAAGGGAAATTAAGTCCACGCTACATTGGACCTTATGAAATCCTTGAGAAAGTCGGGATGGTTGCCTACAAGTTGGCGTTACCAACAGAATTATCTCGGTTACATGATGTTTTCCATGTTTCTATGCTAAGAAAGTATGTAGCATATCCTTCACATGTATTGGTGGAACAACCTATTGAGTTGAAGGAAGATTTGAGCTATATGGAAGAACCACTTGCAATCGTCGATACGAAAGAACAAATATTGAGATCAAAAGTGATCCCACTTGTGAAAGTTGTGTGGAGAAGGCATTCCATGGAAAAAGCTACATGGGAGAGTGAGGATAGCATGAAGATGCGTTATCCGTATTTGTTTGATTCAGAGAACCAAGGTATGTCAATTTCGGGGACGAAATTTCTTAACTGGGGGAGAATTGTGACAACCCGAATATAATTATGATAAATTATATTTAAATCATGATTATCTTGTGTGATATTTATAATATGTTATTAGTATATATAATTTTAATTCATTATGTTTATTCTAATCCTACCTTCATAAAACATGAAGAATCGAACTAGTTACAAATGTGAAATTTTGAAGTTTTCGGTAGGAATGTTCAAGTTTAAGACTAGTTTTGACCTTTATGGAATAACAATTGACTTGAGGTGTAAACTAGATATTTATAGATATATGAGTTAGGGTTGTAACACAACAAACGGTCCATCGAACGGACATCCGAGTGGGAAGATATTGTCTTTTTACGAACAGGGGCTAAAGTAGTCATTTAGCCTTAAATGATATTTTATTTTATATGATGCCACATGTTATAAATTGATTGGTTGGAGGTGGAGGTTGTTTTGGCCGACTTAAACCCTTGATATATCCTCCTTTCTTCAGCAAACTCAGTTTGGGAGAGTTTTAAGTTGAGGAAAAACAATTGTGAGGGTTAGGAAGAAGAAAGTGAGGAGAAACATTCAAAAAAATTCATAGAAAATTACGTAAAAGCCCCTAAGGTAATTCCAACCATGAATCTTGCTATTTTTATTTCATTTACGATTTATATGATATAAATCCTTGATTTTTTATTGACCTTTCATTCTTGGGTGCATATGTATGGATATATGCAAGTTTAAGTTAAGTTGAATGTACAAAACGCTAAAATTGCTTTGTTTAGAAACTCTGTTTATTCAAACTTCCATATATTTTCGTGTACTTACTGGAATTGATTGATTACAATTGTAGATTTACCTGGACTCATATATGTATGACATATCCGAAAATAATGATAAAATACCAAGAAATGAGTCTTTGGTGAGAGTTTGAAGTTCGGGTATGAAATCTGCCCTAAGGGTGAAAATATGCCCACCATGTGTTCGGTGTTTTTCTTGACATAGCAAACAAACCTTAAAAATTATGAAACTTTAATTTTGTATTTTTCAATATGTTTACTGATGTTGGGTGAAATATCAAATAAATTTATGATGTAGAAAAATTATGGAAATTCGTGGAAGTTGAATGAACGATAAGAGGGCCTATAGGGCAGATTTGCCATGTGGTAAAGAAATGAGCATATTTTGCTCTACGAGACCTAAAATGATGTACCGTCTTTTGTATTGGAATACTAACATGATAAGGATTGAATTTCCAAGAATAAATGAATTTATATTTGCTCTATGATTTGGATATGTTAAATATACTAGCATGGATTTGGATGGAACTTCACTTGTGATAAATGATTTGAATGGAATCATGTGATGCTTATGGATTGAATTATGTTTAAATCGTTCTTTGGATTATTGATATTATTATGATGATACTAATATTTTAAGAATGATAGGAAGGGAAGAAGAGCTGATTGAACAAGCACTTGATATATGCAAGGGCAAAGCCAGTTAAACTGCCAAGGTGAGTGTACTTATGATTTGTTTCATATATAAATATGAATATAGCTCTAAGAGCGGATTTGTTTGAATGCTTCGGTATTCAGGATTTGTTTGGATATTAAAATATCTAGGATTTGTTTGGGTCTCATGATCCAGGATTGGTTTGAATACTTCGGTATTCAGGATTTGTTTGGATATTCAAATATCCCGGATTTGTTATTGCCAATGGGCAGATTTTTTTGGATCTTATGATCCAGGATTTGTTATTGCCAACGGGCAGAATTATTCGGATCTTATGATCCAGGATTTGTTATTGCCAATGGGCAGAATTATTTGGAACTTATGTTCCAGGATTTGTTATTTCCAATGGGCAGAATTATTTGGATCTTATGATCCAGGATTTGTTATTGCCAATGGGCAGGATTGTTCGGATTTTATATCCACATATTCTATATAGAATTATTATTACATTGTAGGGAAGGAGTACCTCACTAAGCTTAATGCTTACAGTTTATATTTTAACAATTTCAGGTTTTTATGCTACCAACTAGAATACCATATGACCGGTAACTTCGAGAGCTGCACCGTTGAAAAGAGCCGGGGTTTAAATATGAGGATTTTATCATTGTCGCACTGAAGATTTTAATCTACTCACACATTGTACATTTTGCGTTAGTATGGATTGAGTTGATGATTGTGAAATTTTATCATAGTTAATCATAGTATTGTATGTCCGCTTAATTATGACTCTGATATTGATTTCGTTATGGCACAAGAATAATATTATGTTGATTGTGCACATTATGCAGTAAAATATGGATAGATGAATTATATTTCCAATGGGCTCAAGATTATGATTTAATTATTCTAATAATGAATGATTAGTATGGATATTGGGTTTGGCGTGTGACAGCAAGTTTCGTCTAAGTCTTAAATTTCCTCTCTTCAAGTTCATGAAACTAGTGCCATTTAGTATATTTAATTACTTTATGCCCATCTTTATATATAGTTTCCACTTTCTCACCACTAATCACACTTTTCATTATATTTATACTCTCAATTATTATTTTCATAAACTCGAATAACCAACAAAAGTGGTTAATTCATAAATCCTAAATTAGAGTTTTCTTCCATTTCTCTACATTTTCATCACTTGTGAATTCTTTTCCACAAATCAAAATAGAAAACTCTAGGTTTGGATTTATGGTTTTAGTACACCCTTATGTTATTTCGATCTACATGGAATTTGATAATGGTTTTTTCTATGTAGGCTTCGCGAATTTATCTTAGGATTTGATTCATCATTTTCCATATTTCACTTTTCTTACTAACGTGTTATTAGTATTTTCATACATATATTTGCCTACTTATTTTTACTTTTAGCAGTCCTATCAGACATGCATATTCATTTTTTTATAGTGAGCCATGATCTAGAATACCGCTCATAGTATGTGTGAGTGCATATTAATCATAATTAAAAGGATTCCAGAGAGTAATTAAATAATGAATGTAAGATGCCAATCGCACAACACAAGAATATTTAATATTCAAAAAATTTCCTACACCCATGGGAAAGTTACATTATTTTATTATATTCTCTCAAGGTATTCAAAATTACATCCACTTTGGCCCTGGAGTGTGGGTTATATTTATAGTTGTGTAAAATCGTAATGGTTGAACCCATTAAGGAACTCCCTTGGCTTGAGATAAGCGTGCGTGGTGACTCCCTAAATATTTCTTTCAAGATTTTGGGTAACATCGTGAGCTAATAGTGACTACAGATATATTTGTAATTATCCATATGATAAATAATGCTAATAATCCCTTATTGCTAATAGGATGGGCTGAGCATTCTCCATATTCCGTTGGGCATCGATCTTGAGTTGGGCTTAAATGACATTTAGCTCCACACAATTGCCCCTAAAATCACTGGGCTAAGGCTCTTTGGATAGTGGATTTCACCACTGCCTTGAGCCCAATGATTTTGATCCATTCTCATGAATTTGAATCGGTAGGTCAGATTGGTAATTATGTTGAGGTTGAAAGGTTATGCTCGTTCGAGCTAAGAGTGAAGCTCCAAAATATCCTTGGTTATTACACCTTATGATTTAGAACGATCTTCAAACTAGGTTACTTCCACTCCAAACTATCGCTTTTGCTTCCAATATGCTACTATTAAAACTCCAGAGCTTATTCATTCGCACTCTTTTTCTTTGTAAGTTTCCATCTTCATCTATTATTTTCGCAGCTCTCTTCTTTTTCTTCTTCCCTTATTCGTCTCCAGTAGTAGTAATTAATTCATTTTAAAATGTAGAACACCATCCATGGTAAAAATGTTGATGAGTTTAGGAAGACCTCTTCCATTCCTTCTTGGGTCTCAATCGAGTGTGTCCCCATGACCAAATATATCAGAGATGTTGATGGAGGACACTCGATTCGTACCCTAGCTATGGTCGAAGGAGATTTACTTTTCCCCAAACCCTATGTTTTTAGGGTTCTTTGAATTCTTTAGGGTGGTCCCACCATAGTGTGCCCCCAATACTTGGCAAATAGTCAATGTGGTTAATTACATAAACGAGCTCTATGGGACCAACCTGGGAATTCAGAGATTAGGTATTGCTACACCTGGTCTCACATCACTGATGGACTCCATGACATCTCTCAGGCCCAATCTATGACCCATAATACATCCCTCACCCCAGGCTTACTGAGGGGGACAGTGCTCACAGGCGACCATGAGCGACTGAGAATGATGGGACCTGATCAACTTTCCCTCCAAGCTTCCTAAACTCTATCCTTGGTGAGAGTCGTTTCTTTATTTTTTGTATTTTATTTTCTAGACTGAGATTTTTCAGATCCTCTAACACTTGACTTTTGTCTTATTTTGTAGTTTGTGGCGGAGTTTGCTAGTCTTGTAGATGGCCACACCTACCGGAATATATTAAATGATGAGTTGAGTGATGCCCTCTAGAAATCCCTGGAGGCCATGGATTAATATAAGGAGGCCCAAAATATAGAAAATAAGTCCACCATCGAGGCTATGGCATCACTGAATATTAAGAACAATCTATTGAAGGTGGAGAACACCCGCCTATCAAATGAGAATTCTCGATTGACTACTGAAGTGGTGCCCAATTCCTCTTGCTAAGGACGCTATCTTTGGGCAAGGTTAGAATGAAGCGAAGGATGATGTCAAAATATAGATGGCCTATGCTCGGAAGGTGAGGTTTAAAAAATTCTAGGATCAGGCATTGGAAATAGCCAGAGATCCCGCTGAGTTCGAGCTATTTGGTCAACACTAGCCAGGTTCCCCCTAAGTTTAATAAACGTCTTTCCATCAGAACCCTTGCCGACCAGGAAACGTAGGCGGTGATCAAGGAGAAGAGAGCTGAGGCACGAGATCAGGTAAAGAATGAATCTCGTAGTCTCTAGGGTTTTCCTCTTTTTGCTTATACTTTGTACCCTTTTTTGTTTTCTCTAGTTACTAGACTGCAATGGCTCTACCTAATGTTGTTATTAATGAAAATAGTATTTTTATCTCTTTGAGTATTTCAGTTTATAAATTCTCTGATAAATTGTTACATGTTCTATCTTAATATTATAGTCTTTTGTCGAGGATATATCCTATTCTACAAACTTAGCAGCTTGCTCGGGCAAGATGCTAGTGCAAAATATCATAAGCATTTTTTATTTCCTATAAGTCTTTAAGAAAAAGAATGAGGCCTACAAAAGCTAGTAAAAAAAGGGTTGGCAAAGCAGTACGACAAGAGGGTTAATCCGAGCAAGTTCCAAGTAGGATATTACATCCTTAGGAAAGTTATCGACAGTGCCGTAAGACTATCGGACGAGAAGTTGGGACCCGACTGGACGGGACCATTCAAAGCAATAAGAGATGACCTACATGGAGCTTATCACTTCAAAACAATAAAGGGAAGAGAGATACCTACAGCATGGAATGCGGACAACCTCAAGAAGTTCTAATTTTAGTTTTCTTTTCACGTTTTAGCACTTAGTTTATGCAAATTTTCATTTCCAAACTTATGTTTCTCGCAATTTATTATTCTTATTATGAATAAGGTCCCTTATTTCCATATCTCACACAAATCATTTAAGTCATTCAATTACTTTACATTTTTTCCTATATAACAGGATCATAATTGTCTCTTAGTCTTCGAAAAGTGTTGATCAAGCTTTAACTTGATTATAATGGTCATTTTACTAATTATAATTAAAAGTAATGTCCTTAGGTCCTTGTCATAACCAACACAGGCGGCCTCATGCATAGAAATCAAAATATAATCGACTTAAACAAAATATAATAACAACAGTTTAATATTAACATTGTTAGTCAAAATCCAAAAGCATAGGAAACTCATTTTCTAGTGTGCACTGCCAATCTAGACCCTCACACCCTATCTAGAAGCTAATAACCACGCTCTGATACCAAGTTGTCGCGCCCCGACTTAATTAAGTTAAACTCATCCTTGTTAATTAGCGATAAATTGCCTTAAACAATAAACAATGCTTTAATTTAAATCTCTAAGGAAAATAGCATGAGATTTTTTTTTCATTGGTATGTGTAGATGAAAACATAACTACATTTACATGTAACCTATAAGTACTACAAAACTTTACATAACCAAGATCTTTAGTTTAATATTTACACAACACGATTCTTGATATTCAAACCATACTAGATATATGTCACTCCCCCGTTTTAAGGTCCTAACTTGGGAGTGAACTCCAACTGATAGGCGTACCTGAAACATAACATTATAGGAGTGTAAGAAGAACAAGCTTAGTGAATGACCATATTCCACACATATAACCAATTCAAATAACCATTTTTATTTTCTAATGTTATAACCCAATAGGAGTTGTGTGACTCTCGCAAGCCTGGAACCGCCAATCCAATTAAATCCCAGTTAATGGGGAACACCAAATCCCCTAATTAGGCCCGAGTATAACAAACCTTTAAATTGGATTAACGGGACAGCTACATCCCGTAGGACCCACCCGTCCTTAACATTAGATAAAGTACTCACTAGTCCATATTATTATATAACATGGCTTAACATTTTTAATCATATGCATATGTTTCCTAAATACGACACCACTCCCATATGCATTTTAACACATGTGTTTAACTACACATTTCCATATGAACATATAAGCATCTATATTTCATAGGATATGTCACTCACCTTGGATTTGGTGCTAATATTAATACCAAACTACTTCCTTGGCATGGTAGTATTAGTTTCTTCCCCACCTAAAAAGTCAATGTCATTAGTATTTGAATACACCAATTAACATCAAACCTAGTAATACATCACATCATTTGGTCAATCAGAAATAAGTAAAGAGAAATTAAATATGACACTTCACATTTCTATAACGCCCAATTAATTATGATTCTAACACAATTTACGGAATTAAATTACAAATTCTCTAGACAAAGTTATGCCCATTTTATTACAACCTTTTCCAAATCGTTTCTCAAGAAAAACAACAACACAACTTCAACTTCCTGGAATTTTCATAATTGTTATACAATATAACTTTGCATGATATTCCACCCAATATTAGTAAACATATTTAATAATAAAAAAATAATGTTTCATAACTTTTAGGGCTCATTTTCTATGTCGAGCAAAACGTCAAACACCTGGTATGCATTCTTGCTCCTTTAGGGATGATTTTAAACCAAAACTTTAAACTATTACCAAAGGTTCATTCATTGGTATTTTTACACAATTTTTGGATATGTTATAAACATATGAGTATATTTTACTCTCCAACTTTAATCACTCAATTCCAATAAGTATTCCATGATATATGCCATTTTTAGCATAACTAGGTTAAAATAGAACATTAAGGCATAACTTAACATTTTTAAGCATACATAACCTCGAACTTGGGTATAATTCATGGAAACATATAATAAACATGTTTTAGCATAAATATACATCATAATAATGAATTTTATAAATCAAAATGCTTTACCAAAAATGATGTAAATTTAGGACATTAAAGTATGCATTTACGATCCTAGTTCCAGTTCTAACTTATGTTCTTAACCCATCCTTGTTCCAACACAATTCAGCAATATGGGTATCATTAAAATATATATCCAAATAAAAAATAAAAATATTCAAGTACAGAACTCATCCATGTGACCAACTTTAATAAAGATGCAATTACCTTACGAGGATTCCTCGATTTATAGAAATTTTCCAAAGATTTATTCCTTAACATTCTTCTCTTTCTCTCTCTTTAGGCAAAACTTGTTATTTCTTATGAGGAAGAAGACATAACTCTAATTTATAATCAGAAATACGTTCTATAGTTTTCCAATAGAAATAGGGGTAGTGGTAACACGTGATTGGTTGGATGAAAGGTCAAATTAGAGAATTCCATTAATGACACATTTGTCCCAACTTGGTAAAATCACCATTACTCACTATCACGGGCCCCGATTTACTCCCTCTTTGTGTCTATGAGTAGATAACATAAACATATACAACTTTCATATTTTGTATTTTCCCACAATAATAAAACTAGTACACCTAATTTGGGCTCGAACAGGAAAGTAGTAATTTACCGAAAATCTCAAAACTTTCACATTTGGTGACCAAACAATGCCAATTTCGTATCAACACCCTAATTTACTTTTATAAACATAATCATGAATTAAAAACATAATTTATGATGTATTTAACCACATAAATAATCATATGTTCTAAACATGGTATCCCCGATCATAAGCTCAATTAACACCTAATGTAAACATCACATATATCACATGAGCATGCATCCCCTAAACATGTTAATTAACATGTTTAACACACATAACCAATTTATAATTTATAACTCCTAAGTTATAATTAATCATGTAATTAACCTTCCTAATCATATTTTAGTGCCTTACAATTCTACCCCTCTTATAAAAATTTCGTCCTCGAAATTTAATGCATAAGAAACTTACCAAACAAATGAGGATATTGCTTCTTCATGTTATCCTCCCCTTCCCAGGTGGCATACTCCACATTCTGACTTCTCCACATCACCTTAACTAGTGAAATGATTTTACTATGTAACACTTGCTCCTTTCGATCTACAATAGCAATTGGTTCCTCCACGTAGGTTAAGTCATCTTGAAGCTCTATCGGTTGTGAGATAAACACATGTGAAGGATCGGGCACATACTTACGTAACATGGATATATGAAAAACATCGTGTATCCGAGACAATTCTGGTGGTAACGCCAATTTATAAGCAACATCTCCAACCCGTTTCACTATCTCATAAGGGCCAATGTATCTGGGACTTAACTTTCCCTCCTTCCTGAATCTCATTACTCCTCTCTAAGGAGAAACACGTAGGAATACTCGATCACCTTCCTCAAGTTTCAATTCTTTCCTTCGGTTGTATGCATGACTTTTCTGTCTACTTTGCGCCACCTTCAAGTGATTATGATTAATATTTATCTTTTCAGTAGTCTGCTGTACAATTTCTGTCCCAAGTAGTTTTCGTTCTCCTACTTCAGTCCATCACACTCGATTTCTGCATTTTCTCCCGTACAAAGCTTCATAAGGAGCCATCTCAATACTTGAATAATAGATATTATTATAAGCAAACTCTATTAGTGGCAATTATTCATCCCAACTGCCCTTGAACTCCAATACACAAATTCGTAACATGTCTTCAAGTGTTTGAATCTTTCTTTTTGACTGCCCATCAGTCTGAGGATGAAAAGTTATACTAAATTTCAATTCAGTCCCCAAAGCTTGTTGTAAACTAGGCCAAAAGTGAGAAGTAAACTTAGGATCAAGATCAGAAATAATAGAAATATGTGCACCATGCAATCTGATAATCTCATCCAGATATAATTTTACATATCTATCCATAGAGTAAGTAGCTTTAACAGGAAGAAAATGTGCAGACTTAGTCAACCTATCAACGATAACCCAAATAGAATTAAACCATCGTGATTATTTTGGTAAACCTATAACAAAATTTGTAGTAACATGCTCCCATTTCCACTCAGGTATAGGTAAGGGCTGTGGTAAACCACTTGGCTTCTGATGCTCCACCTTCACCTGTTGGAAAACTAGCCATCTAGCAACAAAATCTGTGATGTCATGTTTCATTCCCAGCCACCAATAACATTGTTTCAAATCTCTATACAGTTTCGTGCTCCCTGTATGCATAGCATATAAATAACAATGCGCTTCCTCTAAAATTGTTCTTCTTAAATCAGGCATATTAGGTACACATAAACCATTACCGTACATAACAATGTCATCATCCAGAGTAGAAAATTCATTTGCTTTACCCTTTTTCATATTTTCTCTAACTTTCTCCAATTCTGTATCTCCTGCTTGTGCTCATTTTATCAAGTCTATCAACGTGGGTCTAATATTTAAATGTGCTACTATTCCGTAAGACTCATTCAAAGTTAATTCCTCCAGACGAACTTTATAATATACGCATCTCTATTATTGGTCAGTGGTTCTGCCTCTACACACTGAGCGAAATAGTCTATGCCGACCAACAAGTACTTACGATTCCCAGGTTCAGTAAGTAGTGGTGCCATAATATCCAAACGCCATTGTGCAAATGGACATGGTCTAGTCAAGGGCCTCAGGTAATTATCCAATTGATGGACTATGAGAGAGAACTTCTGGCACATTTCGTACTTCCGAACATAAACACTTGCATCTCTCTTCCTATACAACCACCAGTAGCCTTATTTGATTGCTCTAAATGCCAGGTATCTTCCTCTTATGTGGCTTCCATATTCCATCACAAAGTTCGTAAATAACTTGCTCGATGTCCTTTGGGTGCACACACTGGAGGTAGGGGCCTGTGAAGGATCTCTTGTAACTATTTCCCCCATTGTCCAAGTACAAATGCGCATCTTTCACTCTAACCTGATGGGCTAATTTCTTATCGACTAGCAGTGTTTCTTCTGCAAGTGTGTTGTTATGTAATCCATCCCATTGGAACTTTTGTCGATGGAGAGGACGTTCTCGGGCCATTATTTTTGTCAATACTGGTCTTAGAGAGGAATTCAACTTATATGGTTCTCCTGAGATCTGAGTCCACAACTGAACTTTGTACTGCTAAAGTGTTGGTGTGACTGTTGTACCCTCGAAGGACCTGTTGAACTTTAACTTCCTTGAATATCGTAACCAGCTTGCATACAACTATGAGGTAGAATTCCATCCTATCATCCATGGCATTGAAATCCCCGCTGACATAATTGGACACTAATTTGGATTCGTAATAAATGTTGAGTCATCTTTCCCCTAGTAAGTGAGCCTTACATAGATCAATTATAATCACTTCATACTCGGCCTCATTGTTCGAGTCTTCAAATGTCAATCTGATCCCTTATCCCTTTGAATTAGAGTCACCTTCAACATACGACGTTCAACTTTTGTTAATTCTGTTCATGCATCTACGATTGAATGACCAACTTCGGGTCGGTGGGCCCATCTCTAGTGAACTTTTGCAATAAAGTCTTACATAACCTACCCTTTGATTATTATGATTGGTTGAAAGTGAACGTCAAACCTCCCAAGCTCTATAGACCATTTTTACATCCGTCCAGAAAGGTCATCCTTATGAAGGACAACCTTAAGGGGTAATGAAGTAATCACAGTGATGGAGTGGGCTTCAAAATGCATAAACTAGTTTCTCTAGAGGAAAGTAGCATTGCTTGACATCCAAGAGCGTCTTGTTGGCATAGTAAACTGGGAACTAATTGGATTCCCTCTCATAAGTAAAATTCAAAATAACTTCATGACTTGATGCTGCGAGATAAAGGTAAAGGGGATCCCCCTGATCGGGGGTCGCCAGCAAAGGAGGTATACTTAAATAGGAATTGATCTCCTCAAGGTCCCTAGACAACTCATCGGTCCAGGTGAGGCCTTTATCCTTTTTAAGTAACTGGAAAAATGGTCGATAATGATCAGATGACTTTAAAATAAAGCTACTGAGCATTGTGAGGTTCTCAGTGAGCTTTTGGACCCTGCACAAATATTTTTGGCAGTTGGACCCTACTAATAGAATCTATCTAATCTCAATGAGACTTAATTACCCTTTATTGACCAAATAACCTAGACATTTTCCTAACTGGACCCTAAATGAGAACTTCCTAGCATTGAGTCTCATTTGGTAGAGTTTGAGGATTTCAAAGGTGTTGGCTAGGTTTTGGAAATGATTGTCCTTATTCCATCTCTTAATAAGAATATTGTCAATGTACACCTTCATAGTATCTCCCACTTGGTGTTGGAACATATTCATGACTAACCTCTGATATCTAGATCCAACATTCTTGAGGCCAAACGGCATGACCTTATAGTAATAAAGACCAACTAGAATGATGAAAGAAATCTTATCTTGGATGGGGGAAAACAGAGGGACCTGATGGTACCTCGAATAAGAATTAAAGAAACTCATTAGATCATGAGCTGTTGTGGATTTCACCGACCAGTATATCTTTGGCATGGAGAAATTACCTTTAAGACATGACCTATTGAGGTCAGTGAAGTCTATGAAGACTTTCCAGCCCCCATTACTTTTAAGGACCATAATCGGGGTTGAGAGACATTTCGAGAATTGAACTTCTTTGATGGACCTTGCCTCTAAAAGTTTTCCTACTTCTTTCTCCACTGCCTTTACCTTCTCTGGGGCTGTTCAGTGAGCTTTATGTATGACTCTCTTGAATGTTGGATCCACTTATAGCCGATTATATCCTCATTCTCTTTCTTCTTTTTCTTCTTTTCCTATATTGGTCGGATGGCACTAATGTAGCATTTTTTAGTAACAAATTAATCACCAATGATCTGCATTATGCCTCGATTTTTGATACACTTAAACTTATGGTGGTAAGTGCAAGGGACTGTTTTCATAGTATGAATCCACCATCTTCCTTGGATGGCATAGTGGGACGAATAAATATCCACTGCCAAAAAACTCTATTAGTTTCAAAATATTCCATGCACTCACTGGTAAGATCACTTTTCCAAAGAGCACGGTTATCTTTCCCACAAAACCGACAAAAGAGATGGTCGCCTCCTTATGATATGACATCTTGATCTTTTGGTACATCTCCAAGTATATCACATCTGAAGAGCTCTCTTGGTCCACTAGTATCTTATCCACATCCTAGTCATAATTCTGAGAGTGATTACCAATGCATCATGGTGTGGGGTTCTTACCCTAATTAAATTATCCTCCTTGAAAATAATATGCTTGTTGTAGTCGATGTCCTCTAGTCACTAATGTTTGTCATCATGACTTTTGGTGGGATCTATCTGTAATTCCCCCATCATGGATGTGGCCTTATTGAGATCCATTAGAACATCGTTCCCTTGAATTTGCTTAACGTCAAGTGCCCCGTGTACAAATGCGAACTCATATGCCATCTCATCATCTAAGACATTGCCTGGTTTCTGTTCTCCATTAGTGATGAACTGATTACAATTTTTCTCAATGTATTCGTTCAACTGCCCGACCTAGGCTAAGTCCTCTAGATGAGCTTTGAGTGACTTATAATTCTTAGTCTTGTGGACATTATCTTTGTGGAATGCGCATTAAAGCGTGCTGTTCCTTTTGGTAAGTTCCCTCCTATCTTTTTCAGCCACTTGATGAAATTTTGATCTTTGAATATCACCAAAATCTTATAGATTGGTTCCTTGAAAACTTTCATGATATCTTGAAAATATTTAGAGGAATCTATTTTGCCCTATTCTTTGCACCATTCTACTTCTTGTTCCCCTTATTGGGGTTATTCTCCTTGCCTCCTCCTTTGTTTGCCTTGGTGTGACTAATCTCAACCTGAACGGTGTGGACCACGTCATCTATTTTGGTATATTTCTCAATGTGTGACATGACATCATCAATGGTATCAACTTATTTCTTGGTAAGGGATTGATATATCATTGAATTAGGGGTATACCTTTTTTGAAGGATGCCACGACAACTTTGTTTCGAGCAATGTTCTACCTCATTGAAGACTTCCCAGTAGTGTTTGGCGTATTCGCATAGGGACTCCTATGGGTTTTTGTGATTATGAGGAGCGAGTCCATTCATTTGGGATGAGAGTTGCTGTTGATGAAACGAGTAGTGAAGAATTTGGCGATGACCTTAAAACTCTTGATGGATTCGTGGGGTACCTTTTCGAACAATTTCTAAGCAACATCACCCAAGGTGGAAGGAAAAATACGACACATCTGTGCATCGTTATGACTACATAAAGTCATAGCCTGCCTATACTACCAAACATGGTCAATGGGAACAATCTTTCCATCATAGACCTTGAACCTGGGGGTTACAAACTTATTTTAGGGCTCCTCCTCCTCGATGGTTTTTGAGAAAGGAGACTTTATGTAGGTGATAAGAGTTATCCTCGCTAGCTCTTTGGTTGAATCTATCCTTCTTTGAGCAAGATACTAGTCAATTTCCCTTCTAATCAAACTCCTTATCTCATCTTTGTGGTGCCCGTTGTCTCTGTGGCACATGTCTTGATGTCTTCCATGCCTAAAGATTCTTGGTTGTGCTTGGTGATCCTTCCTTAGCTGCGAGTCTTTGTCACCTAAGGGCTAGGATTCTAAGGATGATGCTTTCGGCTATGGAAAAGTTCTCTCTCCATCTCTTCTAGTTGCCATTATAGGTGAGAATTATCTTCAACTATAATACCCCGTATTTTTATGCTTTCTAAATTTGGGGATTTATTAAATTTAATGTGAGTTATTAATTTAATATAAATCCGAAAATTAAATATTTTTAATTACTAACGTGATGAGAGTTAGTAATCATTGGAAACTTGTTGAATATTACTAATGAGTAAAGTAATATAATATTGGTACTATTAAATGTCACGAGTGAATAAAATGACAATTTTGGAAATTTAAATCGGGAAGCGCCCGTGTCGCGTCAGGACTAAATATTGATTAGTAAAAGTGAATAAATTATAAGTCGCCCATATGGTAGTTTTTAGTGCGCGAAAGTGTCCGGAAAAGTAGAGATAGTCAGAAAAGTGTACCCGGGGGTTTAGTTTGGGTCTCAGAGCATTTTTAGGCCTATTTAGCACCCCGGGAGGGCATTTTCAACATTTTGCATTTTTGGGTAATTAAACCCACGAAATTTATTAGGTTATATCAGCCATTTGGAATGGTCTTTTAGGTTTAGCAGACTCACAACCTTAGAACGGCCATTAGAGAGGAAGGTAGAAAGCTTTCCAAGCAATCCAAGGCCAAAAATTCATCCGGTTGCACCGCCACCACCACTAACGCATAGATTGCGCGACGGGGAACACAACCACACCAAATTCGTCCACAAATCAGAACCCTAAAATCTACAGACAAGTATTTATCTTACTGAATTCTAGTTAATGCACCTCGCATGTTAGTCTAGGAATAAAAATTTTGTATTTTGATTGAAAAATTATATGTTTTGGAAGAAGAAATCGCATGTGTTGTAGGAGAATTTGTGTAGCTTGAACCTTGATCATATGTAGAGGTTGTATTACAAAATTTGGAATTAATATGGATGAATGAATTGATGTTGATTAGGTTCTTTAATTGAAAATTTGGGAATTAGGGTTCTTACGAATTAATTTGGGGATTTCATGTAGTCTAAATGATTTTTGATGAATTAATGATTCTAGGAAGTTATTAATGTTATATAAACATGATATTATTGATTGGGATTGAAGAGGAGACGTTTGGGATTAAACTATAGAGGTTTTTAGGCTTAAAAATGGTGAAAAACGAATTTCCCAAAGGTTGAAGACGAAACAGTGCAGTTCGCGCGATGTCGCGCGAAGTAGTTCGAGCGAGATGTCAATGTCGCACGAAGTCGTTCGAGCGAGATGGACAAGTCGCTCCAAGTAGTTTGAGCGACACGTGGAAGTCGTTCGAGCGAGAACCATTCTGGTTCGAGCGAGATTTTTAATTTTTAGGGAAATTCCTATTTTTACCCCTGTTTTCGAAATCGATTAAATTGAGTGAGGAAAACCAGTATTCGAGGAATTCCGAATGTATAAAATTTTTGGGGTTGTGTAGGTGTGACGATTTAAGTATTTGGGATGGCGAGGTTACTTTAAGGATCACGAGAGGGAGATAACCGTAATAAACGATATGAGTCCGTTATACGGGATAAGTGAGTAAAATGTCTTCAGAACAAGAAGTTATAATTATAGGTTGTGGGTACACCAAATTGAGAAATGTGAATAAGTGTTGTATATTTCTGACTATGTGATTGTGCATATATTATAAATGTGTAAAAATCATGCCCGCGCTACTTTATATCTCTGAGGTTACCGCGCTGGGACATTCTTATCTCGATGGGACCTTTATGGGGGATATTGACTCGTACCCTAGAAGATAGAGATCCTTTGGTACAAGCTAATCGGATCGATAGTCAGACGACCTAAGAGATGTGGGGGCATGTGCTGACCTCTTGGAGACCGGGACTCTATGCTTCGCCTCAATATTGTTTATGTTTGTGTTAATACAGTTCGAGAGTGATTCCGAACTTGTATTTATCTTAGTAAGAGTGATACGTGGACTGGATAGCAGAGTATGCCCGCACCATGATTTTTATGTGGGGTGATGTTAGAATATATATTTTACATGGGTATTGAATATATATATTAAATTCTGAAATATGTGAATTACCTCCTATGTTTATTGTAAGTAAGATATGAATAATGATTTCAATTGAGAAATACGTGTTTTGAAAGTATAGTTTATTACCGGGAAACTTTATTAGTAAATAAAGGTTAAATGGGAACTTTGTTATTAAATGAAATCTACCTCTTAAACAATTGAATTCTTCAGTTTAAATCTTACGAGTAACCTAAGATAAGATAAGTTAAACCGTTGGGAAGGTTAGTGCGATAGGTGTGCACATTAGAAGAGAGGTGAGAATTTCTCAAGGGAGTGCCGCACTAATATGTTGTTGCATTGGCGAGTAAACATTTTAAATACTTGCTAAACAAATTTTAAATCGTTTTTACAATCGGTCTCTGACCCATTTCCATTTTCTTTCCCTCTTGTATATATATATGTATGAATTACAGGTGCCCAGACACAGGGGCGTCTTTCATAGGATCCTTTGGAAGGAACGTGCCGCAGCTTAGGTGGGAGTTGCAGGCCTCTTGCTTAGACAATCTCATTTATTGTATTCTACTCCTAGCATCATTTATTCCAGTTGGGCATGTGTCTCCTTTTTCATTATTTAGTTGTTTCATAGGACATTGTCATTCATTTATTTCCAGTATTCACACTTTGAGATTTATTACTGTCAGGATGTTTTTCCTTTAAATTTTAATGTTGGAATTACCTAGTTGGATGTTTAATTATTAGATTGTTTGTTCTGGTATAGTTGTTCTGTGATTCTTTAATTATGAATTTCGTAAAGTTTAAATGTTGGTTTATATAAATAAAATTTGGAAACTAATGTCTAAAAATGGTTTTGTCACTTATCTTAATTATGTAGGGTGTTAAATTGGAAAAGTTATTTTTACGACAGTGATGCTAAGAATGAACCAACCGTTCACTTTGATTATAATTTAATAAAGGACTGATCACCCGATATTTAATTAGGCGGGGTGTCACATAAACCTAGAGTTGAGTTGCATCTTCTTATTTTTGAAGCGTTGTTTCGTAGGCATCGACTAGGCGTGAGATCTGAGTAGACCTAGACTGCCCGTGGCTTTCCTTCGAAGGCTATTGTTCTATTCAGAAATATGGTTTCCTATCCTGATGAACCTCAAACCTGACCCTTAGTGGAGCAAAATCAGCTCACACCTCTTCAGGCTGGGGTGTGTTATATGGTTGGTGAGACGTCATAAATACTCTATGAAGGAATCTCTTTCATGGAAGGAAAATTGCTTCCCATGGATGACGCCAATTGTGAGTGCAAATCAATCATAATTAAAAAGGTTCCATTAAGTATTTAAAGAATGAATGTAATATGTCAATCATGCAACATACGAATATGCATGGTTCAACAAATTGCCTACAGTCACGGAGAGGTTATTGCATTTTATTACGTTCTCTTAATTTTTTTGAAATTACATCCCCTTGGCCCTTGGGTCTGTGAATTATTTATAGTTTTGTAAGACCATAATGGTTGAACAAGTCATGGAATCCTCTTGGCTTGAGATAAGCATGCATGGTGACTCCTTCAATATGACGTTCGAGATTTTGGGTAACCAACATGAGCTTATAGTAATTGCACATATGTTTGTAATTATCCACGTGATAAATGAGGTTAATAATCCCTTGCTGCTAATAGGATGGGTCGGGCATTCCCTATATGCTGTTGGGCCTTGTTGGTTGATCTTGAATTAGACTTAAGGTATTTTTAGGTTCCCACACTATACCCTTTTAAACCACACACGTGGTACACATTTTAAGAACAAAGAACTATATCCCATAAGATACTAAATGGGCAGAATGGGTGCCTAACACGTTCCTGTTCTATAACTTAATTCTTAGACCCATGATCTATTTGGTTTTGTATGCATATGTTAGTCTATTTGATGATGTTTCTTCGGGGATGGCTACATGTTTTGAATGTTTTGAGCAAAATAGGTTGGTGACTCCAATCATACATTTTTACACATTGATGAAGATCGATGTATATCTTCAGGAGCCCACAAACTTCACGCGAGCTGCAAAAACAATATTCTCTCTCCTTATCCCATTTGTTTTGCATGTTTTTTGGGGCCAACACGCACTTTTCAATATGTCCACACTCATCATGGATCTAATAAAGTTCAAAAGAATCTTATTCCTCCCATTGTATACACCATTTTTCTTGGAGAGCCCAATACAAACAATTATGATGAGATCCAAATCTTCGATAATTGATTTTATAAACTCTCCTAAGAGATTCTCACCTCCATGATCATATCATCAAGTTTGGATTAGTTTACTGTGCCTATTCTCCACCTTATCTTTATATAAAATGAAGTTATTAAAGGCTTAAGACTTGTTATGCATGAGATAAACATACCCAACCCTCGAGTTGTCATCATTAAAAGTGATGAAGTTCTCATAACGACCTTTTTTCAGAATTATCATAGGGCCACATAAATCAAAATGAACCATTTCCAACACATCTTTGACTCTACATCCCTTGGTTACGAATGACCTCTTGGTAATTTTAAAACTAAGTGGGATTCACTAATAGGAAGTGTCTGCACTTATAATGAACTTATTTATCAATTGGAAACAAGCCTTTGAATCCTTTGTAGATTAATATCACCCGAATGTAGGTGAAAAATATATGTTTGGTCAAATTTAAAAGGTTCTTTTCTCTTTATATTATTTCCATTTAAGTTATTCAAATGGGTATTAAGTAGTAGTGGTGAAACATGTCTTATAATATAAAGATCATTTTCCAATGTACCCAAAAAAAATAAAAGATTTGCATTTTTAAATAAAAACACCATCATTAAAATAAACCAAATATACATTCAAAACTAGTCTGAAACATAAATCAAATTTATTCTAATACTAGGAACATAAAAACAATATACTAGTATAAACTTATTTTCTTCACCAAAATTTAAAATTAAATTTCCTACAGCTAGTACCGTTGCCTTGTTAGGATCACCCATGTAAAAAACATGTATCCATCACTGAGATCCTTTGTTATCTTGAACCTCTATAAAGAATTGCAAATATTAGCGGCTCTCGAATCTTCAAACCAAAAACCAGTAGATTTCACCACAAAAATGTCTCATTGACTACAGAGAAACTATTGTTTCTATTGATTATTGCTATGAAGACTAAGTAACGCTTTTTCCAATATCCAGGCCTTTTTCATATATATATTAGTTGGGTTTCAGTTTCTTGACCGAAACCTAGTGTCTAAAAGAAATTTTAATAACCGTGGGTTGTGCCTAAGAGTTTCCCTTATTTTTTTTTCTTAGCTTGTAGGATAGAAGAAGATGGATCTTTATTAACAATATGAACCATAAACTTTTGATTAGTTATATTCTTCGCAATTTGGAGTTCTTTATGTACTTTCGCCAGAGAGTAATCAAACTTGTTCACATAATAGTTTAGGAAAAGTGGTTTCAAGGACTCAGGTAGTGATTGGAGCAATAAATCAACCTAGATTTCCCCATCGATTTCAGATCTAGGAACCTCTAGTTCTCCTAAGATGGACATCATCTTAAGAATGTGCTCGCATATAGAGGACCATCTACCACCTTATTATTAACCAAACTTTCCATAGCTATGAGGGATAGATAAACTCAAAATATCATTTTCAACCATGGATATTGGATTAATCAAACAATAGAAAAAGTTAAAACCAAAAACTAGGTTTGAAGAATAAACCTAGGGTTTAGAATTACTTTTGCGGATCCGATTGAAATCCGGCGGGGGAGAAAAGTATTGTTTAATGATTAAGTGTTTCCTTCTTTTGGATCTCCAAAACTTGCGTAACCTTATGTAAATCTTGGATATTTTAGTGTAGGATCCTCCCTAAGGTTAGGTAGGCGTGCGGACTCCTTCTAAGATGGAAAAATCTTTTCTTGTGATTGAGATATGGCACTCAATCTCTAGACCAATTCAAAAAACATGAATAATATTTTTTTACCTATCTTAAACACTAATGGTGAATAATATTCAATAAAAGTCCTTCTCGCACCTTTATAAACAAGTACGAAAGGTTGTCTTGGGCCAAACTGGGTTACTTGAGAGTCTGGAACAAGCTACTTGGGTATATGGATTACGCAAGGGGAATAAAACAAATAATTAAGTTAGCTACCAAATAAATGCTCAAAAATCCCAAATTACATTAACTATAAATTATTATCTATATTTATTTAATCATAATTAATTTCACTAATAATTATGACTGCACTCAATTTTTAACTATCTCAGAAATCACTCCGATATAATACGATCTAAATTATAATGTTGATAGCACTACGTAATATGATTCCCCATTGTTGTTGTCTAAAAGTGGTTTACCAAAGCCAATCATATTTTCAAATTATACACAACATTCAAAGTGCAAAAAAAAAAAAAAAAATAGGAAGAACATGGGACTTAGAGCGGGTTCGCCATGAAAATGAAAGTATGCCCACTACGGATACTAATTCTCATTATATATGTATAATAGAACAAGTTTGGAAGGTCTCATATACATACTAGAGGAGAAAGAGATATGCTAAATACATAACATACAAGTTGTTTGTAGTAGAGGTTACAGCCTTGTAGTGTAGACTGGAGAGAGGTCACAACTAGGTGTGGCTCAAGTGATAAGAGTATTCTCTCAGGTGTAGAGAGATGTGAGAGAGAATTCGGTGATAAGGAGATCAGATCCTCTATTTATAATAGTTGGTGGGTGTGTCACGTGCATGGTGAATGTGACATATGGAAAAGTGTTATTAAGAGGGAATGTTTCTTGAAAATTTGACAGAGTGCAGATTATCAGTGATGTGTGATGGTCCACAACCTGGACATCCAGAGATGTGGAGGCTGAGACGCTATGGTTAGTTATAGGCATGGCTATGGCCCTTTGATGTAGGCGTGTTATGATGTATGCGGTATGTCTATGCACCAGATTGTGGTATTGAGTACATAAAGAGGAAAAGGAGTGAATTATGCGGCTTGGTTGGATATAGGCCATAGCCTTGTTTATAGGTTGTGGTCATTGATCAGTACTTTGGCTTATTTTCATTGAATTTTTGGGGGCCTCTATGCCACGTGTCATATATCTATTAGTGGACATATTTTAGGTATAATAGAATCCCATTAAGCCTCAATGCCAAGAGGCAAGTGATTTAGTGTGGAGTTTTGTTTTTGTCTACGGAATAATGTCTTGGGGGCCGCTATAATGTTTGAGACGGAAGCAGATGATTACCGTGGCCAACTTGTTCAAGAATTCCAAATTTTGCATTGGTTTGTCTTTCCTCCTCCTCTTATATAAATGGGCTGAGGCCGTGGACTCATCATTTTGTTCAATGTCCAAAGATAAAAATCAGCGGCAATTTTAGGTAAGGGTTTAGTAGATTCCTGGCAGTCCTTCGACGAATTCTTCGGTGACTTTTTTCTTCAATCTAGGTTAGATTTCACCCTCTCTTCCCTTTGATTCCTCCAAACTTACTTTGTGCATTTTTCGTTTTTAATTTCCACTCTATAGTCCTTGTAAACATCTCAAGTAAATCATTTAAAATGTGTAAATCTAGGATTTATTTTCCTGGGTTTGTATTTGGTTGGAAGTTAATTCGATTTGGGGGGTTTATCTTTGATCGTATATGTAATTGTTTCTAAAATTTCCGGACTTCTCATATCATCGACACATGATGACCTTACTATCTAGTTAAATAAGACCTTGGATCAAATATGAATTTTTTTTTTTTGAGTTTGGAGGTTTTGTTACTGATTGGTGTTAGTGATGGTGTTTTGTGTTAGATATAAGAGTGATTTTGAAGGATTTAGGATCAATTTTGGCGATTTTTAGGTTAATTTTGGGATAGGGACATGAACTGTTGTTCATGGAATGTTGTTGTTAAAAACTATGGGTTTCCCTAATTTGATCTTGCCAACCCATATAATTTTGGAATGCTAGTGTTTGTTAGTTCTGACTGCGACCTTCAACTAAAATCTACACTGTTGCAATTTATCATTACTCTGCACCAACATTAACCTAATTTAGGGGTTGTCCTTGAAAATTAGGTTTGTCATGCCATAGATTAATAGGATTTTGAGGCTTCTGTCCTATTATATATGCCTTAGGAACTTTTGTTAATGATGTAGCCTTTGATCATAAGGTCGAGGTCTTTGAAACTTATTCTTCTGATGTTATAATCATAATGGTTGTGTCCCTTTAACTGTGCAGGTCCTAATGATTTTACAGGTTCCTATTACAAACTTATCCATTGGAACACTTGGGATTACTTGGAGGATTTTTGGAAAAGGCATTTTGGTGTTCCCCCTACCGTGGTGTTATACATAAATATGTTAAATATTAATCATGTGTGTAGACTAAATGAGTGAACCACCGGCATAATCATTGACTCTAGCTCTATGGAGTCTTCTAACTATCTAAGATGCAAATATTAGCCACAGAGTAGAGGAAGATACTTTCTCAATGAATAATGAAGTTCTAGTTGAGAGGCGTGTCGCAGAAGTTAGGAATCCTAAAATAGGGGCTTCCAGTCGTGACATCGATACAAGGAAGGCTCATATGGGCCTCAATAATACTTTCATGAATAAGGAATGGATGGACTAGTTAGCTGATGGTATGAGTTTCCCGAGGGAACATTCTATAAATTGCATTTCGTGGACCAATGATCATGTTTTATGGTCCCAAACGATAGGGTTTACTTCCTCTTACATGCCTTCTTTCTGGGACTGAGGCATCCAGTACCAATACCAGTTAAAAAAATTGAAGGTCATGAATATAGACCCATCCCAAGTTAAACCCAAAGTGTTTTTTGGATACCTTAGTGGTTTGGCAAATGAAGTTTGAGATATACATAAGGGATGCATAGTTCTTTGATTTTTATAGGCCAAAAGAGAACTACGTGGAAAATCGTTGGTATTATTACATGGGGGCTAATGAATGTCAACAAATACTTAATGAGGGGATGACCTTCTAGTACCAAAAACTATAAAAGGAAATATTTCTTTATTAATGGCGTTAACTAGAAAATTCATGTTGAAGAGTTTGAGAGAGAGAAAGATTACATGCTTTCGTGGTCCCAGGGACGCCCCATATGGAAGGTTAAATGACATCTTTACGGAATTTGAATTTCATACTTGAAATAATATTGATTGATTATCTTTTGCAGTTTTTGTAGGTTTGACTCCTAACGAGATACAAAGGAAGAGGATTGAGACCGTAGTCTTAATTCCTAATAAGAAAAAATAATTTGCTCGTGTGGTCACCCTTAGGGCCTTGTACGAGCTTGGGTACTACACTTCCCATGTGGCGCCTGTGAGGCCAGCACCAAAAGGCTACCAAATTAACTTCAAAGGCTACAACATGTATTTGTATATGTAATTTTTAGTATTAATTATGCTAACTCTTGTAAGGGTACTTCCACGGACGGTCATATAGTGATGATGATTAAGATGGAGTTTACCCTTTCCCAATTTGATGAGATGGAGGGGGCATTTAAAAGTAGGGGAAAATGGAAAAAAAAAGAATAGGTATATGGACAAATATGCTATCCCAGCAGCTGATGTCCCCCTTGTGCCCCAAACTCAAGCCACGACTGATGATTCCAACGTGCATCTTTCTGATGATGTTGTGAATAACATGGCCGATGCGTGGATGGTTTCGCCTACTTCCGGGGAGAAAAACACAAGACCAACAAGCCTTCTATGTAGTCTATTACATAATACCCTCCGTAGATAATTATTCTCGTGAATCTTTATCAGCTAACTTCGTAATGTAAGGTCGTGCCTTTTCGTTCGCGACCGTGTATAAGGAAAGCCAACACAAAATCTCCATGAGACACTACTACTATCACAATTCCTTTGGTGAAGCAGGTTGCGAACCATAAAGACCTCAAATGTCTCTTTGATGAAGATGTTGAGGATTTGGAGGAATTTACGCTCCACTGCGTTCTTAGGGTAAGTATTTGTCTAGTATGACTCTGCAGCCTTATTTTTTTATTCAATTGACTAACTTCTTCCTTTTCTCTTCCATGACACTAAAACTACAATAATCCAGATGGCAAAGTATGAAGCTATATTCAATCGTCATAAATCCTTGGATGGGTCCTACTAAGATATAGTTGAAAGTGAGTATGCCTTTTCTTTTGAGGTTGGGAAGGTATCCGTGGAGGCCTTTATTAAAACTACTAAACTTTAGGTAGAGGTTACAGACCATTCTAGAGAGTATTCAATAAAGTCCATAAATGAGACAAAAAAGAATTTCAAGTAGGTTTCAGAAGATCTTAAGTTTACTAAGGATAAATGTCTAAAGGTTGTGAGGGAGGATGTAACCGGTGAACTAAAAACTATCCATCTTGATATTGAGATCCATGACTTAATCCAAAGCCATTCTACAAATGTTAAGAAGATGTATGAAGATCATGTTATGGCCTTGAAGAAGGCTATTGAGGATGTCATGTCTATCTTCAACACCTCTCGAGACTACTTTATTATCCTGAATAAGGCATATATTCCTATCTACAAAAAAATGAGTCACAGGGTTGCGAAGAACTATCCAGAGCTCAAGGAAAATATATATGTGGGAAGGTCACTGATGTCGAGCACATCGAGTGTGTTAAAGAGCTGTAAACTGAGGATGAGCTGGCTGGGAAACTAAAGGAAGAGGTCGCGACTGTAGCTCTTGAGACTGAAAATTTTGAGGCAACTGTGGAGGAAGATGATGTTGATAAGGATGATGATGTGGGGTCCTAAGATTATCTCTTTCTTTCCTTTAATTCTATAATCATTTTGTTGAATCAATAATTGTATCAAAATCTTTTAGAGGAATAAATATTGTATTCTTCATCCTTGTATGCTTTATTGATTTACATATTTCATTTTAAAACTTTCACGATCTTATTTCTATTTCCTAGAGTTACATGCTTAAAGTTGTAGTCTTATATTTTGAACATGACTTTGTTCCAACTTCTTAGCTTATTGTGGTTACATCCTTCATAATAAAATGCCTGTAATTAGTGCCTCCATGAACATAAGAGGTTAAATGGATATACTTAATATCGTGTCTTCATTTTCTGCGACATTATATTACCACCGCGATCTTCTTCTCTTTAGTTTTTTGAATATACTCCGCAGACCTCACTCGTCGTTTTACAAGTGTGATCTCAATCTCCATTATGGCTGCAAACATAGCAGTACAATGTATAAAGGCTTCGTATAAATTTTTGCATACCTGAGGGGTACAGTGTGTCCTCAAGGCTTTGGCCATGATGTGTTTTCATAGCAGCATACGTATTGTGGTCATCCATTTCTACTATAGTCTTTAAGTTTTTCAATTCTCCCAATATTTTATGGTGGTAATAGGAGCCACCCAAGGCTATGTTGGGGTATTAAAAGTCACCCAAGACTATGTTGGGGTATTATGAGCCATCCAAGGTTATGTTTTTCTATTTGGAGTCGGCCTCATGCCATTGATGAAAGACTCACTCAAATCGGGTAACTTCTACCACAAGGGATCTGACCAAAACCAATACAATGAGGTTCTTGCCAGTTGTGATCTTAGTAAGGATATGTTGGGTATTTTGAGGATCCTAAGGTTATGTT
Organism: Sambucus nigra; assembly: GCA_949130495.1. Classification (NCBI taxonomy): domain Eukaryota; kingdom Viridiplantae; phylum Streptophyta; class Magnoliopsida; order Dipsacales; family Adoxaceae; genus Sambucus; species Sambucus nigra. The sequence goes on from OX422212.1 coordinate 260,167,067, forward strand.
AGGATTTTCAGACGCGTCCCCGAGCCTTTAATAATAACTCACACCAATCGAGTAACTAAACACCATAAAGGATCCGACCTAAACTACTAACACGAGGTTCTTTCTAGTTGGGATCTCAGTGCAAAATGAGTATGATTTTTTGAGATAGGTTATGATCTTTCCTAACTTTCGGTTAATCTATATTCCTTAAAAATTTTCTAGGCCTTTCTTGCCTCCCTGGACGTGGCCATCTTTGTGACCTAAAGGACAAGTGTCTTGGCCACTCCCTTAAGGAGTGATGGTTGCTAAGTTTCCTGATGAACCGGTGCCCAAGAATTTTATAAAGGCATTAAAGTAAAATGAAACATTTCATTAATACGTATATTTAAGAAATAAAAAATGATATATAAACTATAGCTTTGCAGTGATTGAAAAAAGTACAAAATACTCCCTCAAAACATATGTAAGATTGTGACGTATGCCAATTTAGTTGAAGGTTGAAACCTCTATAAATCATCATATCATTCCTTGTCTAGAAATCCTTCTGGCTTCATTCTTCAGGTAGTGGAATTGGATGGTCATGTGGATAATGTCTTCGTGGAAATCACACCACTTGACTTTCTCTCCCCAATTAGGAGGAGATTTCAGCTTCCCTAGCCATTTGAGGAGGTTCTCTTATTTGATGTTAGTTAAAATATCCTTCAAGTTATATTTTAGATGGATGAACTACTCACATGGATTTTCTGAGTAGTCTTCAGGCTTCCTTTTATTTATTTCCACTGATACTGGCATAGTGTTCATCTCATTTTCCTTGCGGCTTTTGGCATTTAGTGTGTTGGCGAAGGCTACAAACTCAAGCATCAGAATTCATAGTCTGATGAGGTTAATCTAGACATAGAGAGATGACTGACCCTCATATAGATGATTGATGCATCTCATCAAATGGGATACATCTTCAGTTTACTAAGAACCTGATCTTGAGCTTCCTTCCATGTTTCCCTTTAGATTATTAGTTCCTTAGAAAATCTTTTCTCTGAGATGAATGAAATAGAGTGAGAAATCCAAGTAATAGAGTAAGCAAGATCAAACATTGAGCTGTTAGGCTACCAGGGGATGAGGTCGTGGACTATACTTTATAAAGAGTTTTTCCACCATAATTGATATGACCAAACAATATTTTCTTCAGGGATGGTTCTACCTGGTGGAGAATTTTTCCGGGGACATTCCCTTGGATGGATAAGTAATAAAAAAGTTAATAAAAGCATCTTAACCTACCATGAATGGTTTAGCGATCCTTAAGACAATAACCACACCGGATGTCGCTGATGGAATCATCATTTTTCATTAGTTTGAACTATCCTTAAGCGATTTAGACTTACTCATAAGGAAATAAACAAGTTACAGCAGTTTCGAAGCGTTTTATGGCATCTTTGGTTTAAAATAAAACAATTCTTTAATAAAAATTACAGAATATGCTAAAAATAAAAAAATTGGCCTAAGCTGTTAATTGGAGGCCTTAGTTTGTAGCATGGAAGCATGGACATGCCACGAAATTTAGGGGACAATATGTAGATTCTAACCCAATGTTTCCCATATGTGATTTTACAACCTAATAATTGGAATAAAAAGTTTTAGGGTGTTTATCCAAGGCATAATAAGTCTTTATATGCAAAATAACATAAGTTTAGCAGCAAATTACTACTATATTGGTCACATCAATGTAGAAAAGGCCTATAACTATAGAGAGTTGAATATATGTGCATCCATAGTTCCTAGTCCTCATGAGGTCGTGGACTGTCAAGCTCTTTAAAAATATTTAGACATGGAAATCTCATCAGGGTAGGTGGATCTACCCCAAAACCTCAGTATTGGTTTGGGGAAATTGATCTGAGAAGATGAAGATACCCTTAACAGGTTTATATCAAAATATGGGTCTTAACCACCAAAATCTATCCCATAAGATGAAGATCTGGAGATCCTTGTGGATGAAATAAGGCATAATGGACTTAATTTACGAGACTCGATAAAATGCCTCGTTCTCGCAGATGGTGAAAAACCATTGCTATTTTAAAATGACTTAACAACGTAAATCATATTGTCAAAGTTATACACAAAAGTCAAAGCATATAAAATAGATAAAAATAGAAAGAACACGAGATTTAGAATGGTTCGGCCATGAAAATGATGCTACATCCACCATTGATCATGATTCTCATTATATATGTGTAGTAGCACAAGTTTAAAAGAACTTAGAGGCATACAAAAGGGGAGAAATAAGATAAATGCATAGCACACAAGTTGTGTATAGTAAAGGCAACAACCTTATAGTGTATACTAGAGAGAGGCCGCGACTAGATATGGCTCAACTGATTGAAATAGGTGACTGGAGTATGCTCTCAGGTTTAGAGAGATATAAGAAAAAAATTGGCAGCACTTCATTTCTTGAATATCGCCCCCTAAAGGGGGGTGAGGTCCTCCATTTATAGTAGATGGTGGATGTGTCACGTGCATGGTGCACGTGACTTAAGGATAAGTTTTGTCAAGAGGGAATCTTTTTGGAACATGGACAAATGGAAGGATATTAGTGATGTGTCAGGGTCCGTGGCTTGGATATTTAGGGTTATGGAGGCATAAAGGCTATGGGATATTACTGTCATGGTTGTGGATATGGTGTCTGGGGCTTATCAGTGCACCAGGCTGTGGTCTTGAGTGTATAAAGGGGAAAAGGCGTTCATTTCATGGCCTTGTTGGATACAGGCCGTGGACTTCTTTATAGGATGTGGCCCTTGATCAGGACTTTGGAATTGAAAAACGTTGCTAATGCCGTTTAATACAATGATTAAACTGTATAAGCAACTCCGAGATGTTTGTTGAAGAAACCCTTTTCTTTTGAAAATAAAAAAGATAAACAACAAGGTGTGTTTACAAAAACTTATGTACGAGAATAACCAAGACTTTGTAATCAGTTTTAAAACTAAGATAGTTTCAAAATATCAGCACACTATAGAATGGGATGAGGAGATGAAGATAATTAGAACACACTATTTTTAACGTGGTAAAACCTCTCCCAATAGAGGAAACATCCACGGTGACTTCTATGTCACAAAAGTAAAAATCCACTAAAAACAAATAGCAGTTACAAACAATACAACATACATGCACAGAACTCAGCCTATTCTAAGTTTAGGAATATACCCCACTTGGTGTCCTTCTAACTTCTTATAGATTTGATTGTGGATGATGTTCTTCCAGTTTGATAACTCCCCCTTTGCTTTAGCTTTCCTTGCGTTGACTCAATAATCTTTTATCTTATTCTCAACACTTTTAGTGTGGTAGTGTGTCAAGTGTTTGTGATGTGATTTCTAAACACATGCATGAACTCACACACACTTAGTTTGTACAGACAGTCCTAGAAAATTACATATAAAGACTATATGCTATGATTTTCTTTTCTTTCTTTCTTTCTTACAGAACTAGAAACCTTTTTGACCTTTTAATCTATCCCAGATTCCACAGATATCTTGCTTCAAAATCGGTCAAGATCTTAATCAATCTCAGTTTTTAAAAATATTTTCGAGATCGAAAATCTCCAAGTGAGAATCCAACTAGGTCAAGGTTTAGTTTCATAAGAACAGAAAACATAAAATATTTACAGATCTAAATCAGCAAAGATTTTCTTAAAACGAGAAACAAATATACAGATCTAGTGATATGTGACATGCAAAGTGTAGATCTAAGATTTCTATGATAAAGAAATACAGATCTCACCAAAAATGTCTAAGTTGGTAACAAGATAACATATCAAGAGGTTACAACTACAAACGATCAAACCAGTAACACCAATCTCTCTCTCTGAAACACTCAAGGTTATGTTTGGGTTTTGAATATACGAAGGTTTGAAGATGGTTTGAAGTTGTTTAGGGTTAGGGTTAGGGTTTCTCTAACACAGTTCCCTTTCTCTCTCTTCTCTCTTTTCTTTTCTCTCTTCTCTCTCACTTCTCTCTTCTCTCTTTTTTCTCTCAATTTGGACGACTGTTAAAAGTCTTAAAATGCTGAGAATGAGAGGGCTTATATAGGAGCCAAGGAAGGTTCTGGATCGCTGATAGGAATCAACGGTTGAGATTCAGTCTTCCTTATATTGACTTGATCCAAGGGTGGTAAAATAGCGGTAGTTAAAATGAAGGTGATTGGTCCATAGTGATAGCACATGGATAAGCTTAAAACACATGCAGGCCATAGATAGCGTTTGATCTAACGATCCACAATACACCAGGCAGTTCTCTCACAAAACGAACACAAAATGAGATAACAGGAACATGACAAGTGTTGGCATTCCATAGGCTGACAAACGCGCGTCCTAAAATAATTACATGCAACACCCTAAAGTCTCTGGCGCATTAATATTCTACCCAATCAAACATTTGAATGAAAAACTGATTTTTCATAATAGCATTTTAACCCCACAAAGTTTATAAGCACACTTTTATTTAAGAAAACATTATTTTAAAAATGTTTAAAAATTCCCAAAAATATTATTAAAACAACATTTTAAGGGGAATTTAACACACAATCAATATGAGCAATATATACACATGTATGCACTTCTAATGTGTGTAGTGTGATTCAATTTATACCTTGTTTGGATCATTGAAGAGGATTAGAGAGTGAATAATTCTGAGGTTCTTTGGATTCTAGATTAGACAACAAATTTTGTCACTATTTCCAAATTAGTTGAACACTTATACAATATAGACTTAAGTAAGTCAAAGGTATAAGGTGCTTCAATCTCCCCTTTGGAAATATGAGACAAAATCTCCTTTGAGTTAGCTTAAACTCTTAGGGAACCAAAAAACAAAACCTAGTCCTATACAAAAGATACTATCTACCCATTTCCTAGAAAGTCAAAAATTACATAACTCAACTATTTACAAAATAGTACACTAGAGGGAAATGGTAGGAAACCAGTAGAAGAGGTTCCTGCAAATATGCACACTAAGATCAAGCAGTTTAGATGAAATGTGAACAAAACATTGAACCCGTAAGACTCAAATTTCTCCCCCATTTTGTCTCAAATGGACAAAGGGTAAAAAATTATGGTCTTAAGAGATTAATCAGCACATACCATACCTATAGAATTACGCAAATACAGAAATCTGTTATAGTCTAGAGGTTTAGTGAACATGTCTGCGAGTTGCAAATCAGTAGGTAGGTAATGAATTTCTAACTCCTTTGTCTCAACAAGTTCGCGTATAAAGTGATGTCTTATTTTAATATGCTTGGTTCGCGAGTGTTGAACCGGGTTTCTAGATATGTTAATGGCGCTTTGATTGTCACAATACAATTGTAACTGATCTTCTTTAATCCCATAGTCGCTTAACATTTGTTTTATCCATAACAATTGAGCACAGCAACTTCCAGCTTCTATATATTCGGACTCAGTCGTAGATAAAGATGTGCAATTCTGTTTTTTGCTACTCCAACCTACCAAATTATTACCGACATAATAACAGGCACCTGATGTACTCTTACTGTCATCAGTACAACCGGCCTAATCAGCATCAGTATACCCTATGATGGTGCTGCAGGTATCATTAGTGTACCTAAGTCCAAGACTAAGAGTGCCTTTTATATACTTTATTATACGTTTTACACAAGATAAATGGCTCTCTTTAGGGTTATTCTGGTAACGAGCACACAGACATACGTCATACATTATATCTGGTCGTGAGGCAGTAGATAGAGTAGACTACCAATCATACTATAATAAAGTGTGGAATCAACTGACTTTCCATTTTTATCTTTACATAATTTAGCAGTAGTACTCATGGGCGTTTTGGAAACTTTAGCATTATCTAAACCAAATTTCTTAACAAGATCTAAGGCATACTTCGTTTGAGAGACAAATAATCCATCAGAATTCTGTTTCACTTGAAATCCTAAGAAAAACTGTAGCTCCCCCATAAGCGACATGTGAAACTCCTTATGCATAATAGCAGAAAAAGATTTAACTTCAGATGTTGAAGTAGACCCAAAGATGATGTCGTCTACATAGACTTGGGCTATAATAATGTTTTTGTCAAAATGTTTGACAAAGGGGGTCTGGTCATTTCCTCCTCTCTTAAAACCCTTATCCAATAAAAAGTTGGATAGGTGTTCATACCAAGCTCTAGGAGCTTGTTTTAAGCCATACAAAGCCTTTTTTAGACGAAAGACATGGTCTGGGTATTTTGGGTCAATGAACCCTTTGGGTTGTTCTACATACGTTTCTTCGGATAAAATTCCATTGAGGAAGGCAGACTTGACATCCATTTGATAAAGTGTAAATTTTAAGTGACACGTTATGGCGAAAAGAAGTCGAACAGATTCAAGATGAGTGATTGGGGCAAATGTATCACTAAAATCTATCCCTTCTATTTGTGAGTAGCCTTGAGCAACTAGTCTAGCTTTGTTTCTAAGGATTACCCCATTTTCATCAGATTTGTTCTTAAAGATCCAACGTGTGCTAATAACATTTTTGTTTTGAGGCCGCGATACATGATACCAGACATCATGAATGACAAATTGTAAAAGTTCTTCCTGCATAGCAGAAATCCAGTGTGTGTCATTCAATGCTTCATTAACATTTTTCAGTTCCACAAGGGAGACGAAACATGCGTAATTAGCATAATTTCTTAACTGGGATCTAGTACGGACAGGCTTATTAGGATTACCGACCACGTTGTCAATGGGATGATCTTTAGAGACCCAACCAGGTACTTCTGGACTCTCAATAGGTAATGAGTCATCTATTTCTGGTGAATCATTTTTGAAATCATTTTCGGATTCAACCACAATAGGTTATTCAGATATCTTATTTTCGATAATAGTGTCTCTTACAATTACATTTATCGACTCCATAAGGGTCTTAGTACGCAGATTGTATATACGATAAGCACGACTGTTTCAGGAGTAACCTAAGAAGATGGCTTTATCTCCACGCGTCTCGAATTTAGACAAATGTTCTCTATCTCTACAAACGTAACACTGACTTCCGAAAGTTCTTAGATATTTCAGATTAGGCTTCTTACTGTACCACAACTCATACGAGGTTTGTTTAGTATTTTTCCTAAGGTAAACCCGATTTATGATATGACACGCAGTTCTAATAGATTCTACCCAGAAGTACTTAGGTAGAGATTTGGCATGCAACATGACACGCGCCATCTCTTGAAGAGTTCGGTTTTTCCTTTCCGCAACACCGTTCTGCTGAGGAGTCTTAGGGGCACTGAATTCATGTTTGTAACCGTTGTAGTCACAATATTCAACTATTCCCGTGTCTATGAACTCTCCCCCTCTATCGCTACGAATGTGATTGACTTGTGTGTCCTTCTCATTTTCAATTCTTATTAAAATTTTCAAAAATTTCCGAAACGTGTCAGATTTATATTTCAAGAAGGCAACCCAAGTGAATCGTGTGAAATCATCAACCATGACAAGGATATAACTGTGTCCACAAAGACTAACAGTTCTAGAGGGACCAATAAGGTCCATATGGATGAGATCTAAAGGTCTAGAGGTGAGAATGTCTTTAACTTTTTTATGCTAAGTCTTAACTATATTTCCTTCCTGGCAATGACCACAAACAACACTGGAAATAGGTTTAATTTTAGGAATTCCTCTAACAATCTCTTGACTAGACAATCTACCAAGGATATCATAACTTAGGTGACCCATACGATTATGCCATATTTCATTGTCATCCATTCTGACAATGTTACAGGTTTCAGAACTAGTCTTGACAGTATAGCAGTTGTCAGGAGTTCTAAATCCGATAATAATGCATTCACCTTTATCATTTAGAACTTTGCAATTGTTCTTTGAAAAGGTAACTGTATGGTCTGAGTCACAAAATTGTGATATACTTAGGAGGTTGTCTTTAAGGCCTTTAACTAAAAGTACATTTTCCAAAATAGGCATTCCCTCTTCTTTTAGGATTCCTTTACCTCTGATCTGGGATGAAACTCCATCGCCAAAAACTACTTTACCTCCAGAAAATCTTGTTTTGTTTAAGAGTTTGGTTTCATCTCCTGTCATATGTCTGGAGCATCCTGAATCTAAATACCAACCAGATGAAGTGTGTTCAGCCTTTAAGGCAGTGATGACAATGTTACACTTCATTTGGGGTAAAAGATCATCTTTTCTAACCCAGATAGCTCTAGTTTTATTTTTGCACAAGTTTGCTCTCATTTGATAAAATTTTCGAGAAGAAGCTTTTTGTCGAAAAATATTTGGAGCAACAAACTGATTTTTGTGGAAAAGTTGAGCTTTTGGTTTAGGAAAGTTTCTGGGAGCCTTTCTCTTAAATGAACTCTTAGTTTTGGTCTTTCTATTCCTGTAGTTAGAGTTCTTGTCAGGTTGTCTTGGAAGGACATAATGGTTACGATTTTGCCTAGAATAGTTAAGTTCTTGTAAATAGAAGTGTTATACACAGGGGTGTTTAGACGCCTAGCATAACAACCTTCAAAAGAATGACCATAAACGTCACAGTAGGAGCAATATTGATTGCTTGAGGGATGTACTTCCTTAGGAAAACTTCTAAAGATGGGTTTAACAGGATTCTGTTCAGAATTCTTATTCCTAGGAGGTATGGTTTTAAAGGTAGACTCAGCCTTTCTGATCAAAGGACAGACGTATTTAGTCTCAGATGTACTGTCAGCCTTAGACTTACTAGACTCTCCAATGTCTTTCTGTTATTGCTTTTGATCATATTCCTTTTTAATAAAATGAAAATATGGACATGTTTCGATTGGTCTTTTGCCCCCAGACACAAACTTGATAGGTTCAAAATTTTTAGTTTGTGGTTTATTCTTAGGGAAGAAACCAATACCAGTTCTATCATCAGAATTGGTCTTAGAGTCAACAACAAAGTCAGTGAAACAATTTGAATTGTTTTCAAACTTAGAATTTTTTTTGAAAACAGTTGCTGTCTTTGTTTTTGCTTCTTCCAGTTCTAATAATGTTCCCTTGTATTTCATTTCCAGGGTTTCATTAGTTTTAGTCAACTCTTTTAATTTTTGATCAAAAGTTTCAATTTCTGATTGATGTGTCAGACACTGGTTAGTGTACTCTTCGGCATTCAGTTTCACAATAAGACTTAGATCATCTAATTTCTTAATCAGGTCTCTAACAGTCTTCTCCAGTCTAGTGCCTTTTTTAAGAGTTTTAGCATACAAAGTATGAGTATCTGGGAGGTCATCTATGTCTGAGTCGCTAAGTGAAGTGTGTGCAGTGACCCCTAATGATTCAGTTTTAGTACTCACGCACCCATTTACATCGTCGTTATCGAGATCACTTTGACTCACACACACGGAACTAGAGCTAGCAAAATTTTCAGATAACAAGGCATCTAGGCCAGTCAAAGCAGTATTCACAAAAGCAGGAGTAGAGGTATCATTATCACACACAAGCATATCATCATTGTAAATGATCTTAGAAAAAAAGGACATGCAAGGGTCAAGTACATTTGATGACTCAAGTTCCTCTTCATCAGAGTCACTTGAATCATCCCAAGTTTTATAGACATTGGCTCTATTGTGTGTGTTGGTTTTATTCAGATTAACTCTGCAATCGTGAGCAATGTGACCTAGTTTCCCACATCTAAAACATTCAATCTTTTTAAGGTCTCTGTTAGATATGAAGTTCTTGTCCTTAGGATGTTTGTCAAGACCTCTCTCATGAGGTTTGGGATTAGACACAGTTGGATAATTAGGCTTGCCTTGTTTAGATGCCTGTTTGTTTTTAAATTTAACAATTTTCTTAAATTGTTTGGACATTAAGGCAATCTGATTATCTAGTTTGTCTATATCACACTACTCATCAGAGTCAGAGTTGGTCAAATTAGTCTCATGTTTAGATATCTTGGAGGAAAAACTCAAGTTAGAGTTGGGCTGTTTTCTTTGAGACTGATTTAATTTATTTCTTAAAGTCTAATTCCATTTCTACAGTCCTAAGTTTGCTACTGAGTAACTCAGAGGTGAGGTTTTGATCACTCATCTCCTCAATAGAATACCTCTTGTTGTCAATTTTTTGAGGTAATGATCTTAGGATTTTAGAAACAATCTCATTCCTATCATACGTTATACCATTAGCATGCAACTTAGTAACTATATGAGTTAGGTTCATGTAAAAGTCATCAAAAGACTTAGAGTCAGACATAATTAAAGAGTTGTACTGCTGGGTAAGCATTTGAGTTTTAGCAGCTTTAACTCTTGAGTCTCCTTCACGGGCAGTGATTAATGTGTCCCAAGCTTCCTTAGAAGTGGCACAAGATGATATTCTCTTGAACTCATACTCATTAATAGTCATAAAGATGGCATTCTTGCCTTTACTGTTATTACGAGAAATTGTTTTCTCTTCTTGGGTAAACTCACTTAAGATTTTCTTTACCCTCTCATCGCTTCCTTCAGTGGCTGGTTTAGTAGGATAAGTATATCCATTTTTAATAATGTCCCAGACATCATCTCCTAAAGTCCCTTGGATGAAGGCAACCATTCTTACTTTCCAATAACCAAAGTTGTTTCCATCAAAGAGTGGAGGTCTGGACAGATTACCAAACCTTTCATTCTTCTCGTCCATAGTTAGGATTTTCAGAAAACGATTTCAGAAACACAAGATCCTTTTTGAAATAAAAGTTTACAGGGCTCTGATACCAATTGAAAAACGTTGCTAATGCCGTTTAATACAATGATTAAACTGTATAAGCAACTCCGAGATGTTTGTTTAAGAAACCCTTTTCTTTTGAAAATAAAAATGATAAACAACAAGATGTGTTTACAAAAACTTATATACGAGAATAACCAAGACTTTGTAATCAGTTTTAAAACTAAGATAGTTTCAAAATAGTAGCACACTATAGAATGAGATGAGGAGATGAAGATAATCAGAACACACTATTTTTAACGTGGTAAAACCTCTCCCAATAGAGGAAACATCCACGGTGACTTCTAAGTCATAAAAGTAAAAATCCACTAAAAACAAATAGCAGTTACAAATACTACAACATACATGCACAGAACTCAGCCTATTCTAAGTTTAGGAATATACCCCACTTGGTGTCCTTCTAACTTCTTATAGATTTGATTGTGGATGATGTTCTTCCAGTTTGATAACTCCCCCTTTGCTTTAGCTTTCCTTGCGTTGACTCAATAATCTTTTATCTTATTCTCAACACTTTCAGTGTGGTAGTGTGTCAAGTGTTTGTGATGTGATTTCTAAACACATGCATGAACTCACACACACTTAGTTTGTACAGACAGTCCTAGAAAATTATATATAAAGACTATATGCTGTGATTTTCTTTTCTTTATTTCTTACAGAACTTGAAACCTTTTTGACCTTTTAATCTATCCCAGATTCCACAGATATCTTGCTTCAAAATCGGTCAAGATCTTAATCAATCTCATCTTTTAAAAATATTTTCGAGATCAAAAATCTCCAAGTGAGAATCCAACTAGGTCAAGGTTTAGTTTCATAAGAACAGAAAACATAAAATATTTACAGATCTAAATCAGCAAATATTTTCTTAAAACGAGAAACAAATATGCAGATCTAGTGATATGTGACATGCAAAGTGTAGATCTAAGATTTCTATGATAAAGAAATATAGATCTCACCAAAAATGTCTAAGTTGGTAACAAGATCACAGATCAAGAGCTTACAGCTACAAACGATCAAACCAATAACACCAATCTCTCTCTCTCAAACACTCAAGGTTGTCTTTTGGGTTTTGAATATACGAAGGTTTGAAGATGGATTGAAGTTGTTTAGGGTTAGGGTTAGGGTTTCTCTAACACAGTTACCTTTCTCTCTCTTCTCTCTTTTCTTTTCTCTCTTCTCTCTCACTTCTCTCTTCTCTCTTTTTTTCTCTCAATTTGGACGACTGCCAAAAGTCTTAAAATTCTGAGAATGAGAGGGCTTATATAGGAGCCAAGGAAGGTTCTGGATCGCTGATAGGAATCAACGGTTGAGATTAAGTCTTCCTTATATTGACTTGATCCAAGGGTGGTAAAATAGCAGTAGTTAAAATGAAGGTGATTGGTCCACAGTGATAGCACATGGATAAGCTTAAAACACATACAGGCCATAGATAGCGTTTGATCTAATGATCCACAATACACCAGGCAGTTCTCTCACAAAACAAACACAAAATGAGATAACAGGAACATGACAACTGTTGGCACTCCATAGGCTGGAAAACGCGCATCCTAAAATAATTACATACAACACCCTAAAGTCTTTGGCGCATTGATATTCTACCCAATCAAACATTTGAATGAAAAACTGATTTTTCATAATAGCATTTTAACCCCACAAAGTTTATAAACACACTTTTATTTAAGAAAACATTATTTTAAAAATGTTTAAAAATTCCCAAAAAAATTATTAAAACAACATTTTAAGGGGAATTTAACACACAATCAATATGAGCAATATATACACATGTATGCACTTCTAATGTGTGTAGTGTGATTAAATTTATACCTTGTTTGGATCATTGAAGAGGATTGGAGAGTGAATAATTCTGAGGTTCTTTGGATTCTAGATTAGACAACAAATTTTGTCACTATTTCCAAATTAGTTGAACACTTATACAATATAGACTTAAGTAAGTCAAAGGTATAAGGTGCTTCTGGAATATCTTCATTGCATAAAGGGGCCTCCATGCCATATGTCATATGTCTATTAATGGACATGTTTTGGGTATAACACATGCATTAAGCGTTCGATACCCACTTGGTCAAATCAATTTGCCATTAATTGACTTTAACTAGATTTTAATTAATTCCATGATTCTTAGACTTAACTTATTTTTCTACACCATCGAGTATAAATAATCCATTGATCAAATTTAGTGGTGGAAGTAAATCTAATAATTTTATCAAGGGGACATCACAATCCAAGTAATCCCCATATGTTGATTCCTCTAAATTAAGATCTCTAACATACTTACATAATTGTCACCGAATATGAGGTATTATTTGAGTCAATCTAACATTGAATTGCACTTATAGAAACCAAAGAAATAATCACATAAGCATTCCAATTCTCATAATTCTTGGGATTAAGAATCTATGCTCCCTTTGTAAATGGTGGAAGATTCCCCGAGTCTCATCAAGGAATCCTTTAGACTCAAATCTTATGGGTGGTCCTATTCAATACATTCCTTAGATGCAACGATCACAATCCTCTCTTTAACTGTCACACAAGTTCTCAAACCATCATATATGTTCCTATAGTGTGAGATAAACTACTAGGATTGTATCATCTAAGGAAAAATTTCACATTGAGCCAATTTGTATGTATATTGGCTTTATTCTATTTGTACAAAACTTGTTTGATTTATAGGTTAGGATTTGAGTTCAGTTTGTCCTTCAAGACTATGATGCATATTGAAGACCATAGCGGCCAAGTAAAGCGTCGATCAGATTGTTCAAAGTCTTATGTTATATTTTATCTTTAACATCCATGGGATCTCAATAAGGTATAAATGCGTATTATTTTTTATCCCAGGATACTTTTTTTTGTGTTTGTTTTTAGAATTTTAATAATTTTTAAAAAATGGTTTTAAAGTCATTTGAACGAGAAATATTGTTTCGTTCAAAGGAGTTTATACAGTTCATTCAAATGAGGTTTTGTTTTTGTTCAAACGACATGAGGATTTTCATTCTAATGTACATGAAATTAACTTCAAATGACATGTTTATTGATATACCCATTTATATCCTCGGCCTGGCTGAAGATTACCTCCAAACGGACGACCCCTCAGGGGTCGACCCTTCATCAGGCTCAAGACGACCCCTCAGAGAGGCCGACCCTTCATCAGGCTCCAGACGACCCTACGAGGGGCCGACCATTTCATCAGGATCCATACGACCCCTCAGAGGGGCCGACCCTTCACCAGGCTCCAGCCGACCCTACGAGGGGCCGACCCTTCACCAGGCTCCAGGCGACCCTACGAGGGACTGACAGTACGAGGCCAGAATTGGCCCAGGCTCACTGCCGGAGGGAACTTTGTCCTCGGCCTCGGCCCATAGGCCGAGGGTGACATCATCGCAGCGCGTGGTTTGGGAGACGCGTGGAACAGTGCGCGTGAGGCTCACATGGCACATGGGAGATCGTTATAACCGAATCACACCCTCACGTGAGGGAATATTATGTCATCATTTGGCATCTACAGGTGTCCACAGGGAATTGGCTAGATCATGATTCACATGCACCATGCATACTTGGGGGGTACACTACACCCCCAAGACCTATATATACTTGTCACCCACAACCCTATAAGGGATCGATCAATTAACTGTAGCCCTAGCTAAGACTCTTCTTGTACACACAGTAGAGAGAGAGAGGGGGTTATGTGCATTGTATCCAAGGCCGTTAGTGCCCATACTAAGTGGATAACACACTCACAGTGGATGTAGGCCAAATTGGCTGAACCACCATACATCATTGTCTTATTTCCTCTTATACTCATCCCCTTCTACATACTTATACACTCATACATCTCTATCGCTGCCATGGCTGCTACTGTTTGAGCTTACTATCACTTATCCGGTGGTGCTAAATCTTAGCATCATCAGTTTGGCGCCATTTGTGGGAACGAGAAGACATCTCTTCCTTTGTACAGCTTGACCTCACTGGGCACTCTGGTGGTGAACCAACACTCCCCCTGAGAGGAAGTGTTTCACCATTAAAAGAGACCCACTAAGGTTCCCAAGCTCACCAGTCTTTTCTTCAGTTGAACTTTTCATAGCTCAAGCACATGGCACCTAAGATGCCACCACCCCCACTTCCCCCGTCGGATGATGGGGGAAGAACCAGTTCCAGTCAGCCGCCGCCTCAGTCTGAGATGGCTGATGTAGCGGCAGCCTTAAAGTCTCTGGAAGCAAGCCAGCGGATGATGCAGGAGCAGTTCACAGCTCTAAGCCAGAACATACTAAGAGCACCAGGGGTTTCACCTGAGATGATTACTCCGGCAGCAGCTCCAGGGCATCATGAGGCCAGGGGACCACCCCAGGCACCACGCAAAGACCTGCCACCCCCCTCAACGGCATAGGGATGTTGCTGACCCCCCGGTGTCTACGCCTGGGGAGGCAAGAAAACCCTTGCCCTGAGGATAGGTATGGAGATCTGGAGGGAGAGGAGGATCCTATAGAGTGATGGGAACCTTATGAGGTCTCCAACAATACTGTACGACCCCTCCAGGATAGTAAGGGAAAGTGCGGGAGACCAAACCCTGATGATCGCCCAAGAGGCTCTCCTTTTGATCGTTTGAGCAGGGGGTCGGCCTTTGAGAGGCTAGGACCAGTAAATGACCTGCGGGAACAGTTGTCTAAGTAAAGAAGTGCTGCTAGATCCAGGAGGGAGGCAGCAGATGGCCGACCCCGAGGACGAGATGACGGCTAAAGGGAAGTGAACAGCCGACACAGGCCTGCTGCAGCAGAACCCTCCGTACACCTCGGAGAGGCAGCGGGGGATAACATCGGCCAGGCCGACCCTATGAGGCCCTGGAATGACTAAGTCCAGCGGTTAGAGGATAAGATCGGTGATATATTAAAGAGCCGAGACCCTCTTCAGAGGGTATACACCATAGGATCACCCTTTGTGGCAAAGATAGTCAACTTCCCCACGTCGACAAAGTTCAAGGCACCTGTGGTCACCCCAAGGTATGACGGGAGAACCAACCCCGTCCACCACGTGGAGATGTATCAGTCAGCGACAGACATATACTCCATCTCAGATGAGATGAGGTGTCGTTCCTTCTCTGGTACCTTGACAGGGGCTGCGCATGTCTGGTACACGTCTCTTCCAAAAAAATCCATTGAAAACTTTAAGCAGTTGGCAGACCTGTTCATCCTTAACTTCTGCTTTGGGGTGAGGCCATAGAAGAAGACCACCCACCTGCTCTATGTTAAGCAGGGGAAGAGTGAGAGTCTGAGGGACTACATAGCCAGATTCAATAAGGAGAAGCTGGAGGTGGAAGACTATGAGGAAAGCGTAGCTATGACAACCCTGATTGGAGGACTCCAAAAGGGGAAGCTGTTATGGAAACTTGCTGAAGATCCTCCGAGGACGATGGCTGAACTGTTGTCGACAGCAGGAAAGGTGATGAACACCGAAAAGGCGATGGCTGCAAAATATGAAGACGAAATAAGAGGTGAAAGTGGGAGTAAATACCCTAAGAAGAACAAAGAGGGGAAGAAGAGGTCCACGGATGACAAGTTCGCTGGGTACACCCCTCTGACGGTCAGCTGTGAACAGATTCTCAATGAGATAAAGAGTGACCGGTCCCTGAAGTGTCCTGAGAAGCTGAGGGCGGCCCCCGGCAAGAGGAATAAGAACCTGTGGTGTGAATTTCACCAAGACCACGGCCACGTAACAGACAAATGCTTTGCTCTGAAAGATGAGATTGAGAATATGCTGAAGGAAGGGAAGATCAGAAAGTACGTCGACAAAGGCGCCTTCAAGATGGGCCGAGGGGATGACCTCAGAAAGAAGCGAGGCGATGCATGCAAAGAAGGTCCTCAAAAAAGAGGGGACGACCCTTCTGATGATGAGGACGACCCTGACCTCCCGCCGAGAGACGACCACGGCCCTATCAAGAGGCTTAATATGATCTCGCTCGGAGTGGGAATGATCTCCGGGGGTCTTGCAGGAGGAGGGTCTGAGGTCACAGATAGGAAGGCCCATGTGGCTGAGGCCAAGGCAGTGACGAAGATCAAGTCAGAAAAGAGGAAGAAGGTTGAGATGGACACACTGATAGTGGGATTTTCTAGAATGGACTTCAAAGGCCTCTTATCCCCACATGATGACCCTCTCGTCATTACTACCAGGGTGAACGGATGCGAGGTGCCGAGGATCTTGGTAGATGGGGGGAGCTCTGCAGATGTGATGTTTTGGCCATGCTTCAAAGAATTGGATCTCAGTCGTGCTAGACTCGTCCCCTACCACCATCCATTGATTGGGTTCAGTGGGGAAAAGGTTCATCCCCTTGGGCTGTATGAGGCCGATGTGAGGATGGGGGACGAGTGGCCGAGATGGCTCACCAAGAAGGTCAGTTTCTTTTTGATGGATGAGAAGGTGTTTTAGGCCTACAACATCATACTGTGCCGTGTGGCCCTCAAGGGGTTTGAAGTTGTGCCGTCTATGGTCCATCAGATGATCAAATTTCCTACCCCTTACGGGGTGGGGGAAGTTCAGGGAGACCAGACGACAGCGAGAGAATGTTACTACAACTCCGCTGAAGAAAGGGAGGCACACAAGAGGGTTACGACCACTTATAATATTGATACCCTTGACCCCAGGGATGAGACGAAGATAAAGAAAGGAGAGGCCGCGGAAGAGGTAGAATCCATCATACTCGATGAGGATGACACGGAAAAAACCGTCCAAGTTGGCAAGTCTCTGAATCCCAACATCAAGGAAGACCTCATTAAACTGTTGAGGAGAAGGAGAATCGTCTTCACCTAGAGTCATGTAGATATGCCAGGGATTGACCCTAAAATCATGTGCCACAAGCTCAATGTGGTAGAGGGAGTGAAGCCGGTAAAGAAGAAAAGGATAATTTACTCCAGAGAAAAGTATGAGGTCATCAGGGACGAGGTCAAAAAATTAGAAGACGCTGAATTTATCAGAGAGGTCATCTACCCTAAATGGTTGTCCAATGCAGTCATTGTACCAAAGGCCAACGACAAGTGGAGAATGTGCGTGGACTTCACAGACCTCAACAAGCACTGTCCCAAAGATAGCTTCCCTCTCCCCCGCATCGACCAGATGGTAGACGCTACCGCAGGCCATGAGCTCATGAGCTTCATGGATGCCTACTCAGGGTATAACCAGATTTTCATGAACCCTGAAGACTCGGAGAGGACAACCTTCATCACTGACAAGGGGACATACTGTTACAGGGTCATTCCCTTTGGCCTCAAAAATGTGGGGGCAACGTACCAGCGCCTCGTAAATAAAATGTTTGAAGACCAAATTGGGAAGTCTATGGAGGTCTACGTAGATGACATGCTGACTAAGAGTCTAAAGGCCGAGGATCATGTAGAAGACCTGGAGAGGACCTTTAATATGATGGACAAATACAAGATGAAGCTTAATCCGGCAAAGTGTGTCTTCGGGGTCAGAGCAGGGAAGTTCTTGGGGTTCATTGTCAATCAAAGAGGCATCGAGGCCAACCCTGAAAAGATAAAGGCCCTTATTGAAATGAAGACCCCCAAGTCCATTAAAGACGTTCAGAGGCTCACATGGAGAGTTGCTGCCTTGAACAAGTTCGTGTCTAGGGCCACAGACAAGTGCTTGCCATTCTTCTAGACCCTTAGGAAGGCCTTCGAATGGAGTGAAGAGTGTGATGAGGCTTTTAGGGACCTAAAGTCATACTTGGGGTCTCCCTTGCTGCTGTCACGGCCCGTGCAGGGTGAACGACTTTATGTGTACGTCGCCGTCTCTGAGTCGGCCATCAGTGCAGCCATTGTGAGAGACGAAGATGGAATATAGAAGCCTGTGTATTTTAACAGCAAGGCACTCCAGGGGGCAAAGCAAAGATACCCGAGGATGGAGAAGTTGGCCTACGCCTTGATCCATGCCTCAAGGAAGATGAAGCCATACTTTCAGTCCCATACAATGGTCATCCTCACCGACTCTCCTCTTAAACAGGTCCTGCACAAGCCAGAAAAATCAGGTAGGTTGATGGCCTGGGCTATAGAGCTGGGGGAGTTTAACATTGTGTATCAGCCTAGGACGGCCATTAAGGGTCATGCATTGGCAGACTTTGGGGCTGAGTTTACTTGGGAAGATGATGAGGCCGAGGGTGAGACCCTCGGGAAGACAGATACACAAGACAGACCCACTGACACACCCGCAGATAGGGCTGAGACAAGCACCGCTAGAAGGAAAGCGACTGAAAATGAAGAGGGAGGATACATCTTTAGACAGGGATCCCTCTCTGAGGGAAATTTTTCGGAGGGAAAGACCCTGTGGAGCCTCTTCGTTAACGGGTCCTCCTGTGACAGCGGAAGTGGAGCTGGACTGATACTGTCAGCACCCGATGGCATAGACGTTGAATACGCCCTGAGGTTCAACTTCAAAGCCTCCAACAACGAGGCTGAATATGAGGCCTTATTAGCAGGCCTCTCCTTGGCCAAGTTTCTTAGTGGCGGCCAGATTTTGGTCCATAGTGACTCAAGGCTAGTAGTGAATCAGATACTAGGAGCCTACGAGGCTAAGGACGAGAGGATGGCTAGGTACCTTGAGAAGGTGAGGTCATTACTGAAGGGCTTTAGAGAAGTGAAATTGAAGAGGATACCTAGGCTCGACAATGGCCGTGCTGATGCCCTTGCGAGGTTGGCCTCGGCAACTAGGACAGACATCAGGAGGACGGTCCCAATAGAAATTTTGCTTCAGCCTACTATTGAAGACCCCGAGGGAACACTTGGCAATTGCTTAAATGTTTCTCGAGAAGCCTCATGGATGGACCCTCTGTTCAGATACATTAAAGAGGGTGAGATGACAGAAACAAGGCAAGAAAAGAAGAAGCTGAGGCACAGGGCTGCAAAATTCAGTGTCATCGGAGACACCTCGTACAAAAAGGGGTATTTCCTCCCCTTACTTAGGTGTGTGCATCCCTCAGAAGTCCCTTCAATTTTGCAAGATGTGCACGAGGGATCGTGCTCAAGCCACATCGGGGGCAGATCCTTAGCGAAGAGGGTGATCACCCAGGGGTACTGTTGGCCAACCTTGGGGAAAGATACCGCAGCATATGTAAAAAAGTGTGACAAATGTCAAAGATTTGACACCATCCCTCACCAGCCCCATCAGCCTCTTACTTACATTACATCCCCATGGCCATTTGCAGTGTGGGGGATCGACCTAGTAGGACCCTTGCCTAGGGCCATCAATAATTATCGATTCCTCATCGTAGCCATTGACTATTTTTCAAAATGGGTGGAAGCGGAGCCGGTGGTGATGATCACAGAGCAAAAGACCTTCCAGTTCATCTGGAAAAATATTATATGAAGATATGGTCTCCCCAACACCCTTATATCGGATAACGGGACTCAGTTCAAGAATACCTCTCTATAGAAGTACTGTGAAAGGGTGAGTATCAAACAATTTTTCTCCACCCCTGGCCGACCTCAGGCCAATGGGCAAACAGAGGTTACAAACAGGACAATCCTAGACGGAATCAAGAAGAGGCTTGAGGAGGCAAAAGTAAGATGGGTCGAGGAGTTATATACCGTGCTATGGGCATACAGGACGACAGTGAGGACCTCTACCGGAGAGACCCCATTCATGCTAGCTTATGGATCAGAAGCCGTCATCCCCACCGAGATTGAGTTTCCTACGCATAGAGTCTAGGTTTATGACCCCCAGAAAAATACGGAAGAGAGGAGACTCGAGTTGGACCTGATTGAGGAAAGGAGGGAGGACGCTGAGATAAGGCAGGCCGTCTACCAGCAGAGGACCGTAAGGTTCTACAATTAGAGGGTGAAATAGAGGCCTATGGAAGTGGAGGACTTGGTCCTCAAGAAGACTTGGCAAAAGACCAACAAGTTCCATCCTAATTGGCATGGCCCATATAGGGTCATCGATGAAGTTGTCCCTGGGACCTATAGACTAGAAAACCTAGAAGGGGAACCTTTTTCCAATCCCTGGAATGCAGATCATTTGAAGAAATACTATCAGTAGTGTTGTAAGGTCTTGAAAGACCATAGTTTTAATGAGAGTTGCTCCAACAGAACACTTTGAAAATTAATGAGAAATATCAGTGTTTCCCCTCATCCTGTGGTTATCAGTTCTAGCACGCATGGAAACATCTACAGAGAACCACCCTCGGCTATAATGGGGACCAGTGGAGGGGACGACCCCATCACTGTCCTCAAGAAAGACGAGGGCAAACTCTGTAAAGAACCATTAAATTGGTGAGTTGATCCCTCGGCTATAATGGGGACCAGTGGAGGGGACGACCCCACCATTGTCCTCGAGAAAAATGAGGGAAGACTTTGTTAAAAACCATTAAATTGGTAAGTTGATCCCTCGGCTATAATGGGGACCAGTGGAGGGGACGACCCCACCACTGTCCTCAAGAAAGACGAGGGAAGACTTTGTTAAAAACCATTAAATTGGTAAGTTGATCCCTCGGCTATAATGGGGACCAGTGGAGGGGACGACCCCACCACTGTCCTCTAGAAAGACGAGGGAAGACTTTGTTAAAAACCATTAAATTGGTAAGTTGATCCCTCAGCTAAATGGGGACCAGTGGAGGGGACGACCCCACCACTGTCCTAAAGAAAGACGAGGGAAGACTTTGTTAAAAACCATTAAATTGGTAAGTTGATCCCTCGGCTATAATGGGGACCAGTGGAGGGGACGACCCCATCACTGTCCTCGAGAAAGACGAGGGAAAACTTTTTTCAAAACCATTAAATTGGTGAGTTGATCCCTCGGCTATAATGGGGATCAGTGGAGGGGACGACCCCACCACTGTCCTCAAGAAAGACGAGGGAAGACTTTGTTAAAAACCATTAAATTGGTAAGTTTATCCCTCGGCTATAATGGGGACCAGTGGAGAGGACGACCCCATCACTGTCCTCAAGAAAGACGAGGGAAAACTTTGTTAAAAACCAAGTTGATCCCTCGGCTATAATGGGGACCAGTGGAGGGGACGACCCCACCACTGTCCTCAAGAAAGACGAGGGAAGACTTGAAAACCATTAAATTGGTGAGCTGATCCCTCGGCTATAATGAGGGCCAGTGGAGGGGATGACCCCACCACTGTCCTCAAGAAAGACGAGGGAAAACTTTATTAAAAACCGGTTTGGTAATTTGACTCCTCGGCTATAATGAGGGCCAACGCAGGGGATCACCCCTTGTTCACCCTCAAGAAAGACGAGGGAGAGGTTAGTGGCATTAACAAAGATTCACAGCACAACCACACAAGTACAAAAGGAAGAAAGATGGAAGACAGCAAAGGAGACCAGATGGTATTAATGAAGGTGTTATACAAAATATCCAAGTGTTTTACAAAAGAGAGCACAAAAATGATAAATACATTATGAGGGTATGGGCTACAGACAGCCACCCTAAGGGACAATATCGGAAGGCAGAGCCTCAACATCAACCAAAGGGGTCTCTTAACCAACCATAACCGGCTGATCCTCAGATGTGCCGACCCCCTCAACCTGCACTTGTGATTCAACATAAGTCAGAGCCTCGGCGATCATAGGGTCGTCCAGTCTGACTGCTTTAATAGAAGGACGGACCGAGGACACGACGTCGCCAAACCTGAGGACGACCCATCGGCAGGAAGTCCTGATTCCTCTTTCAAAATATTCAAGGCCGAAGCCCTAAAACTCGTCAAAAACCTTGTAAGCCTCAACAGCATCGGCCTCGGCTTTCATGATGGCTTCTTCAAGGTCAGCTTTGTACTTGGCCTCCATGTTGGTCAAGGCCTCATCCTTTTTCTTGAGAAGCAAGTCCCTGGCCTTAATGTCCTCGTCCCTGGCCTTAATATCCCCATCGTGCTGCCTTGTCAGCTTATCCAGGATCCTTGAATGCTCAGTCCTGGTACTTTCCAACTCGGCCCTTGCAGTATCGAGCTCCGACTGAAGATCTTCCTCATATTGGATAGCCCTCTCGGCTTCATGAAACTTTGCTTGGTTCTCAGCCATCCATTTTGTTTCCGAGGTAAAGGCAGACACAGACTGCACAAGGAAATCAAACACATGTCAATAGGCCGAGGATACAGTTGGTGAAAGAATGAAATTAAAAGAAGTGGTTCAAGACCAATACCTGGGCAAGGCCGTGCAGACCATAGTCATACACTTTCGCAGGAGGCATTTTGGACAGGAACTCGTAGTCAGAGGTCGAGGGTACAGAGAACATTGAGGCCTTGGCTGCCCTCAAGTTTGCTATGAGTGATGAGGGGTCGGCCCTCAGATGTGTTAGGTTCTGAGACCAGAAGCCCCCCATGCTGGATGAAGACGTCGTCCCCTCAGAGGCTTCGACCCTAGCCCTCGTCCGAGCATCTGGCCGAGGGTCAATAGGGGCCTTAGGCTCCTTTCTTTTATGGCTGTCAGCGGTCGGCTCCACCACTGTCGGCCCAGCGGCTCTCATCTTCCTCGGAGCCTGTTGAGGCTCCTTCCCTTTCTTCTTGCTCAGACCAGACAGCAGGCTCAGAGCGGTCATTTCCCAAAGTTGGTCTGATATACCTGCGGGGCGACCTGATAAGAGGATGACACGTCAAAAAAATGCAGAGGAAAAGAGGAAACACTTCAAAAATAAGTAAAGAATAGTAAATAATTGAGAATGTTTAGTAATAACTCACATAGTTCAGTTAGAGGGCCGACCCTCAGACTAGCTTCTTTGAGGAACCGAGGGGTTATCAGGTCTTCAAATTTTGGAAGTTCACCCTCTCTCCCTCATCCTCTCAGGTAATCAATGATGTCTTTCTCCTCCAGACTAAGTCCAGGGTTTGACCTGGCCTTCATGGAGGGGTTAGCCCATTTCCTGGGGACCCTCGGACCATCGGCGGTGGGCTCCCACTCCCCAGAGATAAAGAAGATTCTCTTTTTCCAATCATGGTTTGAAATTTATACCACATGGAGGAGTTTCTTCTCAGACCTCCTTACCCCCAGATGATAATATCCAGGCTGTTTGGACGAAGAGGTGATGTTGTAGCAGCCCAAAAATTGGTCAGTCGAGGGCTCGTCGGTGAAGGCATTCTTCCACAAGGAGATGTAGCCCAGGATCGTCCTCCAAGAACTGGGAGGAAGTTGAGAGGGGGTAACTCCAAGGGCAGATAGGATATCTACGATGGAAGGATGCAGAGGAAATCTTACTCCAACCTTGAGCATTTGTTCATAAACTACAACCTCTCCCTCCTCACAATAAAAAACCCTCTCAGAATCAGAGGGAACCCTCATAGTTATGCTGGGGGGCACTCCATAGGCATGCCTCCATATCAGGAGGTCACGATCCCTAACAGAGGAGATAAAGGACGAGGCGTGAGAGGTATCGACCTCGTCATCTGTATCATCACCCTCGTCCTCAACCCCCTCTCCCTCAGTCTCGCCATTTACCAGGTGACCTTGGGGAAAGGCCACCTGGAAGGCATTGGGAGACAGGGTTGTCACAGGGACAGCCCCAGAGGGGACCATACCCTCGGCCTCTCGGCCTGGGCTTAGGTCAGATGTCTCTCTCCTACCGGAAGGTCCAGCGCCAGTTGGCGACTATGCTCTCTCGTCCATCTCACTTGAATGACACTCGGCTGGACGATGGGACAACCCACAAGACTCAAACGGTTCAAATGGTTTTATTGTGGCAAGAGGAATGGGAAAGATGGGTCGTACCCAATTAGGGTCGGCCCCTCGTCTCCTCTCTTCCTCTTCCTCTATTCGTCTGATCTCTACAAACAGCTTCTCTCTCAAGGATGGGAATTCAGACGCTAAAATATAAAGCTTCCTAAGCATTAAAAGGGAAGATCCTACACTTGGAGAAATTTGGGGAACTTAACTACAAATAAGTTTGCAGTTGACCAAATTAGACTTTTGAATTAAAAAGATAATTGATTGTTTTCACTCAAGAACACTCAAGAACATTCGAGAAACAGTTGCCAGAGAAGACACCGAAAAAAGCTATGGGACAACTCAAAGAAAATGCAGCCCTACGAGCCTAAAAAGCAAATAGAAATGAAGGCAAAAGAGAGCGTTGGGTGAAAGAGATTACCTGATAAAGAGAGAAAGAACGTTGCTAGGCTTGAAGGATTGAAGGCTGCAGAAAATGGCGATGAAAACTGATAAAATTCTAGAGAGAGAAGGCTTGGGCGCGAAGAAGAAGAAGAAGGAGAGAGAGTTTGAAAATCTCTTAAATACTTTGGTAATGAGTGGGCCCATTTACCAAGAAGGGTATTATTAGGGCATAAAGCCCCATGCAAAGTGTGCAACCGCCATGCCTTGGAAACTTGAACAACAATGAGTATCTGCCCAGGTGTCACTCACCTAACTGATTATACATGCATCTCAATTACAACACTATCCCTCAGCCATCTCAACAGCACTTATGACTAAGGGCTGGGGGTGATTGATATACCCGTTTATATCCTCGGCCTGGCTGAAGATTACATCCAAATGGATGACCCCTCAGGGGATGACCCTTCATCAGGCTCAAGACGAACCCTCAGAGAGGCTGACCCTTCATCAGGCTCCATACGACCCTACGAGGGGCCGACACCTTCATCAGGCTCCATACGACTCCTCAGAGGGGCCGACCCTTCACCAGGCTCCAGCCGACCCTACGAGGGGCCGACCCTTCACCAGGCTCCAGGCGACCCTACGAGGGACCGACAGTACGAGGCCAGAATTGGCCCAGGCTCACTGCCGGAGGGAACTTTGTCCTCGACCTCAGCCCATAGGCCGATGGTGACATCATCACAGCGCATGGTTTGGGAGACGCGTGGAACAGTGCGCGTGAGGCTCACATGGCACATGGGAGACCGTTATAATCGAATCACACCCTTACGTGAGGGAATATTATGTCATCATTTGGCATCTACAGGTGTCCACAGGGGATTGGCTAGATCATGATTCACATGCACCATGCATACTTGGGGGGTACACTACACCCACCAAGACCTATATATACTTGTCACCCACAACCCTACAAGGGATCGATCAATTAACTGTAGCCCTAGCTATGACTCTGCTTGTAAACACAGTAGAGAGAGAGAGAGGGTTATGTGCATTGTATCCAAGGCCGTTAGTGCCCATACTAAGTGGATCACACACTCACAGTGGATGTAGGCCAAATTGGCTGAACCACCATACATCATTATCCTATTTCCTCTTATACTCATCCCCTTCTACATACTTATACACTCATACATCTCTATGGCTGCCATGGCTGCTACTGTTTGAGCTTACTATCACTTATCCGGTGGTGCTAAATCTTAGCATCATCATTTATGTTTACCAAAAAGTTTTTGTTTAATCAATCGATGGATGTTCAAACAAGTTTAGCTATCTCATTAGAATGAGTTTTAATTCATTTAAACGAGAATACATAACTCGTTCGAAAGACACTTATGCTTTCATTCGATCATGTAATACCCTCACCTTTAAATTGTACACGCATGATTATCCTTTTATTTAGCGACGCTTCGTTAATAAAAAAATTACGTCGCATGTTCCTTCATGAGTTATTATTTATGCTTGTATACTTATTTTAAGTTCTTTGGTTAAGTTTCACGCGATTCGGACAAATAACGAACGCTACGCAAGCTTGTGTACTAATTGTCTTACAATGCATGACACAACAAAAATCTAGTTATGTGCGGATTGTTTAGGGAAATTGGAAAGCTAAACAATATTTCGACCAAATATTTAGACCCATAAAATATAAGGAATATTTCCACGCAAAGAAAAATAAAAAAAAATATGTTTTGCATGGAGGTCCCATTTCTTGCGCGTATTGTTAGGAAATCTTGGAAGGTCTGAAAAAATATTCCGACCATATATTAAGACTCATAAAAATATAAGAAATATTACCACGCTAAGAAAATTCGAAAAAACATATGTTTTGCGCGGAGGTCCCATTTCTTACACGTATTGTTTAGGATGTCTCGGAAGGTCAAAAAAATATTCTGACCATATACGTTGACTCACAAAAATATAAGGAATATTATTGTGAAGAGCAAAAATTAAATACTTTTGCGTGGAGGTACCCATTTTGCGTGCCATATATAGGACATTTCAGGAGGTCAAACAATTAGTGTGAATATGGGGTTCCATTAAAAAAAATACGAGGAATAAGACACTTAGGTTCATAGTTTAAAAAAAACTCCACGCATGCTAGGGACAGTCCTTAGGGAGGTAAAAGGATTTTTAAAGCTTTAGTTGGAAACCAAGAATGAAAGTTATGTAAGGTTTTCTCCAACTCAGAATATCTGACCTTAGGACAAGATTTACACATTTTAGGACATACATACCTCCGAATTGTTGGTCAAGAGTTGAAGTCTTCATAAAATGGGTTATAAGAGAGAGAGAGAGAGAGAGGGAGAGAGAGAGAGAGGGAGCCTTGGGTGTAAACTTTGCAACTAAACACTCAAAATTCCTCAAGTTCTAGAAATAGAACCACCCATATATTTTCGTAGCCCCACCTCACACCCCCTTTTCCACCATCAAAACACAACTCGAAGGGTCTCAAAACACCATTAAAGCTAACCTTAAGGTTCAGACAACCTGTGGGGAAATTTCAGAGAGATTTTGGGAGCTCCAAGGGAGTTTTGGTTGGAGCTTTTAGTGGAACTTTTGGGATATCAACTTCATCTTCTTCATATCTACACTCACTCTCATTCATTCAAGTATGGTTATCCTCCACTCTAAACTCTTTTTAAATTCAAATCAATGTGTAATTGTTGTTAAATCTATGCTAGATAAGTGATTCTACATATTTCCTTGTATATGTGAAAACCCATTTTGTTAGTGTTGAAAAGATGGAGAAGATTATCTATTGAAGAAATTTCAAAATATTGTTATTGCTTAAATCATGTTTGAAATATGTAAATCTCATGAAATAAATAAGAAAAATGAAAGACTACATGAAAATACACATATTAGTTGCATTTAAGGGCATTATTAGGTAAAATACCCATTTGTATGTGTAGAAGGTGTAATATGATTAAATCTTGAGATTTAAGATGATTAATGATGAAAAATATTAGTTTAAACATGTGATTAAGAATTTGATAAAAACAGCCCCAAAATCATTTAAGTCATGATGTTAATTTAAGCTTCTTAAAAATGTTATATATGACTTAATCTTTGTATGGTTGGACTCTTATACAAAGTTATGTTAAAATGGATTAATCATCATTAAGATGGGTAAAAAGGTTTTAGGAGCTTTCTAGTATAATAAAGATGGATTATTATGCTAAAAACCCACTTAAAATGGTGATATTTGTTAAAATTGCCTTGATGGCCGATTTGGTAAATAAGTGGAAAATTTAATTAAATGGTGTTTTCACATGAAAAATGCTACGGAAATGCTTTTCTAGAAAAAAATGTAAGATGGTATTTTGGTAAATTAAAGTGTAAAATGGTGATTCAGTATATTTTAGTGTTCGGCATTGACACTAGATTGCCTCCTTGTCTCGTAGGAAGTAAAGGCTAAAAACGAGTTTTAATGCTAAGACTAGATTTTTAAATGTGAACATTGAGAATAATCTTGAACCCATGAAAGATAATGATATTTAGATGATGCCGAGTTAAATAATTAAGCAGGTCTATGATGTCCCTAGTGATGAAAGACCCCAAATCAACTGCAGTTAGCATAGGCGCTCGGTGCCGAGCGGTGAAATTCAGTGAAACCGTGGGTATGCATGTGTTGTGATGGGTTAGTGTGCTAGCAGAATCCCAAAGAAAATGCTAAATAATGAATTGAATATTCATGAAAGACGCATAAATGAATGGTAGATATTCATTGTATTATTAGGTGGTAACATAATGGAATATGATTAAGTTCCTAAAACGGAACATTAAACTGCTAAGTATGAGTGGGTACATAGTCCGGGGCATTGCATGTAGGTGTATTTATGACTAAGTTAAAGAATTTTGTTAGTATTGATAAATCATAAATTAGTTAAGTATAATAATGACTTCTTGAATATTGTTACAATCGTTAAGTGCTCACTAAGATAATTAATTATTAATGATAATTAATGAATATGGGACAATGATGGTTTTTAGAATTACTAAAATGCATTGTATATGTATATTTTTTTTCTATTAAAATTATTGCTTAGTATTTCCCACCCTACTGGGCATTTCCCTTATACCCTATTTTCTAAAACCCTAGGTACAACAGGTGGTACATCGGGTAAGGACGTTGGGAATGCCGCGAAAAGGGCTAGTCGTCGTTAGAGTCTCTGTAACCGATTTTAATCAATAGACTCATGTAGAATTGTAATCCCTTATGCTTTGTTAAGACAATTTGGTTTGAACTGGAACTATTTGGAAATTGTAAAAATATAAGAATTTATGCTTTATTTATGGATTCAATCTTGTTAAAGGTTTTCTTGTTAAATTGTTAATTGGATATTAACCGGCATGATATGGGCCTCACCTTTTTACAATAAAAGAAATCAAAGGTTATCTTGAAGTATAATGTGGCAGCTGTTTTCCAATTTAGTAAAATATTTTATCCCATCCCCCTTAACACCTTGGTTCGGATATGGGTTATTCCAACGGTAACTCCAATCCGAGTCGGGGCGTTACACAACGAGCTTTCTTTAAAATGTACTAATGACATTTTTAATCTCTCTCTCTCTCTATATATATATATATATATGAGAGGTTTTGCTAAAACAATTGCTAAGATAAATATTGAGCCTCCCAAACCCTAGTTTACACCCAAAGTTTGATATACATGTTTCGACATCTTATGCGTGTTTGAGATCTCTTGTGTACTTCACCAAGATTATTTTCTCCACATATTTAGAGAATTTTGAGATATGGATATCTTGTTTCATTGTGCAATGGATGAACTAGTCAAGAGGCAAGTAAAATCGATGGGATTGTGAGACGTGGGAAAGTGCCTGCATTATGTAGCCAATTGGAAAACGTATAGTGGTGGTTGCGAAGAATGTAACAAGGTACAATGAAGAATGCCGAGGCTTGAAGGCATCGATTCATTGAGTAAGTTTAAGTTGTTCTTATATATAGACCTATTTCGTAGTTGAATTGTGTGGCTGGGTCGTCCGAAAATTTTCTTATTGTAGGTTTTCCTCGTACATCAGCATGTTATGGTTTGCTTTATTTTATTCTTACTATATCACTAAGATGCATTCGTAGGTCATGATAAAATTGGTAAATATTTACACAACACTTTAGTATAATTTATGCAAAGTTAAAATATGTTTAATTAATTTAAAAAATTAAAAAAGTGTGTTTTTTCCGTAATGACTTTCACATCGCAACCATTCCGACAGAATGTCAACTCCCTATCTAGGTTCTGATCTTTTTCAATAATGTTATAACCAAAATTCCAATCTCCTTGTGATCAACCAAAAGCTGACTCACTAGAATTTCTACTAAGCTCTATTGACGGGAATTTATATGAAACAATGTATTCAAACAAATAAAAATCATTATCATAAACTTGATTCAAATTTCAAAATTAATAAAAAAAATATTTTATTAATCAGTAATAAAATTTATTACATGGTTTTAAGAATAAATCCCAATAATCTCCCTCTTTATCTTAGAGCCATGTGGACATGCACTTGACTCCCATTCCTTATACATTATTGTTAAAAGTCCTAGCTAACAAGCTCGTTATAAAAGGATCTTCCAGGTTGTCCTTAATTGCATTCTTGGTTATGATGATGTATCCCATTTACGCGATCTCCCGAATCAAGTTATACTTGTTCTTAATGTGCTTCTCCCTCCCATGAGTCCATAGCTCTTTCAAATTTAAAACCACATCGATATTGTCACAATAAAGTGTAAGATCCAATTATACTTAAAAAACCACACCCAGGTCACTCAGGAATTTTTGGAACCAAATAATTTATATTTTACCTTCGAAGTGTCAACATACTCGATTCCCATAGTCGAATCAACAATACATGATTTCTTGATACTCCTTTAACTTATGGATCCACATCCTATGGTAAACACATATCTTAGAATCCCAATCCGAATAAAATTATGAGCTTGAGTAACTAATGGGTACTAGACTCTCTGCTAAGTAAACTAGCACATAGACTTAAATATTATTCGAGTACATAAGAATGTGCTTCATAGCTTCCCAATGCTCCTCACCTAGATTTTACTGGAATCTACTAACCATGACAATGGCATAATATATAATTGGTTTAGTACAAATATCATAAACGAGGTTCCCCATCGTTGAAGCACAAGTTATATTCATTATCATTTCTATCTGATCAGGTGCCTTAGGACATTGATCCTTAAATAAAGGAATTCAATACCTGAAAGGGAGAAAAAACCTTTCTTCGAATAATGCATGCTAAATATTGTGATCATTGTATGGATATAAGTACCTTTGGATATCTTATTCTTTCGATCACGCAATACCTTCATCCTTAGGATGTGACTAGCTTATCCTAGGTCCTTCATATCAAACTCACTAGATAACCACACTCTTACACTAGAAATTACACCCACACCATTCCCAATTAGGAGAATATCATCTACCTATAATACTAAAAATACAACCACATTTTCGTCATTCTTCTTAAACACACAAGTTTCATCCATACATTGATCAAAACCAAAGTATTTGATTACATAATCATATCGAATGTTTCTAAGACCTCGACTCTTTCTCAAGTCAATAAATAGATCTCTTAATCTTGCACACTTTCCTTCCTCGGATCTTTGTTATGAATCTCGTGGGTTTCAGCATATAGACTCACTCGTCAAGACTATTATTCAAGAAATTAGTCTTGACATCAATTTTTCAAATCTCTTAATCAAGATGTGCATCAATGGATAAAAGAATCTTGATAGATTTAATCATGCCTACCAGTAGAAAACTCTCCTCATAGTCTATCCACTCATTTTTAGCGAACCATTTTATAAAAATATATGACGCCCCATAAAATTTAATCTATAATAATCAGGTCTAAAGTAAATAAAGTAAGAGTTTAAAGAAAATTTGGTAACATTCTAAGCACGACTGAAACTAAAACTGAATGCATACATATCATCATAAAAGTAGTGAACCACGCAATCTCTAATACCAAACCAGTAACAATAATAGAATCATATCATACTACAATGTCTTGAAATAAATTCCAAACCAATGTAAATAATAATAATAATAATAATAATAACAATAATAATAATAATAATAATAAAAATAATAATAATAATAATAATAATAATAATAATAATAATAATAATAATAATAATAATAATAATAATAATAATAATAATAATAATAATAATAACAACAACAACAACAACAACAACAACAACAACAACAATAATATGAATAATAATACCGACTGGACAGAACAATAAATGGAATGAAAGAGTGAGAACATAGTTTCGACACATACATCCTAGGAGATCATTAATTGAGAAGAACATCATGATTGGGTTAGGTTTGAGGATACACTTGTGTCCTATATCCTAAAAAATGTTAATATGATAACGTTAACAACAAGACTATTTAATATAACCGTATAATTGAGTTTGTGATAGAAAATAATTACTCACTTTCATCTCGTCTTTTACTGTCTTTTAAATTATCCCAACCCTGGATATCACATGCATCTAATCCCAGACCCAAGTGTACCCCATGATAACGTATTATCCATCTCAGCTAAGTATCCATAAATTATTGGTCAATACAACTAAAGTATATATGAAATTAATGAACACGTCTGTACATGTATATACATAGGTACTACTCATATCAAGTGTGTTGTAACAAACTACTGGAGTACTAAAGTGGAACCATCGCACGACCCATGGTACATCTCCTCACACTTTATGGTGATACCAAAGTGGTGTCATCACATGGCCAAGGGTATAGTCTATCTATGTCTCAGGAAGTACCAAAATATTATCATCCCACGATCGAAGGTAAAGGGCATCTCTATCTATCGCGATACTGAAATGGCAATGTCATCCAATCCAAGTTACAACCCAACATTACAAACCCTAATACTATATTAATCGTAGTCACACGATTTAAAAATATAAAACAACTATTGTGTATTCATCGAGCATACATATTCAATGTTTTGCCCGTATATTAATTAATTCTCTACGTATACAATTTCAAATCTTAGTCTCCAAAGTCTTAATTTAATTAATGTTTATTAATTAGGATCTTTACTCGAATCACAAGTCTTACTTTTTCGAGTTAAACCAGTTGAAGTAAGGTCCATCTTTATCTAACCTAAACTCAAAATCCGTCCCAAACACCAATACTTGAAACTACCTAGGTTCTGATATGTTTCGGGAATATTTCAGCATATGTTTCATCTTTAAGAGAAATTAATTCATTTCATACTCCACTATTTTTATGGTGTCCTAATAGTAAACTTTAGAGAATAAAATTATCTTTCCGTGGCTTCTGACCATGCGTCAATTTGAATCCTAATGAATAAATTATGGCCATTTCAACTTTCCACGTTTCACGGGTCGTATCGATTCGCCCAAGGACCACGTTGATTCACCCCCCGGGATCATCAACTTCGTACCATCCCTCTAATGGCTTTCCAAAATCATCCAAAATCATTCTAAAAACCTCTAAACATCAACACAAACCCTTATATTTAAAACAATCCTATCATGATTTAAAGTGTTAAATTTGAGTTTTATCTCAAGAACCCTAGTTTTCAAATTTTGCTCAATTTTAGGTTTGGGCACTAAATAAACCTTAACTAAACAAGTCCAAAACTCTATCCAAATAGTCCAAAATATATCCCTTGATCAATAATAACCCTTAGGGCTTTAAATGCATTATTTTAAGTCCTAAGAAACATTATATATGTCCCAAACATCAACTCAACTAAAAGTATCAAACCCATGTCTCAATATTCTAATTCATAGAGTCCCAAAAATCATTAATAAATTATTTATTAACATAATTACTTATTCATTAGTGTGTATTAAGTCATATTTTAATTTTGGATAAAATACACATAACAAACACATATGAAAATATAAATAGTGACATCATATGTCACTGTAGGGACATATAATCATATATAATCAATTTCGTGATTCAATTCATGCATTAAAATTATGGGGTATTACATTCTTTCCTACTAAAATACGGAATTTCAACCTCAAAATTCGAATTTATTATACCTATATTCGAAAATCTCGAAATATCTTTCCCGCAGCGTCCTCATACTCTATGCCATGGTTGATTTGGTATCCAGAGAGTTACATCTCATATAACATTGGTGAGGGAAATTACTAGTTCATATATGTAAATTTGCACTCTTCTAGTATCGAGGTCTTTTAGTTCCACTAATAAGGCATGTGATTGATGATGCGCATATTTGGGGTTAAAACCCCACTGACAACAATTTGTG
Source organism: Sambucus nigra (assembly GCA_949130495.1). Taxonomy (NCBI): domain Eukaryota; kingdom Viridiplantae; phylum Streptophyta; class Magnoliopsida; order Dipsacales; family Adoxaceae; genus Sambucus; species Sambucus nigra. The sequence continues at coordinate 260,201,163 of OX422212.1, forward strand.
AATTTAGAGCTAATAGAACCCCATACTACTACCAGTGATGATTAAATTGGGGACGCTGTCAATTGTGGAAGTGTAAGGATAAATTTTCGAATCGAGTTAATTTTTTCGTATTGGCCTTATTCTGTGTTTGAACAAAACTTGTTTGAGTCATATTTTAGGACTTTAGTTATTTGTCCTTCAAGCTTGTGACATGTTATTGAAGATTGTTGTGAGCAAAGATAATAGTACATCATGTTTCGATTTTATTTTCATGTTCATCTTCCGAGGAATCTCAATGAGGTATCAATACATATCTATGTTTGATCCCTGAATTTTGTATTGGGTGTTAGGAGTTTATAAATTGTTTTAAAATGATTTTATTCTTTTAATTATTTTTTTAAAGAAAAACATTTGTTTCGTAAGGTCTCTAGAATGACCTTAGGTATGTCTTTCTAACGATACATGGTACCTTATTAGAACAACTTGAAAAAAACTTTGAACGAACCATTTCCACATCGCTCTGGAATGTCGTTGGATAGGTGTTCAAACAAGATGATATACTTCATTAGAACAAGATGTACCTTGTTCGAACCAGCTGGCGAATTTTTCAAGAATTCTAATTTTTCTAATATGGTTTTGATCATTATCTAGTTTTCAACAAACCTCCTATAAATAGGAATGTGGAGCAGTATATTTCTGAGAAATTTTTCTAACCTTTTCAAGCTCCCAAACTTGTTTAAAAATCTCTCCAAGTTTATGAGTTCGTTTTGAGAAAAATTCCTCCAAACCAAAACCATACTTTACACCATGTTTGAGATCTAAGAATCCTACATCTATATGACTCTTTGATATCTCTTCCGTATTTTGTATCAAAGTGGTTTGTTCTTTGCAATGCGAGCATTGCTTACGGTGGATATCGTGTTTGATGTTGTGTGGTGGGTGGACTGGTCGCGAGACAATTAAGATCTATGGTATATCGAAATGCGGGAAAGCGTCTGTATTGTCTGGCTGTCGAAAGGAATCTAATAGGGGTAAAAAAAGTAACAAGGTAGGAAGATGCGCGTGACGGATTTAAGGTGTTAAGTCTGTGACTAAGTCTAATTTGTACATGTAACTAGACTTATATAATAGTGGACTTGCGTGGCTAGGCAGTCCAAAGTTTTACCCGTTGTGGGTTTTTCTCATGCATTATCATGTTTTGGTTTACATATTTTACACTTTCTTATACTCACTTAGATGCATGCTTAGGTCAAGATTAAAATTGGTAAATCATTTTTCGCAACACTTGTGAAATTTATATATTGGTACCGAAGTTGGTTACACTAGTTTATTTGTTATGTCCCTGCTTTATGATTTTTTAGGGTTTAGGTGGAGTTTTACCGAGAAGGTACGTCTGTTGGTCGCTCTCCATTATTTGATGGGTCAAACTATCACTATTGAAAGGCACAAAAAGGATTTTTCCTTAAATCAATCGATAATAATGTTTGGAACTCAGTTGAGTATGCCATAAAAGAGAAACCTATCCTCACTAAATCTTCTTATATCAGGTATAAAACTCCCCGCAATCGACAGCATATTAAATCCCACAGTTGGCATTTTAACAGAATTTAAGCTAGTTTCTCATGTCTTTCTCTCTCTATTCTTGAGCTAATGTTCCAATGGTTTTTTTTCCAGCGTCATTCGAGTAATGAAGTCCCTCATTCGAGCCATGTTGCTATTGTTTTAAAGAGGAAAACTCTCATTTGAGCAACGAAGGTCCCAATTCACGCCCTAAGTTTCCATATTTTTCTCTGATTTGCCCCACTGGTTCTAAAGCCTTAGAACATCATACATGTTTTAATTAATTTCATAACTATTCATTCTATAATCCATATAAAATCCTTAATTAGATAATTATCTTTACAATCCAATTTAACACCCGAAATTCCTATAATCACACCGCATTCTTCCTCATACAAAATGTATGTATAATTTAATAAATTTCTCGGGGTGGGGTATTACACCTCAACACCGCCTAACCCTTGAGGATAACATTTATATTCGTTTAGAGGTGTGTTGATGTATTTTTGGTGGAGCATTTGGTGATAATTTAGATGTGCTTGTGAGGATTATTTCTTAGAGTATTTAAAAGATAAAACCTGAAAATATTTTATAGAGTTGAAGAGGGGTTATTTAAAGGATGCTTTCATTAATGTTTTGTGAGCTCGGTAACCCCTTTTAGGCCACCTTTGGAGGTGGGGGTTGCCTTATTCTTCATTCTATCTCACCACTTTCGTACACATGAGGTGGGGGTTTACTGAATTTATATTCTCAAATTATGTTTAAAGCATGTTAGTTATATGTGTGTGTGTGTGTATATATGTATGATAAACACATATGTTATCTATTTATAAGATACATTATGATTTCAGGTTAAAATGGCTATTATACATGGTTTTCATGTTGGAAAATTTTTGAGAATATAAAGTGTTGATTTTTATTAAAAAAAATTCTACCACTGTGTTAAATTAATATTTTCATGAAAATAAATGAAAATATAGGACTAAAGTGTTTTGTATAATTTTTCCCTTTTAGAATATTGGAGCTCGGGTTTTTATGAAAGTGATAAGGAAAAATAATGTAAAAATATATTATTTCATGAAGAGAAATGATAGGCAAAAAGGTTTGATATTTTATGTGTGAAAAGTCAAGAAAAGTCACATATTGTCACATAAATTTATTGTGAACATTTTTAGGAGTGATTGGCATAAAAATATTAGGTTAATATTTTTAGAATATTATATGGATAACATAGTGTGACTTTAAAGTGGATGAAGATAAAAAAAATGTTGTTCAACATTACTAAGGGGTATAACTTGAAATGTGGATTCAAATAATAAACCAATTAATATTTGATATTTATGTTGCTAGAGAGCATGTAAGATATGAAATTGGAGTCTTTACAAAATAAACCCCAAAGATGATGAAATTCTGATGTATACCCTAATCATGGTATTTTTTTTAAAATAAAAGATGACTTTGTTGTACAAAACTTTAAATTGACACTAAATGTTGGAAATTTTCCTTAAATTTGGAAATTGAATAACATTTTACTTTGTAAAATTAAACCTGTTGGTAATACATCAAAAATAAATAACAAGGACAAAATGGTAAATATGTTTAAATGTATTTTAAAAACGAAAAGGTGGTATTTACTTTGGGTATTGGCCTTCGGTCCGGGTAAAATGTGCAAAAAAAAAAACAAATTGGGGAATTTATGCAAATAAAAGGAATGACAACATGTCATGTATTTTTGATAAAAATGACGGTTGGACCACATGTAAATGAACTTAATGTAAAGTGAAAAGTTTTCACAAAGGAGTACCAAAACAATTTAAGAAGTCGCCGAAGACCTATGGTGCAGCTTCGGGTTATAACCAAAATCATTGGCTAGGGAAGAAATGATTGCCACATTTATGGTAGACAGTGGAAGCCTATTAAAATAAATGGGATATGATTAACTCCATGATTAAAAGAAAATAAAAGGAAATATATTAATTTGATAAATTTGGGGAAAGATAAATGCTTAACATATGTATATGAACGTGTTATTCTGGGGTTAACTGGTATATAAAAGAATTATGGGTAATCGTTCAATTGATATAATTGATAAACACATAGTATAACGGATTGGAGAATAGGACAAGCTAGCATAAAAATATGTTACTAAAGTAAAGGACTAAATAAAACAAAGGAGTAAAAATCGTAATTGGGAGTTCGAATAACCTATAGAGATTACAAGGATGATTTTTTATAAGTTTACATGAGTCTTTTTATACACCAAATATATGCTTTAAAATGTTATTTCAATCAAATACCATGGACAGAATGGTTTAAATGTGAAATGAATGAATTTCAATAGGAACGAGATTAATGTAGATGAATAATAAGGGATTATATTTTCTATTACATGAAATGTCTGAATTAATTGAGTAAATGAATTATATTATTATAAAATGGTAAACCCTAAAATGTTTAGGTTAATGGGTTTTAACCTAACTAAAGGAAATGTTTCGAAGTAAAACATGATTTGTGCATATACTTCTTAGTTATTGCATGTACTTTCGAGTTAATATATTATTTTGCATCTGTTATTTCCATCGTTCTTTTATATTATATATTATTGTGGGGCATTTGCTCATTCTGTTCTCATTATTACGACAAGTTAAGTAATGTTTCCATAACACCCCGTAATTTCGAGGACATGGAATTTATTTATTTTTGGGACATGGAATTTATTTATTTTGGAAAAATAAATTTTTATTTAATTTGGTAATTTATTAATTCGGTGACTTAGATTTAATTAATTAAGGATATTTTAAATTTTCACATGTGTTATATTTTGAGGTCAAAATTGGATAATTTTATAGAATAACTTGGATGACTATTATGAGTTCACGGTTGATTCCGAATAGGTTGAGATAGTCGAAAAAGATTACCTCGGGGTAGTAAATGGGTCTCGAGGCATTTTTAGGCTTAATCGGGCTCACATAGGGGTGTTTGTGTCATTTTAACTTACCCCATAAGCTTAATTTCGGGATTCACATTATAAAACATTAATTAGAGAGTTTGTGGCACCCATAACTCATTTAGAAAAGCATAGATCTGTAGAGAAGCAAAGAGGGAGAAAGTAGGGATATTTTTGGGATCTAAACCAAGGAGAATTGAGTGTATTCTTCCTCAAATCATCATCTATCCAAAAGGAAATAGAGACTAACAATCAATACATGCAACTAGTTAATTCATTTTCAATGTAAATGCGTGATAATCAATTTATATCATAGTTGGTGTAATTCAATTTTTTTGGGTGGGTTTTCACATGAAAAACGGGTGTTTATGAATTGGAAAAAATATGTAGATTTGAAACTCGATTGATTGGGTATTATGATTTAAAAGTGTGAGGACTCAAGTTATGTTTATGGAGTGGAAATCGTGGTTATTGATTTTAGAGGTTGAAATCAAATTTTAGGGAACAATAGTGTAGGAAAAACGGTATTTGACCATCTCAGATTGTTAACAGTGTGACAAATCGATGTAAGTAAACGATAAAAGAGAAATTAAGAATTGTTAGAAGGTGTTTAACTTGTTGGGAAATTTGTAGATTTGTATTTATGGGTTAAGTTTAGAATTTTGGGACAAGCAACAATGGCCGAAATAGAGTGGTGAAGAAAAAGGAATCGTTTGAGCGACATGGTCTCTCGTTCAAGCGACATGTGATGTCGTGCGAACGACCGTAGGTCTGGTTTGAGCGATGTGGAGAGGATTTTTTCGCTTCGGCTTAAACTGTTTTGGGGCTTGAGTTTTTTTTTCTGGATTAAAGGGAATTAAGTAGGAAATATTAAATGGGGGATAAAACCTAGGTGCCCCGAGATTTCTTTGTGAGATAAAAGGGATTAATGAATATCAAAGGAGGAAAATACCTAGGATGCGAGGGATGGGTTATAAGGAATATCAAAATTAATAAGGGTGTTAAACTTATCAACGGGACTTTGTGCAATAAATCCAAGAAGGTTAAAAAATAGGCCAAGTGAGTGAGTCCGAGAATTTTGGTTGAGTGACACCACGTTCTTAAATTAATTAATGTGAAATTACTTAAATTGAGGGTTGGGATATTGACTCCGGTATCAAGGGCTAGTGATATGGGAGTTAGGCACAGGTTAGCCGATTTACTTAGATTATATATGTATGCAGTGATTGTTAGTGTTTGTGTGTGTGTGTGTATAGAGAGAGAGCGGATCTCATGAGGACCTCTATTTGCATACCACTGGCGCGAACCAATTTTGATAAAATAGTATAAAAAAAATTAAGCTAAATTTTTTTAGATAGATTTTAAACATTCCAGTAGGGCCATATAAAAAAAATCAGCTCAAAATGATGTTTTTTACTATTTTAAAAAAATCGGTCAAACTTTGTCAGTTTTTACGAACATAAAAACTGACAAAGTTTGACCGATTTTTTTAAAATAGCAAAAAAAATCATTTTGAATTGATTATTTTTTAATGTCCGTATTGAAATGTTTAAAAATCATAAAAAAAAATCACCACAAAATATTTTTTTACTATGTTAAAAAAAGGGTCCTCATTTCAGGGTCCTCAAACTGGGACCTCACTTAATTCTTTCCATATATATATATATATATTGTGTTCTTTATAAATATTGATGTGAATAATATTTAAGAAATACATACCCCTCTAGTGCAATCACATGAGGATGCATGATGTGGGTTAATCCCCTAGCTAGAGAACGCAAGGCGAGTATAATCCCCTGGTCATAACGTCCATTATTTTATAGTGTGAGTCTTTTCGGGTGAGATTCTTTGGGTATAATAGAGTAGATATTTATATACGGGTGAATAAAATGTAATAAAATGACATTACTTGTATATAACTAGTGAGATTGTTATATACTTGTATTTAAAAAATGATTCATTAAGTTAATGCGATAAATAACTTATAAAGTAAAAGTACGACTTACTCGGGCTAGAGTAGGGTGTCAGGAAGTTTTGAGAACAAGTCTAGTTAGACGCGGTAGTATAACTAGGAGGGTTAGGAAGGAAGCGTTTGGTGTGCACTTTAGATGAGGGGTGAGTAATCTCTCATGGGAGTGCGACACTAGAGTAAATATGAAGAGCATTCATGAATTTTAAATGTTGAATTTTAATCACTTGCAAAATATTTTCAAAAGGATTTGGGCTCTGTCCCGTACTTGAAAAATAATTTAAAACCTTCTAGGTGTCCAGCCACAGGGACACCAAGTTTGATGATTTAGTCCAGGGATGCGTCACTGCAAGATGCGTGGATGGTTGTAGGGATTGATTAGATGCTACATTTGTTCATTACAAGAGTAGGATCTATATTTCGGTATTTCATTTGGTAATATTTCCCCTAACTATTTCATTTATTTCAATCAGACTTTGTATTCATGTTATTATTTTGTTGGATTATTAGTTTGGATTTGGGATTTATAGTCGATGGTTTATTCGACAAGTCTTTATTTATTAACCCATCCTTGCTTTAGATCAGTGATTATGTGAATGGTTTAATTTATATTTTTCTCAGTTTGTTATTGTTTACTAAAAGTTAAAAAATCGACACCGACTTTATGAATACTAGGTGGTTAGCAAGCATTAAAATTTTTTGACATTGATGTTAAGAATGAACCAAATGAGAAACCGCTTTTAATTCAATAAAGGAATGATCACCCGGTATTTAATTAGGTAGTGTGGCACAGATGGTATCAAAGCATCAGGTTTTAAAGTCCTTAGGATCTGTGCGGCTTTTTACGTTTCAGGTTAGCATTCTTTGATATAGAGCCCGATTATAAGATTGTTGTATTTCTCATTGTGTATGCATATTTATGATCTTATGCCAATTACTTTGAATTTGATGGTGAACTTATACATATTTGTAATCTCATTTTAGATGCTACCTAAGAGAGGATGTCAGGCTAAGGCAGCAGTGGCGGATGAGGTGAGAGAGGCTCAACAAGAACCATAGGTTCCACCGCCACAACCACCACGAGAGATGATATCTACTGCACAAGTGTCCAAGTTTGTGTCACAGGCAGTTAACGCGATGATGACCGCAATGGCGTGACACTTTAAATAGAATCATCCACAACCAATAGTGTCACTCGATGTTCAAGCCCACCCGAGGTCGCCAGATTGGCAGAGAGAGAGAAGCATTTCAGAAGGGTCACCCACCAAAGTTTCAGGGTAACGCGGATGTAGTAGTGTCTAGTCAGTGGAAGAAGGACATGCAATGCCACCTACGCATGATTGAGTGTAGTGACACTAAAAAATAGTTGTTCGTGACTTTCAAGATAGTGGGTGCATCTTTGAAGTGGTGGGAGTCTGTGACCACACAAATGAGAGATATGTGATGATCATTGGAGAGTTCTGGGTGCGTCTTGATCGCAAGTATTTTCCGTCCACTATTCAGACAGAGATGAGGTGGAAATTTATCAATATATCTCAAAGAGATAGAACCGTGGAAGAATATGAAGAATATTTTACTCTATTAGCAAACTTCGTGAAAGATAAGGTAAATACTGAAGAGAAGAGAATGCATAAATTCATGAATTGAGGGTAATCCGTCACTGGAGATATACACAGAGGGTTGCAATGCAACGCTACATCATTGCCAAGATTAGTAGTTGAACATGAGGAATAGAGAAAGGATGAGTGGATCCAGTCATGCTGAGAAGGTAGATGAGAAAAGTACTAGTGAGGCATAACGGCGATAAGAACGGGGATCCTGGTAGGGGAATCCAGCTAAAAGGTTTAAATCTGGAGGCTATCAATTTGAGAGAGGGAATTCATGTAGGTTCAGTAGGCCCTCAGTAGCAGCAACAATATTTCATTCCTTAGGGATGCCAGGGCCAAGGGAATGGCGAGGGAGGACAACAAGGATATGATCAGTGGAAGGAAGGATTGTATGGGAAGTGTTTCTTTTGTGAAGAGATAGGCCATAGAAAGAGAGATTTCTCTAAGCAAGTAAGGGGGAACAACAGGACAAGGTTCTGGATGTAAAACTACTGTAGCAGTTAATGGGTTAGTTCGAACACATGAGTTTTGACGAGGAACCCATTGACCAAGTAAGGCAACTAGAATATGGAGGTAAGTTTTCTTTATTATCCTATGAGTATGGTGAGAATTTTATGACATTAGGGGAGTCAGTGTGTAATATTGTTATCACTGGGATTCGCTAGTGAGTAAGATTTAGTGGGTGTGTTGTCCGTCATATCCTTATTATGTATATAGTTACAATGGGATAATATGGCTCATTAGTGTCACCTACGAGAGATTTGGTGTATACACTAAGAGAAAATTTGCATTACATGTGAGATTTCTACTTTTGAGACTTATCAGAGTAGAGTAGAATATTTTCCAAGTTTTGGCTAGTCCGCGATAGTTTCGGGCTATAGTGGATAGTTATAGTAAGACTTGGTGTTCGATGTACTAGGGTATGAATTATTGTTACTAGGTATTACCTGAAATAGGGTCTACCTTATATATACATGTATATATGTTATAAGTGTGTTGCATAATAGACTTATAATAACATGTTTGTATTGTTATTTGTAATCTCGGGGAGTAGGGATGCTTACTTACATGATTCAGGGTAGATGGGTTTATGATCAAGTGGGGAGATATAGCTCGTGATTTATTCGCGTTAAGAAACTAGTTATAGTAAGAGCACTGCAACATATGTTGCCTTTTGTAGCATAAGATTGGGCAAGTATACTTTTATTTCAGGAGATGCAAATTTGGGAGTATGTGCTATGGACTGAGGGCCTAACAAATCTCAACTACCGATAATGTTAGCTAGTAGTGTATTGTGGTGGGGGTTCCTTGTTTGGATTTCACTTTGCAAGATGTCCCACGCATGAAACTTAGTGCAATGTTGGAAGTGGGGAGATGATTTGTCATTATGACATGGGTATGGTACCATGGTTATTATACTCATATGTCGTTATAAGTAGGAGTTCCAAGTTATATTACAATTAAGGCTAGCTGGGTCGGGTAACATTTGTGCAGTTATGCACGGGTATAGGGTGTATGGGTGCCCTGGTTAACTAATTTAATTTTAAAATAACCCGCAATTATAAATGGTAGAGATAGGTGTAGAGATCTTAGGGGTATGCGATTAGGAGATATTGCAGCACTAGACTTATCTTAATTTCGAGGACGAAATTCCTTTATAGGGGGAGTATGTAACACCCCATAATTATGAGGATGTGGAATTTATTTATTTTTGAGGACATGTAATTTATTTATTTTGATGAAATATAATTTTATTTTATTTGGGGAATTTATTTAATTTGGAGAATTTATTTAATTCGGTGACTAAGATTTAATAAGTTCGAGATGTTAAAAATTTGCACATGTGTCATATTTTGAGGTCAAAATTAGACGATTTTATAGAATAACTTGAATGATTATTCTGAGTACATAGTTGATTCCTAATGGGACGAGATAGTAAAAAAATAGTACCCAGAGGTAGTAAATGGGTCTCACGGCATTTTTGGTATAATTGGGCTAACACGAGGGTGTTTGGGCGATTTGAACTTGGTCCATAAGATTAATTTTGGGATTCACATTATAAAACATAAACTAGAGAGTTTGTGGCATCCATAACTCATTTAAAAAACCCTAGATCTATATATAAGAAAAGGGGGAGAAAATTGGGAGATTTTTGCGAGCCAAATCAAGGAAAATAGAGTGTGTTCTTCCTCAAATCATCGTCTACCTAAAAGGAATCAGACACTACGAATCAATACAGGCAAGTGGTTAATGCATTTTCAATGTAAATCTATGATAATTGATTCATATCATAGTGGGTGTAATTAAATTTTTTTTGGGTGGGTTTTCACATGAAAAATGGGTGTTTATGAATTAGACAAATTATGTAGATTAGAAACTCAATTGATGTGGTGTTATGATTTAAAAGTGTAAAAATCCAAGTTATGCTTATGGACTAGAAATCATGGTTATTAATTTTAGAGGTTGAACTCAATATTTGGGGGGAAATAGTGTAGGAAAAATCGTATTTGACCATCCAGATTATTAACAGTGTGACAAATCGATGTAAGTAAATGATAAAGGAGAAATATGGGAATTGTTAGAAGGTGCTTAACTCATTGGGAAATTTGCAGATTTGTATTTCAGGGCTCTCTTTCAAGCGGCACGTGATGTCGTACGAATGATCGCAGGTCTGGTTTGAGCGACGTGGAGAGGATTTTGGCACTTCGTCTTAAACTGTTTGGGGGGATGAGTTTTTCTTTCTGGATTAAAGGGAATTAAGTAATAAATATTAAATGGGAGTCAATACCTAGGTGGCCCATGATTTCTTTGTGAGATAAAAGGGATTAATTAGTGAATTATTAAATGGAGGAAAATACCTAGGATGCAGGGAACGGGTATTAAGGAATATCAAAAGTAAAAAGGGTGTTAAACTAATTAACGGGATTTTGTGCAATAAATCCTAAAATGGTAAAATCAGGACAAGTGAGGGAGTCACGGCATTTTGGTTAAGTGACACAGCGTTGTTAAATTAATTAATGTGAAATTAATTAAATTAAGGGTCGGGATATTGACTCGGGTATTAAGGGCTAGTGCCATGGGAGTTAGGAACTAGTTAGCCAATTTAGTTAGCTTATATATGTATGCAGTGATTATGCAGTGTATATATATATATATATATATGTGTGTGTGTGTGTGTGTGCATGTGTGTGTGCTTTATAAATATTGGTGTGAATGATATTTATAGGAATACATACCCCTCTAGGGCTATCACAAGAGGTTGTGCGATGTGGGTGAATCACCTGTCTAGAGAATGCACGACGAGTATAATCCCATAGTCATAACGTCCATTATTTTATACGCTGAATCTTTTCGTGATGAGATTCTTTGGGTATGATCCAGTCTTACAACTAAGGAAGTATGACCTCCTTCACTATGCTTATTATCAGTTTTTTTTTATTCGGTGAGCTAATCGTATCGAGCTACTTTAGGGTGTCAGGAAGTTTTTAGAACAAGGATAATTAGACAGGGGTGAATAACTAGGAGGGTTACGAAGAAAGAGTTAGGTGTGCACTTTATATGAGGGGTGAGTAGTATCTCAAGGGAGTGCGACACTATCTTAAATATGAAGAGCATTCGTGCAATTTAATTGTTGCATTTTAATTAGTGGCAAAATATTTTCAAAAGGATTTTGGCTCTGACCCGTACTTGCAAAACATTTTCAAAACCTTTTAGGTGTTCATCTACAAGGATGCCAAGTTTGATGATCTGTTCAAGGGTTGCGTAGCTGCAGCAGGTGTGGATGCTTGCAAGGATTGATTAGACGCTTAAGTTGTTCATTCCTAGAGGAGGATCTATATTTCGATATTTCATTTGGGTATGTTTCCCCCAGTTATTTCATTTATTGCAGTCAGACTTTATATTCAGGTCATTACTTTGTTGGATTATTATTATGGATTTGGGATTTATAGTTTATGGTTTATTCGACAAGTCTTTTATCTATTTATCCCGTATTGATTTAGATCATGTATCGTGTGAATGGTTTAATTTATATTTTGTGCATATTGTTATTGTTTAATAAAAAGATAGAAATTTTGCACCAGGGTTTTGAACACTAGGTGGTTAGTAAGCATTAAATGTTTTTGGACAGTGATGCTAAGAATGAACCAAATGCGAAACCTCATTTAATTTAATAAAAAACTGATCACCCATTATATAATTGGGCGAGGTGTCACAGTTTCATCTTTTGAGAGCTTTTTGTAGGTAAGTGATTCTTTTTATTATACTAGTAGCTGTGATTACTTAAACCCTATAGTGTTCCCATAAGGGTTAGGTACTTCTTATCAATGTCCTTATATACTCAAAAATTTGAATTACATGCTTACTCGGTTAATATAATTAATTAGAAGGGACTAGAGACATTATCTAGGTTATTTTGCATCAGTGCACACTTAACCAAGCCGGACCGAATCGGGGTGACCCTCTAGTGTCCTTTTAATTCTAGTCAGGTGTCATATGGATATTCTTATCTATGATCCTTCAAAAACAAGGTAGATGTTTGGGAACCTTTTTGTATGATATCTCTTAAATATGAGTGATATGTGAACCCCTCTCACTTAGCCTCTTCACAAAATCCTAAATAGTGATTCCTATCACCTGAAGCACCCTATATCTTTGACTCACTTGAGTCTATATTATATAGGAGCTTGTCTAGTTAAGAAATAGTGACAAAATTAAGTCGTATCCTAGTCTACCAAATAGCCTCAGTCACTACATATCAAATTCGTCTAAAAGTCTCAAAGGTAGAATACTAACACTGCACCTAGGATTGCATTCATTTGTTGCATTCTTCATTATTTAGGGTGTGTGTGTGTTAAATCCCATAAAAAATTAATTTTTTAATAATTTTTGTGATATGGTAATTTGTTTTTTGGAATTTATAAATTTTTTTATTCATTTAAAAGTTTGTTTTAATAATTTTGTCGGTTGATTTATAATTACCCTTTTCTCCTAAAATCATTCTTGGGTAGGATCTGAAAGCGGCAGAGAATTTTGTGGTGGAAATTGAGATTCTTTAGAAATTTAAAACATGGGTTTTTCACTTGATCATGGCCTTACACGTGTTGTTGAGATATCAGTTGGATATGTGTTTCTTTACTCTCACATATCTGAGATTGATTGAGAACCCTTGGATCTATATTATCTACGGTATTCATGTTATCTTTCACAATCCTTCTAACATCTGAGTTAACCAATCAAAATGCTTTTAATAGCGGTCCATTTTTTGCCGTAAGATTTACATCTCTCATTTGTAATTAATCTTGATCGTTGCTTTGCCTAAATATTCTAGAGTCTTACATGCTCCAGTATATATATAGGCCATATAAGAGACGTTTACAATCTTTGGATCACTTTACCTCTCAGAGAAAAAAGAGAGAAGAGAGAGAGAGAGAGAGAGAGAGAAAGGGAGAGAAGATAGAGAGATAATACGAAACCCTAAACCAAACTCTTAATTTTTCCTCAGCAAAATAACATGTGAGTCTGAGTGTGTTCGTTAGTTGTGAAGATCAATCCTATACTGTATTTAATCTCTTGTCCAATATTCACGAAGTTTGCATTTCATTTTCTTTTCATAGAAAGTGCAGATCTAAACTGTTTGTGATACAAACAGGTTTAATATTCGTAGGTTGATTTCTTTTTTCAAAAAATCCATATTTGATGGCTATTTTATCCCCAAATGTTTATTTTAAAAATCAGTACCAATAAATCTTGTTTTGTTTTTCAGTTTAGAGAAAACTAGGCTCAGATGTTGTTAAGACCTTGATTGGTGTTTTACACTTTCGAATTCATGTTTCATAATTTGTGAAATAGCTTTATAATTATCAAGGAAAGTGTTTAGGACCTTGACTGATTTTAATAGCAAGGTAACCTCGAGGTTTGTGGATATATATAAATATCAATAGTTTGAGTTTTCCAACAAACTCTAATTCAGAATCTTAAACATCATATTAGTTTGAAATCTTTAATTTGTTTAGGAATATTGTCTCTAAAAGTGTGTGAGAGTTTCATGCATGTGTTAGGCACATCACATCATAACACTACAACATTACAACACTAAAGAAGTGTTGGTAGAGAGATTCTTAACTTTTGGAGTTGACTGGAAGCTAAATGGAGTGGAGTTACAAAGCTAAGAGAACATCTACAGCATCATAAGCCTTGGGAGAAGTCAGAATAATCTAGAGGAGTTGGTATAATTTCTGAACTAAGATTAGGTCTGATTGTGTGTTTAGATTGTTAAATATTTTCTAACCTATTACTCTATTTTAGTGGATTTTTGTTTTGAGGTGTAGAGACCTCCGTGGATGTTTCCCCAATTGGGTGGGGTTTTACCACGTTAAAATCTTGGGTACTTGCATACTTAATCTTCCTCTCATCACCTTCTTACGGTCATGCTGATTTAGAACATACATTTAAGTTTTGTTTTTAAAAACTGGTATACCCATACCATAAATAACTCGATCATATAATCATTTATACACATCTTGTGTTAGCTGTTTGTTTTGATAAAGATTTTATTCAAAAAACTACTCGGAGTTATTTAAACTATTTAATCTTGAATTAAATGACGTAAGTGGTATTTTTCAATTGGTATCAGAGCATTGGTTTTAAAAATTCTTTTAGATCTTGATTTTCTGAAATTGTTTTCTCAAAACAAACTATGGACGAGAAATTTTAGAGATTAGGTAACCTATCCAGGCCCCTCTATTTGATGGAACCAATTTTCCTTACTGGAAAGTGAGGATGGTTGCTTTTATCTAAGGGACATTAGAGATGATGTCTAGGATGCTATTGAAAATGGCTACACTTTTCCTACTAAACCAGCCGATGAAGGAAGTACTGTGAGGATTAGAAAGTTTCTAAGTGAATTCACTAAAGAAGAAAAACAGACTTCCCTTAACAATAGTAAAGTCAAAAATGCAATATTCATATCTATCAATGAACACGAATTCAAGAGGATATCTTTCTATACTACCTCTAAGGAAGCATGGGACACCCTAGTGACTGCACATGAAGGAGACACACGTGTTAAAGCTCTTAAAACCCAAATGTTAATCCAATAGTACAACACTTTAGTCATGACTGAGACTGAGTCATTTGATGACTGCTACATTAGGTTGATAGACATAGTGACTAAGCTGTGTGGTAATGGGATAATTTATAATAGGAAAGAAATTTTCTCTAAAATTCTAAGGTCACTTCCACAAAAAATTGACAACAAGAGTTATGAAATTGAGGAGATGGATGACAAATCTTGGTAGCCTCGAGGTCTGTGCATGTCCTTCTCTAAAATTCTAATCCTTATGACCCTTGTATGTCCTTCTTTGCTAAAATCATATAAATTTATCATAAGGAATTTGATCATGCTATGTTGAATGATGCTATCCCCACTGATTTGTCTGCATTATTACTTGAGAATGCCGATAATGCTTCAAAAACGCTGTGTGTGAGTCCAAGGGAACGATTTATTGTTGATGCCAATGGGTGTGAGTCCTAAAAATGAATCACTAGGGGACACTGCACACTCCCCACTCCACACTTAGTGACTTTGGCAATGAGGACCTTCCCGACATTCACACACTGTACTAAAAAACTCTCAAAAAAGCACTAGACTTGAAAAGATTGTCAAATACATTACACAGAAGATAGAAAACCTAAGCCATATGATGAAACAAAATGCCGAAGACTACACTTCTCAGTGTAACTCATGAGAATGAAACTAAAACTTTTGAACAAAAACTGAAAGAGTTGTCTGACTCAAATGAAATTCTGGAAAAGAAATACAAAAGAACTTTGTTAGAATTGGAATAAACAAAAGAAAAAACAACTACAATCTTTAAAAAGTTTGTTAAATTTGAAATGAACTCAAAATGTTTTGAAGACTGTGTTGCTGAAAGTAAGACCAATTCTGATGACATAAATGGAATAGGTTTTTGCCCAAATAATTCCAAGAAAACTAAAACTTTTGAACCTATCAAGTTTGTGTCTAGTGGCAAAAGACCAGTTGAAACTTGTCTAGACTTTCAAACCTTAAAAAATGATTCCTCAGGCTGGTGAGGTCTTCCCTACTCGAGACAAATCTACACCATCTCTAGTCATTTCGGTTTACTTAGGACTCACTCCACTCAGAATTCTCAATATACATCCTTCAGATAATTGTGACGGTCCTGCTAATGTGAGAAGGTAACTTCAACAACCTAAGCACAAGTGATGAAGAATGGGTTACCCAGTAACACCTGCCAAATCCTTAACGTAACGTTTATGCCATCTCAAAAGTCCACTCGTAATGTAATTGAAATCATAAATTGTCTTATTCTTTTTCATATTAATATCTTAATGTATAGAAAGAAGAAGATAGTTGAAATCCTCCTTATAATGATTCTCTAAAAAGAAAGACTGGATCAGGTGTCACAAGAGAGTGATATACTGGTACCCATTATAAGGAGGATTTCATTATAAGGAGGATTTCAACTATCTTTTTCTTTCTATACATTAAGATATTAATATGAAAAAGAATAAGACTATTTCTGATTTCAACTACATTACGAGTGGACTTTTGAGATGGCATAAACGTTACGTTAAGGATTTGGCAGGTGTTACTAGGTAACCCATTCTTCATCACTTGTGCTTAGGTTGTTGAAGTTACCTTCTCACATTAGCAGGACCGTCACAATTATCTGAAGGATGTATATTGAGAATTCTGAGTGGAGTGAGTCCTAAGTAAATCGAAATGACTAGAGATGGTGTAGATTTGTCTCGAGTAGGGAAGACCTCACCAGCCTGAGGAATCTCATAGGGGAAGAGGACTCTAAGAAATTTGACTCAAAATAACAAAAGTTAGACATTGGTGAACCAAGTAACTCTAAGCGTAATGTTGAACATTAGGCTAAATACTTCTGCCCTCCTAATAGACAAGTTTATTCGTCATTTCACCCTGTGACACCTAGGAATACGACTAGAGCTCAAAACTTACACAAGTCTTGATTAACCTTTTTCCTAAGGTTAGTATTTCTACGAGCCATCTTTACTTCTCCTATTGTGATATCTATGGACATTACCTTGATGGTTGATATTCCAAACGTCTATTTAAACCAGTATATCACTCTCTTGTTTACAATAACTTCAATTATTCTAGGTGAAGCCGAAATAATTATGTCCTACCTAGACAGCCGAATAAGAATTCTAAGTATGGAAATAGGAAGAAAAGAACAATTTTTAAGAGATAATCAACAAGAAGGAATCATATATTTTTTTCTAAACCAAATGCTCAAACTGTTTATAATCCTTATAAACATGAGAAAAAATATTTTAAAGAAAAGACTGAAGCTCTCAAGTTTAATGAAATATGAGCTAATGAGCACAAATTGAAAACTAGAGCAATTTGGGTTAGAAAAGATCAACTATTACCCCATATGAAATGCAACCTTGTGATCAGTGCCTTTAAAGCTGAACACACAGCGTCTGGATGTTAATTAGACTTTGGATGCTTTAAACACATGACTGGGGATGATACCAAACTTTCAAATAAAATTAACTTCTCTGGAGGTAAAGTCTTTTTTGGAGATGGTGTATCAGCCTAGATCATTAGTAAAGGATCACTCCACGAAGAAGGATTACCTATTCTTGAGGATGTTCTTTTGGTAAAAGGTCTTAAAGCTAATTTACTAAGTATATAGCAATTTTATGACTCCAACCAAACTGTCACCTTTTCAAAAAACAATTGTAAAATTTTAAATGAAAAAGGTGATTGCACTATTACAAGACTCCGTAGTCCAGATAACTGTTATAAAGTTAATCCAAGGACAGAGGTTTGTAACATTACTAGAATGGATGACAATGAGATATATCATAATAGGTTGGGTCACTTTAATTACGACAACCTTAGTAAATTGTGTTCCTAAGAGATAGTTAGTGGCCTTCCTAAGATCAAAGAAATGTCAAGAAATTATGGTATTACTACAGAACAATTACATCTCTATTGTTACAATTAAAGCATGATTAACATTTCCAAAAATCCTGTTCAACACTCTCGTACTAAAACATATTAAAATTAGGCATAATTTTATACACAAGTTAGTAGAATCAAAGGAATTGGAGATTAATTACCTGCCTATTAAATTGCAATTAGCTGATTTATTCACTAAAACGTTGGACACAGTTTGAATCCTTAGTTAAATCAATTGGGATGGTTATGGCAGAATTGTAATGTATTTGTGATATTTCTGCTTTGATATTTTTTTCTCCTATTTGTGTGTAGATCCTTTTTCCATTTGAGACAAAATGGGGGAGAAGCGTTGAGTCCACTTGGACATTATTTTGATTACTGCAACTAAAAAGCTTGATCTTAGTTATCTTATTTTCAGGAGATCAGTACCTCATGTTATCAAAATGCTGTTAGGCTATTGGTTTGTATTTAGTTGAGTAATGTAATTTTCATTTCTAGGATATGGGGTAGCTAGAATTTTGAATAGGAATAGGATTTTCTTATTTCTTTTGTTTCCCTATAAGTCCTTGATGATTCAAACGATATTGTGTCTCATATTTTCAAAGGTGGAGATTGAAGTACCCAACATCTTTGACTCACTTGAGTCTACATTATATAGGAGCTTGCCTAATTTGGAAATAGTGACAAAATTCAGTCATATCATAGTCTACCAAAGAGCCTCAGACACTACATATCAAATTCCACTAAAAGTCTCAATGGTAGTATACCAACATTGCTCGTAGGATTGCATTAATTTGTTGCATTCTTCGTAATTTAGGGGTGTGTGTGTTAAATCCCATAAAAATGATTTTTTAATAATTTTTGGGATATGGTAAATATTTTTTTGGAATTTATAATTTTTTTTATTCATTTAACAGTTTTTTTTAATAATTTTGTGGGTTGATTTATAATTACCATTTTCTCCTAAAAACTTGCTTGGGTAGGATCCGAAAACGACATAGAATTCTGTGGTGGAAATTGAGATTCTTTAGAAATCTAAAACACGCATTTTTCACTTCATCATGGCCTTACACGTGTTTCTAAGATATCGGTTTGATCTGTGTTTTTTTACTCTCACATATCTGAGATTAATTAAGAACCATTGGATCTATATTATCTACGATCTACATGTTATCTTTCACAATCCTTGTAACATCTGAGCTAACCAATCAAAATCGTTTTAATAGCGGTCGATTTTCAGTCTTACATCGATCATTTGTTATTAATCATGACCGTTGCTTTGCCTATAACTTCCAGAGTCTTCCATGCTCTAGTATAAATAAAGTCCATATGTGAGACGTTTACAATCATTGGATCACTTTAGCTTTGAGAGAAAAAATAGAGAAGAGAGAGAGAGAGAGAGAGAATACGAAACCTTAAACTAAACTCTTAATTTTTCCTTAGAAAAACAACGTGTGAGTTTGAGTGTGTTCGTTAGTTGAGAAGATCCATCCTCTACTGTCTTTAATCTCTTGTCCAACATTTACGAAGTTTAGATTTCATTTTCCTTTCATAGAAAGTGAAGATCTAAAATGTTTGTGATAGAAACTTGTTTAATATTCTTAGGTTGATTTATTTTTTCAAGAAATTGATATTTGTTGGCTGTTTTATCCTTAAATGTTTATTTTAAAAATCAGTACCAACAAATCTTGTTTTATTTCTCAGTTTAGAGAAAACCAGACTCTGATCTAGTAAAGACCTTGATTGGTGTTTTACACTTGCGTATTCATATTTCACAATTTATGAAATATGTTTGTAAATAACAAGGAAAGTGTTTTGGACCTTGACTACTTTTAAAATCAAGGTAGCCTTGAGGTCTGTGCATATATATAAAGATCAATAGTATGAGTTTTTCAACAAACTGTGATTCAGAATCTTGAACATCATATTAATTTGAAATACGTAATTTGTTTAGGAATATTGTCTCTATAAGTGTGTGTGAGTTTCATGCATGTGTTAGGAACATCACATCACAACACTTTCACACTACAACACTAAAGAAGTGTTTTTAGAGATATTCTTGACTTTTGGAGTCGACTAAAAGCGAAAAGGAGTGGAGTTACAAAGCTGAGAGATCATCAACAACATTATAATCCTTTGGATAAGTCAAAATAATCTAGAGGAGTTGGTATAATTTATGAACTTAGATTAGGTCTGATTGTGTGTTTAGATTGTTAAATAGTTTTTAACCTGTTACTCTATTTTAGTGGATTTTTATTTTGAGGTGTAGAGACCTCCGTGGATGTTTCACCAATTGGGTGGGATTTTACCAAGTTAAAATCTTACCTACTTGCATACTTAGTCTTCCTCTCATCACCTTCTTGAGGCCATGCTGATTTAGAACATACATTTAAGTTTTGTTTTTAAAAACTGGTATACCCATACCTTAAATAAGTTGTTGATATAATCTTTTATACACATCTTGTGTTAGCTGTTCGTTTTGATTAAAGAGTTTCTTCAAAAAAATGTTGGGAGCCATTTAAACTGTTTAATCTTGAATTAAATGACATAAGTGGTATTTTTCATCACCATCTCTAGCCCTTGATAATGAATATGAAAATTAAAACCATAACTTACACTAATATATATTAGCATAAGTTGTGGTCTTGATCGAAACTAGGCTTCTAGATAATTTGGGCTTAATTGATTTGGCATAGGGATTATACAAAGGACCAACACAAATAATTAAATTGGATCCTAAATAAATACTTGAAAATCCTAAATTAGAACCCCGTAATTTATTTCTTTTTGTTATTTAATCATTACTATTTCCATTAAGCAATTATGGCTACACTCCAATTTACCTATCTAAAAAATCTTTGAATATAACGAGGTCTTATTTGGAAAGTTTATTATAATATATAATGTGATTCCTCTCGTTAAGATTCTGATACCTACTTGGTTAAATCAATTTGAGTCTAAACAACTTTGACCAACATCTAAATGAATCTTTGATTCTCAAACTTAACTTATTATGTTATTCCACCGAATTTTAAAATAATCACTATTCATATTTAAGTGGTTGAAACAAATCTTATAAGTCTATCAGACCTACCCACACCATTACTGCCGAACTTATGGCATTTATTGACCATATCTATAATAAAATCGACCCATAAGAGTCAGAAACAATTATGCAAGAATCAAAATCCTCATAACGCTTAGGATGAAGAATCTATGCATCTTCTGAAAATGTTGTGAGATTATCTAAGCCTAATCGAGACTGTCCTTAGACTTATATCTCACATGTGGTCATGTTTAATGCATTCTGGGATGTATTGTTCATCGTCCTATTTTGAACTATCATAAAAGTCATCAAACCATTAAATATGTTCATGTAGTTTGATATAAACAACTAGGATATTACTAGAAACTATGTCATTGGGATGTCAACTCCCTATCTAGGTTATGAACTATTCAACTATAGTAGAACTGGAACTCCTATCCCTACGATTAAGCTGAACCCAACTCATTGGAATTCCTACTAAGTACAATTTATTGGAATATATAGAATACTATATTTAAAACATAAATATAATGAGGATATTATGTTCAATATAAGTATTCTTCACAAAGAAACCTAGAGGACGTAGAATAGGTTTATTTGCAGTTTTACCTAATTTTTGACAATTTAAATTTTGTACACAATTTTATGCTAACTAGAACATGTGACAACTAAGTGAAGTCATATTAGGCATGAATCAACAAATAAAATTAAAATTTATGAAATCACGGTCAAATTACTTGATACAAAAATCCTAAATCATATTTTTTCGATTAAATAAGATCTATGTGATCTTTAGGTATAGTGTGTAATGAAAGTGAACAAAATAGAAAGAAAACATATACACAATCCATCACTCATATATACGAGGAGAAACTCCCATTAAGGGGTCAAAAAAATTCGACAACACTTATCTCCTATTCAAATTGAAAATGTTTTATATAATGCAAGGAAATACGTGTCACTTGTTCACTCACGAGTAGTGCCTATAAACATTTGACTTCCCCTCATTAACAATAAAAGTTCCACCTTGAGCTCCATAAGGCAAAAGGGAAATTACACTCTCCTCCTTATAATCGCATCATACCTCGATCTATCTAATAGAAAAAAACACCCCCACCTTATATTTAAAAGCGTTGACCAAGCAATTCAAGTGAAGAATAATTTTGATTGAACTCGATTCACTCTAATCTCTTATTTAACTTGAAAATGTTTTATATAACACAAGAAAGTACCTCTCACTTATGCACTCACGACTAGTTACCTATGAATATTAAACTTTCCAACATTAATGATAATAGATCCACCTTAAACTTCATATGGTGAACATTAAAGTGAAATCTCTTCCTTAGAATCATACCACGCCTCGATCTCTCAAATAGAACAAAACACCCCATAGATCTAGGAGTATTGACGAACCCATTGAAGTGAATAATAGTTTTAATTGAACTTTAGCAATGTCGACCTGAATCAAATCTCTCTTAATTTCCTCTCAAGCCATATATTAAGTATAGATCTAGGGTTTTCTCTTAATTTGGAGGGAAAAAGTGAATTTGAATGGAGAGAGACAAAGTAAAAGATTTCAACTTTAAAAATACTCTCTAAGATGTAAGTGGGCAATGAGGAACTAAGATTTTTGATAAATAAGAGAAGAAAACCTTTTTATAGCAATCTTCAAAGATTGTGTTCCGTCATGCTCACTATTTAATTTTGTCATGCGTACGATTCCAGTCAATATACAACCAAAGTTTAAATGGAGAAATTCCATGGACATGGGTCAAAACATGGTTGTACGAACAATGTCATGCGCACGGGTCCAAATGGGGCCGTGTGAATAGTTTCAAGTCATTTGAAAAAAAATTCAAACAAAATCACAATTTAGATATTGTTCTTTTCTCAATGGTATACAGAATACATATCTTGATTTTAAAAATTAATTTTATAAAAATGTGCAATTGTATGCATAGCCAACGACGTTCAATGACAAATTCATTAAATGGATGTATCTTCAATTCAACAATTGAAATCTTGTGAAGTAGAGAAGATTTGTAAATATTAAAAGTACAGACTCTTCACTGTACATAAACATCTCACCACGATTCAAGATTATGTATCTTGAATGACTCATTGCTTTAACATGGAATTTAGTCAACTTTTATATATTAAAAATGTTCGCATTTTTATATAAGGCATTATAACAAACATGATTGTAATTTCAAATGAAATAGAAAGTACTCTAATTAATAAATAAAATGTTAATACAAAGTCTTTATAATAAAACTCTAATATATTTTTCTAAAAATATCTTCAGGTGTGCATAAGTCAAAGTAGTGAGACTTGAATTATAGCTAATTATTTAGCTATTTATCCTTAATGTGGGATTTTATATCCGTTTAGAATTTCATTTGTATTAGAGTATTATTTTTTTATTTGATTTATTCAAAGATTATTTATGGGTCTATGGTGGGTTCAGAAGTTGTTTATTCATTCAATTGAGATATTAACTTTTATAGAGAATGTTTATTTATTAATTCAGTCCTAAAGATTTTTATTTATTATCTTAGCTTTATTCACACCGTTTATATCACTGATGTGGATGGTTTATTCTATTTTTTTTATTATTGATGGTTACATTGATATAAATTGTTTTACATCCCCTATCTTCTATATTAGGTCATGGACACCCGATACAGGTTGAAATAGGGAGTGTCACAATTGGTATCAAAACATCCTAGGTTCCTTGGAATTTATGTTCTACATTGCGTTATTTGATATTAGAGGTATTGTTAGGTTATTTGTACTCTTTATTCGTGATTCATATAAATTTATTGGTTTTATTTTATAAAGCAAGCACCAGTGGGAGGAGAGTTTGGACAATTCTATCAAGGGATGTTAACCAGGATATAGAGCCAAACCATAAGCTAGAGTAATAAGAACCATCAACATCACCCATCGATATGGATGCCATAATTCATGAGGCAGTCATAATTGGTGTGGCCTGCACCCTATGGAACCTTTAACAGACCCATTCTCATGTGATTGTATCTTACCCAACACAAATATCTACTTTAGAGAGATCACGTGGGGAATTTTCTAAGTGTAAACCACTTGAGTTTTCACGAACTGCAGACTTTCCCATGGCACATCAGTGGAGGAAGGACATCGAGAGGAAATTGAGGATGTTTGAGTGCACAAAAAGTTATAAACAATTTATATCCAACTCTAATATTGTTTTAGATGTATTTCAATGGTTTGAGTATACTACCATAGTTGAGCAAATGAGTATGATTGTCATTACAGAGTACTTGGCTAAGTTTTAGGCTACATACTTCCCTCTGATATTGCCAGGGATGAAGAAAATAGTGTTTTTTTAAGTTAGAGTAAGGCTATTATATAGTACTCGTGTATGGGAGGGATTTCATGAACCTCTTTTTTTTACACTCAAGATGGTTAACACTGAGACTAAGAGGACGGAGTAATTTATCAGGGGATTGATTTAGTGGATTTGATGGGTGATGACTGGAAATGTGGCTTACACCACATAAACTCAGGTGGTTAATGTTGACTTGGCGAATTACAAGGATCACCATGATTTTAAAAATGTAAAGATGAAAAAGAGGTCTGGTAAGGGCATGTCTAGCCAAACATGCAATACACGAGGTTATGTGGGAGAGTGTTACTGTAAAGAGGAGGAATAAAAGTTTAAGGGACACAATATGGGCATCATACCTATAAAATATAGAGGGGGTATGGTGATCACTATCAATAAATTAGCACCAAGGATATTAGAATCACAAATAAAAATAGGGACAATGTTAGTAGAGTAAAGGCCAACATGGACAAAAATGAGGGAGACATCAACTTGTGATGTTTCTCGGCACTTTATTCACTTATAAGGACATGGGATACATAATTAAGTGGTTCCCTGAGTGAAATCAGGGTGCCCAGGGTCAGAGAGGAGAATATAACATGAGGAACCCTTGGGCTAATGTCAATAGTTATCAGTGCTTCTAGTTTTGTCCATTTAATCCTTTCTAACACTAACATTAGCCCAACAATAAGGCCATCTATAGTTACAATATGAGTGTTTACATCACATTGATCCGATGGATAAGTAGGCATGGTATAGGAAGTTTAGGGTATGTTTCCTATCTATAGGCTCTTGGGCATGTTTTATATAATATAGGTGGTTTGCATTCATTTGTTAGTAGAGCTTTCGCTCAGTCACTAGGATGGTAGACTTAGCGGGAAATATTTATTGCATATTGATTCGACATTGTGATGGTGCACCTATTCATCATGTTTGTCATGATATACTGGTAGATGTTGGGTGACTACGATTTGTGTCCAACATTTTGATTTTGGACATGACTTCTTATAACATTATCTTAGGTATGGGTTGGTTGTCCCTATATCATAGTAGTTCAGACTGCAATAGGAAGTCCATAGTTTTTTCCATTCCAGGACGAGATGTACTTTATTTTTATCCCACGACCTGAGAGACGACCAAGTACGCATATTTACTATATAGATGTGGATACCTAAGAGGTACATTACATCATTAGATTAAATTAAGTTGCACGAAAGTTTCCTGACATCTATCAAGAGATCATTAGATTACCACCAATTTGGGAGATAAACTTTATTATTGACTTAGCTTTGAGCATTATCCAGATAGCCTGAGCCTTGTATCATATAGCTTCATTAGAGACGAAAAATCTTAGAGATTTTATTAATAATTACGTTGACCTGGTTTTATTCAAATAAGAATTTTACTATGGGGAGCTTCAGTCATTTTCATAAAGATGAAACATAGATCATTGTGATTATATGTGGATTACATGGAGTTGAACAAGGTCATCATACGAAACACATATTTGTTACCCCATATTGATGAATGGTTTGATCAATTGAGAGGTGCTTTGTACTTATCTAAGAAGTATTTGGCATCAAGATATATGGCAGTGTATTATATACCCGAAGTAAACTTCAACAACAAACCTAGACGGGGGTTAAATATATTTGAACTCAAATTATGAGCAATTTTAGATTTCGAACAAGTTTGTAAATAAATTAAATTAGATTATTGAATTTTGTCAATTAGACTTTCCTCTAAAAAGATCATGGTACAAAATTAAGCAATTAGGTGAATATAGATGAACAATACTAGATCTAAAGCACCTATGTCTGTTTTAAGAAAATTCATGAGTCAGTTTTAGGATCTAAGGGAAGTGTGTATCAAAAGCGTGTATAAGAAATAGAAAAAATCACAAACACCCTAGATAAATGTAATGAGGAAAACCCCCCACTAAGGGTTAAAATCTCAAATGCACTTAAATTTTTATTTCTACATGAAAAGAGTTTTATATAGAGATAGAAAGTCACTCATTCCCTCATGACTAGTTATCAATGAATTTCGAATGTTACTCCATAGCCAATAGAAACCAAATCCAAACTCCATGGCCAACTAACTCAATGGTCGTCTAAATTCATGAGTAGTAGGAAATTCATGCATTTTCCAAATTTTTGGTTCAGCTAAACCTAGGTTAACCAACTCAGTGGTCATCTAAACAATGCAACCACTAGATGACAACAAGAAGAAACCAACAAGGAACTAGAACAATGAAATCCTAACTAAAGAAATCAAGGAGTACTTGATAAATCAACAAAATGGTGAATAAATCAATGAAGAACGAAGAAGGAGGCACTGAAGTATTTTGGTGGCAAAATAAATGAGCTTTCATAGATAATGGAAACGGTGCTTGAGACTCTCTCTCTTTTTAGATCTATGGAAATATTCAGAGTGGAGAAAATAAGATAAGTGGAATGTATTTATACTCTTTGATGAAAGATTGAAGAGACACGATAGACAAAACTTCAGCAAACCTGAAAAAAATAAAATGGCGGTACAGAGCACTAGTGCACGTGACAAGTCGCCATCATTGCACAATTGACTCTTTGATTGCCTAAGAAATGTCCTTGATATATCATGGGAAAATTAAAGAAAATATTCTCGGATGAAGTCCAACCAGGGTGAGCTGATCATAAATGAACCAGTACGAGCATCACATAACACCTCTTTCACTCACTTAGTACCCTATAGAGAAATTCCTGCAAGAGGTCTTCGGGGATTTATATTGTACCTGCATAATCTCAACAGAGAATAACTTCTAAATAATCCAGGGGAATTAATAAATGTGCCCGGGTTCATCACCAAAAGAGGTCATATCAATATTGGACTGCTCGGCCTACCTGTTTATTATAAGATTGGACACACGTGTGTTCCTATGAGGACCTACACACAAGATATACCTTATTAACCACGTGGGATTACAATCGCCAAATCTGTTACCTCATGATTATCCAGATGCTCATAACCAAAGATGTTTTATACTTCAAGGCATATAAATTTATTATGATAAACATGTATCAAAATGTAACTGCTCGACTTATAAGGGCACTCCATCTCTCCCTTTGTAAATATCTGAAAATCACATATAAATAGGGTAGGAATCTACGAAATGAGGGATATATTTTTTATACCTTCTCAAGCCTCGAGTTGTATAAAGAAAACTAAACTGTAACTATGACAACGAGTGCAATACAAAAGCTATACTACCATGGATGTAGGTTTCCTCCAAAGGGCCGAACCACGTAAAAATCATTGTGTTTCAATTATCTCCCATCCCCATTATTCATAATTCTAATTTCTCATAAATTGTCTCTATTGATTTTTTTATCTCCACATTTGGACTTCGACATAAGTGTTTTTGTGTTTTATTATAATTATTCAGTGGATTCTAAACATAATCTAATTATTTAGAAATTTTAGGTAAATTAATCAACTAATTAGGTTATTAGTCTACTTAATGATTTAGGATGAAATTAAGATAATTCTTCATGTATTTAGATTGGAATTGATCTAGAGTTGTTAAGATGTTGTTCTGTACAATTAAGCAATCTAAAGACCCTTGATGATTGAATGAATTTTATAACAAAGTTGGGTCTACTTTATCAAATATAGAAAACTAGGGCTTTTAGGTGAAAGTGAAATTTATCCCTTTAAATCATGTTAAAATAATGTAGAAAACTAAGTTATAGGTTGTAGTTGATATTTGGACAATTAGGTATGAAGGTATTTGGGTTTAGGATTGATTAAAGGCTCATAAATGAAGTTTTCGGGGTTCTTAATGGTTGATCTTGGGAGTTGGAGAAGAAGATTTGTGTAAATTTGACTTATATAGGTTGTCAAAACGACTTTAAGGATATCGTTCAAATAACATTCAAATGAATTTGAAAAGATGAAGTTGTAGAGAATTTAATTACGAATGCGTGTGCTCTAGTTTCATATATTTCTTATTTTTCTGAATTTGTTATGAATATATTACGAAGAGTGCCTAACACTGAAATTTTGGATTGGCGATTTTATTTTAGCATTATGTTATGATTGGTTAATTAGAATTTGGGGCATATCACTAGGTTATTTGGACCCTTATATTGATCTTGGTATAGCTTAGGATAACTTCTATCCTAGTTAAATTACTATATGAATATATGAATATTATAGCTAGAGGCCGGAACTTGTTATGCGATAATTTGGATAACTAATTAAGTGAGAAGTTAGGTTAGGCAATATATTTAATACTTAATAACCTTTATATGATTAGGTTACTTGTTTTGTGTTATATGAAACATATATGCTATGTGTACTTTAGGGATACGTGCTACATGGTATATTCTTATGGGTTGTGCGATGGGCATCACTTCGGTATCCTAGGTAGATAGAGATGGGTTATACCCTGGACCGTGCAATGTTGATTACTGTAGAATTATGGTAGATAGAATTGTGTTGTGCCCTAGGACGGATGGCATTGCCATTTTGGTATCCCAAAAGATAGAGACGGGCTTACCCTACGCATTACGATGGTGACCTCTTCGCTACTTTGATAGATAAAGATGGATTATACCCTAGGTTATGTGACAGTAACCCCTTCAGTATCCCACTAGATACATGCATGATTTACCCTAGGTCGTGCAATGGTGATTAATTTGGTACTCCGATCGTCAGTTATAAAATACTTGGTATGAACTCTACATAAATGGATATAGATGCAAAGACTTGTTTCCTTATTAGATGTATTGACTTGATATGTATTGAACAATTATTTATAGATATTCAATTAAGATGATTAATATATAATCACAGGGTTCACTTGGGCCTAGGATTATACACATGTGGTATAAGAGGTTATTAAGTTTACGGATAAATTAAAATATAGTAAAAGAAGAGAGAATATGTATAATTATATTGTTTCCTAAACTCACTTATATTCTTATTCTTAGTAGGCCCACTGATAACAATGTGGATTTATCATTTTTCAGGACATACGTCGTTGGTGCAGCCTAATCCCTGATCCAGTCTTTCTTTACCTTGAGTTATTGCTTAGTTAGGATGTAGTTATTAAGCATGCGTGCTCATCATTATATATTTATTTGTCTATTGAGTCAGATTATGTTGAGTCAAACTGATTCTGTATATGTATTGAGTTTGTATTTGTATTTCATACTTATTATGGCTTATTTTATGAGATATTTGTGGCATCCAATGATTCTGTTATTGTACCTATTTTGGTATTAGAGATAACGAGGTTCGCATATGTTATGTTTCAGTTACTTACATTGTGTACTAGTTTTATTTCCTATTATCCTTCGAATGATACTCAATTGTTTTGACTCATATTTTAAATTTTATTCAGACCTAATCAATCTGCTTTAAATATTATGGGGTGTTATAGAGCATTTCGGGTTCTAATATCCTATGGATCTTGAGTGTGTCTGACAATTTTCTGCGTAGTCTTCTTCGATTACTTTAGAGCTTTACCTTTTAGGATTTTTATTCTCTAAAATGACGACTTCTTAGGGAATTATGTACCGTGCAAGTGTTCTTTATTTGGATTTTTCTTAGGAGACATGCCACGTATGAAGTTGCTTTCAATCAGGAGTCAGGGACCATTTGACGTGAGACCTTTAGTATGTAGCGTATGGTTCATGGGTAAATGCTTACACTCACCATCCATAATAACTTTAGGAGTAATTGTTTGAAGAACTCACCTAGACGACCACGTGGTACCCATTATAAGGAGGATTTCAACTATCTTTTTCTTTCTATACATTAAGATATTAATATGAAAAATAATAAGACTATTTATGATTTCAATTACATTACGAGTGGACTTTCGAGATGGCATAAACGTTACGTTAAGGATTTGGCAGGTGTTACTGGGTAACCCATTCTTCATCACTTGTGCTTAGGTTGTTGAAGTTACCTTCTCACATTAGCAGGACCGTCACAATTATCTGAAGGATGTATATTGAGAATTCTGAGTGGAGTGAGTCCTAAGTAAACCGAAATGACTAGAGATGGTGTAGATTTGTCTTGAGTAGGGTATGTTTATGTGTCAAGAATATGAGTCTTACTTACATACTGAGGAGCCGTCGTTCTTTATTAATAGTGTGTTTACTACGATAATGAATTATATAAATTTTGTTCACCGAGCATTAGTTATTTGTGTATACCCTAGAAGGTAGGGGATTCTTTCCATATGGATTGTAGAGATGTGTCAATATGTTTTGTTGCCCTAGTACTCTGTCACTTTGTTGATTTAGACATGTGGTATTATGACTTTATTATTTATCTTTGACTAATATCTATATATTACACTTATATCGTGTACCATGGGTAGGGTTTTATGTTGTCTTTTTTGGGAAGTAATTTTTTTTATATTATGCTTAGGCTCAAGAGAAGGTCTAGCTTGTATGTGTATTTTAGAGGTGATCACGTTATAGGGTTACATTATCTTAGAAATATTATCGATAGTTCGAAGTTTTTATTTATAATTATGAAAGTACCGAGTTACTACTCACACCAAAGATTATTTTGGCTTAAGTGTTAGAATCAACATTATACCCATTGTGGCATTAATTTTGGTTAGGGTTAGTCTTATTCGAAAGCATAGAGTTTCATGGGAGTAGGCACCAAAGTATTAGAATCACGAAGTGATAGTGAGTAGTATGTTATTTTGGTGAAACTCTTATCCGTTTTAATAAAATATGGAAGATTCACTTTATGGAGTTAATCACCGGGAGTTGATAAGGGCATGATGTGGAGCAAATGTTTATTTTCGCATCTCAGTGAATTGTTGGGTCACTTGAAGAGAAGAGTATTTTTTTGAAGAGTCCTTCATTGGGTTTGTGATAACACATTACTAAATTCCAAGCATTTGTAGCAACGGTGGTCATTACACAATTTTTTGGTCAAGGTTGGTTCAAGTTCAAGTGTTGAGCTTTACTAAGAGAAGGTATGAAACTTGCAATTGGATGGAGTTCCAAGCTATGGGGGTAATTTTGTATAAGGTTACACTTCCAATAAGGATTCTTTATGCTTGAGGGTTCCAAGATATGGGGGTAATTTTGACCAAGGTGTGTGTTTTGTTATTCCCTTTAGATTCTAGAAGTGATTAGATATACAGTAATTCGGGGAGTTTTTTGGTAAGGTGAATCTTTTTTGGTATATTTTAGTTGAAAGGGTGCTTCTTCTAGTGAAAAATGTAGAACACCAGAGACATTCGAAGAATTTCATGTTCAAAATTCGCGTCTATGAGTAAAAGAGTAAACCCATCGAAAGTTGATAGGGTTCGAGGGTTACAAAGAATACATGTAACTAGTTGGGGTCATTTGATTTAGATTAACTAACTTGACAAGTTTTTTTCTGGGAATTTGTTCGAGAAACTTTGGATGAAGTGGTATTCACATTAGATCATTTAAAGAATTACAGAGTACGCAAAAGAAGATTTGAAATGAACCAATGAATGAATTGGGGGCCTAGGAGGTAGGTTAACTAATTTTGTAAAAACATTTGGGTGAATCATGTGTCATCCCTGTTAGTGCATACAAAATGTTTCTAAGGGTACATCATGGAAGGAGTTTAAGGGAACAGGCTGATGTTCCAACCATTAGAAAGGTTTGGAGTGTATTAGTTGATACATTAATTGAACTCAACTTACAACGAGAGTCCTTAGTGTGCATTAGGTCAATGAAAGAGTAAATTTTGGGTATAGACTATCGCATGTTACATGTGATACATCCTTATACTTTCGAGTACGAGTAAAATGAATTTGAATTTTGAGGACGAAATTCCTAATTTTAGGGCAAAAAAAGGTAATACCCCGTAATTTTAATGCGTAATTAAATTAATTAAATTATAAAATTTAAATTATCTGTAGTGAATTGTGATGTTATTAGTTATAATTGTTATATTTCATATTGGTTATGTGTCTATATTTTCATTTGAAATTAAATTTGGACTTAATACATGGTAATGAATTAAAAATTATATAACAAAAAATTTAATCATTGACTTTGGACTTGCACATTGTAGGAATTAAAATGTTTAGTATGGTATTATTAATTGACTTTTAGGATATGTAGAATGTCGAGTTATGACTTATTGTGTTGGTTTTTAAGCGTATGGGTTCGTATATGACTTTGGCTAGGTTGTGGGTCGTTTAGAGGTAAAATTAGGCTCATTTGGTTGGGGTTTAGATTAGGCCTAAGCCTAGTTTCATCAATTATAGATTATTATAGTGGTTAGACTTACCTAAACACATATTATACCTTTAGAGACAAAACCATAGAGTCTTGAAAGAAAAAGACAATTTGGAGAACAAGAATTGGGGCATTGAGTTTCAAATTCACCTTTTGGATTTGAGGAAAGTTTAATTAGTATATTAATTTAGTGTTTTTTTTATAATAATACATTTATTCCAAGGATTGTAAATCTAATTTAATTAATCTAAAATTTTAGGTAAATTAATAAAGTAACTACGTTATTTGCTAGGTTAATGTTGTTAAGATGAGGTTGGAAGAATTCTTCATACAATTGGAATGAAATTGAACTATAATTATTCTGGTGTTGTTCAATGCTATAAATCAATTAAAAACTGCTTGATAATTCATTGATTTTGATAAAAAAAATCTGAGTCTAATTGATCAAATATGGAAAACTACGATTCTTGGGTGAAGCTGAAATTTATCATTTTAAATTGTGTTAGGATCATGCAAAAACCTTATTTGTAGGTTGGAATTAATATTAGGATAATTAGGTATTAAGGGATTGGGGTTTATGATTGATTATAGGTTCGTAAGTGAAGTTTTTAGTTATTAATGGAAGATTTTGTGTGTTGGAGAAGAAGATATGCGTAAATCTCATTTGAATAGGTCGTTCGAACAACTTTATGGATATCATTCAAAATACTATAGTAATCGCTTTCGAACGACCATAGTAATCTCCTCAGAACGACCATACTAATTTCTTCTTGGAATAACTTTTTAAAACATGATGATGTAGAAAATATAATTACAAACGCATGGACGTCGGTTTCATATTTTTGGATTTTTTTTAATTTGTTATGAATATTTTACCAATAGTACGGTTTACACTTTGTGTTGTTATTAGTTGATTAGAATCTGGGGCAAATGACTAGGTTAGTTTTACCTTTAGGTTTAGATTGGGATATTTTAGGATAACTTTCATCTTAGTCAAATTACTCTAGGAATATATTGTAACAACCCATAAATTTATCCAATATTTAATTAAATTAGTTTAGAATTCAGAAAGCTGAACTAAAAGACTCATAATATTAGTATATATAAGTCTAGGTTCGTTTAGAATAGTCCTCAAAACATAAAACTCTTTTAAAAAACGTTTGTCATGGTTCTGGACCGTGACTAATGAGTGAATTGTTTTAGTTTCAATAGGATTATGATGCCACATAAATTCTCTAAAGTTTCTCCACTTAAATTAATATGGGGTTAGGAATTTTCACAACCTCTAAGAGCAGTAGATCCTTATAATTTTCATCGTCTTCCTTCTACAAACCCTAGCTCCATTTTACACAACTTTCAACTAAAGATTTTTCAAGATAAATCTGTTTTTCTCAAGTTGATCCAAGAATAAAACTTTTTCGTCTTTTTGTGAGGAAAACATCTTCAAAATCATATTTCTTCACTAAATCTCAGGCATGGACACTCTATTCTCTTCCTTTAGTATTATGCGCTTTAAGTGTCGCCTAAACATATAATTACATGTTTTTCTTAAAATAAAATAGCAACCTTAATTAGGAAAAGTGAAAACTAATTTTGTACTGTTTTTATGAATTTTTTTAATATGAATTAAGATTGGAAACCCTTGAGTGCGTAGGATAGAGTATTGGGTTTTGGTCATTATGGGTGTAGAATCGCATGTCGAATTTTATCAAGTTTGTTTAAATGAAAACGAGGAGCGTACAAACTCATATATTATGTAATTATAATAAAATTGGATTATTATTGTGTGTGTCATAAACTCGAATGTTGATTAATCTAAAATTGTTAAATGATAATAATTATGCAAAGATTGACGACCGTGTTACTAAGGAAATTTAAAATTAAATTGTGATCAAATGAGGAAATTTGCATATTGTTATACTTGGAATGTGTGATTGATTGTTATTCATATTTTCCATCATAGGGATGACGGGGTTGTAGGGTAGTATGCTCTCACCTATATGTTAGGATGCTCTCTAGGTTTGGGACTAGTGGGTAGGCCTTAGTCATGGTTAACACTTTCTAGGAATAGGACTATTTTGTGTAGATTTTTACGGATGGGATATTTCGGGGTGGGGCTGATTCGTTGGCCTAGGCTTAAGACTATGTTGAGTTAACTGGTAGAGATTCATAGGGTAGTGCGTATTTGTGTTTTGGAGACCGTAGGTAAGGGACTAAGGGTATTTTCAAGATCTCAAGATGATAAAAAGGGTGGGGTGAATAAAAATATGATGATAAGAAAAATGGGAAATTGAGAATTAATACCTAAGATAATAAAATGAGTATTAAAATATATTTGCGGAGAGATAATGTGAAGGGCTGACAGTTAAACGGGTCGACTGGCTATATCGTTGTAGGGTGACAATCAAATGGGCTGACGGACTATAGTGACGTGTTGTGCATGGAACCTCACGAGTGTGTGTAGAACTGACAGTAAACCGGGATGACTGGACATAGTTAGGGGAATAAGTATGTTGTAGAATATTGGGAGTCTCGCAACGAAACAAATAATATGAGATAAAGCTTTAAGTGGGAGTACCACAAATAAAATGGAGTAAAACTTTAGGTGGGAGTCCAGCAACTGATATTAATGATAAAAATAATTAATCGATGAATTGAAAAAAATTAGATGGATTGCTTTCGATAAATTAAATAATTGGACTTAGACTTTGGGGTAGCATAGTTGCATATTTTAACATATGTCGTTTATTTACTCACATCTTTATTAATCATCTCGTTTATATTTAAAATATTATATTGTGATATTTATCATGTATAATTCTACTGTCTGGGTTCACGGACCCTAATTGAGGGGAGCAGTGTGTATTCTTGCTTGGGGCTCTAACCCTGTTTGTTGACTAAAAATTTTCAGGTATTAGTGATGGAGTATTTGCATAGGAGTGGTTAGAGATATACCTTGGAGTTGCAACTAGAGTATTTATTTTATGATTAGTAGTTTAGTGTAGTTTCCATTCCTTCGAATTTGTATTGAGACTCAGTTTATGGATTTGGTGGGTCATTCAGTTCCACAGTTGTTACGATTTTTATTCAGATATTTGTAGTTGAATCATTTTATTCAGTTTTATATTTATTGGAGATTGGATTAAATTGGATATTAGCATGCTGATGGATTTTTATCGCATGAATGGTTATTATTTATTAGGATTGATTGAGTTATTATCTTGTGGAATGAACTTTATATTTCTCATATCTATCACATGTTAAGAATGATATTTTATTTGGTGATGCCCGACGTAGTTTCGGTGGCGGCCGAGGCAAAAATTACACAGGGTGTTACATATATGAACATTATGGGTTAGAGGTTGTAGATTGTTGGGTAATAATTTGGATACCTAACAAAGTGAGAAGTTATGTTAGGTAATCGAGTTAATACTTAATGACCTTTGAATGAGTAGGTTAATTGTTTCCTATAATGTGCAATATATCATGTACTCGGGGGATACACACTAGATGGTATGTACTTATGGACCTTGAGATGATCACTACTTCGGTATCCTAATAGATAAAGATAGGGTTTACCTTGGACTGCATAATGACGATGACTACATAGTAGATAGAATTGTGTTGTACCCTAGGTCAGGTGAAGACACCACATTAGTATCCCGAAGTATAGAGGGGCCGTGCGACGTTGATCGCTTCGATACATTGGTTGAAAGATGTGGATTATAAACTAGTCCATGCGATGATACCAGTAGATAGAGATAGCATTTACCATGCTTCGTGTGATGATAATCACTTCGGTACTCTTGTATTAGTTATAAAATACTTGGTATGCCATAGAGACGTGATTATTGATTAGATATATATATACTAAAAATGCATTGAAAATTATTTATGGATATTCAATTGAGATAAATAATATGTAATCATGGGGTTCACTTGGGTCTGGGATAAGGCGCATGAGATATCCATGAAAATTGGGCTTGGGGGTAATTTTAAATATACTAAAATACCAGGGGAAGATGCATAATTATATTGTAGGCCAAACTCAGTTATATTCCTATATTGTGTAGGCTTGTTAACGTTGTTTATTTTCCATTTTTAGGACATAGGTTGCCGGTGTAGCCTCACCCCTGATCCATTCTTTACTTACCTTTAGTTTCTTTTCAGTTAGGATGTAGGTGTCGAGCCTCCATGCTCATACTTCTATCAAGAGTTATCTATTGAGTCGGATTATGTCAATTCGGATTGGTTTGGTATTTGTATTTCATTTTTGGTATGGGTTATTTTATGAGAAATATGTATCGTGATATGGTTATATTATTGTACCGATTTTCGTGTGATGGGTTTCATCTATTTTATGTTTCAGTTACTCATACTACATACTAGTATTATTTCTAATTATGCTTAGAATGATACATAATTGTTTAGATTCCTATTTTAAATTTAATTTAGACGTTATCAATCTCGTTTAAATTTTACGGAGTGCCTCGGGTGTGCCGTTCTTAGGGTTCTGTAGGGTACTATTTTTACTTCATTCAGGGTATCTTGAAGATTGCAGGACCATTAACCGACCTGACAAAAATTGGGGTGCCATTTTTTTATGATGATTTTTTCATCAAATTTTCAATGAGTTTAAGTTAACTTGAGCTTCGGTTCTTGGTTTACGTTGGAGTGGAGTTGACCACATGGTGTATATCGATGCTCACTGTAGGGAACTGGGGTGTTTAAATGTATATAGCTTAAGGTTCTTATAAGCTTAAGCCTCGTGAGGGGAATTCACTTACTATGATTTGGAGGTTGATGCATTAGTGTTTCATCTTCGACTGTGGAGGCAATATATTTTGGGGGAAATATTTCACTTGTCCAGATACCATAATATCTTACAAAATTTGTTCGTGCATAGGGAGTTGGACATGAGACAATGTCATTGGTTGGAGTTCATGAAGGATTACCAGTTTTATGTTTAGTATTTCCTGGGACAAGTGAATCTGGTGGAAGACGCCTTGAGTTATAAACCAAAAGTGAATTTATTCATGATTGGGAAGTAATAATGGGGATGTCTTTGTACAACAAATTAATTAACGGATTCATTTATGTAAGTTATTGCTATCACACCTGAGATCATTGTTTGAGTTGTGAAGGTTCAAACTATAGATCCTCCTTTCTAGGATAATGTGAAAGAGTTATTTACTGGCGAGGACAATGATTCATGGGGGATTTCAAGTGGAGTATCTGTGTAAGTTACACTTGATAATTATATTTGGCTCCATCGCAAATGCAAAAACCTAAACTATGACTACACTCTTTACAGGATTACAGTGTATAGTCGGAGTATCGAATCCCGAGGGAATGAGTGCTAGACATTAATTGAATTATTACTTATGAATAAAAGTTTAAAAGATAATGTTTTTAACAAAATATCAATATTGCTCGTATTTGAACTTGGATTAATAAAAAATAGTAAATACTATATGTGGTGACAAATATCTCAACACAAATAATAATGAAAGACATTCACCAGGAAAAGAAGAACAACAAATATCGTAATCACACAACACAAATATGTATGTGGTTCGTCAAATTTCCTGTGTCCACGGAGAGGTATAATGTTATATTGAGTGTCTCTCAAGAGAAGTTTTTCTATATACCCTTTGACCCGGGCCAGGGATACAATATATATTCCATAAAAGAGAGAGGGGCGCTGATAACCACCCCGTTAGCCCACTATCGCCTAAATATCTCCTCCGAGATCTTTGGATAGCCAGGGTTAAATCCTCAATTCTAACAGTTCTTTGGAGCATCCCATAATTCGGGCCGGATACCTCTCATTTTTTAATTGGGCTTTGTTTGGCAACTCTCATGGGACTAAACGACGAAGAAGGTACCCACAATTTCCCCTAAAATTTTAGGGTCACAAATTGGGCTAATTTTTTTTAAATTGACCCCAGTTCCTTCGAGATGGCATTGTTGTGAATCATAAAAGTTTTGGGGTGCAAAACGTCTCTTTACGAAAGATTTAGGCAGTAAATCTTCTTCGATTCTTGTGCATTATCATTAAGAGTTTAAATCGAGGTACTTAGACCGGTCCTCTTGCCACTTCTAATATGCGTTTTCTCTCATTCTCAAACTGTATCTTACTCTCGAGCTTCCTTTTTCTCTGATGTTCATTCTTCATATCTTATAAGTTATCTTTCGCTTCAATCGTCTTCACTTGCTCATGGTTTCCATCATTAAAAGCTCTATTCCTTTCCCTGTAAGTTCTCAGTCTTCCTTTTTTGTGTATTTCGTCTTGTCGTTTGTGATTTTACTATAGCTAGGGTTTTTCTCATGGCAAGGATAGACAACATATCCTTGGTAGAATTTAGGAAATGTTATAACATCCCTAGTTGGGTAGACATCAAGTGTACTCCTGTTCCTCGCAATGTTCGTGATGTTGAGGACAACCACTGGATTCACGTTCTCTTATTGTCCCAAGGGGGTTTAACTTTTCCCCCAAATCCTCTCTTTTCTATATAGTCCCAGACCAATGCTCCACGAATGTTTAGAAGATTATTAAGGGTGTCCTTAGGATAAATAAACTATGTGGCACTAAGTTAGGCTTGGTTGAAATCTGTTATTGTTACTCCTTTTTCTCGTACCAGCTCTGGTCTTCTCTACTTGAAGGTGAGGAGTCCAGATAGGGTGTTAGTGGTTAATTTATCTGATTCTCATAAGGACTATTGGTATGAAGGGTTTGTATCTAGGAACTGGTAGTTCCCTCCTCAGGTAGGGGGTGAGAGGTACATTGGACCTTGAGTTCCTACTTACGGGGAGGAGTATATAGGTTGTTGTTCAATCTTTTTTGTCCTTTTATTAGTGTTATAATGTGTTTTTCCTCTAATGTTCTCCTTATTTTTTATAGCGAAGTCCAATAACCAAGAGCCTGGTCTCCACGAGGTCCGTGATGCTGAGTTACTTAAGGCTTGGAATATTAGGGACTCTATTGTAAAAGGTGAACATCCCAGGTCGGCTGCTTTCTTATTAGAGTACAATAATACTACCTCCATATTCATTGCACATCCATTTGACTCCATTCATCATATTGATATCCTAGAGGAAGAAGAGCAGGAGGAAGTTTCTCTCCAACCAATCGATCAAGATAAGGAGGAGGAGAGCAGTTCAGAATTAGGTGTCGCTAGAGGTGGTAGTCACGAGGAAGGATCTTACGAGGAGGAGTCCAACGAGGAAGGGCCTATGGGAGAGAGTTCTAGTGAGAAGGGCTCAATCTCTGGTAGTTCTAGTTCAGAGAATTCTAGTGAGGATGACATGGATCCTCCCACAAGAAAGAATTTGATCACTAATGATAATGATGATGTCATGTTGTTCAGCAGGCAAAATATTCAAAAAACTAGGTCTGGGGATACTACCAGTGGTTCTCAAACAACTGATCATAAGAAGGAGCTAGAGAGGAAATAGAGAGAAGAATAAAATAAAGAGAGGGAGAGAAAGAAAGAAGAAGAGAGAAAAAGAGAACAGGATAAGAAGAAGGAAGGAAGAAGAGGGGAAAAAAAGGTAGAAGGCGGCACAAGCTTCCCTGGTTCCTGCTAATGCTTCACTTGAGGGGGCTTATGTGCCTCTATCCCCCCATCTCACCCCATGATGATCTAGAGGGAGATACTGGCAGCAAACTGGGAATGGTCCTCAAAGATGGGTCCAGAACAGTTAGCCCTAAAGGCTGATTAGGGGCTTGCTTTGGTAAGGACATTATTTTTCTCCTTTGTTATTTATCTAGTTCTTTTGATTGCTTGACTTATACTTTTTTCTTCCTGCAGTTTCGTTCTATGTACTCCGTTATTCGCTGTAATCGATATGGGCTGGAGAGGAGGAATGTTGAGATCAAGGGGAGCCTTAATACTTCCCAGGAAGCTCTGAAGGTAGTTAAGGCCTCATTTGCAAAGAGAGGACATGAGTGGCTAAGGAGATATAGGATCTTCATGAAGCATACGAGCTGGTAGTGGCTGCCAAGCTTGCTATAGAACACGAAGCTTGTTGAGAAAGTGGTGAGCTTGGAGGCAAAGGCAACCACGACTAGGGAGAATAACTATAATGAGGGCTAGGAAGCATCCTATAAAGACGTCGAGAAGAAAATCGAATACATCTGTCTGGCAAACTTCAAGAAAGGCTTGGATAAAGCCTTGGTTGCTGCTAGAATCTCTACTTATTTTCTCATATTTGGCGAGCACAACCGTGGCCCCAAAACCGTTATTGACGATGCCCCGGGTGTGATCCAACCTAATGTTCCTTCCTCTGATACTCTTATTTCTTCTGCTGTCGATGCCCTAGTCCTTGGGGCAGAGCCGAGTGAGGTCATTGTTAGCTGAGGGAAAAATCTAGTTTCTACAAAGTCGGTCGTGGTCGAACAATAGATTCTTAGGATTGCTCTTGTATTTTCCCCTTTTTGTTCTTCTTCGTCTCTACTATTCCATGTATATGTACGTGACTAATGCCATTTTTAATGAAAGGATTTGTCTTGCATTATGCTAATATATTTTTGTTATTCTTGCTTAATATCTTGTAGTTTATTGACCTTGATGCTTACATTCCTACCTCCTCACATTTATGCCAAATCCTTGGTCCCAATGTAAGCGAACAAGTTCATCGAGCATTTGTCAAGATCTATAAATCCCTTAGGACAAGGAACCGAGATTATAAGGACCAATCCCAGGTAGTAGCCAGCTTGTTAAATAGACTTGTAGAGATGGAGGAGGTCAGTACCTCTGTTCAAGAAGAAATGGATACTCTGAAGGCTAAGATCTTAGATGCCTTTGAGATCAATCAGGTTGGAGAACTTATGCAACAGGAGAACGATTCTCTAAGGAGGGAAGTCACATTCCTCAGAGAGAAAGCACCGATAATTTCCCCTCAAGTCATACAAGGTTCTTCTTTGTCAACTAGGCGGTGAGCTAGACCAAATGACAGTGGTTCAGTTAGGGAGATTGCTGAACTATGGGGATATGTTCATAGGGAATACATTATAGTCGATGTTCTTAAAAGGGATATCACCCTACTGAGTCATTAGTTCAAGAAATTTCCTCAACGGGTATGGGCAGATGGGTACGGTCAGGGCTGGATAGATTCTCCCACAGGGTTAAAGGAGGTCAAGGAACTATCATTTATCAGAGGGTGGATGATTGGTTTTAGGGAGTTAAAGGGAACTACGTAATTTGGTATAGGCATGATATTACTCCTTCATCTCTAGGGAAAAATCCATTTAGAAGAGATGATCACTGGATTACAATAGACTCAATCCCACTATTGGAGCTGTGCTCGGGTAATGTCAAGGAGGAATTTATCTCTCTCCTAGATGTTGGTCGAATAGGGCGGGTAGCTGATTACCTTGTCCACCGATCTAGTCCTCTTTAGGATTTGATTTATTTTGGTACATGTAACTATTTGTACATTTAGTGGTGTAATGAAATATTTATGTTTTGGGAAATTACCAACTAAACGTGAGTTATTTCATTTTCGTCTTTGTTGTCCTTACCTCTGGTTAACTTTTAGTCGACTAAGTATGACTTAGATATAGATAATTATCATATAAATATCCCCCCAGTCCAGTACACTTCACTCATACCATTTTGCCTCACTTTACCTTTTAGGTTGTGTCATCACACTACCTCAGGCCTAAGTAGGGCAATGGCGAGGATATACATGGTAAGCATACAATCCATCTGAGCAGGGTTTTTTGAGCCAAATTGTGTTGGCGACCAACCAGGGTTGGACAAATTTCCTAAGGATCCCCTATAGAGATTTATTAATTATCGTGGGAAAACTAGGAGGCCAATTGTTTTAGCAACAAAGGCCCACGGAGGGTTACTATATGTGAACCCCACTAATGCTTTAATTAATGTGGTGTAATGGTAGGGGTCTAGATACAGGATCATTTGGCTGGAGTAAGATGTGATCTTTATTATGCCTGTTAAGAGTGGAGCCTGTAACTTGGAAGGGATGAATATACTAAAATATATCTGAGAAAACCAATACTCATAGAATTCCAAGGCCAATTAAATTTTATTAATCAGAGTCACGAACAGAGAGGAACATTATGTTTCCAAAATAAAAATTTGCCTAAATTAATGGTGCACAAAAAGAGAAATCTAGAAGTAGAATTTTTTCAGGTTGGCCTCATTATAACCTCTTGGTATCTCCCTGCCCTCCAGCATTTCCAATTAATAGTCTCCTTGTAGGTCGTCCCTTATCACTTTGAATGGCCCCTCCCAGTTCAATGGATCATTATGGCCAGAATGTCGGCTAAGTCAAGTTCAACGCATAATGATCCATCATACTGGCCTTGGTCAATCAGTGTGGACCTCATGGTAGGGATTCCATCTTCCAATGGAATAACTTCTTCCATTCCATATGTGAGTATAAATGGTGTCTCTCGAGTTGCTCGCCTCGGGGTGGTGCGATAGTCCAAGAAGATGTGGGGTAGTTCATTTACCCATGCTCCCTTAGCTTGCTCTAGGTGCTTCTTTTGTCTATTACTCACTATTTTATTGGAAGCATCAACTTGACTGTTGCTTTGAGGGTATGCCACAGAGATGAAGTAGTGCATGATTCCATGATTGCTGTAAAATCTTTAGAAGAGGCCATTCTCGAATTGGGTTCCGTTCTTAGTGATAATTTTCCTGGTTATGCCAAAGTGAGTAATGATATTTCTCCATACGAACCTCATCATATTTGCATCTCTGATGTTCGCCAGTGGTTCTGACTCTATTCACTTAGAGAAGTAGTCTCTGGTGACCAAC
The DNA here is from genome assembly GCA_949130495.1 of Sambucus nigra. Classification (NCBI taxonomy): domain Eukaryota; kingdom Viridiplantae; phylum Streptophyta; class Magnoliopsida; order Dipsacales; family Adoxaceae; genus Sambucus; species Sambucus nigra. The sequence goes on from OX422212.1 coordinate 260,244,644, forward strand.
AGATACTTTCAATTTTTAGCCGCAGTTGGCAGAGGGCCTACAATGTCCAGACCCCACTAAGTGAAGGGCCACGGGATGGTGAGTGACTTTAGGTCGCTAGTGGGCTGGTGGACCATTGGTGCGTTCATTTTGCATTTCTTGCACTTTCAAACGTAGACTCAAGCGTCCTTCTGGATGTATGGCCAATAGTATTCTTCCTTCATTACTCAAAATGCTAGCGACCTTCCTCTTACGTGACTTCCATAATTTCCTTTATGCAGCTCATGTAGGACTTGCTCGATGCCCTATGGATGAACACACTGGAGGTATGGACCTGTGAAGGATCTTTTGTAAAGCGGGCAACTTTGACTCTTATCTGATGGGTGATCTTCTTATCACTTGGCAATATGTCACTTTGCAAGTAATCTACTATGGGGCCCATCTAGCTGGGAGATTTCTCTATATGCATAACATTCTCGAGGTTTGACAATTCAGTTATTTGGTTGATGCTCAGCTGTGCAAGGAAATGAATTTGAATTGTTCACCTTAAGTAGGATTCAACCGCTGAGCTTATAGCTGTCAGGGCATCGATATAGCTGTTTTGTCCCCTAGGAAACTGCTGAACATTGATGCGGTTGATGTTAGCCATTAACCTTATCACAGTGGAGATATAGGTTGCCATAATTTCATCTTTTGTATTGAAATAGCCATCTATTTGGTTGGCTGAAAACTACAAGGTGTCTTACCCCAAGCAACTATGCCTTCCATCGACCAGCGATCAGTGCTTCGTACTTTGCTTCGTTGTTAGAGGCTTCAAATCCAAGCCTGATTCCTTGCTCGAGCATTAGGTTTTTGAGGGTAACTAGCATGATGCCTACTCCTGTCCCTCTGGAATTAAAGGATCTATCAACATATGACTTCCAGATGCCTGGGTCTTATGGGACTTCTCTCAAATTACTAGTCTTAGGTCGATCATAGGTTGCTCTCCTATGAACTAAATAATGAAATTGGCGAGGACAGACCCTTTGATAGCAGTCCTCGATTGAAAATAAATACCAAATCTTTCGATCTCAATCGACCATTTAGACACTCAGCCTGAGAGGTCTTATTTCTATAGTACAACTTTGAGGGGGTTCTAAGTAAATATAAAGATGGAGTGGGTCTCAAAATAGTGCTTCAGTATTCTTGAGGCTACCACTAGTGCAAAGGCGAGCTTCTTTAATGGCAGGTACCATAACTCGGCATCTAAAAGAGTTTTGCTTGCATAATATACCGGATGTTGTCTCCTCTCTTTCTCACATACCAAGGCAGAGCTCACATCATGATCTGATACTACAAGGTAGATATATAAGAGATCCTTTTCTCTAGGGATTATAAGAAAAGGGGGCTTGCTGAGGTAGGCCTTAAGATTTTCTAAGGCCCTCGAGCAACCCTCTTTCTATACCACACTCTTAGTTTACTTCAGTAGATGGAAGAACGAGTGGTATTTTTTCAAAGATTTAGAGATGAACCGATTTAGGATAGCGAACATTCCTGTGATCTTTTGTACATTTCTCATAGTTCAAGGGGATTGAACCATATTGTTATCATCGATTCAGTCAGGATTAGATTTTATACCTCTCTCGCTGAGCAAGTATCCAAGGAGGTTTCCTAACTAGGCACCGAAGGAAGACTTACTTACGTAAAGTATCATTCGGTACTTCCAGAGAATTTTTAAGGTCCTTGGTAGGTCGGAGAGGTGGTCATCTTTGAGCTTGATCTTGACGAGCTTATTATTGATATACACTTCTATGGTGTCTCCTATTTGGTCCTTAAACATCCTGGTAATGAACCGTTGATAAGTTGCTCCTGCGTTCTTAAGTCAGAAGGGTATAACTTTGTAACAATATAAGCCAACAGTAGTGATGAAGGTGGTCTTACCTTGATCCGACTCATTCAGAGGGATCTGGTGATATCTGGAGTATGCGTCTAAGAATCTCATTCTTTCATGAGCTGCTATTGCATCCACCAGCCGGTCGATCTTTGGAAGGGGGAAGTTGTCCTTGAGGCAAGCCCGATTAAGATCGGTGAATTCGATACAGACTCTCCACTTCCAGTTGATCTTAGGGACTACTACTGGGTTGGATTTCCATTTGGGGAACTGAACTTCCCGTATGGACCCTACATCTAATAACTTCTCCACTTCATGGTCCACTGCCTTGGCCTCTCTAGAGTTGTCCGGTGGGCTTTCTATATAACTGGCTTAAAGGCTGGATCCACATATAATCGGTGAAAAGTAATGTTGGGATCGATTTCGGGCATCTCGTAGGGCTCCCATTCAAAAATGTACAAATTTCTTTGAAAGAGGGTGACCAATTCCTTCTTCTCGTGGTCAGTAAAGGATGTTCTAATAAAAAATATTCTCTCAGTCGATCCACTCTTGGCAGTGACTTCTTCCAGGTCCTCGACAACCCTCTCAGATGGAAGGAGCCTGGTCTCATCCACTCCTGATCTGCCATATCTTAACTGCTATTTGGAGGGCATCAACTTCTCCTATTCTTCATCTTTATTTCTCGCTTCCTCCACTTTTTTCTCTTATTTGGGGCTCCCATGCAAAAACGGACAAATTACTCTAAGGGAGGGTGACCAATTCCTTCTTTTTGCGATCAGTAAGGGATGTTCCAATAAAAAAAATTCTCTCGGTCGATCCACTCCCAACTACGACTTCTTCCATTCTTTGATGACCCTCTCAGAGGGGAGGACCCTAGTCTCCTCCACTCCTGGTCTTCCATATCTTAGCTATTATTTGGAGGGCATCAACCTCTCGTGTTCTTCATCTTTGTTTCTCGCTTCCTCCACTTTTTTCTCTTATTTGGGGCATATGGTCATTATGAGGCAATTTCTTGCCATTGCTTGATCTCCACAAATTTCAACTACTCTGCGCCTTATCACTCATTTCAATTTCTGATGATAGGTCGATGAGACGACCTTCATCACTTGTAGCCATCCTATGTCGAGGATGGCTTGGTAAGGTGAATCAATATCAATCACAAGAAATTCAATCATCTTCGAGATGCTTCCTGCCCTTACCGGTAGGACGATCTTTCCCAAGGGGATTGTTATCTTTGTAGTGAAGCCAACCAAAGGAATAGTGGCCTCTCTTAGGTCGATAATTCTTAACTTCATCTTTCCAAACAGCTTGAGGTACATTACTTCAGATGAGCTGCTTTAGTCGACGAGTAACCTGTCAATCTTGAAGTTATCTATTATGAGTGTAATAACCAATGAGTCATGGTCTGGACTTCTCACTCCCACCAAATCATAATTTGTGAAGACGATATGCTTTTTGTAGTTGATTTCCTCTGGATGTCGATGTTTACCACATTGGGTTTTGGCTTAATCAATCTAAAAACCTTAAATCTTTACTGTCAACTTCTTCACTTCCATTCGAGTTGCGTCCCCTTGAACGTGCTTGAGGTCAGACGCCCCATGAATTATTGTGAAATTATGGCCGACATCATCTTCGAGAACATTATCGGGATTCTGATTGCCATTTGTAGATATCTTCTCTGCCTTCTTCTCTACGAATTCATTTAAGTGTCCAACTTGAGCTAGCTCTTCGAGGTGGGACTTGAGGGCCTTGTAATGCTCGATTTTATTCCCGCCTTCCTTCTGAAATGCACATCTCAATGCATTATTCCGCTTGGAGGGTTACCCACCCATCTTCTTGGGCCACTTAATGAATGGTTCATCTTTGATTTTTACAGGGATCTTATAGATCATTTTTCCGAAGATGGTATTTATGACTTGGAATTCCTTCGAGGCGTTGCCTTTGTTCCCACTCTTGGGTCCACTTTTCCTCGCATTCTTATTCCCTTTCTTTTGAGTGTCACTTTTTTCACCCCCTTGCCGGCAACCTTGGAGCCACCATTTTATCCTGCACTGGGATGGGTCACATCTTCAACTTTAGGGTATTTCTCGATACGGCTCATTAAGTCGTCGATGATCGTGACCTCTTTCTTAGTGAGGAACTGGTGTCGGAGACAGAAGTGGGGAAAGCCGATCTTAAAGGATGATACAATGACCTTCTCTGAGCAATCCTCGACTTTGTTAAACAACTCCCAGTATCTCTTCGTGTAGTCTCTAAGGTTCCCCTAAGGTTTTTTCTTCATTGTAAGCAAAGCGTCCATACTATTTAGATGAAGTTGTTTGTAATGAAGCGAGTTGTGAACAACTCGGCTAGATACTTGAACTTCCTGATGGATCTGTGAGGAAGCTTCTCGAACCATTTTTCGGTGACATTGTGCAGGCTTAATGGGAAAATTAAGCACATGAGTACATCTTTATGGTTTCATAAGGTTATGGCCTGCCGATATTGTTTGACATGATCGATGGGATCAGTCTTGCCATCGTAAATCTTGAATTTGGGCATCACAAACTTCTTAGGGGCTTTTTCTTCCTCAATGTCACTCGAAAAAGGGGACTTTATTTGATTTCTGAGAGTTTGACCGGCTATCTCTCGTATTGATCTAACACCCCGATGATATGGGTGTTGGTCCATTTATCTTCGGAATAGATTCGTATATCATCGTTCCTTCATCCAGGGATCCTATATCGGTGAGATGATCGTTGCTGCTCGGACTAGTCGTCATTTGATTATCCAGTGCTCATGTATCGATGAGATGATTATTACTGCTCGGACTAGTCGTCATTTGATCTCTGTTTCTCAGACCTTTGCGACCCACCCCCAGGCTCCTTCCTCGAATGAGAGGTTTGCTCGCCTGGGGGCTAGGATGGAGATCCTTTTCCATCTTCTCTAGTCTCCTTTTGAGGAGAGCATTTTCAGCTTCCTATTTCAGAGTGGCCTCCTCCTGTTCTTAAAGCCTGGTCTCATAGGTGTCTATTAGTCTAGAAATCTATGTGGATCTAACTGGCCCATGGATCTCTTTCGAGAGATGCCTCTCTCTGTATAACCTCTGGTTTGAATGATGGATTTTGGACCTTACCCTAGGAAGAATAGGCTTCTCTTGAATATCCCCTCCTTAAGGGGCATTGCTTCTCTGATCGGACATTGCAGGTCCCTACAGGTGAAGGATTTCTTAAAGGAAAAATAACCATTTACTATAGATGGAGGCAATTGTGGTGGCAAATATCTCAACACAAATAATAATGAAAGATAATCACTAGGAAAAGAAGAACGATAAAGATCACAATCACACAACACAAAGATGTACATGGTTCGGCGAATTGCGCACGTCCACGGACAGGTTTACTATTATATTGAGTGTCTCTGAAGAGAAGTTTTTCTATATGCCCTTTGCCCCGGGCTAGGGGTACAATATATATTCCATAAAAGAGAGAGAGGCGCTGATAACCACCCCATTATCCCACTATCCCCAGAATATATCCTCCGAGACTTTTGGGGATAGGCTAGGTCAAGTCCTCAATTCTAACTATTATTTGGAGCATCCCATAATTTGGGGCGGATACCTCTTATTTTTAATTGGGCTTTGTTCGACTACTCTCATGGGACTGAAAGTGGAAGAATGTGACCACACTATAAATTGAGTATAATATAACTCACCATGGGTTAATTAGTATAAATGGTTACATTAGAAGAAAAGCTTGTCAAGATTAAATCTTATTTTTACAATCAATAAAATATAGAGTTGTCACCCTCTAAATTCTCATAAAATCTTAATTGATTTTGGGAATCGACGAATATCCCTAAGATTACACACACAGGGTCATAAACACAGAGCATATACGATATACACAATCAAATCTCCTAGGCATAAAATCAAGAACAACCTAACCCATTTAAACTAATCTAATCCATCAACAAAGGAAGCAAAATATTTAATCCAGGACGAGTTAAATCAATATCAACCTAAACTAAATTATCTAGAAAGAATTGACGAGAAGATATATAAATCTTGTATTGAAATTAAGTAGGAAAGCAAGAGATTACGAAATACAACTAACAAATAATGCTTGGGAACAACAATGGAAGATTATATATATGGGGAACACGATTAATAGAAAACTTTCATACAAAGGTGGAATGAATCGCTAAAATGGAGAAAAGGAAGACATCCCAATCAAAACCCTAACTAAACCTAAAATAATGGATTCTGAACAAATAAACATTCCACATACTATTTATAGTATGTGGAATAAAGCAAAGGGGAAAAGAAACTTAACTAGCTCAAATTCCAAAATTATGTTGGATCGATGAAATCGATTGATCGATGGATGATTATGGAATATGCACAATGTCTTCGATCCAAGTCAATCATTCATTAACTGAATGATCGATGCTTTTGATTGATCGATTGATGCACTATTTTCTGAGACAATTTTTCTTATTTGAAGTAAAAAAACTTGCATTACAAAATCAACTCTAACATTATCATCCAGATTCAAAATGAGAATAGTTTACGTCCACGTAAAGATAACTAAACGAACTACACTTTCATGGAGACACACTGGGTGGGACATGAAGTATGAAGATAAAAATTCCCTCAAAGTTGCATCAAATGATGAACTTCCCCAAAATGTTTCCAAGTGCCCCGTTAAGCATTCTAATACCTACAAAATCTCACATAAATCATAACAACATATATATATATATATATATACATAAAAGATTAAAAATAATAAAAATATACAATATTCGTGACGTATCACATCCCCTAACATGGACATTGCTGGTCCCTAGTGATGAAACAAAACAAGATCCATCCAATTACGAGAGGAAACAAAAATAAGTAAAAATAAAAGATAGCAGTGCCACTTTCGCATGCGAACAATTGCATTTACCATATGTAATAAGTTGTTAAAACCCTAAGTTACAATAGAGGACGAGTATTGTCCCGTGAGGGTTTTTAGGGATGAAACCCGCAAACATCGAGTTTCCTAAAAAAATATGCCCAACATCAAATGCAACAAGCCCAATAATAATGAAAAATATTTCAAAATTTTATTTCGAATTAACATTATAGAATGAACTTCATATAATTGCAACCATAAGGGTGGGAGGAAAAGCGAGCATATGCAATGTATGATTTAGTAAAACTTTTACGAACCGGATAAGCCTTAAATTGTAGCATGGATATCAATCCTCATGGGATATTACACACAACAAATGAAAGCACTCTGAAATAGTGCGTAACACGGGACATGCGGCCATAAAGAGTAATTAAAAATTGAAATTGGTTTGCACACATGTTATGAATGAAGAACGCTATGTATAAAATGAAAATTTGCAATCTCAATGAGAGATACCATTCATTATGGGAGGCGAAACACATTTTCACAAACTATTGTAATTATTATGACTTTTTAATTAAATTTATCCTATGATCACATAGGAATTTATGGGTTATAATGTAGAATTGGGGTTAAGGCTATGCAATGGAGGGAATATGTATGGATTCAAAGGTGTTTATGGGAAAACACTTGGGATAATGAAAAATCGTTTGTCATTTCAAAATTAAAATCTGATTTCCATAACAATAATTGGATATGATATTGAGAGTAGCAAAGATTATTAAACACTATGTACAGTATGGAAATACATTATCCTTCTATGGTTTTCTTCTTTTTACTCTTTCTTTCTTCTTCTTTTGTTTCCTTATTTTCTATTTTCTTTTCTTTTTCTTCACTTTTTATTTTGTTTCACACTCTCGCATTCTTAATTGAAATCAAGTAACAAGAACATCAACTAATCCTAAATATCATTCCAAAAAAAGGTATGGTTGATGATACATATGGTTTAAAAATCTAATTTTGATTTGGTTATGGGATTTTGGGTTTTGAAATGAAAGTCAATGTTTAGTCTCGAACAGGTTAACAAGGCGAAACATTTACGGTGAGTTCAAGGTCAATATGGGTGTAATAATAAAGTGGGCCTATTATCATTTTCTAAATTTTACGTAATTCTTGAGTTAAAAAAAAATGTAAAAATCATGACCAAGTAACACATTTCACATATAAATTCAATTAATGAATGAAAAAAGGAAATAATAGTGAGGTTACTAAGGAATGGAACGTTTCAAAGGAGAAAGAGTAATGTATAACACTCACAAATGAAGAAAAGACCAATGCTCACTTGGTGTAAGTTTATGCAATTCAACAAATGATTATAGAGTTATAAAGGCCTTAAACCATATCAATTAAATAAGAAACATGCATGTGCCCATGGGTTCAAAGTTTAATTCATGGAGTTTCTCATAATATCAATGATTCGAGAACTAAAGCCTTATAACTTCTAAAATCGAGAACATGCATCATTGAATTATCTATTAGATCGAACATTTATTGAAGTTTATCATCAAAAACAATGTCAGAATACCCAACAAATGAGAAAAAATAAATATTTTTTTGTGAAATTTTAAATTTACTTAACAAAGCCATACTTGGAAGGAACATTTGATCAAATCATGGAAACTACCAATGAATGGGAACAATATCCCAGACTCCTAACTTAAACCTTGCATCATCTCATATAAAAATCAAGAACCAGGTTAAAGAGAGGAAAAGATAAATATTACTCATAATGAAGAGATCTTTCGAAAGTACAAGTCCATAGATTTGACAAAACATGTTAGCACTGAGCATAATAAAAAGAATAATAAAACTTGAATAATTACACTAGACGATAAGTAAAAACAAAAAATCAACCTAATATATACAACTTGCAATTTTAACTTCTAACTAACTAAAATTTTAAATGTCCACCCAAAATAAAATTTGACTTGGAAGTATAATTAGTGTCCCTCATTTAAGTGTATATCTTCTGAAAAAAGAATTTCATTTTCACAAAGGAAGGAATGTATAAGGCGTACGAAATAAACCATCAGAAATTAAAAAAATTTGGCGGATGATGGGGGTTTTGTATTAAACGAGTGACGAGTACACATAGGACACAAAAACAATGAAGTTTCCTCCTACAGATTTTTTAATTGGAATGTTAGGTGGGACACATGGAGGAAATATTTCCTTCACATAAAGTAACTTGAATATGTAATCCTCATCATTGAAAGGGTTAAACATTTTAAATTTTTGAACCAAATCATGGGATACTTGTAACGGGTCAATAATGGGGAATGATAATGGGAAATAAAAAATTCAACCCTTAAAAATGAATCATCATCACTCAAAGATCGAATTTCAAAGGGGAAAGAATCACATTCATTGAAATATTCTTTTAAAATTATTTCAGGTGAAACACAAGTGTCTACCTCCTTTTTATCTTTCAAAGACGAAATAATCTCGTTGTAAAGCGGTTGAATTTTCATATACTCCCCGTTTTTGTTCTCCATTATGCTATAAAAAAGCATGGTTTTTTTAAAACTAGGTATCCTTGGATGTAGAACCTCAGATTACTCATTTGGTTGAAAAACATTCTTCCACTTCAAAAGTCTCGGAAGAAAAATCATCATTGAATTCTAATTATAAAAACTATTCTTTTCCCCAAAAAATTATCTTCTTCCTGATAATGGTTTTCAATATTTCATTCTCAATAATGCATAATCCTTTATGTAGTATCACAGGTGAAAGTGGGGATTTTTTAAAATGAAACGTTTCAAAACTATCCTTAGAATAATTAGTATAAGAATTTTGAAAGTTATTGCAACAAGTTTTAACATTCTTGTTATAAGGATCTTGTGGCTCCTTATCGTAAAGATTATTCTCATAATTCCCATAATCCATGATTTTACTTTTGTAATACTCACTCAAAGTTGTTTTATATGTTTTATGTTTTTGACTTTGCGAGTATTCACCAAATGTCATATGTTTAGGGGAATTTTTAGAATTATCATTGCAATTATCGAAAATAGAGGAGTAATACATGCTTACCCCGATAAGCTGACTCTCTCTCTAATATAACCCTTTTGTCTCCCAAAAATTCTACCTAGTCTCTTCCTCCCCTTCCATGGCTTCGGCCCCCTCCTTCAAGGGGGTAAACCCTCGTACCATCCTTTACAATATTTTAACCTCAGCCAACATACTATTCCTTTAAACCCCTATTTGAAAAAATCATTTGCTGAAGTTGCGGGAAAGTTTGCTTTCACCCCCAATTGAGTCTCCAAACTAGTGGTCATTCTCAATAATGAACCTAACTTAGTCTTCTCTAAAGATGAATTATCTACCTTGTCACAACCTTTTCAATATAATCATATAGGCAAATTCTCCCATGGTCGTCATTTCTATTGATAAAATTGGAAAATCTAGTTCATTTATGGGTTTAAAATGTTCAATCTCTAGTGGTGTTACTGATTTTAAACACATTTCAATCAGATGTGTTTTAGAAGAAATTTTTATTAAGGTATGGCTTAGATAAATTTGGTATGTCCTTGGCCACCCTATAAGACTTTTTAAATGGTTTCATGACTTTCCTCTTTCTAAAGAATCTCACATTTCTCTTGTTTGGATATCAGTGCCCCTTCTTCCAATTAATTTATATGAGAAACCTTGTATCTTGTCAATAGTCTCTGCTTTTGGAACCACTCTTAAGGTCGATGGTACTACCTAATCATTATCAAGGACTAGTATGGATATAATTTGTGTGGCATTAGATCTTACTAGAACTCCCACTAAGAGAGTTTGGATAGGGTATTGGAACAATGGTCAAGGTTTTTATCAATACGCCGAATATGAAAACTTAGCATATTTCTATTCAACCTGCTCTTGAAGAAGCCATTGCCTTGATTCATGTAAATCGCCTTCATAATTTAAAGAATCAATTGTGCATACTCATAATCCAAATCAAAAAGTTCCAACCAAAAATTCCCAACCACCTTCCAATCTTCATTGCATAAACATTGTCCATGATCTGGTAGGTAATGTTAATTATAATGCAATTTTCTCGTCATATGATAGATGGAAGATTAAACAAGTTACACTAGTGATGAGTGAAGAGAAGAAACAAATGACCAAAGAGATGGTGAAAACCAGTTTCAAGAACACAAACAATTCTGATACTCATGTGGATACTTTTGTTAATAAAATCTCATAAAATCCTAAGGTTGACTCTATGCTCAAATATGTTATTGACCATCCATCTCCCCCTTGTCAGTTTAATTAAACTACCATAACCCTTTGTCTATTGTAATACCCCCAATTTTGTGAACTTGGAATTTAATGCATTCGATAATTTATTAATAAAATAATAATGTGGTTAATAAATATTACTCAAGAGAGGGAGATAATGATTAATGTTGTGTGGTAAATTTACTAAGTGGATAGTAAATAATTTATGGAAATTATTATACGTCATAGAGAGTGAGATTGGTGTAATTAGATTTATCTCAACTGGGAGTCGCATGTAGATTAAATTGAGGCCGAGATAGGATATTTGTTTAGAGTGACTTGGATGCCGATTTAGAGGTTAGGAATAACTCCATAAGGGAAAAATAGATAAAATAGTATACCCAAGGGTGTTGATTGGGTTTTGGGATAATTTTAGACTAAATCGGCACCGTATGAGGGCTTTTTAGTCATCTAGTAACCAAGGGTCAAGAGACCTACGAATTTACCACATCTTTATCAGCATATAGATGGGAGAGGATAGGGTTTGGAGGTCAAAACACCAAGAGAGGACATTAGAGAAGAAAGATAAACCATTTGTGGAGCCTAAGAGAGAGTTCAAGAATAATTGGAGCGTGTTCTACCACCACAATCAATCTTGGAGTGAGGATTGTAAGAGAAGGTGCACAATCCATGATCTAAACTACCAAATTAGTTCGTCTAACATAAGGAAAGTGTTTATTTACAATTTCTTTTGAAGTTATAATGCCCATGTGCTTAGGCTTTCTAAATATATTCAATAAATTGATGTTCTTCGAAGAAAATAATGATTAGAACTCATGCTTTGGGTATGAATTGCATGTAGTATGATTTAACATCTGTAGAGGATAATAAATCAGAGAGTATGGGATAATCACCACGAATTAAATCTGGGTTTTATCTTAAATATGAATAAAGATCATAGAAATATTGGGTTTTCATGAATAGGTGATTTGATCCATTCTTTTATAGAAATCAAATGTTTTGATGATAAAATTTCATTAGAAATCATCCAAATGCATGTATATAATGTTTTGGATAATTGTTTTTGAATTTGGTGGATAAGCATGTGAGCTATGATAATTAAAATGGTAAAAAAACACTTGCGTAAAGGAAGAAGATGACTTGCTATAAAACAAATTAATGTGTCCCAAGGGCTAATCTATTCGGCAAGGTGAATTGATTCGACCCTATGGAGAATTGATTCGGTTTGCCAAATTTGCCTATTTTCCCTTTTTGGCCTAGAAAATCCTACAGTCTTGTCGGGAAAATTTTTGGGACTTTATTAAAACATGATGAATGATATATTGTATTATTGTATGCCTATGATGAGGGTTGTCTTAGCCTTAATATGAGGATTGAGGCAAGGATTTAATATACTTACATCGAGGCGTAATTAATTCGAGAGAAGGAAAATGAGTTACGGGGATTTTAAGTTAGTTTATGTTATAGACCAGTAGTATATGATAGAGCTAACTACTGAATTTATTGAAGGGATAATTAGAACCCTGAGAGTATAGAGAAAAACTACGATTAATATTATAGACACCCCATTCTGTTACCCCTTAAATTCTCCTTAGGTCCTTAGCACCACCCTTCATCACTACAAACCCAGGTCATACCCCGAGTACTGACCTAGAAGCCATCGAGAACTCCCAAGCTCCATTTGACCAAAAGTTAAAGTCTTCAGATCGACCGAGACTGAATGAATCTTTAAAGGGCCTTGAATCCCCTTTCCAATGGTCTGCTCTGTGCGCGATTCTGACTTACGGTACGAACGAATGATCTGTGTTACTTCGAAAGGTCACCGAATGTTTCCAGGGCCCGATTGACCAAAGTCAACTCCCCGAAACCAGATCAAACTCTTTGGAATGTCAAAGTACATATCCTAACCTTTCCAATAGTCCACCCCGGGTGCGATTCGGACTTACCATACAGACAAACGATCCGTTTGGGTCCAATAATTCCCCGTCCAATAGACCAATGAATGCTTCCTACCCACATTTGACCCAAAATCAACTCCCAAACCCGGGATTGGTACAAAGGACTTTCGAAGGTCCCTAAATTACCTTTCCAACGGTCCACCCCGTGCGTGATTCGGATCAACAGTTTGCGCTCTGCGACCGATTTTCCAAAAAGGCCTGAGAGACACTGCCAAACGGCAGGTCCCAGACCCTGCCTATCGACAGTGTGCCTAAACGCACCTGCTGATTAGCAGGAACAGGGATATGACGATCGGCAATGCCCTGGGCCTATAAAAATGAGGCCTTTACCCCATTGAAAAAAAGCCCATATCAGAAGCATATCATTCTCAGCAAATCTAGAAAACCTCTCTCGAAGTCAGCGCCATTTCGACATCAAAATCCCTTTCCAACCTTCATTTTTCCTCATCCTTTTCATTAAACTTGGTGAATTAATCACTCCCATCATCATCCAAGTGCAAGGGTTTCTCTCCAACATTCAAGATCAAGCTCAAGATCTTCAAGAAGGTCCAATTTCCTCAACTCTCTCCTTAAATTCTCATAAATTCGCAGCAACTTGTTTTATTACGTAGAAGTTTTATTCTCTCATCTCACATATCCTAATATACTTTTTTCTTAGTATTATTGGACATATCTTATTTTCATACAAATAAAAAACCCAAAAAACAAGAAAAAGAGGGTTTGCTTATAAATTCCAAACGGGAATTCTCACAGTTTTCTTACACTTTTCTCCCAACTAAAACACTTTTTTCTACACACACACACACACACACACACGAATAAGAGAATTCCTAAGTTGGATTTATGGGATAAACCCCACCGCTCCTTTTGCATCCGAACTACGTGGACTTTGATGCCTCTATAGGCTACGTAGGCGCCTCAGGGTAAAAATCGAGATTCGACTCCTATTTTTACTTTTTCTCTCATCTCCTATTATCTTTAAATTCAATCCTCCTAGATTACATATATATACATATATTTTTCCTTAGTGGCGTATTATTGCACATGCGTAGTCGTTCCATCGTAACGATCAACGTAAGGATAATCACGTAAATCCTATTTTCTAATATTTTTATACCTTCCTACGGATGACTCGCTTTACCTCTTCCATGGTACAATTCAATAATTCTTATCTTCACTTTATATACACATGCACACATATCACGGGGAAAATAAAGGAAAATAGCAAAAACCCATGAGAGACCGTAAGGGCGGAATGGGTGCCTAACTTCGCATTTCGTAACTTAGCCTCCCTACCTTTTTCGAATCATTTTTGTTTCGTATGCATCAGTATATCTTTGGAAGTTGTCCTTCGGGATGGCTCCCCTTCTTTTGTCTGTTATGATTAAAATAGACTAGCGACTCTATCTCTCTACATTTTTCACCTCACCCAAATGACATCGGTCGAAGCGCTCCCAAGAGGGATGCGCGGGACCTAGGATCCTCCCTCATACCGCCCGCCCATTGCGAGGATCGGGGATGGCAATAGTGGAGACTCTACTGGGGACTTATGAGGGCCAGACTCTATTTACATGGGTGTTATGTTTGTTTATATTTTTCCCCTATTTGCATATTCCCCTTTATTACTCGTGTGTACCTCATGCTTATTCTTCTATTCACACACTTGCAAAAAAAAATCCATATACACTTCGCACCACGTGCACCTAGGGTCACATATATGCAGATGTTTCACACATCACCCATCCATACTTGGTGTACCATTGTACTTGTACTTTACTCCCCGTTTGGCAAAATCAAGAAAGACATTCTCATAAGATACTAATAATAGGATCATTCATGATTTACACAACATCACTAAAGAACATTGTTATTTACCAAATTTTACCCAGTAACTGGAGGGTCACTTCGTGATGGGAGTTGGTCCGGCTGGGCGCAGTTAGCCTAAGTGATATGACTCTCACCTTCCATTGCCCATGTACCTTCAACGTATATTGAATGGTTACTCCGCATTGTACCGCTTGGCCGAAGTCATGAAGGGAGGTAGATCGCAGGTAACTCATTCACGTACACCGATTATATCGAATTCGCTCTCACACGTACCGTCCCCACGAGGTATATAGTAAGGCAATTCACGTACACTCAGGTATATCAAATGGCTTGTCCACACGTACCGATTGCCCGCAAGAGCAAAACGTATATCGTGGAAGTCATGCCAAAGTGGGGAACCCTTTCTGATTCACCCAAAAAACTGCATACCCGCATATATGTGTCAAGCTTAGGACATACATGTTAGATTATCGATTTCTACCCAAAACTCTGCTGAAATTCTGGGTTGGCCTGCCGCCCGAATTCTCGCGCATTTTTAAATGGGACCCTGTCCATGAGCCTGGTCAGAAGTCCAGCCTTAGCTTTGCATATATTACAATCCTAACTATTTCAGGCTCGGGTTCCATCCGACATTTCATTTTGTATTTAGGAGAACTAATACAAGTGAAAACATAATAATAATAATCATGCTGAGACCGTCTCTCCTTTCTTTATCAAAAAAATCCAAAAAAAAAAATTCTCCCCGCTTTATCAAAAAGCCAAAAATATTTTGTCTTCCAATCTCAAAAAGAAAAAAGAAAAAAGAAAAAAAATATCAAAGATATTTTCATCCTTTTTTTTCCTCAAAATAAATCCCATTTTTGCGCCTTCTAAGGTTAATCTCAAGCCCTTAGCCTAGCTCCTTATTGGCTTCGGTCTTTAGTCAAATCACCTTGGAGTCCTGTTCTTTCCCATCTTACTTATTTCGAGTCCGGTATCCATCCACTTTCCATGGAGAACACAAATCAAGTCCCCGTTGTGTAGCCGGATCTGACGGCAGTCCTACCTCAGCTTGTGTCCAAGATTCACAACCTCCAAACTGAGGTCCAAGAGATGCAACAAAACCAGGTTCCTTAAGAGCCCGAGGCCCTATTTCCTCATGCTATGGGTCCACCTAATCCAATCTGGGTTCTCGAAGAGTATCATCATGCTCCACGTGCCCTTCTTGCTAATGGGCCACCGCCTGCCCAGCTTTCGATGCCAAATATTGGCCAACTTGGGGCCAAATTGCCTATGATCATTGATCCGAAGGAAGAAGAGCTGAACCAAGTCAAAGAGGAACTTAAGATACTCACAAAGAAGTTTGACCAAGTCAGAATCTCGGGGAATTACATGGACTACAACCACATGTGTCCTTATCCTAAAGCGAGGTTACCCAAGAAATTCAAGATGCCAAATATCGAGAAATTTGGAGGAAATGGACCCCCGATTATTATTCTCCACAACTATCACCGTTCCATAACTCTACTAGGGGCTTGATAAGAAGTGATGGCCCAAATGTTTTAGCAAACCTTGAAGGATAGCTCCCTCCGATGGTCTTTGTCTCTCTAAGAGTCTAGAATCCGTAGCTAGGGGATGTAGCCCGAGAATTCATATCGTAGTATAAATACAACAAAGAGCTTGAGGTTACCCGCCGTGATTTAGAGCTGCTCAAATAGAATTCTGGGGAATCAGTCAGCAACTTCATAGCCCAATGGAGGGAAAAAGTAGCAACCATGACCAATTGGCCTTCTGAGGAAGCACAAGTTAGTAGAGTGAAGAAGAACTCTTACCCCATGTTCGAGCAACAATGGGAGGACAATACTATCGCCATTTCCAAGATCTCAGAGAAGAAGGAGTTAAAATTGAGGAAGGTCTTGATAAAATAGATGTCGAACCGAAGAAGGTGTCTGGACAGTTCACCCCCCAGGAAATATGATAAGCCTTCCAGTGCTGTAGTCTCAACCATCAACAACATATCTCAACCACTTCAAGGGCACCAAAAAATTACCCTCTCCCAGTCCGAAAGGAATACACCGAGCTCCATGCTCCTCTCTCCAAAGTCTATAAATCCCTACTAAGACAAAACCTTATCAAACCCTTGGATCCTCGTCCATTACCAAATCCACTCCCAAGAAACTTCAAAGCAGATGCCCATTGCGCCTTTCACCAAACAACTCTCCATACCACTGACCAATGCTTTCACCTCTGAAACATAATCCAAGGTCTAATTGACCGGGGTACCATCGCCCTACTAGCAAATCCTATGCCAAACACTACTCACAACCCACTCCCAAATCATGCCAATGCCATATTTCTAGAAGAGAACCCATAATTCGATCCCTCAACTCAAATCACACCCATATACTCTCCTAAACCTCTCCAAATTTGACCATATCTCCTCTTATACCCTGCTAGCCTCGCTGATAAGGCACTGTCACTCCTTATTAGAGCATGCATCGTTGTCCATACCCGTTCTGAAAATAGAAGTATGGAATTATCAGAAGTATTAAACTAACTCCTAAAGTTCAGGCTAAAATTGTCCTCACAGATGATCCTTGATTGCCAAAGGTTCAGTACGCTATTCTTGGAAGCATGGAAATGGGCGCGAGAGTCAGATAATTGGTTAGTACCGTCTGATGAAGTTAGTCTAGATGATGTTGTCCAGATTATGGCAAAATTATTCTGACAAACCAATAACATTTGCAGTATCACCAAGTTATTCTACACTTTGAAGCTACAAAGGCGCCTGGTCCCTTCACCCTTACACATCCCCACCGATTGGGATGACCTGTATGAAGAAGCTGTTGAAGTTAATGAATGTATCAACTTTACATGGAAAGACAAAATTGTTTCCACCGGATGGGGGAAGAATTCGAAGATTCGTATGAAGAGCAAGCTTCAGAGAAAACTGGCCCAGTATCCGATATATGTGGGATGATATCATTTAAAGAACTTCTTAGAGTAATAAATAAGGTGGAGAAACAACCCAAGGTTGATAAGGAAATGGGATTCGTTTCTTCCCTTCTTCAGTAAATCACATGACCAGATCACGGAGGCATAACCAGATCCCAAGCTCACTACCAGCCAATGACAAGGGGAAGGGCATGGAAAAACTTCGTATGCTAGAGCCTCGAGGAGAGCAAGATCCTCGATAAACTAAAGAAAACTCAAGATAACATCACTCTATGGGGAATTTTCATGTCTTCTCAGCTGCACATAAACCCTTTGATCAAGTTGCTCATTAGACCCACAGTTCCTCCTATTACCACACCAAAAGAAGCGGTAAATTTGGTCGGATCCTTGACCTCTACTCGAATTTTATCCTTTTATAAAGAAGAAATCACCACAATTGGGCCAAACCACAATCATGCACTCAACGTCTCCGTCGAAGTTATGGGGAAGGTTGTGCCACCCTCTCTTGTTGATAATGGATCCACCTTGAATGTGTGTTCGCTGAGAAACTTCAAATGTTTAGGACTGAAAGAAAGAGACCTCGCTCCAACCTTCGCTGCTGTGCATGCCTACGATAATACTCGTCAGGAAGTGATGGAATCCATAAAGCTTATAATAGGGGCTGGCCCTATAAACCCTGTCGTCGAATTCCAAGTTATTGACATCCCAACTTGTTTTAGTTTGTTACTAGGATGACCTGGGGTCCACAATATCAAGGGTGTATCTTCCTCACTTCATCAGAAATTGAAGTTCTTCACCGATGGATGGGTCATCACCATTTTGGGCGATGACGATAATGCCTAGGGTGCAAGTACCAGCTATCCCATTCTTAAGATACATCACGGGTAAAATGATATTCTCCTATCAGGATTCTAAGTTGAACCACTCATACTCCCAGCAGGGGACGACTTCAAAGAAAGGGTTTGTCCAGAATACGACCCTCATGGCAACGTTAATGTGATTCGTATGTTTCGAAACATGCACTTCATGATCGAACTAGGGGTAGGAGAAAGACAACAAGGGATACTCGAGCCGATTGAACTGAAGAAGGCTTTCCCTCCTTTTGGTTTGGGGTATCAACCATCAGAACAAGAGTTGAGAATGATCCGGCAGTCTCGACCAAATAGAGGACTAGACTGCGTCCAGACTATTCCAGGTGATTCCTTGAATGGACGATTCATCAAAGAGGGCGAAGATTTCCACTTTTGCAACTTTCCCGAACCATGGTATGACCATACAGACAAGAAGATGAAGCCTGAAATGGATATCTTTTTCCAAGGCAGCTACCCATGGGCCGAGAGTTCCTAACACCATGTACAATCATTCATCAAAGATATAGAAGAGACTGAGGAAAGTGACTCTAAAGATTCCTTCAACTTACAGACACTAGGTCTCACACTTTGCATGTTTCACTCAGGAACTACATTACCGAATCCGTCCTAACTGATTAAAGTTGTTGATACACCTCTCCTCAACTGGCATCATGTGCCAGTTCTACCCGCTAAAACCTCCCCTAATCCTAATGTTCACCTCATTTCTTTTTCGATTGTCTATCCTTGTTCAAATGTAATCGAGTCCACCTTTGATGAGGTTCTAGTGACACCCCGCCTAATAAAATACCGGGCGATCACTCCTATATAACATTAAAACAGGAGTATCATATGGTTCATTCTTAGCATCACACTCGAAAACCAATTTAATTACTAATATACTATTAGGCCGACGTCAAAATTTTAAATTAACAAATCTTTTTAACCAAACCATTCAAATAAAACAATTACAACAGTTTACATGCACCAACTGAAATGAAATAAAATAAAATAATTGAACATTCGGTACAATAATACAACCGAATCGAATGCTACACAAAAAGGCGATAAAAGAATAAATGAGTGTAGTTGGGAAATAAGCCCGAATGTTTCTACAATACCTCCTATCTAGATCTCAATGATCGAAGCGTCTAATATAAACCTGCTTGCATCCACAGCTGCTGCATCAAATGTCTAACTCAAAAAAAGCATCATCAAGGTGTCCCTGTGTCTAGACACCTATATATATATATATATATATATATATATATATATATATATATATATATATATATATATATATATAGAGAGAGAGAGAGAGAGAGAGAAAGACGAAAAATAGATAAACGGGTCAGATCCCGATTTCTGAAAACATTTTAGCAAGTGCTTAAAATCCACATTTTAAAATATGTTATTTCTCATATTTAAACTGGTATCGCTCTCACATGAGATACACCTCACCCCTCTTCTAATAGTGCACAACTAGCGCATACCTATTAAAAAAACCTAGTTAAGCTACCATGTCTAACTAATGAAATTACCCGTATTTTAATAAACCTCATCAATTCGGGTACTAAGGACTAAACTTCTCCCCATTCCCAACATTATGTTACGTTCGTGCGTGGGGTGTCTCGCAAAGAGAAATCCAAACAAGGAACCCCCCCCCCCCCGATACATTTCTACGTGACAATTTTGATCATCGGGATCCATTAGGCCTTCAGTACATAACATATTTATACCATCCCATATTTATTGATAGTTCTCATTAGAACCTATGATCCATATTCATATAAATCCGGATATAAATCTACCGGAAGGAATATGTCACTTTATTCATGCTTCTCCTTTTTATATAGGGTTAGGTTATATGATATATCATCTCATATATATACAATATACTTTCGCAACAAGTATATTAGTTATCCATAAAGGACACCAAACAAGACTTAGGTATACGCACATTATTCTCTTTATGCATACAAATCAATTTATATAACAATATATCGCACTATTGCACCCTGGTTAAGAAACCCCTTGTATCGTTATAAAGTTGAAGCATTTATTCCTTACTTATCTACTTATACGCACAGTAGAAAGTTCACATATAAATATAAATGTACATATTAGTCACACATATAATATATATACTAACGGCACCCCACATAGGATCTATGGTGTTGGCATACTCTGCTATCAAGTCCCCGTATCACACAAACTAAGGGAAATACTAGTTTGGAATCACTCTCGAATTGTATTAACACAAAACACATACAAATGGAGGCGAAGCATAGCTCCAAGTCACTAAGAGGTCAGCAAATACCCTTACGTCTGTTAGGACCGTTTGACTGTCAATCAGATAGCCTGTACCAAGGAGTTCTTTGTTCTAGGGTACAAGTCAATATCCCCCATAAAGGTCCCATCGAGATAAGACTGTCCCGACGCGGTAACCTCCGTGATAGCAAGTAGTGCAAGCATGATTTTTATACATATATAATATAAGGGTATACTCATAGCGCATACAATACATCCCATACGTAGTATATTTATATCTTGGATATCCTACGCATTTATCAATTTTAACAGTTTTCAATATATTATTTTCTGAGCTTTTCTCACCGCACAATGATTATATCAACAACATCGATATATTATTTATCTCTTATCAATCTTTTATGGCTATAATCTCCAAACTCTTATAGCGATAGCCAATAGCCTCGAATATTTTCATTCGCAATAATATAAGCCGTCACATAATTAAAATACCCCAATGCGTATTCCATTATTTAATATTCAAATCACACCTAAATATCTCTTTAAGTATTATTCCTCACGAACACCCCTATGTGGGTAAATCTTGGATTTTACTTTCAACTAATCCAAAATACACGCCTTACTAAAAAAAATATTTAAAAGTCCCCACACTATTTTTAGGAACCCCAAATATTTATCTCCAAAGAATTTTAGCCTTTTATTTTTCCAATTTCTAAGTGCATTTTCGAGTTGGTGATTTCACCCCGGAACTTCCATCTTATAAAAATCATAACAATTCGAAGAAAAATTATAAAAATATGCAGTTGGCGCTCATGAGACTGTATCGAAAAGATCTACAACTTTTGTGTTTTGACCGAGAGCTGAATCAGCTGTCTTTCTATCCGAAACAGTCCGGAAGTGATGCTAGTCACTATTCACATTCTTCTCCAAAAATCCAAACCTCCATTAAAACATCTCCAAGCTTTTTATCTCCTCTCTCATCATCATTCAACCTCAAATAACCATAAATACACACATTCAAAGGGTTCTAATCATCCTAGAACCCAAATCCAACAATTAATTTCAACTAATTTCTAGTTTCTCAAATTGGGTATAAATCGAGTTATATCCGTTTTAATCTTTCGAAAACCCGCTTGATCCACGAAATTTCAACCAAAAAATATTTAGTTTTATACCAATTACCATATGAGAAATTAAACACACTAAATCATAAAGCAAGTGAAACACTTGCCTCGTGGATTAAATCCAACGACCACTCGTCGAATCTTGCGAATTTTGGCCGGAAATCTCTTCTTGTCTTCTCTTTTCTTTCTTCTTCTTGTCTTCTCTTATTTCTCTCTTCTCTATCTCTCTCTTAGGGCTGATATTTAGGAGAAATGGGGGTTTCCACCTCTTTAAATCCGAAATTGAGTATATACCCAATTGTTAAATGACTCGTGTACTCATTAATGAGTCCCCACTAGTTCAAAAATGCCTGGAACCCAAATACTACCCCCGGGTACTCTATTTTGACTATCTCAGCCATTTCGAACCCAATGGCGGAGTCGAAATCTCCATCCGAGTCACTTAACTAAAATTCACTATTTTGACCCAACACGTTCTATACGCGTGTTTTCCAAATTAAAATATTTCTCTTTGTCGCTTTACCCAACTGCGACATGTAATAAAAATAATCTACTCATATACTTAGTCTCGAAATGTAATCCACGTAAATATTAATCTGTCACTCGAAAACTAATATTTACTATTCACTTTATCATATTGAATTTATTTAATTTCACTTATTAATCCCAGAATTACTATTCATAATAATTTCCTCATATTACCAAATTAAATTCACAGTGTAATGTAAATACCTTTAAAAGTGCGGGGTATTACATACTTCCCCCCTTACAAAAGAATTTCGTCCTCGAAATTCGGATATAACCTGTACCACTACTCTAGGATCGGTATATACATTACGTCCTAGTTTAACCAAATTTAAATATAGCCTAACACAATGGCCTCCCACTATATTCCAGCCATCTCAAGGCGTATGCTCATATATATATAGTCTTCGCATCTCTATATATTTATCCAAATCTTGCACCTTTTTATTAAGACGACTTGGCGCAAAATATTTATTATTAATACCATGTCTACTAGTCTCACACAGTAGAAATATTCACAAATCCATATATATACATATAGGCATATCATCCTTATACATATATATATATATACTAATCCTGTACCCCCGGGTTAACACCCATTAGTGCTCTTAATAATAATATCACATAATAGGCATACACACATCCTATTAAGATTCATAGACATATTCCCAGCCTAATCATACACATCTCATACATATTTTATTCTTATCGATATGTATTGTATAAATATTCAGATTCCTATCTCTCTCCTAATCTCGAAGTTACATTCCTTATACCGAATAATTAAAGTATTAACTCTCATATACTCTTCCGAAATTTGGTACTACATATACTCCGTCTTTCCTTGGAGTATTCTAACAAAACAATCATGTGCAAGCCACTCGTCAATACTAGTTCGAGTAAGACTCCTCTCTACTTTCTCACAATAATTTGGTATCCCTTTCATTAAGAGGTACCTTTCAAATGCCTTTCCATAGCGTTTCAATCCATCTCGAGTGTGCTAACTCTCGTTGCACATAAATGCTTGAATTATCGTCATTCTCACACGACATTGAATTCGTCATACCATTTTACCTTGTTTATAGTCGCACTTCAGACATATATTATACATACTTATTTTCATGTCACTCCATCTAAGTCATTTTTGGGATTTACTAATCAGGGTACCCATACCCCCTATCATCCGTGCATATATGCACCACCATTGCAAACATTTTTATATATCACACTCACTCTAAATAATGGGCCTCATTTCATTGGCCTGGTATGTGACACCCCGCCTAATTATATACCGGGCGATCACTCCTTTATTAAATTAAAATCAAGGTGAACAGTTGGATCATTCTTAGCATCACTGTCGTGAAAATAAATTTCCAATTTAAACACCCTAATTAATTAAGCTAAGTGTCAAAACCATTTTTTTTAACATTCCTTTCAAATTTTATTTTGAAAAATAAAGATTTAATTATCTACAACAATTCAATATTTAAAGAATCACACCACAATAATCCTGGAACATATAATCCAATTGATTTAAACATTCAACAACTAAATCCCAGCATTTAAAACTTGAAGTAAAACATACATGCTGAATATATCCCAAATTAACAGTACTAGAATAACTGAATCATAATGTCTCAATAAAACAGCTAAATAGTGGAAAGGGCGACACATGCCCCAATAAGGAGAATGATAGAAGTGGAATCAAGTAAATGAAATCGTCTAATCAAGTGGCCTGGAACTCCCACCTAAGCTGCAGCACGTTCCTTCCAAGGGATCCTAAGCAAGACGCCCCTATGGCTGGGCACCTGTAATATATACATATATACACAAGAGAGAAAGAGAAATAGGAACGAGTCAGAGCCCGATAGTGTATGATTTAAAAATTCGTTTAGAAAGTATTTAAATTGATACAGGCCAATGCAACAACATATTAGTGCGACACTCTCTTGAGAAAGTCTCACCTCTCTTCTAATGTGCACTCCTATCGCACTAACCTTCCCAATGGTTTATATCGTCATATATCACACTATCTTTCCCCAAGGGTTTAACTTATCTTAGGTTATTCGCAGGATTTAAAATTGAACGATACAATTGTTTGAAAAGAATATTTCAATTAGTATCCACAATTCTCATTTTAACTTTATTAATTTATAAAGTTTTCCAGTGTCATATTATACTCTCTCAAAACAAGTATTTACAATATGAGTCATCAACCATGTCCTACTTACCATGTCACAGTAGGCAGTTCCAAATTCCAGTATTTCATATATATATTAAATACTCGTATAATATATATCTATTATAACAGCACCCCAAATAAAAACTATGGTGCGGGCATACTCTACTATCCAAAACCCCGTATCACTCGTATTAAGGGGAATAAAAATTCAGAATCACTCTCGAATTGTATTAACACATACACAAACAATATTGAGGCGAAGCATAGATTCCAAGTCTCTAAGAGGATGGCACATGCCTGCGTCTCTTAGGACCGTCTGAACTATCAAATCGATAGAATGTACCAAGGATATCTATCTCCTAGGGTACGAGTCAATATCCCCCATAAGGCAACATAGGATAAGATTGTCCCAGCGCGGCAACCTGAGGGATAGCAAGTAGCGTGGGCATGATTTTCACAAGTATATAATATATGCATACACAATCATATAAATATACCACTTTTATTATATCAATTTAGGTTTATCCCATAACCCACATTCACAACATTTATCCATATTTTCCCATTATTATATATCAAGTATAATGGTTCGTTTCTAACTTTAATTCGAAGGGTTTTTCCAACTTACTACGTGATTGGACATAAATATTGTATATTTATTCCCCTAATTTCAGTGCATTTGTGAACCCGAGTGATGTAAACCATATGGATTTAACGTACATTTATGCTACTAATCTTTGTTGGCAATAATTTCGTGTTTCGTGCTTCTCTTATTGGTTTTATAGGTTAATTATGCAAGCATCGCAAAAGAGAAAGCGAGACAATGAAAGAAAAGCTAAGAAGGCAAGTTCAAGGGCATTTTGGTAATTCTGTAGCCAGATCCCGAAGGAGGAGTCAACTGGAAAGTTGAAGATCTCGGAACAACGAGAACACTGGAAGAAACAGCATCCAAATCCGAGCTACGGTTGATGAGTTATGACCCGTTGAAGTTAAAGAAAAATCCAAGGAAGAAAGGAAAGAAAACATGAAAAAATTTCTAAATGTTGAATGGAAGAAAAAGCACCCCAGACCAGCAAACATTCGTGAACCCAAGGGCGAACCGGTTTGGGGTAGGAACCGGTTCGAGGATCATGCGAACCGGTTCGGGGGTCCTGAAGCGCGATTTTTCTCCTTTATTTTGATTGGCTCTAAGGTTTCCTTCTTATACGACATCAAAATTTCATGGTTTAATCCTCTACATCACAAAAGGTTTCCAGAATATCATTTAAGTCATCACTACAAGCAATTTCCTATCTCAAATTGGGTTTTTCTTCCATACAATTCATCCTAATCATTCCTAAACCAATATGAAAGATGCATCAATGAAATAAGAAAGATAAACACTTGCTTGGGATTTTCATAAATATGGTTTGGTGTTGAATTTGGTGTGGTTGCGTTCCCCGTCTCGCGATCTACGCGTTGGCTGTGGCGGCGGTGCAAACGGTTGAGTTTTTGGACTCAGAATGCCTTGAGAGCTCTCTCCTCTCCTCTCCAATGGCCATTCTAGTGTTTTGAGTTATCTAACCCTAGGAGATAACCTAAACATCTGATATAACCCCTTTAATTTTCGTGGGTTTAATTACCCAAAGAAACAAAATGACTAAAATGCCCTCCCGGGGTACTAATTTGGCCTAAAAACACCCCGAGACCCAAATCAAACTCCCGGGTATACTTTTCTGACTATCTCAACCCTTCCAGACGCGTTGGCGCACTCAAAACAAACATACGAACAACTTATAAAATATTCACTTTTATTAATCCACATTTAGTCCCAACACGACACAGGCGCGTCCCGGCTTAAATTTCCACAATTGTCATTTTATTCACACGTGACAATATTATAAAAATAAATCTCATATATTACTATACTCATCTAGTAATATTCAACAAATAACAAATTTCCAATAATTACTAACCCTCGTCACGCTAGTAAATATTTAAAACAACATTCTGGATTAAAATTAAATTAATTTATCTCAATTAAATTTAATAACTCCCATAGTTTAAAAGCTATAAAAATACGGGGTATTACATGGTACTAACACCTAGGTATCCCTTAACCCGAATAATTTGAAATTTAATTCTCCCGATACCTGGAAATTTAATCCTTCTTAAGATTATCCCATCGATCTTCTTGCGGTTATCTCACAATAGTCTTCCTATATTAGTGCCTTATTGCCCTAACTTTATGGTAGTCTTAATATTAAGGTGTTTCTAATACACGTAATATGAGTACTATTCTAATTATATCCGTAGTGTCCAACACCTCTCTCGACTTTCGACATTTGCTCAGTTTCATGCATGGGACATCTCACAAAGTGAAATTCAAACAAGGAACCCTCCCGTTACACTACTCCCTCACATCATCGGTCGTCGATATATAACGGTCTAAGGGACACCAACAGGACATTCAAATTCCTATTTGTTAACCTACTAATGTACTTTTACCACAAAAAAAATCCTTCCATGATGACCAAATGGAAAGCCCAACTAATCAGGGAGCCTACTCTCGACAAAAGCATTATTAACATCATACCCAAAATGTATTTCCTCTGAATTTCCCTTTTATTCAAGACCTGGATATACGTCTCAAATCGATTTCCTTCACCTTAACTCACCCATATAGTTACGGTGAGAGGAAAATTTTAGTGCTTCTTCATAGCACTTATATCTCCATATCTCACTCAATAGTGTTTCCTCTACACTAGGTGACTTATCATCAAAACCAACATCCTTGCATTCTATAACATCTCTCCACTCCCGACGTTATTAAGTTTCGTTCATGGAGCGTCTCGCAAGCGAAATCCAAACAAGGAACCCCTCATATACACTATTACTTAACTTTGTCGGTCGTGGAGGTCCGCTAGTTCAAATATGTCACTCGGATAATCGCATCTCCCCTATCGACAAAAATGTAGTCAGAACTCTTAATTCTTTCCAGGAGCCACACCACCAAGCGATTGTGCTAATACAAAGTCCTTAGCGCAAACAACAATGAGCTTGAACTTACAGCTCAACAATAAATCATGCATACCTTAAATTATATATATAAGGTCCCCATGAACTAAAATCGTGGTAATGAAACACTTCCTCATCAAAGTTCCATCTAAGCATATGATAAAGGCGGGCTCATCAAGAATTTATCTTGCATTCCATTCTTTAGTATATCCGTGTGTGTGTGGGTATATATATATATCTATATAATAAAGGAGGAGGGTTTTTTTGTCTCCCCCAATTAACGGTTGATATCAAAACTTGATGGGTTTGGTGTTTATCAACTGATGGTTAAGATTGAATGGAAGGGGTTTCAATCCAATGACTTAGAGGTTGAATCTAATGGTTTGAAATCGTGCCACGTGGTCGAGAGTTGAAGAGAGCTATACATCGGGTCCCAAGGTAAAAAGGCTATAACACAGACATGGCTTTGTCAGCTAAAAAACAGAAATTGAAAAGCTGTCAAAAGATGATTGTCGCGTGGCTCGAGAAGGATGGTGGGTTGTTTAATTTGAAAAATCCTCTCCCATTCACTATTTACCTCCTCTCTCTCTCCTAACTTCTTTATGCAAAAAACCACGAACCCCCAAACTCATCTTTTTAAATATACCTCCCTCTCTCTCCCTCCAACCTTCTTTCTGTTAAAACGCTACACCTTTGGCCAGAGCAAGCCTTGGATTTTTTTAAACACTGAGTGAGTTTAGTTTGGGTTTTCTTAAAATTACGCCATTGATGTCCTTTTTTTTTAAGAATACGCCATTGCTTAGATACTGATATGAGTGTTTTTTTCCAGTTAAGTTTGGGTTCTTAGTTGGTTGATTCATCGGTGATATTTGACATTTGTGCACTTTTTAACCCTGATTTTATTTGTTGTTCTTTTTTCAGGTATCATCTATAAGCTGTGAGCGGGGTCTACATATGTAAGATGCGGGCCTGGGCAGGTGTAAGAATAGAGAGAGAGAGACTGTAGGGGGTTTTGAGCTGAAATGGCTCATAAAACCCATCAGGTGTGTTATTAGTTTCCATTTATTATACAAAGGGTTCATAAAACGCATCAGGTGAGTAAGAGTAGGAGTAAACCCGAGCTGGTAGAGTCTCAATTTTTGGCTGCCAACGTGCACATTACTAATTTTTGAATGGTTGGTATCAGATAAAGTTTGGTAGTAACCACGGCTTTATCGTCATTGTGGTCACCGGTGAGTTTGGGGTCATATTTTTTTTACAGATTTTTCCCCTTCCGTGCTAAGGTTTTAATTTTACATTTTTGGGATTTTTTATATGGGCTGATTTAACAGGTTTTGGTCACCGATATTTTGACATAACGCCATTTTTTACGCCGTGTGCTTCGTCAGTTTATTTTACGCTGGTGGCTTCCCCGGCGAGTGAGATCGGAGGTGGTGTTTCCTGTTGATTTTCTTCCTACTTGCTGAAGTTTAAGTGTGCATACTGCAAAGGAAGTTTAAGTTTTCAGATGAAGTTATTCTCAGAGATGTGTCCATAGTTTTTTTCTTTTCTTCGACATCTCTTTGATATCTAAGCCTCCTCATATTCTCAGAGATGTCAAATCTTGAAAGATTTTGACATCTCTTACATGATTTATGTTTTTTTTTCTATTTTAAAATGTGATATACTCATTTTAAGAGGGCATGGTTTGATATACTCATTTTAAAATTTGATAGAACACTCAATTCTTAATTCTTCAGGGTTTATAAAGTTATACACATTTTTCAGTTTTATTTTTTGTTGCTTAAAATCGGAGCATTTGATGGATTTTTTTTATTTAATAAACTCTCATGACAGTTATCTTTATTTTCGTTTTCGTTTTGAGCACAGGTGATGGAAATGGTGATTTTGAGCTGATGGAGATTTCGAAAATGGTGGTTTCGAGCTGATTTTTAGTTGATGGAGCAAAGGTGTTTGTGATGTTTTTATTTTTTTCTGAGAACCCATATGACAGTACAAATACAGGACATGCTATGAATTGTTTATGTGATGGACATGTAGGTGAATGATTTTGAAACTTCATAGGGTAAAAATCTTCTTATGGCGGGGGCTCAGTTCTCCCCGGACAAGAAGTTAGAAATTTTTTTCTACCTTGGATTTATGTTTACAATACAATCCTTATTTTGCGATGCATTAAAATAAGTAAAAAAGTAAAAATATTCACTTTATGTGTAACAAAAGGGTCATGTTAACATGTATTCTAAGGGTACATTCTAAAATCTAAAAATGATTAGGACAAAGTTTTGATATTAATTTAATAGGACACTAATTTCTTTTGGTTTAGATTTCGAGTTGATGAAGATTTGTTTTGGTTTTTTAATTTCTTTGTTAAATTTTTATAGGTATTTTTTGTTGGTATAGGGAGGTAAACATTTCTTATACACCATTTGGGTTTTTTCTTTGGCATACCTTCTAAATTAAAAGTTTGAACTTTACAAAAGATTTTAATCTTGAACAATTGAGAGTGGTGTATTCAGTGGGTTAGAGGGTGTTTCTCTAATGTATATATATATATGTAAGTGTACCTTTTATCGGTTTTAGAGTGATTATTTAAAAAACTATTTATTTATAAAATTAAATTTAAAAATTTATTTAACAAAAAAATATACAAAAATGTATTTAAAAAAGTCAGATTTTAATTCGTAAAAAACAAATTTTTATTTGTCATAAGATATTCGATAATAAAAAAAAACTTCACTATATGAAAGTCACTTTATAAAGAAAATGTTTTATATATTTTTTACTTATATGAAAAAAGTTATTATTTGCGAAAAAGTTTTATTTAAACTTTTTTACAACTCTTTTTATTTAATTCGCAACCATTAAAATTTTAAATTAAATTATAGACCCAATTATAATGTTTATAAAGTTATAAGGGCACTTTAGGTAGTATGTCAAACAAATTAATGGGTTCGTAAAATAATTAGACATTTTGGCACAGAAACAAATTTATCACGTGAAGAAATTTATCGTTGTGCCATCGGCACGGGTACACCCTAGTGTATACATATATATATATATTTCACATCTTATATAAATATGTATACATTATACAATACGCATCAAGTATATCCATACTTATATATCACACACTATATAAGTATAATAATCATCCCTCAGAGCTATAACTCAATGGATGCAGTCTCTCAATGCTATCATCTTCAAAGGAATTACTCACACATCATCCTAGGTACCAGCGGTAGGACTATCACACCGACTTGGTAAAAATCAAATCACAATGAATGGGAAGCAATCATAGTTCCTCCGAGGATATGAGAACAAAACATACCCACCACGTCTCATTCCTGATAAAAATATACCAATCACATACAGATATATTTAAACATATCATATATATTTATATACATCTCAATATGCTCGTATATATATACAGTATAATCTAGCTAATCGTGTATATCTCTCGTAACATTAGCCCATATTTCCCGAATATACATATTCGATTTAATCCCATAAGTATTCACTTATAATATAAATAAATATAAAGCTTATCCCAACTAGATCGTATCCCAATTACATCTTACATTCCAATTCAAATCCCAAGAGTCTTTATCCCATTAGACTCTTAAAAATCACGAAGTCTCATAACTTTAATTTTTATTATTGCAGATTTCACAACTCGCACTAAAATAACAATAACTCACTCTACATAAGTCCAATTACTAGTGAGTCTATCATTCCATTGGATAAGACTCTTTCTCCATTGTACCTACCTTAGTCCGGTACTACGTTCACTTAACCATGTCACTCTTTATTCATCGCTGATCTCTGATCGATTCTTATGTGAATAACCTAGAAACTGCATTCACTTTATTCTTTCTAAATCAAGGGAATTTGCAGTTTAAAAACATCTGTAAGATTAATTTATGAGCAAAATATCATGCTCCTCTAAATATGATGACCTTCGTTCCCACCATTTCACATTGCTCCAACAAGTGAAAAAACATTTCCTCAAATTTTCACATATGTGTATTTCCATACCCAACGCTAAACCAAATCTTACGAGCCTTCAACTTCCTAGAAGTGAAATTACCCTATTTCCACCTAGCTCAACTTCAACGCACGGCCCTCATCAAAAACCTCTTAAGCTTTTTCCCCATCTAACTTTACTGGATAATTCAAGTTTAGCACCATTCTCTACTATAGCGGTGCATAGATAATTATAATTACTATTCTATAGTAGTCATTACAGTAATCCAAGACAATGCCGCAAGGAAAATTTGACCTTTACCGCGGTCCTCATTTCCAACATCAACTTATAGCTCTAAGTAAGCCCCGCCTCCTGCTGCCCTCACAATGGACTTCCAAAGTCGCCCTTCGTCGATCAACACACGAATCCTGAACGAGCACGCAAAAGATTTACTACAATCTTACATAATGGCAGGAGAACGAAATCTCACAAGAGGATATCAACAATGCTAATCATAAGGCTCTATATCAAATCAAAAGCAACGCTGAAAGCGTAGTTCGTCCACACATATTCCTAAGGACACTAGAACCTGATGCTCTGATACCACCTGTGACACCCCGCCTAATAAAATACCGAATGATGACTCCTATATAACATTAAAACAGGAGTCTCATATGGTTCATTCTTACCATCACTCTCGAAAACCAATTTAATTACTAATATCCTATTAGGTCGACGTCAAAATTTTAAATTAACAAATCTTTTTAACCAAACCATTCAAACAAAAAAATTACAACAATTTACATGCACCAACTGAAATGAAATGAAATAAAATAACCGAACACTCGGTACAATAATACAACCGAATCGAACGCCGCACAAAAAGGTGATAAAAGAATAAATGAGTATAGTTGGGAGATAATCCCGAATATTTCTACAATACCTCTTATCTAGATCTCAATGATGGAAGCGTCTAATATAAACTTGCTTGCATCCATAGCTGCAGCAGCAAATGTCTAACTCGAAAGAATCATCATCCACGCGTCCCTGTGTCTGGACACCTATATATATATATAGTTATATCAAGAGGGAAAATAGATAAATGGGTCAGAGCCCGATTTTTGAAAACATTTTAGCAAGTGCTTAAAATCCACATTTTAAAATATGTTATTTCTCATATTTAAACTGGTATCGTTCTCACATGAGATAAACCTCACCCCTCTTCTAACATTGTACAACTAGCGCATACCATTTTAAACAACCTAGTTAAGATACCATGTCTAACTAATGTAATTACCCATCTTCTAATAAACCTCATCAATTCGGG
Source organism: Sambucus nigra (assembly GCA_949130495.1). Classification (NCBI taxonomy): domain Eukaryota; kingdom Viridiplantae; phylum Streptophyta; class Magnoliopsida; order Dipsacales; family Adoxaceae; genus Sambucus; species Sambucus nigra. The sequence goes on from OX422212.1 coordinate 260,277,623, forward strand.
TACTAAGGACTAAACTTCTCCCCATTCCCAACATTATGTTACGTTCGTGAGTGGGCTGTCTCGCGAAGCGAAATCCAAACAAGGACCCCCCCCCCCCCCCCCCCCGATACACCTCTACGTGACAATGTTGATCATCAGGATCCATTAGGCCTTTAGTACATAACATATTTATACCATCCCGTATTTATTGATAGTTCTCATTAGAACCTATGATCCATATTCATATAAATCCGGATATAAATCTACCGGAAGGAGTGTATCACTTTATTCATTCTTATCCTTTTTACACAGGGTTAGGTTATATGATATCTCATCTCATATATATATACAATATACTTTTCGCAACAAGTATATTAGTTATCCATATAGGACACCAAACAATATTTCGGTATACGCACGTTATTCTCTTTATTCATACACATCAATTTATATAACAATATATCCCACTATTGCACCCTTGTTAAGAAACCCCTTGTATCGTTATAAAGTTGAAGCATTTATTCCTTACTTATCTACTTATACGCACAGTAGAAAGTTCACATATAAATATAAATATTTATATTAGTCACACATATAATATATATACTAACTTCACCCCACATAAGATCTATGGTGCTGGCATACTCTGCTATCAAGTCCACGTATCACACAAACTAAGGGAAATACTAGTTCGGCATCACTCTCGAATTGTATTAACACAAAACACATACAAATAGACGTGAATCATAGTTACAAGCCACTAAGAGGTTAGCACATACCCTCACGTCTCTTAGGACCGTCTGATTATCAATCAGATAGCCTGTACCAAGGAGTTCTTTGTTCTAGGGTACAAGCGAATATCGCCCATAAAGGTCCCATCGAGATAAGACTGGCCCGACGCGGTAACCTCCGTGATAGCAAGTAGCGCGGACATGATTTTTATACATATATAATATAAGGGTATACTCATAACTCATACAATACATCCCATACGTAGTATATTTATATCTTGGATATCCTACGCATTTATCAATTTTACCAGTTTTCAATATATTATTTTCTGAGCTTTTCTCATCGCACAATGATTATATCAACAACATCGATATATTATTTATCTCTTCTCAATATTTTATGGCTATAATCTCCAAACTCTTATAGAGATAGCCAATAGCCTCGAATATTCTCATTCGCAATAATATAAGCCGTCACATAATTAAAATACCCCAATACGTACTCCATTATTTAATATTCAAATCACACCTAAATATCTCTTTAAGTATTATTCCTCACGAACACCCCTATTTGGGTAAATCTTGGATTTTACTTTCAACTAATCCAAAATACACGCCTTACTAAAAAAAATATTTAAATGTCCCCACACTATTTTTAGGAACCCCAAATATTTATCTCCAAACAATTTTAGCATTTTATTTTTTCAATTTCCGAGTGCATTTTCGAGTTGGTGATTTCACCCCGGAACTGCCATCTTATAAAAATTATAACAATTCTAAGAAAAATTAGAAAAATATGCACTTATCACTCATACGACCGTATCGAAAAGATCTACAACTTTTGTGTTTTGACCGAGAGCTGAGTCAGCCGTCTTTCTATCCGAAACAGTCTGGAAGTGACGCTAGTCACTATTCACCTTCTTCTCCAAAAATCCAAACCTCCATTAAAACACCTCCAAGCTTTTTATCTCCTCTCTCATCGTCATTCAACCTCAAATAACCATAAATACACACATTCAAAGGGTTCTAATCATCCTAGAACCCAGATCCAACAATAAATTTCAACTAATTTCAAGTTTCTCAAATTGGGTATAAATCGAGTTATATCCGTTTTAATCTTTCGAAAACCCGTTTGATCCACGAAATTTCAACCCAAAAATCTTTACTTTTATACCAATTACCATATGAGAAATTAAACACACTAAATCATAAAGAAAGTTAAACACTTGCCTCATGGATTAAATCCGACGACCACGAGTCGAATCCCACGAATTTTGGTCGGAAATCTCTTCTTTTCTTCTCTTTTCTTTCTTCTTCTTCTTTCTTCTCTTATTTCTCTCTTCTCTATCTCTCTCTTAGGGCTGATATTTGTGGGAAATGAGGGCTGCCACCTCTTTAAATCCGAAATTGGGTATATACCAAATTGTTAAATGACTCGTGTACTCATTTAGGAGTCCCTACTAGTCCAAAAATATCTGGAACCCAAATACTACCCCCGGGTACTCTATTTTGACTATATAGGCCATTCCGAACCCAATGGCGGAGTCGAAATCTCCATCTGAGTCACTTAACTAAAATTCACTATTTTGACCCAACACGTTCAATACGCGTGTTTTCCAATTTAAAATATTTTCCTTTGTCGCTTTACCCAACTGCTACATGTAATAAAAATAATCTACTCATATAATTAGTCTCGAAATATAATCCATGTAAATATTAATCTGTCACTCAAAAACTAATATTTACTATTCACTTTATAATATTGAATTTATTTAATTTCACTCATTAATCCCAGAATTCCTATTCATTGTAATTCCTCAAATTACCCAATTAAATTCACATTGTAATTTAAATACCTTTAAAAGTGCGGGGTATTACTGTTCTTAATGCTGTTTTTCCTATCAATGAAATAAACGAAGATTTTGAATATCTTGTTGTGCCTTACATTAACTGTTTGGATTCTAATCAAACTTTTGATGATGATGATTTTGCAAATGAATAATTCTTAACTGGTCTAAATAAGGTTAATAATAAACAACATAACCGCATTCAAGTCAATGAAAAAGAGACTATTGTTATTAACCTCAGTTCTAGTAGCCAAGTGTGTGAGATTAGGATAGGGGCTACCCTTAACGATCATGAGCATGCACAACTCGAAGAATTGCTAAAGAAATTCATGTATATCTTCGCATGGTCCTATGACGATATGCACAGCATTGATCCCGAAATAGCTCAGCATGAGATTTCCACTCTCCCAGATTACAATCCGGTTAAACAAAAGTTAAAAAAGCTCCTCACCGAATGGTTGCTCATGGTCAAAGAAGAGGTGGTCAAATAGTTGAACGTAGGTTTCATTTGTGTGATTGAATATCCTATATGGCTACCTAACATAGTGCCTATGCCAAAATCAGGGGAGAGAGTTCGTATGTGTGTAGACTATCGGGACTTGAACAAAGCCTCTCCAAAGGATGATTATCAGTTACCCAATATCGACATGATCGTGGACAACATAACCAGTCATGCTCTCAAGTCACTCGTCTACGAGTTTGCCGGATACAACCAAATCAAAATTCACCAAGTCCACAAAGAAAAAACCGCATTCATTGCCCCATATGGGACCTTTTTCTACATTATTGTGCCATTTGGTATCAAGAACATTGGGCTACCTACCAGAGGGCTGCCACAACCATCCTACATGATCTGATTCACAAAGAAGTTAAGGTCTATGTGGATGATATTATTATCAAATCCAAGACAAGAGAAGGTCATGTTCCCGCTCTTTAAAAGTTCTTCAAACGACTGCGGCAGTATTAGATGAGACTCAATCCGTAAAAATGCATCTTTGGCGTTATAAAGGGAAAACTCTTGGTATTCATGGTTAGTGAGAAAGGGATAGAAGCATATTCGGCCAAGATAAAATCGATACTTGAAATGCCACGTCTCCGAACAGAGAAAGAGGTCCAAGGTTTCCTTGGGAAATTGCAATACATAAGCCGATTTATCATCCAGCTAACCTCCATCTACGAACCTATCTTCAAACTCCTCCGAAAGGATTCAACTAAGGTTTAGAACGAGTCCTGCCAAGAATCTTTTGACCGAATCAAACAATATCTGACCCAACCCCCGGTACTCATGCCACCACAGCCTGATCCCCCTTTGCTCCTATACCTAACCCTAAACGACACAGCGTGGAATCTCGTTCGAACGACCTTCTTATGTCATTCAAATGACATAGACATCTCGTTTGAACGAGATAGCTATGTCGTTCGAACGAGATCACTTTTTGGCTGACACGCTACTATCTCTTTGACCGACTCAATCTTGTTATAAAAAGGATGTTAGGCCTTGATTTTGACGCAAAGAAGAGTTTTTAAACGCTTAGAAACTTTTGTTTGGTTTATCTGCCATAACTCTCGATAACATTTATTTGGAAGAATGGTTTCTTCTCTCATTTAAGGGTTCAAATAATTTTTGTTTTGTTTACAATTCACAACAAATCCCAATTACTTTTATGTGAGTTGTTTTATGGAACCCAAGAACATATTTTGTTATTTGTTCATACTTTGTTGGGTGAGCTCTACAACCGATAGCTGCGTGCTATTGTGGAGGGAGACCTTATAAAGTTCACTCTTGTGGAGAAGCCCCTTTTCTCCTTCATTGCTGCCCTCCTGGAAAGGGAAAGTTTCAGCCGAGACATCGGAACCGACACCTGCAGGTATTTCGTATGTCGCACTTATTTCATTGTAATCCGTGTAAGCCGTTTTCTTACAAATTATAGTGAAATAAAAGGTTTTGCCCTTCGGGGATTTTTCCTGAATATTTGTGTCACATGCTTCATTTATTTATGGGTTGACACACGCACTTGTAGATGCATATTTAGGGGATATATTAATTTGGTTTAAGAATAGACACTAATTAAATAAGTGTGCCAAATTAGAAAATTGTGAATTTAATCAATGATCACACAGTCACGCACTCTTCAAAGAGCCATCTATGACTACCTCGATGATTACCCCATAGATGATGCCGATGTCTGGATCTCCGAATTTCCATATGAAAACATCCTTGGCGCTACCCAGTACAATCTCCAGTGGCAAATGTTCTTTAACGGAGCTGCCAAAAAAAAGGGATATGGAATTGGGATACTCTTGATCGCCCCGGATGAATCCCACACTCCAATCGCCATCAAGATGGATTTCCCTTGTACCAACAACATGACTAAATACGAGGCATGCACGATAGGCCTCAAAGTTTCTCTCAAGAAAGGTATTCGATGCCTAGATATCTATGGGGATTCCGCCCTCATCATCGGTCAAGTGCTCATAAAATGAAGAGTTAAGGATGAGAAAATCCAACCCTTCCATTCCCACTTAGAAGATCTAGCCTCGCAATTCCAAGACATTACTTTCCATTACCTACCTCGAGCAAAAAATAACCTAGCCGATGCCCTTGCTATTTTGGCCTCCATGGTCGACATGCCCAAAGGAATAACAATGGATCCCTTCTTGATCCAAAAGAAAGACAAACCAACCCACTCCTACCACATTGAGCTCATCACCAAAGAATATCCCGAGCTAGCCAACTGCTAGTATTATGATATCTGGTGCCTCCTCAAGCGTGGTAGGTATCCCGAGGGCTCCAACAAGAAAGATCGGGCAACCCTTCGAAGAGTGGCTTCCTAGTACATTATCTGTCCCAAAGCACTATTCAAAAGAAACTTTGATGGAACCCATTTACACTACATTGTCGGGGCTGACATTGAAAAGATAATACAGAAGATCCACAATGGGGAATGCGAACCCCACATGAACTGTCACATGCTTGCCAAGAAGATCATCCGACAAGGTTACTACTAGACCACCATGACCCACGATTGTACCGCCTATGTCCGGAGATGCCTCAAATGCCAATAGTTCTCCAACCTTCAGCATCTACCTCCGCACGAATTATACAACATGACCTCTCCCTAGTCGTTCTTCACCTGGGGCATCGACATCATAGGGAAGGTTACACTGAAGGCTTCCAATGGGCATGAGTTCATCCTATTTTCCATTGATTACTTCACCAAATGGGTCGAAACTGAGTCATACGCAACGCTGAACGCCAAGATAGTGGCAAAATTCATCAAGAAAAACATCATCTACCGATATGGGGTCCCGCACGAGCTGGTGTTAGATAACGAGTTACATTTTAAGGCAGAAGTTATATAAGTGGTCAATGAGTGTGGGATTCAAAGACACAAATCTTCTCCCTACTGACCTCAGACCAACGGTGTAGTTGGAGCCACCAACAAGAACCTCCAAGCCATCATCAGTAAAATGACCGAAAGTTGTCGAGATTGGGCCGATCAAATCCCGTATGCCCTTTGGGGCTACCGAACCTCAATTTGAACCTCTACTGGGGCTACCCCTTACTCTCTAGTCTATGGAATGGAAGTCATCCTACCAGTTGAGCAGGAAATACCCTCACTGTGCATCATGCTTGAAAGTAAGGTCTGTGAAGAAGATTGGTGCCAAAGCCATCTTGACGAGTTGACCCTCCTAAAAGAAAGGAGATTAAAAGTGTTATGCCACATACCAGGGTAGCATCACCGAATAGCGTGATCATTCAACAAGAGATTCAAGGACCACGATTTTCGAGAAGGGGATCTAGTCCTCAAAGAGATCATAAAACCCATCTGGGACCCCAGAGGGAAATTCAAGCCTAATTAGAGCGGCCTCTACATTATTAAGAAGATCTTGTCTGGCGGTGCTACCATGATCACTGATTTAGATGGGGAAGAGATGGCTCATCTAGTAAACCTGGACCATCTAAAGAAGTTCTACCCCTAGTACGAAATCTCGGCGCGCTACGACTCTTCTCATCTCGCATCTATTCTAAAAAAAATCTCGTCATTTCCCTCTACCCAGAACTACGTGGGCCTGATCCTCTGCAAAGAAAACCATTTTCAAAAAAGTTAAAACTTTTTAAAAACCCCAGAGGTAAGTAGGTAGCTCATACGCCTTACACGAGTACGACCTTTTCTTTTCCATAAAATACTATGCTTTTCTTATCTCCGAGAATGACAGTTCATTCTAACATACACTTGAACAAAAGGATTATGTATGCCTTAGTGATCGGTATAGATAATTCAAAAATACAAAACTTATAAAAAGTCACATCTGGATGATCAAAAAAAAAATTACTTTATTAATAGGAAATTTCAATGCAATTACATAAAGGAACGGATAACTCCCTTCCAGCCTACCTTCCTAAAAAAGCCAAAATAAAATCCCCACATTTATTCCTCATTATAAAATAAACACTCCAAGAGTCCTAGCCGCAGCTACCAGAGGATCCTGCTCCATCATCATCATCTGCATCCCAGGGTCCCCAAGCTTCCCCCGTCTGAACTGAGTGTCGCAAATGCTCCATAGGCCGATAAACTCGAACCGGATTAGGAAATACTACCACACCTCCCTCCATGGTAATAAACAAAACAAACCACCTTTTTCCAGTCTCCACTACCAATATCTTGCTGACTACTCCCCTCCACAACCACTTCATATAATCCTTAGGGATATGCCAAACTCTCCCAACAGACTGAGAAGGACGGGTCGATGGACGCCGATTCTCCCACATAGAGCCAATCAACATGTGCAGACACTCAGTCAAATCTTCTACCGGAAATAAGACTAGTGTCTGAGGTGGCACGGCCTGCTCTTAGCCAAATTGATGCAGAAGACGCCAAGGGAAATAGAAAGAGTTCTGCCTGAGGCCAATCAACTAGACATACGGGTATTCTCCTAGCTCCAGAATAGGCAGTAACTATCCCCACCAGAGCACTTACTAGCACAAATTTAGAGCCCCGTGCTCCACAAGCCAATTCTCCCCGCTCTCAATATCCAAGCCAACGCAGATAAAGCAGCATGAAAAGAAGTTGGGTACAAACAACAAAGGATATTCTGGAGGAATCACCAGGCGGGGTCTTTCAGACAACCACATGAACAGCATCATGGGGCTACCCCTTAGGAAGGCAGGACGACCTTCTCCTAGGCATCCAGGACATTCAAAGTCTTCGCCAGTATCACCGCCACATGATTGTGATAGTATGACATCCAAGAGGTAATGGTTGCAAGTTGTGGGTCCACCAGCAGTTCCTCAGGCACTAGCAGCAATTTTGATACTAAGCCCAGAACAACAGCTATGGCATATCCAACATCGCCAGTCTCCTACAAATGCACGGACTGTAACACCGCTGAAAGGGAAATCATTCCTCCAGTAACCAATGGTTTGGCTGCTGAAGGCAAAATATGAAGACTCCCAGCCAGTAAATCCCTGGGAGAATGGGAAAATTTGTGTAAAGTCGCGGAAACACTGGGATTTATTCCCAGCACGGCAGAAAATTCCTCGTAGGTAGGATAAACATCATCCAACCCAAAGAGGAATACATGGTCTTCGGGGGTACCAAAATATACCGCCACCATTAGCATGTTCCACTCAATGGGCCGGTTGCACCACAAATAAACCTGATGCATACTGAAAGAATCGTAGTCAACATTATAAGAGCACATTTCTTCCAAGGCTTCGAGGTAGTTAGCAAACTCGATACTACCAGGGAGATCCATATTGCAAAACTAAGAAATAAGTAGACAAGTGAAGGTGTGATGAAAACACTCCACCCGTACCCCTTTTTATACTTGAGAACCCTCACAAAAGACATGACCCTTGCAGAAATCGGAGGGAATCCTACCCCACAAAGTAAAAGCGACTGAATAGGGCACTAATCAAAGCTTTGAATTGATGGGACTGGACTTGACTGCCGATAGGCAGGACAAGGTTCTTGCCGATCGATAACCCCCTATTTTTGGAAATTTTCCTTTTTCCTCTTGTGTCAAAATCGGAAGCTAAATAAAAAATAAATTGATGTTCTCAACAAAATTTTAAAAATCCTCTTCCACCCCAAATATAATTTCTCAATTCTAAAACTTTCCTTCAAAATCCCAAAAATATCTCTTTTTACGGTCTCATTAGCAAAGTAAAAGCGCATGTGCATACATTCATTCATTCACCATTAACAAAGGTAATATTAATATATATATATATATATATATATATATATATATATATATATATATATATATATATATATATATAAACATTGCATTCCATATATATATATTCTTCTGTATTACATCAAATTTTGCAGGAAATAGAAAAAAGAAAAAAACAACGGGACTCAGCCCGAACCCACATTCTCTCTCTCTCTCACCTACCCTTCACCCCTCTTCTCTAAGAGCTCCCACCCCTGCGAAGTGCTCACTTTCCCCTACGGTGAGACAACACACCACCACTACCCGAGACAGAGTCCTCCCTGGACGAAGTAGATGACATCAAGCAAAAAGGAACTGGGATCGCATCCCGAATATGGGCAGTCGTCGAAGATATCCAGTCTCTGATGTCCCTTAGCTAAGTGGTCGACACCCGAACTTGCTAGCAGAAGAAGGCAAAATCAGCATCAAAGGGGGATCAAAGCTGAAAAGAAAGATAGACAGGAAGAGGAAGAAGGTATATCGCGGGATGAAGTATACCACGGGACGAAGAACTTCCTCTATCAAACCAATATCCTCCGGATCCATCGCATGAGGATGGTGAAACATAGGCTCCATCCCTCCATCAGCCCGCCGAATGTTGTATTAAGGGGTATGCAATGGCACAAAGGGGACCTCTAAAGTCACTGCCACTGCATACACCGAAGGACCACCGCCGTTGTGGGAAGACCCCACCGCCCGACTCGATCCCGTAGGAGGGAAAGGCAAGGCATCATATATGCTGGGCGCCATCAACCAGCTCATTAAAAAATCCATATAGTCATACGGAGCAGGTGTATCAGTGTACAACAGGTAAGACTCACCGATCATCGTCGCAATCCTCGCATCCTCCGTCAAAAGTCACTCCCCCCTCATAGATATGGGAGGTTGCGCAGGTGGCACCACCACCTCCTCCTCACAATCTACCGAACCACCCGCTCCCCGAGATACAAAGAATGGCCGAACTCATGCACCAACAAATGCCTCATCTACGCATTCACCCCGATCGCCCCGTATCTTGAATGGCTGTCCCCCAAGGGTAAAAAGTCACCTGAAAATCCCCAGCTGGCATAAGTCAATACCGAATCAGAATATACAAAAAACTAAGACTAAAAAGGAAAGATTCTTACCTTACGGCTAGTTAGGCCATTCAAGACCTGACGCACCACCTCTAGAAAGAGAGATCCCTTCAATTCCCGATTGGCCTTCCGCCATTGATACAATCGGCAAAAGTCCCTAATAGTCTAAAAATTTGTTCCTAAAGCCGTTTAATAAAATTAAACTATTTAAGTAACTCCGAACAGTTTTTTGAAGAAACTCTTTTCTTAAAAACCAAAACTAATTGAGCACGAGATGTGTTTTATAAAAGTATGTACGAGATCTATTCAAATTTTGATCAACAGGTTTATAAAATAGTTTAAACAAACTTTAAACCCAGCACAACCAAGAATCAGATGAGAAGATGTAGAAAGATTAAGAACAAAATTTTTTACGTGGTAAAACCTCACCCAACTGAGGAAACATCCACGACTCCCTATACCGAGTAAACAAAAATAAATCCACTATAAAGAAATTTTAACAGTTACAAACTATATAAAAAACATGCATATAACTCAGACCTATATAAGTTTAGGAATGTACCCTCTGGTGTCCTTATAACTTCTCTGCAGTTCTGATTTTTGATGTTGTCCTCCCAGTTTGTTAACTTCCAATTTGTTCAAGCTCTTTACGTCGACTCTTTTTCTCAAGATCTTATTACCAACACTTTTTGTGTGGTAAAGTGAAAGTTTTTGTGTAGGTACTCTCTAACACACGCATGCACACACAAACATTTATTATGTACAAACAGTCCTAACAAATTACATATAAGTCTATATGCTGTGATTTTTCTTTTTCTCACTTCTCACAAAACTTAACCTTATTTGACCTTTATAATAATCCTAGAATCCACGGCTATCTTGCTCAAAAGACGTATCAAGATCTTAATAAATCTCGAGTTTTGAAAAGATTTTTGAGATTGAAAACCACCAATTGCAATTCCAAACTAGGCCAAAGGTCTTGTTTCAAGAGAACTAGAAGCAAAAAATATTATTTTTTATTTCAAAGTTAAAAACATTAACAGAAAGCAAATCACAAATATATTTCTCAAGCTGAGAAACGAAATATGTAAATCTAAGTGTAATGTAACATGAAGTACATAGATATGAAATTTCTATAAAGCAGAAAATAGATCTAAGACAAATTGTTTCAGTTGGACACAAGATCTAAAGAACAAAGATGTTTCAGCATCAAATCAACTACCAACAACAACCCTCAAACACTCAAGGTGGTGTTTGGAATATACAGGACTTGAAAAGAGGTTTTGTTTTGAAAATGGATTTGACGATTTAGGGTTAGGGTTAGGGTTTCTAACTCTTTCTCGCTCTTCTGGTTTCTCTCTTCTCTCTCTTCTCTCTCTTTTTTCTCTCAAGGGACGAAATGGCAAAAGTCTTTGAAGGCTGAGAGGAAGGGTCCTTTTATAGGAGGCTAAGAAGGTTCGAGAGTAACGTCCAAAATCAAGGGTTCAGATTTAGTCAAGGTTAATTGACTTAGATCCAAGGGTTCACGATATGCGGTGGTTAAAACTCACCTGATTGGTTCATAAGGGGTTCACAGGGATTACGAAAGGGCGCATGCAGATCATTGATAAAAACGATCCAAGGGTTGTAAGCACACGCTATTTTACTCTCTATAAACAAACACACTTACAACCAATCAGAAGACGACAAATGTTGGCCAAACAGAAGAGATAAACGCGCGTCTAAAATAATTAAAAACACGCCCTGAAGTCTCTGTCGCTTTCGGATTCTACCCAAGGCAACTTTAAGTCAATATAACCATTAAGACTTAATTGCAGAATGACCCCAAAAACTTTTAAAAACATGTTTTAATTAATAAAAACTTATTTTAAAATGTTTATAAAATGCAAAAAAATATTTGAAAAGCAATATTAGGGATTTAAACACACTCAAATTATGTACACACAATTATATGCAATATGACATGTATATGATCCATTCTACTGTGTGTGAGAGTTGGTAATAAGGTCTAGATCACTTCAATCAAGGAAGATGAAATAGTAGTGCAAGATCTGGGGTTATTTGGATTCTAGGTTAGACATAATTTTGTCACAATTTCCAAACTAGATGAACACTTATACAATATAGACTCAAGTGAGTCAAGAGTATAAGGTGCTTCAATCTCCCCCTTTGGAAATATGAGACAAAATCTCCTTTGAGTCAATTGGAACTCGTAGGGCAACAAAATAAAGGAAACATATTCTTACCAAAAAATCTATCTACCCAAATCCTAGAAACCAAAAGTACATAACTCAATTATTTACAATTGAATACCCTATTACAACTCTTGATAATAACTGTACAAAAACCTGCAATGAATCACTAAGATCAATCTGTTTAGAATTTAGCATATGTAAGAATCATTAGAGACTCAAATTTCTCCCCCATTTTGCCTCAAATGGACAAAGGGAAAAATAAAGATATCAAAGAGATTAATCACACACACCATACCAATAGATTTACGCAAAGAAATAAATCGATTGTAATCTAAGGGTTTGGTAAACATATATGCGAGCTGCAAATCAGTAGGAAGATAATTGATTTCTAATTCCTTACTTTCAACTAATTAGCGTATAAAGTGATGTCTTATTTTATGTGTTTTGTTCGCGAGTGTTAAACAGGGTTTTTAGAAATATTGATCGCACTTTGATTATCACAATAGAGATGCAATTGGTTTTCTTGAATACCATAATCACTTAGCATTTGTTTAAGCCACGGTAATTGAGCAGAACAGTTGCCAGTAGCTATGTATTCAGATTCAGCTGTTGAGAGTGATGCGCAGTTTTGTTTCTTACTACTCCATCCTACCAAGTTATTACCTATATAATAACATGCACCTGATGTGCTTTTACTATCATCAGTACACCCAACCCAGTCAGCATCAGTGTACCCAATTATAGTGCTTGGTGTGTCATTAGTGTACCAATGTCCTAGATTCAGAGTGCCTTTTACATATTTAATGATTCGTTTAACAGAGTTCAGATGGCTCTCTTTAGGATTATTTTGATAACGAGCACAAACACACACAGCATACATAATATCAGGATGCGAGGCAGTAAGGTATAGAAAGGTTCCTATCATACTATGATATAGAGTTGGATCTATGGATTTTCCAGTTTCATCTTTGGATAGTTTTACCGTAGTACTCATAGGTGTTTTTGCATCTTTGGCACTCTCAAGGCCAAATTTCTTTACTGTCTCTAAAGCATACTTAGATTGCGATACAAATAATCCTTCTAAATTTTGTTTGACTTGAAGACCTAAGAAAAATTGCAACTCCCCCATAAGAGACATTTGAAACTCCTTATGCATAATTTCAGAGAAGGATTTTAATTCTGAGGGAGAAGTTGATCCAAAGATGATATCGTCAACATAAACTTGAGCAATAATTACGTGTTTGCCAAAATGTTTGACAAAAAGGGTTTGATCATTTCCACCTCTTTTGAAACCTTTATCTAAGAGGAAACTGGAAAGATTCTCATACCAGGCTCTAGGCGTTTGTCTAAGGCCATACAAAGCCTTTTTAAGAAGAAATACATGATTTGGATATTGAGGGTTAATGAACCCTTTAGGTTGTTCTACATAGGTCTCTTCAGTCAATATTCCATTAAGGAATGCAGATTTGACATCCATTTGGTAGAGTGTAAAATGCAAATGGAAAGCTATGGCAAAGAGAAGACGAACATATTCTAAATGGGTAATAGGAGCAAAGGTCTCGTTAAAATCTATTCCTTCAATTTGAGAGTATCCTTGAGCAACTAATCTAGCTTTGTTTCTAATGATTATCCCACTTTCATCATACTTATTTTTAAAAATCCAATGTGTGCCAATAACCTTTTTTATGATCAGGCATAGGTACAAGATACCAAACATCATGAATGACAAATTGAAGAAGTTCTTCCTGCATAGCATAAATCTAGTGAGAGTCATTCAATGCCTCTTTTACATTCTTTGGTTGCACTAGAAAAAAAAACATGCATAATGTGCATAATTTCTTAGTTGGGATCTTGTACACACTGGCTCACTAGGGTTACCTACTACGTTATTTATGGGATGATCTTTAGAAACCCAGTTTGGTACTTCGGGTATATCAATTGGTAATGAATCATCTATTTCAGGAGAGTCATTTTCTAAAATGTTTGTAGGCTCTTCCTCAATAGTTGATTCACCAGTCTTATTCTCTACAGTAGTGTCACTCACAATTACATTTATGGATTCCATAAACGTTTTAGTGCGAAGATTATATACTCGATAAGCTCTACTGTTAGGCAAGTATCCTAGAAATATAGCTTTATCTCCCCGTCTCTCAAATTTGGACAAGCGTTCCCTATCTTTGCATACGTAACAAGTACTACCAAAAGTTCTAACGTACTTAAGATTAGGCTTTTTCTTGTACCAAAGTTCGTAAGGGGTTTGTTTGGAATTCTTTCTAAGATAGACCTTGTTTATAATGTGACACGCAGTAGAATAGATTCCACCCAAAAATATTTAGGCAAATTCTTGGCATGTAGCATAACACGTTCCATCTCTTGAAGGGTACGATTCTTTCTCTCAGCGATTCCATTTTGTTGAGGAGTCTTAGGAGCACTAAACTCATGTTTGTAACCATTATAGTCACAATACTCTATTATACCAGTGTCTTTGGATTCTCCACCTCTATCACTACGGATTCTATTTACTTGAGTGTCCTTTTCATTTTCAATTCGAAGAAGTATTTTTAAGAAAGTTTGAAAAGTGTCAGACTTTTGTTTTAAAAAGGCTACCTAAGTAAATCTGGTGAAGTCATCAACCATAACTAGAATATAACTGTGTCCACAGAGACTAACAGTTTGGGAGGGACCCATTAGGTCCATATGGATGAGCTCCAAGGGATTAGAGGTAAGAACATCATTAACTTTCTTATGATGTGCCTTAAAAATTTTACCTTCCTGACAGGAACCATAGACAATATTAGGAATGGATTTGATTTTTGGAACTCCTCTAACTATATATTGAGAGGTTAGTCTACTAAGATTATCATAATTTATATGACCCATTATGTTATGCCATAACTCGTTGTCATCCATACTGGTAACATTACAGATTTCAGAATTGTTCATGACAGTATAACAATTGTCAGGAGTTCTGAATCCTGTAATTATGCATTCACCCTTTTCATTTAAAATTTTGCAATTGTTCTTTGAAAAGGTAACAGTATGATCTGAGTCACAAAATTGTGAGATACTAAGTAGATTGGCCTTAAGACCTTTAACTAGAAGAACATTTTCAAGAACAGGAAGTCCATCTTCTTGGAGAGTTCCTTTGCTTATGATTTGAGATGATACTTCATCACCAAAAATAACTTTTCCTCCAGCAAAACTGGTTTTGTTCAAAAGTTTTGTATCATCTCATCCAGAGTCTAAATACCATCCATATGATGTGTGTTCAGCTTTTAAAGCAGTAATGACTATGTTACACTTCATCTGAGGTAATAGATCATTTTTTCTAACCCAAATTGCTGTGGTTTTCATTTTGCGCTTATTAGTTCTCAATTGATAAAATTTGCAAGCATTCAATTTTTGTTGAAAAATGTTTTGCGCATGATTTTAAATTTTATTAAAGACATGAGCATTTGGTTTAGGAAAGTGTTTAGGAATCCTTCTAGAGAATGTTTTTTTAGGTTTGGTCTTTCTCTTTCTATAATTAGAGTTTTTGTCTGGTTGTCTAGGAAGTACATAATTATTGCAGCTTCTCCTAGAATAGTTAAAATTCTGATAGATAGGAGGATTACAGACAGGTTTAACTAGTCTCCTAGCATAACAACTATCAAAAGAGTGACTGTATATATCACAGTAGGAGAGATAAAGATTGCTCAAGGTTGGGGTTTCCTTAGGAAAGTCTCTAAACAAAGGTTTTGAGGAATTTTGAGGTTGAACTCTATTCCTAGGTATGACATTCTTGAATGTAGACTCACTCTTCCTAATAGAGGGGCAGACGTATTTAGCCTTAGGTGAACTTTCATGTTTAGAGAAACTCGATTCCCCAATGTTAAAATTTTGATGTTTTAAATCAAACTCAGTTTTTAGAGAATGAAAATCTGGGCAGGTTTCAATAGGTCTTTTACCTTCTGACACAAACTTGAGAGGTTCAAAAGATTTTGTTTGTGTCTTCAAATTGGGGAAAAATCATATTCCAGTTCGATCATCAGAATTGGTTTTTGATTCAGCAACAAATTCATCAAAACAGTTTGAGTTATTTTCAAATTTTGTGAATTTTTTGAAAGCAGTTGTTGTCTTTTCTTTAGTTTGTTCCAATTCTAACAATGTCCCTTTGTATTTTTTCTCCAGAGTTTCATTTGTTTCAGTCAAATCTCTGAGTTTTTGATCGAACAGTTTGATTTAACTTTCATGAGTTAAACATTGGGTAGTATACTCTTCAGCATTCAGTTTGGCCATCATGCTTAAATCTTCTAGTTTCTTGGTGAGATGTTTCACAATCTTTTCTAGCCTAGTGCTTTTCTTGAGAGTTTTAGCATAGAGTGTGTGAATTTCTGGGAGGTCTTCATTGTCCAAGTCACTAAGTGTAGTGTTTGAAGTGACCCCCAGGGCTTCATTCTTTGGACTCACACACCCATTGACATCGTCATTATCGCTTTCCCTTTGACTCACACACCCCGAGGAAGAGATAGAAATATTCTCAGTAATCAAAGAATCTAAACCAGTAACAACATTATTCGAAACATCAAAAGTAGAATTACTAGATTCATCCTCACTAACAAACACAGGAATATCATCATTATATATAATCTTGGAAAAGAAAGACATGCAAGGGTCAAAAACATCAGATGACTCAGGTTCCTCATTTTCAGAGTCACTTGAATCATCCTATGTCTTGCAAATGTTGGCTCTAGTGTGTTTGTTTTGAGTGTTCAAGTTAACTCTGCAGCCTTGTGCAATGTGTCCTAGTGTACCACATCTAAAACATTCAGTCTTCTTAAGGTCTCTGTTAGGTCTAGTGTGAGAGTCCTTGTGATGTTTATCATGACTTTTCTCACGAGTTTTGTGATTAAATGGAGTTGGATAATTGGACTTGCCTTGTTTATTTTCCATGTTGTTTCTAAATTTAATGATTTTCTTAAAATATTTTGACATTAAGGCAATATGATTGTCCAAACTCTCTATATTGCATTCCTCATCAGAGTTATCATTTGAAGTGTTAAACTCAGGCTTAATCAATTAAGAAGAGAAGCTTAGATTGGAACTAGTATGTTTCCTATGAGACTAGGTCAATTGTTTCTTAAATTCGAGTTCCATTTCCACAGTTCTTAATTTACTACTGAGTAATTCAGTAGTGATATTTATATCACACATTTCCTCAATAGCATATCTTTTGTTGTCAAATTTCTGTGGTAAGGATCTTAGAATTTTAGATACAATTTCTTGTATGTCATAAGTTATCCCATTAGCATGCAGTTTTGTCACAATATCAGTCAGTCTCAGACATAATTAAAGAATTATACTGTTGAATGAGCATTTGAGTTTTAGTAGCCTTAACTCTAGTGTCACCTTCATGAGAAGTAACCAAGGTGTCCTAAGCTCTTAGAAGTGGTACAGGATGAGAATCTTTTGACCTCATGTTCATTTATGGACATAAATATGTCATTCTTTCCTTTGTTATTATTGCAAGAAACTTGTTTCTCTTCTTGTGTGAACTCACCTAATACTTTCTTAACCCTCTCATTACTTCCTTCAGTGGCTGGTTTTGTGGGAAAAATGTAATCATTTTCAACAATGTCCCAGACTTCATCTCCCAGAGTTCCTTGAATGAGAGAAATCATCCTTACTTTCCAGTAAGCAAAATTGGTTCCATCAAAGGTAGGAGGTCTGGTCAAGTTACCAAATCTTTCATTTCTCTCGTCCATATTTGATTTTCAGAAAATAATTTCAGAAACACAGGATCTCTTTAAAAGAAGTTTACAAAGCTCTGATACCAATTGAAAATCTGTTACTAAAGTCGTTTAATAAAATGAAACTATTTAAGTAACTCCGAACAGTTTTTTGAAGAAACTCTTTTCTTAAAAACCAAAACTAATTGAACACAAGATGTGTTTTATAAAAGTATGTACGAGATCTATTCAAGATTTGATCAACATGTTTACAAAATAGTTTAAACAAACTTTAAACCCAGCACAATCAAGAATGAGATGAGAAGATGTAGAGAGATTAAGAACAATATTTTTTACGTGGTAAAACCTCACCCAACTGAGGAAACATCCACGACTCCCTCTACAGAGTAAATAAAAATAAATACACTATAAACAAATTTTAACAGTTACAAACTATATAACAAACATGCATACAACTCAGACCTATATAAGTTTAGGAATGTACCCTCTGGTGTCCTTATAACTTCTCTGTAGTTCTGATTATTGATGTTGTCCTCCCAGTTTGTTAACTTCCAATTTATTCAAGCTCTTTACGTTGACTTTTTTTCTCAAGATCTTATTACCAACACTTTTAGTGTGGTAGAGTGAAAGTGTTTGTGTAGGTGCTCTCTAACACATGCATGCACACACACACACTTATTATGTACAAACAGTCCTAACAAATTACATATAAGTCTATATGCTGTGACTTTTCTTTTTCTCTCTTCTCACAAAACTTAACCTTATTTGACCTTTATAATAACCCTAGAATCCACGGCTATCTTGCTCAGAAGACGTATCAAGATCTTAATCAATATCGAGTTTTGAAAAGATTTTTGAGATTGAAAACCACCAAATGCGATTCCAAACTAGGTCAAAGGTCTTATTTCAAGAGAACTAGAAACATAAATCATTATTGTTGATTTCAAAGTTAAAAACATTTATAGAAAGCAAATCAACAATATATTTCTCAAGCTGAGAAACAAAATATGTAAATCTAAGTGTAATGTAACATGAAGTACACAGATCTAAAATTTCTATAAAGCAGAAAATATATCTAAGACAAATTGTTTAAGTTGGACACAAGATCTAAAGAACAAAGCGGTTTCAGCATCAAGTCAACTACCAACAACAACTCTCAAACACTCAAACACTCAAGGCGGTGTTTGGAATATACAGGAATTGAAAAGAGGTTTTGATTTGAAAATGGATTTGATGATCTAGTGTTAGGGTTAGGGTTAGGGTTTCTAACTCTTTCTCTCTCTTCTGGTTTCTCTCTTCTCTCTCTTTTTTCTCTCAAGGGACGAAATGGCAAAAGTCTTTAAAGGCTGAGAGGGAGGGTCCTTTTATAGGATGCAGAGAAGGTTCGAGAGTAACTTCCAAAATCAAGGGTTCAGATTTAGTCAAGGTTAATTGACTTAGATCCAAGGGTTCACGATATGCGGTGGTTAAAACTCACCTGATTGGTTTATAAGGGGTTCACAGGGATTATGAAAGGGTGCATGCAGATCGTTGATAAAAACGATCCAAGGGTTGTAAACACACGCTATTTTACTCTCTATAAACAAACACACTTATAACCAATCAGGAGACAACAAATGTTGGCTAAATAGAAGAGATAAAACGCGCGTCTAAAATAATTAAAAACACACCCTAAAGTCTCTGCCGCTTTCGGATTCTACCCAAGGAAACTTTAAGTCAATATAACCATTAAGCCGTAATTGTAGAATGACCACAAAAACTTTTAAAAACATGTTTTAATTAGTAAAAACTTATTTTAAAATGTTTATAAAATCCCAAAAAATATTTGAAAAGAAATATTAGGGATTTAAACACACTCAACTTATGTACACACAATTATATGCAATATGACATGTATGTGATCTATTATAGTGTGTGTGAGAGTTGGTAATAAGGTCTAGATCACTTCAATCAAGGAAGATGAAATAGTAGTGCAAGCTTTAGGGTTCTTTGGATTCTAGGTTAGACATAATTTTGTCACAATTTCCAAACTAGATGAACACTTATACAATATAGACTTAAGTGAGTCAAGAGTATAAGGTGCTTCATAGTCTCGTCCTTCAAGGAAATCAGCGGGGTATTGCACCCAATCAACTCATAGAACCACGTCTGCTAAAGAAAAGAATTGACAATCAAAAAGAAACACATAAGGAAAAATGTGAATGCATGAAAAGAAAATGATTGATTCTAGTATAGAAGAGTCATATAGGAAAAAAAATTGTTTCCAACATGTCATTTTTAATGATAGAACCACAATTTGTTGTTACTGTCAACATGACATTCATACTTCTATTATTTCCCAAATGAACCAATGCCTAACAGTTAGGTTTCAACATCCTACTTTCCATTCTACTGCTATATTCTCTATGGTATGTGATAAATATACTAGAAATGAAAAATTCCTCTCTGGGATTATATATCCTCATGCAATTGGTCAGAGCCTTAGTTAATATGTGGTGAATTTAATATAGTCACTGGCCCAATGGATAAAATAGGAAGAAATCCTATAGACATCACAGTTGCTTCTGATATGATTAACTGCATGGATGGATGTGGCCTAGTTGATTTAAGTTATAATGGTTCTAGATTTACTTGGTGGAATAACATTTTTGATAATTCAGCTATCATGGAGAGAATAAATAAATTTTATGCTAATTCTTCTTGGATAGACTGCTTCAAACACATTTCTGTAGTGCATCTTATCAAAACTAGATTAGACCATTCGCGTCTTGTTCTTAGTCTCTCTAATGATTCCTTCACTCATTGTGGTAGATTAATTTTCCAAAAATTTTGTACCTCTCATCCTAATTTCCTCCCTTTAGTTTTTGCTCATTGGGTTAGACACTCTGTGGGTAATCATCTGTCCTCATTTCTGAATAATCTCAAAAACCTTAGAAGTATTCTTAAATCATGGAGTTTTGAAATTTTTAGAAATATTTTCAAGAAGGTACAAGAGGCTAAAGATAATATCCTTAAAAGTGAACAAGAGTTTGCATGTAATCCTTTTTTTCTAACAAAATCAATCTTTAAAGGGATAATGCGACTCTTCTAAAAGCCTTATCCAAAGTGGAAAGTTTTTGGAAACAAAAATCTAAGTTAAGATGGTGATATGATGGGGATGATAATATAAAGTATTTCCATAATTACGTTAAATGGATGAGAAAGAAATCAGAGGTCTATAAAATAAAGGATACTAATGGATAATGGTTGATTTCTATGGATGACATTAAAAGGACAGGCTTGAAAACTTTTCTTCCATTTTTTCTGGTGCTTCTTCTAGTATTATGGACCATTATATGCTAAATAATATACTTTATCTTATCTCAGATGCTCAAAACCATTCTCTTACAACTATTCGTACATTAGAAGATGTCAATGTTGTCATGCTCAATCTTAATCATAACAGTTCTCATGATGTGGATGGCTTTACAGGGGTATTTTTCAGAGCCTGTTGGGATATTATAGGAGTTTATATTCTCAAAAATGGTTGAAGGTTTCTTCTTGGGAATGAAATTCCTAGAGCAATTACTTCCACTACAATAGTCCTTATTCCTAAAAAGGACAATGCTCATTAATTTTAAGAATTAAGGCTTATTAGTCTTTGCTCACTTGCCAACAAAATTCTATAAAAAATAATAGCATAAAGATTTTCCAAAATTCTTCCAAATATAATTTCTCTTGATCAAAGTGCATTTGCCAACGATAGAGGTATTACAGATAACATACTTCTTGATCAGGAACTGTTTTCTCAAATAAATTTCAAAAACAAAGGTGCTAACTTAGCCATTAAACTTAATATGTCTAAAGGATATGATAGATGATATAATAAAAATGCCCTGATACCACTTGTTAAGATAAAAACACTATGATACCAATTTGAAAGGGGTGATGGTCCCCAAATATCCAAATTTTAAACTTCTTATAAAAATTAACCAAATTTTAATTTCTTCAAAATTAAAATGAGATTAAGAAAACAAATATTGGGATTTATAATTAAACACAAATTTAATTCAATTCAAGATGAAATTATGCCAAACAAACTAAAACATACATTTTGCCAAATTAAATATTGCAACTTAAATTATATTAAATTAAAATTAACCAAAATATTAAGTTATAACCAATTTTTATCTTGTTACCCCTAAGCATGAATCTATGTGATGAATTTGGAAGATAAAATTAAACATAAAACAACGCCGATATGTACAACGAAAACCCACAATGGGAAAAATCGCGAACGTCCCAGCCACAAGTCCACTAGGTATGGTTTTACAAAAGACACGATAAAAGACTTGGTTCCTCGACTCTCCTTTCAAGACTTAGCTCTTCTTCGTTCTTCTACCTCCACCTAGTCGACAACATTGGAATCAACCATAGTCTCGGAATCCACTGATGGGGCGAATAAACTGTCAAAACATACGAAGGCCTTTCAAACGTATGCACACTATGAATCTTCACAAGAATGGACTCCCTTGTAGGAAACTTTCTCTTTTCGAGATGATAAAAATCTTGATGGCAACAATTGTGTTCTCAAAGAAAATATATATTTAAGACATGGATCAAGACAAACAATGGGTGTAAAAACTTGATTTTGATCTAAAAATTAAATCATTTGATTAACAAACACCATGAAGTCTTTTTGATAAAGGTTTTTACTCCGAAGAGAACTTAGAAAGTTTGGAAAAGTCTTACAAAAAATGTTGTTCCCTCACATATTAAATCAGGTAAAAAGTTAGTGGGGAAGTGGGAGGTTAAATTTTAAAACTGGCAAAAACTGATAAAAATCGTCCAGGTCATTTGATCCACTTTTCAATGTGGTTTGAACAAGATTAATAACGAAAATGCAGTGAAAATTTCGTTAGATATGTCATTTGAATGAAACTTCTAACGAGAAAATAATGAAAATATCGTTACATATATCATTCGAACGAGAAAAAATTGTCGTTCAAGCAACACTTTAGAGAAACCAAAAATGTTTTTTAAGTTTATGCAAAGTTTTAAAATCATCTTCTAATAAAAATAAAAAGTAGATATGGAAATTTTTTTATAAAATGACACCTATAAAAAATAACCAAGTCTCTCTATATATTAAATGCATTCATACTTTTAGAGACCTTGGAAATCATGAAATGTTGATGATGTAAAAACTTGACATATAAATTAGCAATTATGTAACTTTCAAACTCTTGGTCACTATGTCTTCAACTCACACTTCATAGGCTTGAAAGGATATAACAGGCTACTAGCGTATGACTCAATTAGTTTTATTCGAAATTAAGACAATACTACAAATTGACTCAGTTGGAAACTTTCCCTTAAAAATCTCCCCTTTGGCTATTCCGAAACAAAACCCAAAATAAAAAATCCTATGGGACATAAAGCTCTTCTAAAAGACACACAACCCTCCCAAAATAAAAAATACATACGCTTGACTAGACACATGGGATACAATGTGTGACAACCCTTCCTGGATTATTGACATTACTAACTTCTCGTCACACTACTAAATATTCAAATTTAATCCAGATTAATAATTAATTCTCACATTTTAATTTAATTAATCCCACAATAATAATAAATCACATAATTATTTAAATCTTCGAAAATACGGGGTATTACACTTGCTCCTTTAAATGAAGACAATACTCCTGACAGTTTAACATGACCATGTTCATCACATCAGAAAAAGTCATAAATATTGGATTCCCTCTAAAATGCTACCGAATTTACCAATCTCATCCTCCCAAGGACTTAACTACTCGCTCCTCCTCTTTATACATATACCTCAACGGGCACAAAATTCGATAGTCGAGTAAATTCCTCTATGTATTCATCCACTGTTCGATCAACTTAAGTCACATCTAGTAATCTCTTCCTCACATCCGTCTAAACTGTAGAATAAAATACCTCTAGTCAGAGTGTACCCAAAAAAATTTGGATATGAGCTTTGTATCTCTATCTGCTCTGACGTGATGGCTCACTCCCATTGTTGGGGAGCAACACCCAAGAGTTTAAATACAGAGAGAACTCATTTCGACACCCCACTGCATTTCATCATCCCAAGGTGCTTTGTATGTCGTTCTTCCACTGACATACAACAATTATATCGGCTCCCCTCCCTCATATTCTTTAGAGGATATCCTTTCTATAAAGGCTTTTCATACTCTTTCTCACGCAGGTGACCCTGGGTGGTCCTGAGCTATTAAAACTGCCAGAGGAAGTGCCATTGCAGCCATGGTAATGTAAACTTCTTGTGCAACCAAAAATGGTAATTTCGGTTATAGTGACAGTCCTTAAAGGCATTTGGGCTTACATCTTCTCAGCCCCTCTATTTTACTGCCTCGACGACTTCTTCCCGGCGACGTCTGAGATGAAAGAAACTGTATCAGAACGTCATTCAAGTGATTACACATCACAAAAGAAAATATAGGCATAGTGAGTACAACAATCCTAATGATAGGGCTCTACATCAAGAATGCTAACGGAAGAATACAGAAAACCCGCACAGATCCTAAAGACACTAGAACCTAATGCTCTGATATCATCTGTGACAACCCTCTTAATATAATAAAGTGTGTCCATCCCTATACTAAATTAAAATAGGAACCGCAAGTGAATCACTCTTAGCATCAACTATCGATATTAAAATAACATCTGTTAGCTACCCATTACCATAAAAAACGGGTGCCAAAAACTTAAAAACATGAGAAGAACATCATGCCAACAATACAATAACTAACAAGTAAGATAAAATAAATGCACTCATGCACAACTATATAAGGATGTACACATATAAAATGTAACACGTACAATAAAAGAATTATGCCCGAATATGCTGTCGGGTAACAGATAATACAACAATCCAGAGAGGAGAGAAGTATAAAAATGCTAAAAGTAACTTTAGCGTATAAACCCGATACACCAAAATGAATCCTATCTAGATTTAAAAATAGTATGAAGCGACTCTATAACAATATCCCGCAATAGTACGCATCTGTTACAGCTCCCAAGATACTGGATAGAATATCATCATTGGTATCCTTGCGGTCGGACACCTGTAGTATAATATATGCATACATAGAAAGATAGAAAATAAATGGGTCAGAGCCCTAGGTGTAGAAATGTTTATAGAAAGTTCATAACAGTGCATAATAATTATAAATGCAGAATTTCACAAATAAAGTGGAGTCGCACACCTTTGAAACTCCCAAAATCACCCATCAACTAAAGTGCGCACCTCTACGTATGTAAATAAACTTAAGTGTATATACTCGATATCTTCTAAGGTTAGTACAAAAATCTTCCCATCCTATCATACCTTAAGTTTACACCCAAACAATATGTATATGTATAAGTCATATAAGCACAGACATAAGTACCTTATTTGAGTTCTTCCGATTTAATATATAACTTAGGCAAGTCCTTAACGATAAAATAATCACACACTACATCCTACATTTATAAAACTTCTATCACTAAACAACATACACACAATTACTAAGGACTAAACTTCTCCCTACTCCCAACATTGCACGGTGTTTCGTGCGTGGTATGTCTTGCAACGCAAAATCCAAACAACGAACCCCCCCGATACACTACTCCTTGACAATGTTGATCGTATGGATCCATTATGTCCTCCACACATATCCTATAACTACAACTACTTTATTATTGGATATTATCTCTAAGTACACAATTAGAATCTCTATTTAAATACTTGGGGTCCATATATCCGCAATTGTCTCTAAGTACGATCTTCGACCCTGATAAACTAGTACACCGAAATCACACGAGATGTACATCTTAGAAAATTCATATCATCTTCACCTATATATATATATATATATATATATATATATATATGCAATCATTCATTCCTATAACCACGTATACATAACGCACATAATGCACACTTTGCAATACTCATAACACAAATGGTTATAGGATAAAAAATACTACACCATGCTATAATCTTCAAGGAATTACTCACTTTCTCCCGAGTTACCACATATCAGACTATTATCACACCGCCATGGTATCAAAATCAATCCTAACCTATGGGAAACGGTCATAGTTCCTAATCGAAAAGTGAGAACGAATCAGACCCAACACTTCTCACCCCCAAAAATAAAATCATACAAATAATAATGGACGACTATGACCTGGGGAATATACACACCCTGCTCCTCAACCCAGCACCCACATCGCGCAACCTCCCATGATAGCATGTGTCGGGTATGCTCACACAATAAGTATATATATCATTCACACCACAAATATATATACATGCAATCACATCATATGTTTGAATCATCACACAAGAGATATACATTCACGCCATATATATATATATGCTCATTTAATATATATCTCTATATAGATGCATACCTTATCTCCAATCATTATTCATCAAGTAAAAGAAGCTGGTGATATGTATATAACTCGCGTAATACTCACCCTTGTTATAACGTATACCTACTCTAAGAAATTTTCCTTATACAGTCCCTCACTTGAAACATATACATCAAATTCACCTATGATATGAATATTCTTTCATTATGTCCAACATTAAGTCTCAATATCGGCCATAGGTATTCATCCCTATACCAACAATTTATACCCGGATGCCCATAGATATATATTGATTGCTCCAACTACAGGTACACTCAACTAATAGTCGAAAATCTATTTAATCCTTTCGAACTAAGATCTCGGTTCATTTACTCAATTGAAGCCTTAACAATACCGCTCATCCGATTTAATCCCCAAATTTATCGTCACTAAGGATATTCGACCTGTCTCTCTTTGGTCTTCTCATATTATCTAAATAAAATCCTATCTCTTGAAGGATTTGACACAAAAGTCTGTATAACCATCTCTCGCCATATCTTCACCACTTATTCGAAAAGTCCTTAACCTTACATCCTATGTTAACTCACTCTTTAAACTGTAAATAGGACTCCATCCCTAATGAAATTACCACTATATCGATACAACAAACTCCAATCCATATATATATTCCCAAACTACTTCGATAAGTCCCCACAATCATAACATGTGAGAGACCCTCAAATAAACTCCAAAACGTAACTTTCACATCATATAAATAAGTTCCAAATCGAGAAACCCAATCGAAATGGAGTAAAAATCCTTCTAGAAAAATCCATCAAAGCTGCCCTATTTTCGAATCGATTCGGTCTAGTCCAAATCGATTCGGTCTCAAGGACGAATCGATTCGCCCCTTATGCGAATCGATTCGGTCTAAACGACTTGTAAGTTTGTCTTAAGCCGAATTTATTTGCCTTGGGTCCAAATTGATTCGGTCATAAAGACCTGTATGGATGCAACACTCTGAATCGATTCGGAAGGGCGCCGAATCGATTCGGCCTATTTAGCAGTCTTTGAAATGGTCATTTCTCTCCAAAACCTAAATTTCCTAACAATCAGTTTAATCATCTTCCAAGCCTCAATATTCAACCCCGACATATTTTCTAACATTAAAATCATTATACAAATGGTCCCTAAACTTAATACATACCTCAAATCCATTTATAAAACTTAAATGCAAGATTTATTCCACAAAATCTAGGTTTTGATATTTATACCCAAAATCCATATTTTCCCCACAATTCATGAAATCAAATACACATATGAATTATTTAGCAAGATTAAACACTTTCCTCGAAATTGTAGGGGTTGAATCTTCCTCAAGATCGCGTATTGGCCAGAAATCCCCAAGCTTTTTCCTCTCTCTTCTTCCTTTCTCCTTCTTTCTCTATTTCTTTCTCTCTCTCTCTCTCTTTCTCACAAATGAGATAGGCTGATTCGTAAGCCTCTTAAGCCTTTAAAACATAAATCCTAGTTTTAAATGATAATACACACTTTAACTGACTCGTTTACTCAAATTCGAGTCAAACTAACTTAAAAATATTTCAGAACCGAAATAAATCTCAAGTACAGTCATTTTGACTATCTCGACCCATCCCGAATCAACGGCGCACTCAGAATCGTCATCCAAAATACTTTATAATGTCCTCAATTTTTGCACCTCAATTTCCAAATTCCAAAATTCTCTAATTTAAATAAATTTCATTTCTCCCAAAATTTTAATTTCTCACTCCTAAAAATCGCGAGTTATTACATTGTTCCCCCCTTACAAGAATTTCTTCCCCGAAATTGAGTTAAACCTAGGACTCCAAATTTCACTAGCTCTCATATTACATGCCCTCAAAAATCCCTATACCTATTTCTCCCACTTCTCTTGGCAAATAACTTCATTCAGAATTTAAATTAGTTAACTAGGGCGCCCATGCACCCTGTACCCAATCCTAATTATACGAACATTCCTAGATTCACTTGCCTTATCACGAATATACCTCTTAATAATTTAATCTATAACAACGTACTAAGTTTGTATAAATTTGAAATTTTCCAATGATTGAACTCTTCTAAATTCCTGACATTCGCTACTTTCATGCGGGGGAGGTCTCGCAAGCGAAATTTAAACAAAGAACCCTTCCAATACACTACTGTGTAGCTCTGTCGGGAATTGAGATCAATTGAATCCGGACTAAGGTTTTATATAAAAAATTTGAACCATAGATATTGCCCAAAGGCCAATATAACAATATAATATAAAATAGTTTTGTGTCTTTTAACACACGAAATCAAACACTTCATGTTCAAAACACAAGATATCTATAATTACAACTCTCTCACAAACACCTAGTTCTCAAAGCTAGTACGACTAGGAGTCAAAATGTGATCCCACAAAATCTGAATCTTCTCACACATAAAATTTTCATTACAATACATCCAAGCATAGTCATAAGATAGGCCCATACACAACTGGAATAATACCCTCACGTTTAATTAGATTAACTATAAAAATAATAACCTTAATAATTATCACCAAGCACGTTTTAACCGTTTACACTCCCAAAACCCAAATACACAACTCTCTATAAGCCTATCGCGAAACATATATTCTCCCAAAATATACTATCCATACGCCACTCTTTTTCACTCCTTCGTCCAATATGGTTATAGTAGCTAACCACTCACCATATCTTATATGAGGCACTCAAAATTTTGCCCAAAACACAACCTAACACAAAGGAGAATAATCTACTTTATACCCCCATACACCAATTACCTCATTTCATCAATGGGTCCCATTTAAAGTTTTCTTGCTCTAACGGGCCTAGGAGATGTTATAGGAATTTCACATTCAAGACCTCCACAAAAGTTTCCATCTTCTTCTTCTAAGACAGTCCCTCTTCCTAGGGTCTAGTTCTCATATCCAAAAAAATTATTCTGGACCATTCTGAGGGATAAAACGATGTTAAGGCCGTAGACAAACATGTGAAAAATCCTGTCACAGCGGTGATCATGCTCCGCTGGCATCATCTCCTCTAGTCCTAATTAATGGACACCAAGCCTCCAAGTTTCTTGCTGTTACACCCCGCCCAATTAAATGTCAGGTGATGAGTCCTTTATAAAATTTATAACAGAATGTTCGGTTGGTTCATTCTTAGCATCACTGTCGAAAATTTAAATCCAATTAATTACCTAACATTTAATTAAGCTAGTGTCAAAAAATTATCCAATTAAACTTGAAACCAATTGATTTAATAAATTTATGAACATGTAATTATAAACCATACGTAAGAATTTAATATTGACTGGATAAAAACCTCCATTTCAAAGTCACAAACCAAACCATAATAAATACTCAATCCAACTAAAAAGAACTACAAAGGAAACTGAGTACAACTCTTCTAATGAGAATGGGCGACACATGCCCGAACTGAGATATCTGAACCATAAAGTGAATGAACTGAGAGAAATGTCTAATCTCAATGACCAGAAACTCCCACCACAACTGCAGCTCGGCAAACCATCCAAGTATCTAGAACCGGTGTCCCTGTGGCTGGGAACCTGTACTAATACATATATATATATATATATATATATACATACATATATACATACATACATATATACATATATATATATATATATATATATATATATATATATATATATATACATATATATATATATATATATATATATATATATATATATATATCGAAATAGAGAAGAAATGCAAGAGGCGGGTCAGAGCCCGATGTTTTAAAAATATTTATTAGCAAGTATTTAAAACTTCATTAAAGCAAGTATCAGATGTATGTTAGTTCGAACTCTCACATGAGATTCTCACCTCTCGACTAGTGTGCACGCCTAACGTACATCTAATCCAACCTATCCATATGACACACTCTTAACTAGGAAAAGGCCTATCCTACTAGTTACCCCTCGTAGTAGTATCCCGTATTTGATCTCTACATTTATCATTTTAAATAAGTGTTATATCACTAAAGTCAAGTATTTACTATTTACGTTAAATAATATTTCACTATCTTAATAATCTGATATTATCTCATTTTAGGTGTACCAAAAGCATACATATATATCTCTCACTATTATATTTGTATTAACCCAATCTTAATAGCCTACAAATATCACATTGTAAGTATAACACAAGTATATATATATATCCACCACTATTATATATATACCAACACAGCACCCCAAGGATATACCTGTAATGCATTGCATATTCTGCTATCATGTCCTGGTACATCTCGTACTTAAACAAGGACTGTCGGTTCGGAATTCTCCCACAAACCATATAAACAAATCACACGTATTAGCGGCGAACATAGTTCACATACCTATGGGTCACCCACAAACCTACACTCCCATAGTCAGGGACTTATCAACTCACAAATAAGTCTTCACAATCTTATGTTCTGAGATACAGGTCAAATATCCCGCCGAAGGTCACTCGGGATAAGACTGTTTCTACATAACCCCCCTCGATAGCTAGTAGCTAGGTATGTCATACACATAATATCAAATATAGGTATACACACAACCCATCAAATCAAATGGTATACACACAACCAAATGTCATATTCCATACGCAGTATTACCATCACTAAATATTATCAACGTATTTTTAAATCACGATATTCCGCTTCTCGTAATATATATAAGGATAATATGTCACCCGAAAATCCTTAATACATGATCATAAGAAGTCCCAAAAGTAACCACTAATTATTATTCTTATAAGTTCCATATCGTTAGAACTAATATTTTAAGTATTTATCACTTAATACTCTCGACGCAATTACAATTATGATTATCTCTCTCTCTCACAATCTTAAAGGTAAATTCACCGTTCCAAATATTTGAATCATTACACCTAAATAACTCCCAATAATTGTGTACTATTTTGGGTTCATCGAACACTAATTTTTCTCACTCAAATTGACTGTTTACACAAATACGGGAAAAATAGGAAATTCTCTGAAAATTAGAAATCTCGATCGAACCAGAATGGATCTCGCTCGAACGACTTCCATGTTTCGTTCAAACGACTTCGCGCGACTACCAATCTCGCTCGAACGACTTTGAGCGACATCTCGCGACCTGGGCTATTTCATTTTCAACCTTAGACAACCTCGTTTTTAACCATTTTTCAACCTTAAAAGCTCTAAATATTAAGACCAAACTTCCAACAATCACTACCAAATATTATTCTAACATGTATATGATATTTCCCATAATCTAACATCATTAAATTGTCACCGATCATCCATAAAATTCGAAATCCCCAATTTTATTGTCAAGAAGCCTAGTTCTTAAATTAATACGCATAACTTCTAAAATAAGCCCAGATTGGTTCATAGAAATCACTCTAATTTCGTAGGCATCATTCTATCTATATATGGTATTCAAATTCTTATCAAATCAGCCCTAGTTTATGACATAGTTCTCCAATTTCACCCAAATTCACTTTCATAACAAAGGTTTATTAACCTAGACTAATATGAACATAATTATCGCTAAAGAACGCAAGAAATAAAAACTTGCATCAATTTCGAAAGTCTGATCCGTTTCTGTTGTTGGTATGGATGTGTTCCTCACGTTCAGATGTACACGATGGTGGTGGTGGTTGTGCAAGGTGGTGAACACAGCTTCTCCTCCTTTGGAATTTGCTCTCCCTCGCCCACTGTGGCTCTCTCTTGATTTTGGTGTAACCTAAACCTAATTGTCCCCAATTAGCGATATATTATTTCTCCACTTTTTTTCCATTTAATTCTTCCAAAAATACAAATTACGAAACTACCACTATCGGGTGCCGTCTTGGCCTAAAAATATACCGGAGTCCAAATAAAATACCCGGGTAGTGTTTTCTGACTATCTTGACCCCTTCGGACTCAACGGCGCACTCGAAATGATCATACGAGTTACTTAAAAATAAATTAGCTTTTTATTCCACTTAATTAGTCCTGACACGAGTCACAAGCGCGTCCCAGACTTAATATACCAAATTGTCGTATTTCTATCTCATGAAAAGTTATATAAAATCGTCATTCCATATTACTTATTCTCACAGTAATATTAATAATTACTAACTTCTCGTCACACTACTAAATATTTAAATTTAATCTGGATTAATAATTAATTCTCACATTTTAATTTAATTAATCCCACAATAATAATAAATCACATAATTATTTAAATATTCGAAAATACGGGGTATTACACTTGCTCCCTTAAATAAAGACAATACTCCTGAGAGTTTAACACTACCATGTTCATCACATCCGCAAAAGTAAGAAATATTTGATTCCCTCCAAAATGCTACCGAATTTATCAATCTCATCCTCCCAAGGACTTCACTATTCGTTCCTCCTCTTTATACATATACCTCAACGGGCACAAAATTCGATAGTCGAGTAAACTCCTCAATGTACTCATCCATTGTTCGATCAACTTAAGTCACAGCTAGTAATGTCTTCCTCATCTCCGTCTAAACTGTAGAAGAAAATACCTCTAGTCAGAGAGTACCCAAAAAAAATCGAATATCGGCATTGTATCTCTATCTTCTCTGACGTGGTGACTGACTCCCACTGTTGGGTAGCTACACCCAAGAGTTTAAATATCGAGAGAACTCATTTCGACACACCACTGCATTTCATCATCTCAAGGTGCTTTGTATGTCCTTCTTCTAATGACATACAATAATTATATCAGCTCCCCTCCCTCATATTCTTTGGAGGATATCCTTTCTTTGAAGGCTTTTCATACTCTTTCTCACACAGGTGACCCTGGGTGGTCCTGAGCTATTAAATCTGCCAGAGGAAGTGCCATTGCAGCCATGGTAATGTCAACTGCTTGTGCCACCAAAAATGGCAATTTTGGTTATAGTGACATTCCTTAAAGGCATTTGGGCTTACATGTTCTCAGCCCCTCTATTTTCCCTACCTCGATGACTTCTTCCCAGCGATGTCTGAGACGAAAGCAACTGTATCAGAACGCCATTCAAGTGATTACACATCACAAAAGAAAATATAGGCGTAGTGAATACAACAATCCTAATGATAGGGCTATACATCAAAAATGCTAACGGAAGCCGCACAGATCCTAAAGACACTAGAACCTGATGCTCTGATACCATACGTGACAACCCGCTTAATATAATAAAGGGTTTCCATCCCTATACTAAATTAAAATAGGAATCGCAACTGGATCACTCTTAGCATAACTGTCGAAATTAAATTAACATCTGCTAGCTACCCATTACCATAAAAAGCAGAAGCCAAAAATTTAAAAACATGAGAAGAACATCATGCTAAAAATTCAATAACTTACAAGTAAAATAAAAGAAATGCACTCACGCACAAATGTATAAGGATGTACACATATAAAATCTAACTCGTGCAATAAAAGAATTATCCCCGAATATGCTGTCGGGTAACAGATAATAAAACAATCGAGAGAGGAGAGATATATAAAAATGCTAAAAGTAACTTTAGAGTATAAACCCGATACACCAAAATGAATCCTATCTAAATTTACAAATGGTATGAAGTGACGATGAAAAATCCTACAACAGTCCGCGTCTGTAACAGCTCCCAAGATACTGGATAGAATAGCATCATCGATATCCTTGTGGTGGGACACCTGTAGTACAATATATACATATATAGCAAGAGAGAAAATAAACGGGTCAGAGCCCGAGGTGTAAAAATGTTTATAGCAAGTGCATAACAGTGCATAATAATTATAAATGAACAACTTCAAAAATAAAATGGAGTCGCACTCCCTTGAAACTCCCAAACTCACCCATCAACTAAAGTGTGCA
The DNA here is from genome assembly GCA_949130495.1 of Sambucus nigra. Lineage (NCBI taxonomy): Eukaryota > Viridiplantae > Streptophyta > Magnoliopsida > Dipsacales > Adoxaceae > Sambucus > Sambucus nigra. Next base: position 260,311,669 of record OX422212.1, read on the forward strand.
CCTATATGTATGTACATAAACTTAAGTGTATCTACCTGATATCTTCTAAGGTTAATCCAAAAATCTTACCATCCTATCATAACTTAAGTTTACACCCAAATTATATATATGTGTATAAATCATATAAGCACACACATAAGTACCTTATTAGAGTCCTTCCGATTTAATATATAACATAGAAAAGTCCTTAACGATAAAATAAACACCCACTACATCCTACATTTATAAAACTTCTATCACTAAACAACACACACACAAGTACTAAGGACTAAACTTCTCCCTACTCCCAACATTGCGTGGTGTTTCGTGCGTGGAACGTCTCGCAATGCAAAATCCAAACAAGGAACCCCCCGATACACTACTCCTTGACAATGTTGATCGTAGGGATCCATTATGTCCTCCACACATATCCTATAACTACAACTACTTAATTATTGAATACTATCTCTAAGTACACAATTAGAATCTCTATTTAAATCCTTGGGGTCGATATATCGACAATTCTCTATAAGTTCAATCTTTCGACCCTGATAAACTAGTTGACCGAAATCACACGAGATGTACATCTTAGAAAATTCATATCACCTTTTTGCCTATAGGATATATATATATATATATATATATATATATATATATGCAATCATTCATTCCTATATCCACATATACATAATGCACGTAATGCACAGTTTCCAATGCTCATAACATAAACGGTTATAGGATACAAAATACTACACCATGCTATCATCTTCCAGGAATTACTCACTTTCTCCTGGTTACCACATATTGGACTATTATCACACAACCATCGTAACAAAATCAATCCTAACGTATGGGAAGCGGTCATCGCTCCAAACCGGAAAGTGAGAACGAACCATACCCAAGACTTTTCACCCCTAAAAATAATATCACACAAATAATAATGGACGACTATGACCTAGGGACTATACGCACCCTGCTCCTCAAGCCAGGCGCCTCACCCACATCGCGCAACCCCCCATGATGGCATGTGTCGGGTATGCTCACACAATAAGTATATATATCAATCACACCACAAATATATATACATGCAACCAAATCATATGTATGAATCATCAAACAAGAGATATAAATTCGCGCCATATATATATACTCATTGAATATATATCTCTATATAGATGCATGCCCTATCTCCAATCATTATTTATTAAGTAAAAGAAGCTGGTGATATGTATATAACTCTTATGATATGCTCCCTTGTTATAACTTATACTTACTCAAAGTAATTTCCCTTATACAATCCCTCATTTGAAAGATATACATTAAATTCACCTATGATATGAATATTCTTTCACTATGTCCAACATTAAGGATACTATCTCAATATCGACCATAGGTATTCATCCCTATACCAATCATTTATACCTGGATGCCCACAGATATATATTAATTGCTCCAACTACCGATACACTCAACTAATAGTCCAAAATCTATTGAATCCTTTTGAACTAAGATCTCAGTTCATTTACTCAATTGAACCCTTAATAATACCGCTCTTCCAATTAATCCCCAAATTTATCATCACTAAGGATATTCGACATGTCTCTCATTGGTCTTCCCGTATTATCTAAATAAAATCCTATCGCTTGAAGGATTCGAGACAAAAGTCTGCATAACCGTCTCTTGCCATATCTTCACCACTTCTTCGAAAAGTACTTAACCTTACATCCTATGTTAACTCACTCTTTAAACTATAAATGGGACTCCATCCCTAATGAAATTTCCACTATATCGATACAAAAAACTCCAATCCATATATATATTCCAAAACTACTTCGATAAGTCTCCACGATCATAACATGTGAGAGACCCTCAAATACACTCCAAAACGTAATTCTCGCATCATATAAATAAGTTCCAAATCGAGAAACCCAACCAAAATGGAGTAAAACTTCTTCTAGAAAAATCGATCAAAACAACCCTATTTCCAAATCGATTCGGTCTGGTCTGCATCGATTCGGTCTCAAGGGAGAATCGATTCGCCCCTTATGCGAATCGATTTCGTCCAAAGGACCTGTAAGTTTGTCTTAAGCCGAATCGATTTGCCTTGGGTCCAAATCGATTCAATCATAAAGACCTGTATGGCTGCTACATTATGAATCGATTCGAAAGGGGGCCTAATCGATTCAAACTGTTCAGCAGGCTACGAAATGGTCATTTCTCTCCAAAACCTAAACTTCCCCAAAATCAATTTAATCATCTTCCAAGCCTCAATATTCAACCCCAACATATTTTCTAACATAAAAATCATTATATAAATCATCCTTACACTTAATACAACCTCAAATCCATTTATAAAACTTAAATGCAAGATTTATTCCACAAAATCTAGGTTTTGATATTTATAAACAAAATCCATATTTTTCCACACAATTCATGAAATCAAATACATATATGAATTATTTAGCAAGATTAAACACTTGCCTCCAAATTGTAGGCGTCGAATCGTCCTCAAGATCGTGTATTGGACGGAAATCCCCAAGCTTTCTCCTCTCTTTTCTTCTTTTCTCCTTATTTCTCTCTTTATTTCTCTCTCTCTCTCTCTTTCTCACAATTGAGGTAGGCTAATTCGTAAGCCTCTTAATCCTTTAAAACAAAAATCCCAGTTTTAAATGATAATACACACTTTAAATGACTCGTTTACTCAAATTTGAGTCAAACTAACTTAAAAATATTCCGGAACCGAAATAAATCTCAAGGACAGTCATTTTGACTATATTGACCCATCCTGAATCAATTGTGCACTCAGAATCGTCATCCGAAATACTTTATAATGTCCTCAATTTTTGGACCTCAATTTCCAAATTCTAAAATTCTCCAATTTAAATAAATTTCATTTCTCCCAAAATTTTAATTTCTCAGTCCCAAAAATCGCGGGTTTTCACACCATGCTCCGCCGCTTTAAAAGGTTGCCACTAAAGATGAAAACCTACACACTTAAACACACCATCAAACGCATAGGGAATATAACAATATAAAGTGCACAAATAAATTCTCCCCTTTTGTTTATCATAATATACCTAAGAAAGACATCTCCCCTAAGTTAAATCTTCCCAAATTAAAAGGTTTAGATACCATTTCTCCCCCTTTGTGTCAAGAAATAGACAAATATTAAAATGCATTAAATAACCCATTTCTCCCCAATTAAATCAAATACTCCCCCTAAATGAAACAAGGGCTATGAATAATGAAAAAAATAAGTATATCATGCAATGGTGAATAAAGTGACAAGAATAATAAAGAAAATGACATGAGAAGCAATTAATCCAACACAAATATTAATAACTACGAATTATGATGCGATATAAAAACAATATCAAATAGAATAATGTAATATAAGCAAGAGATATCAATCGCAACAAGAAGAGTATCTATTTCAACATGAATCATACATGGACTAGATTATAAGGCAAAGACTCAATAACAAAAGTAATACCACACACACACACATAAAAGATACCAATAATGCACACGCACATATACATAGGTATAAACACCACACACGAGACAAAATACATTAAGCTTTCCACACTCATATGGAAAAAATGTGTCTAAATAATATGTGGTAAATGGTAGTGAACGGGTGTGAACTAGCAATAAAAAAATTAAGACCCAATCACCTAAACATGTCCACGTAGTACTTATTTGAATGCAAAACGTTATCAACTTAGATATAGCCTAATGTGATAATATAAAGTGAACTCACGCAACAAACATACACAATGCACATAAGACTAGAATTTTGATGATTCTACAAACCAAAAGAGTCATGACAAAAAGAGCATAACTAGGATACATTGTCATTGTGCAAACTCGTTGATATATCCATCCAAACTTCCTCAAACATAATCATCTTTTTCTTTTCTTTTGAATTCTCATATGAAACTCAACTACTTTGGCCTTAGCTAATTATAACAATTCCACGTTTTTAGGCCATATTTCAATGGTGGCTATTCACGCAAAGTAACTTTGTCTTTCGCAACCCGATTCCATTGAAAAATAACTTCACTGGATAAATATTTTTCTATTATTTAAATGTGGGCAATAGTTCTTACAGGCACAAATCCTCTACAGTCATAACAATATGTAGATGACTAAATTAATAGGAGAACATCTCACTTAGATCAAATATACATGTGAAATTGAAGTTCAAAAGAGCTTTTGCACGTGTGAATCGAGGCATATAAAAAGAGAATCCATTAACCAAGTCAAAGTTAAACTACTCCACGTAAGAATGATAAAGAACACTTTAGGGATTGAAAATCTTAATCAAAAGTTCTACTCACATGGAAGCGGGGATTATATTGAATTCAAACACAAGTATATGCCACATAAAATGTGCAAAACTAAAATACCCAAAATAAATCTTTTTGAGTTTTTCAAATTTTTATACAAATACAAGGACAACCCAAAAGACAAATATTTTTTTTTTATTTTTTTTCAACTAAGACATAATAAATAAAAATTAAATACTAAAGCTAGTGTATGTATACAAAGCTAAAATAATCAACCTTTGGATCTATCATGAGAGGTGTCACGTGCAAGCAAAAGAGAACCATCAAAAATAGGAAACATAAAAAATGATAAATTTTCCATGTTATCCAAATAAATCCTTAGAAATCTGGATCACACGATAAATTAGCTTAACACGCGTTGATACCAATTGATAGAATAAAAATGCTCGGATACGATTTCTTAAGATAAAAATTCTTTGATACCAATCTTAAAGGGGTGATGGTCCCCGAATATCCTAATTTTAAAATTCTTATAAAAATTAACCAAATTCTAATTTCTTCAAAATTAAAATGAGATTAAATAAAAAAATATATTTGGATTTACACTTAAACACAAATTTAATCCAGTTCAAGTTAAAATTATGCAAAACAAACAAAAGCATGCATTTTACCAAGTTAAATATTTCAACTTGAATTATATTAAATTAAACTTACCCAAAATATTAAATTAGCACCAGTTTAAACAAAGGTTACGATTAAAACAATTTTATCTTGTTACCCCTAAGCATGCATCTACGTGATGAATTTGCAAGATAAAAATAAACATACCACAGTGCAACAATGAACGAGGAAAATCCACAACAGGAAAAACATCAGACGACCCAGCCAAAAGTCCACTAGGTATGATTTTACACAAGTCACGACAAAATACTTACTTCCTCGACTCACCTTTCAAGCCTTGACGCTTCTTAATTCTTCTACCTCCGCCTAGTCGACAACTCCTAAATCCACTGCAGTCTCAGAATCCATTAATGGGGGCGAATCAACTGTCAAAATATAAGAAGGCCTTTCCAATGTATGAACACCAAGCATCTTCATAAGAACTGACTCCTCCATAGAAACTTTCTCTTCTGGGGATGAGTAAAATACCTGGTGCAAACAATGGTGATCTCAAAGAAAATATATATTTAAGACTTGGATCAAAACAAACAATGGGTGTAAAAACTTTGTTTTGTTCAAAAAATAAATCATTTGATTAACAGACACAAGGGAGAATTTTTAATAAAGCTTTTTTCTCTCAATAACACTTTGAAAGTATGGAAAGTCTTACAAAAAAAGTTATTCCCTCATATATTGAATCAGGTAAAAAGTTAGAGGGGAAGTGGGAGGTTCAATTTAAAAACTGGCAAAAATTGGCAAAATCGCCCAGGTCGTTCGAACGACTTTTGAATGTCGTTCGAACGACATGGTTCAAATGAGATTACTAACGAAAATGAGTTGAAATTTTTTGTTAGATATGTCATTCGAACAAAACTTCTAACGAGAAAACAATGAAAATCTTATTACGTATGTCGTTCCAACGAAAAAAATTGTCATTCAAACGACATTTCAGAAAAACCAAAAATTCTTTTTTAGCCCATAAACTTTTATGAAAAGTTTGAAAATGACTTCATAAGAAAAAATAAAAATTCGATATGATAAAATTTTTATAAAAAGACATCCATAAACAAAATTCAAGTCTTTATATATATTAAATGCATTCATACCTTTAGAGACCTTGAAAATAATGAAATATTGGTGACGTAAGAACTTGGCACATAAATCGGCAATAATGTAATCTTCAAACTCTTGGTTGCTACATCTTCAACTCAAACTTCACAGGCTTGAAAGGATTTGACAAGATATTATCCTATGACTCAATTAGTTTTTTTTCGTAGTTAAGCCAATACTAAAAATTGACTCAATTGGAAATTTTCCCTTACAATAGAATCTCTTATCATGTCCTTATATCTATTTTGAGAATTTTTAGGAACTGTTCATTGATCTTATTTGGAGATTAATATAAAATGTTTGCATATCTATCACATTTAATAGTAGATCCCATGAATTTTTCATTTCTACTAATGGTCTTAGACAAGGGGACCATATTTCCCAAAGTCTCTTTATTATTTTTATAGAAGTCTTATCAATAAGTTTGGATTTAAATGCTCAAGATCCCTCATTCACTCCATGCAAAACTCTTATCAATTGCCCTATTGTTTCTCATATGGCATATGTTGATGACCTTATTCTCTTTTCTTTTCATGATATCAGGTCAGTTAGAAAACGGAATTCGATTATCAATAACTATGAAGTTTGTTTTGGATAACTTGCTAACAATTCTAGATGCTTCATGAACGGTTCTAAAATAATTCCAACATTTAGAAAAAAAAATATTTCCAAATGTTTGGATATCTCATGTGACAACACACCTATTAAAATACCGAGTGCCCAACCCTTTATCAAAATAAAACCTTGGTCTCATATGGGTCATTCTTAGCATCACTGTCGAAAATATTTTTAAAGTTACTAACCACCTATTAATTAGATAGGCCGCTGCCAAAATTTATCGTTCATTATTTAACAAAATGCATAAAGAAAATACTAATCAAATCACTCACATGAATAAAATATGAAATCATCACACGAAAGATATATAAATAAATAAGACCTAATAACTGATAGATTGTCAACAATAGAATTCAATAATAAAACTGAAATAATAAACTTTCTACACAATGTCTAATGAATAGACTAAAATACTAAATCTGAGGGCGACATGCCCAAATAAATACTGAATAAAATTCCTACACAACGAATAAATGAACAAGGCCTCTATAGCAAAGTTCTGCAACTTCCACTCGAGCTACAACTACGCATTCCCGGATAGAATCCTCAAGCTGGGCGTACCATTGGCTAGACACCTAATTATTTTGGAAACATTTTAAAAATATTTAACAAATAGTTAAATTTCTATTAATTAAATATATATGATTGCACACTTGTCATATTTAAGCTAGTGTCAGGCTCTCTTGAGGTATAACTCACCCCTCATCTAATGTGCACACCTAACGCTTGCCTTCTAACTTCACTAGTCACGCTACTCCCCCTAACTATCGTTATTCACTATTCACTATCCAGGGTGCTATACTCTCCATGGGACTATACTGTCCCTGCATTCACTTGGAAGGATATTCACCCACATTACGTAACCTCCTATGATAGAACTGGAGGGGTATGTATTCCTATAAATATCATTCACACCGATATCTATAAATCACACACACACACACACACACACACACACACACACACACACACATATATATATATATATATATATATACATATACATATATATATACATATACATATATATATATATATATACATATACATATATATATATATATACATATATATATATATATATATACTATCACACTAACTCTATTCATATATTTAATAAAAGTTCGACTAACCCGTTCCTAACACCCTTAGCACTAGTCCAAAATACCCGAGTTTATTTTTTGACTCTTAATTCCAAAAAAATTAACTTACATTTATATATATCATAACATATATTTATTCAAGCTAATATGCACATCTCAATCCCTCCCATATCCTAATTTCATTTGAAATTACCATTCAAATACGTTCATATAGTTTCAAATGTTCTTCATCCTAAACAATCCTAAATCCATACCCCGAATTCATTATGATTTAATTCCTAGGTAAAATAATGTTCCTTCATATTTTCTAGAGTCTCACACTCATCTACGGACATCCCTAAATAATCTAGATTTGATTTCTCACTAAGGATTTTGGTCCCACACACCCTTTCGTAATAAATTCATAACTAATTAAAAAATTAGAAAAATATGAGGTCGGCGCCCACGCGATCATAACAAAAAGAACTACAATTTCGTATTTTGGACAAGAAGGCAAACCTAATCGGTTCGACTAGGAAATCCACAAAACGAACCATTTCTCCGTACCAGATCTGCGAACCATCTTCTTCTCTAACTCATTTTTCTCCATTTTTGTTCACTCAAACCTCCATGGATTCATCCTAAAATTCACCCAAAACGTACCCAATGTCTATAACACAACTAAAACCAATTCAAATCATAATAGCAACCCCAAACATCATTGACCTCGATAAATAATCCAAAGACTACGAATAGGGTTTAAACAACAATTAAGCAATCCTCTTCCTGAATTCAATTTCACCGTCATCACTTAAACAAAGTTTACATCTGGATTGTGAACATGAGTTTGATTCTAATAGAAATACAAGATAACTCAACATCGATTTAATGTTTAATCTACACAAGGTGTTAAATTCATCAAAAAACCATTTCATATGACAACCCTCCCCCAAAATAGATTTGTCAACACATACTATAATACGAACATGAAATTCTACCATTCAAATCAAAAGAAAGTTTAGCCACTTGCCTTATAGGATTCATAGAGTATGATTCAACATAGAAGATGATGAATCAGATGAAGCACACCCAAATCCCTATTGAATTTGATTACTAAAGCCTTCTATTTTTCTTCCTTCTCCATAAACTAACTTTCTAGGTTTTATAATTATGAATAGTTTTTTCCCCAATTATTTAGACTTGGGTTAAATGCTCATAATCCCGAAATTAGGCTAGTGGGCCAAGCCTAAATGACCCAAACACCCCTGTGTGGGCCCAATTATGTCTAAAAAGGCCTCGGGACCCAATTACTACCCTCGGGTACACTATTCAGACTATCTTGACCCATCCGAAATCAATCGTAACCTCAAAATTACCATATGAGTCACTCTAAAAAAAATTCCTATCTCGTCCCCAAATAGTCTACACTGATTCCCGACTGCGATAAAATATCGCCACGTTACTATCACTTGCTAGGACATAAACTTAATAACTTATTATTCACTTAATAATTATATATCATAAATACTAACCATTTACTCTACCGATTAATATTTTAATCATCACATAATAATTAATTCAATTAAATTATGATAAACTTGTAATTTAAAATTACCCAATTTAATTAAATAATAAATACTAACAAATATGGGGTGTTACATACTTTCCTCCTTATAAAGGATTTTTGTCCCTAAAATTAGGATCTACCTTCGTAGAATAAATCTGGATACTACTCTTGCATATCCTCCTCCCACTCCCACATAGACTCGTCAACATGGTGATACCGCCATAGACCGCAGCTTATGCTCACTACGATCAAGTATCACCCTTGATCTCTCCTCAGAAGAGATATCTAGATGTAAATCAATCTCCTCTAACAAAATGTGCGGAAAGGCCCTCTCCACCATCTCGTAATTCTTCAGCGATGACATGTGAAATACATCATGAATCCGTTGTAGATGCTCATGTAGGCCCAGCCTATCCGTAGCTGGTTCCACCCTCTCAATGATAAGAAAGGGTCCCACATACCTCGCTGCTAGCTTCCCTTTCTTGCTGAACCTCATAACCTCCCATTTCAAAGGTAACTACTCGCAATAATTCCTTACCACTCATGTCAGACTTCAAAACATCAATTCACGATGGCGTAACGGTCACTACATTCCTGAACTGTACGAAACTAATGTAGATTAACTCAATCCTTGCCTATAGATTATAAATCATCTCGAGTCCAAGAAGCTTATTATTACCCACTCTTAACCAAACGAAACGTGGGTGAAATTTTTTTTGTATGATGCCTTATAAGGCATCGTGCAGATAATAAACTATTGCAAGTTATCACATGTAGCTTTACCATCAATAATTAAAAATCCCAATTAGACACGAATCCAAAATATGTAATTTTCAATTTATTATATAATCTAGTCGCTTCTCATCAACCCATCAACTTTTGGGTGACACGTCTATTAAAAAATATAACTTCATCCCCATCGCCTCCTGACACTCCCTATTAGAGGTAGGACCGAAAGTTCTTTTCCTAATTCATAACAATATTGGACGACACCTTGATCCGGCTCACTTCTTCTTTCAAATGAAATGTTGGACATGTTGCTCGATAGTATAACCTACCCCAAAAGAACAATTACTCCCTTTTGGCCAGTCCATTCCATAATCCTGAAGGAAACCTTGGCCTCTTCATGATTTTGGATATCCCAAATATGACATTCACCAATCATGTGCATCATTCTCATCACTCCGACCATCAAAATTACAAAAATGTTGGTCGATAAACTCGGATCAACCTTTTTCCATCCGTAAATGGTGTAACCTGGAGAAAAATTCACTATGTCTCATTCAATGCCAATCCCCATACTCAACGTTTCATATCACGGGGAACATCTTACTCCCCCTTTTCCAAAAAATACAAAAAATCATTGTCCTTGCATTTTCTCCAAAATTTGTGCATTCCTTGGGTTCTTTTTTTCCTGGTTGTAATCAACATCTTATTTGTGCGTAACCCACTTTAGACATTTGACTAAGTGAGACTCTACTCCACTTTCTCAAAATTGTGGGGTTATCCCTCATCTAGGGATATTGTTTTACAATTGCCACCACCGAGCTCACCATGGTTGTGATAGTCCTCCTTGATATGCATGTAGTCGGACCATCTCCTTTCTCAAACAGATTTCAGCTCATCATACCCTTCCACATATGTTCCTAACTTCCCCATAGGCATACAATAACACGCTTATTTTCACATTCCTTTATTCTAGATGATTCTGAAAATCAAACTAACCAGGTCACCCATACACCCTATAGCCCATGCATACGAGCATAAATATCACTAACATCCCATACGTAATATAGTGATCTCAAGATCAGCACCAAACTCTCGGCTTGGCTATATCATATGGGTATTATCAATTACCCCGCAAATTTCAATTTAATTCTTCTCGATATTTCCCTACCTATTAACTTGTGGTGCAAAAGTTTTCTCAGTTCTTCCTTCGTAGAACTACCCGACTCCATTATCCATATATTGTAATATCTCTCAGCTTAAAGTGTTTTCTCTACATGTTCAACAATTAACATTTAAAAACCGATGCCCTAGCACCCAACAACCTCTATCCACTCCCTATGTTTATTAAGGTATTTGCATGAGGTTTCCCCAATGCATTATCCCTTAGCATTGTCAATCATCAATTTCCATAGGTCCAAAGCATATAATTGGGACAACCAAAACCCTGTCCCTATACTCATATGTCTAACCATTAACTCTTTCATCTGTAAAGAGTCGTATAATTTTGCGCTCACACTATCACTAAGTCCTCAATGCTAAGTTAATAATGAGATAAATCTCTCCTCTCCACGGTAGACCCGACATACCCTGAATCACAACAGTAAAAGTCCCTACGCACCGGGATCCAATATAAATAGACAACTGTACTCTCTGAAGTAGACTTCATAAAAATATTTCCATGAGCTCTACCCTCTTTCAAGTGAGACATCGCAAAAATATACATCTTGCCCTGGGAATAGCGAACATGATAGTCTTGCTATAACTGCCCTGTAATACCCCGTATTTTTATGCTATATTAATTTGGGGATTTATTATATTTAATGTGAGTTAATTATTAAATAAAAATCCAAAAATTAATCATGTTATAATTATTAATGTGACGAGAGTTAGTAATTATGGAAAATTGTTGAATATTACTAATGAGCAAAGTAATATTTAATATTTGTTATATTGAATGTCACGATTGGATAAAATGACAATTTTGAAAATTTGAGTCGGGACGCGCCCGTGTCGCGTCAGGACTAAATATTGATAAATAAAAATGAATATTTTATAAGTTTCCCATATGGTCATTTTGACTGCGCCAACGCGTCCAGAAGGGTCGAGATAGTCAGAAAAGTGTACTCAGGGGTTTAGTTTGGGTCTCGGGGCGTTTTTAGGCCTAATTAGTAACCCGGGAGGGCAATTTGGTCATTTTACATTTTTGGGTAATTAAACCCACGAAAATTAGAGAGGCTATATCTGATATTGAGGTTGTCACCTAGGGTTAGAATACCCAAAAACTTAGAACGGCCATTGGAGAAGAGAGGAGAGAGCTCTCAAGCAATTCCAAGGCTCAAAACTCAACGGTTTGCACCGCCACCACCACCAACGCGTAGATCGCGAGAAGGGGAACGCAACCACACCAAAATCAGCCGCAATCTAGACTATTGAAAATCCCAGGCAAGTGTTTATCTTGCTTATTTCGTTAGTGCAATTTCCATATTAGTTTAGTAATGATTAGGGATGAAATATATGGAAGGAAACCCAATTTGTGATAGGAAAATCCATGTAGTATTGATTTATATGATGATTCTAGAAACCCTTGCCATGTAGAGGAAATTAACCACAAAATTTCGATGATTATAAGAAGGAAATTCTAGAGAAAATTTGTTAGAAACTTATTTAAGAAAATTTTAGGGTTCTTGATAATTAGATAAAGTTTTGGGTTGATAATCCATGTTTAAATGATAAAAATGTACATGCCTTACGTTAGAAACATCTGGTATATTGTTATAATGTTAGTAGTAGAATTTTGGGGACATTTTCATTTGGAAAATATGGACTTGGATGAAGAAAAGTGGTAGAACCCGTAACTGCATTTCTGCAGAAATCGAAATACTTGTTTGATCGATCGATCGAGCCTAGAGCTTCGATCGATCGAAGGTTCGATCGATCGAGCCCCAAACCTCGATCGATCGACCCTCCTGGCAGACTCCTATTTCCCCTATTAAATGAGTTAAATTTAATTTATCCTGAAATAATTCTTGGACATCCTTAATATAATGTTTTGGGAGATAGGGGAGACCAGTAGGTTATACGAATGAATTTTGGAGATACTTAATGTGGACTAAGAATTTCATTTTGGGAAAATTACTTATAAATCGATTAATTTATGTGTTGAAGGGTAAGGTGCGTAAGAGAGTTACGTTGGAACATAATAAGGACACCTACTGAATTTTATACATGTGAGGATAGAGTTCACGAGTGTCGCGAAATGAGTTGGAGAAACCCTTCGAGTTAAGGTTAGTGATGAACCCTTATAAGAATACTTAATGTGAAAATTAAGGATAAATATTGTAATTATGGGTGATAAGAGAAACCTATATTGATATAATAATAAGTGGTATATTTATATGGTTGTGTATGCATATATTATATACGTGTGAAAAACGTACCCGCGCTACTTGCTATCCCTGAGGTTATCGCGCAGGGACAGTCTTATCTCGATGGGACCTTTATGGGGGATATTGACTTGTACCCTAGAAGATAGATATCCTTGGTACAGGCTATCGGACCGATAGTTCAGATGGTCCTATGAGACGTGAGGGTATGTACTCACCTCTTAGAGACTTGGAATCTATGCTTCGCCTCAATCTTGTTTGTGTATATATGTTGATACAGTTCGAGAGTGATTCCGAACCTGTATATCCCTTAGTGTGAACGATGCGGGGATTGGATAGCAGAGTATGCCTGCACCATAGTTTGTATGTTGGTGCCGTTAGAATGTATATATTATACGAGTGCTTAATATATATATCTGAAATTTGGGAAATGTAAACTGTTGCTGTGATATGGTAAGTGAGAAATAATTCTGGACTATAAATCGGAAATACTTGTTTGAAAAGTATAATATGACACGGGGAAACTTTATAAATTAATGAAGCTAAAACGGGAGTTGTGCTACTAATTGCAAGTATCTTTTTAAATAATGATATTATTTGGATTTGAAACCTTATGAGTAATTTGAGATAAACTAAATTGTTGGGAAGCTTAGCGTGATAAAATGATAGGATAAATCATTGGGAATGTTAGTGCGATAGGTGTGCACATTAGAAGAGAGGTGAGAATTTCTCAAGAGAGTGTCGTACTAATATGTTGTTGCATTGGCCTGTATCAATTTAAATACTTGATAAACGAATTTTAAATCATACACATTATCGGGATCTGACCCGTTTCTTTTTCTCTCTCTCTCTTGTATATATATGTATGTATTACAGGTGCCCAGCCACAGGGGAGTCTTGCTTAGGATCTATTGGAAGGAACGCGCTGCAGCTTAGGTGGGAGTTGCAGATCTCTTGATTAGACGACTTCGTTCATTCGGATCCACTCTTAGTACTTTCATCTAGTTGGGCATGTGTAGCTCTTTCCATTATTCCGTTGCTATTGGACATTTGTATTTCAGTTATTTCCAGTATTGTTACTATGGGATTTATTCAGTTTGGATGTGTGACTTTAGATTTCATATGTTGACATTCGATTGACGAATACATTAAATTAATTGGACTATGTTGCAAAATTTAAATGTGGTGTGATTCTTACTTATTCAATGTGGTTAAATAAAATAAATAAATAATTTTTCTTTAAATAAAATTTGGAAAGTTATGTATGAAAATTGTTTTGACACTTAGCTTAATTACTTAGGGTGTTAAATTGGAAAATTTATTTTTATCGACAGTGATGCCGAGAATGAACCAATTGTTTACCTTGATTTAATTTAATAAAGGAGTGATCGCCCGGTATTTAATTAGGCGGGGTGTCACAGGTGGTATCAGAGCATCAGGTTCTAGTGTCCTTTAGGATCTGTGCGGCTTATTATGCTTTCAGTGTTGCTTTCTTTGATATAGATCCCTAATACTAGGAATGTTGTGTTTATCTCTATAGATTGGAAATTCGTACTTCTGCGACTTGTTTATTTGAATGATGAACTCATCCAAAATTACTTAAATTTTTAGATGGACCGTTAAGAAGAACTAGCTAAAATGGTTAGGGGAGTCAACGAGCAAGATCGACTCACACCTTAGGTATCCCCAAGGAGAATATCAACCGTCGAGCTAGCAGGTATCGTGGCACAAGCTGTCACCACTGCAGTTTTACAGTACCAAGAATGCAGCATACAACTTAAAGGAGGTAAAAGACCTAGAGAGGTTAACCAAATGTATGTGACTAAAGCTGACAAATGTGCGAAGACACCGAATCTGCGACAACAAAACAATCAAGATAGAGTCAGTTCCAGAAGTAATGAGATTTATGTACAGGGGCAAAAGTGTCAGGGCCAACGAAGTCAGGTTCAGAATGAAACCACAAAGAGGTGTTTCCGTGGTGGAATGGACGATCACAAACGTAAATCTTGTCCGAATCAGACTGGGGATAAACTACAATCGAACCAGCGAAGAATTTCGAAACTCTGCTATAAATGTGTACAATCGGGTCACAAGTGGATGGATTGTCCTCACTCTGACAAAGTTTTTCCACAAATTTCCCCTCAAGGCCAGCAAGACCAGGGAAAAAGTGAGACCAGTCAATGACGTAATGAAGTGAAGCAGTTTTGAAGGAGGTGCTTCCAATGAGGCAGAAATGGCCATAGGCGTTAGGATTGCCCAGAGAAGAACAGGGCCCCACGACAGGAAGGTGCTAGTAATAAACCACAAGCAGTAACTCCGCAGGCACCACCCGCGATTGAGGGTATGTTTTCTATCCATGATATTATGAGTCGAGTTTTGTTTGATACTAGGGCGACACATTATTTTATAGATTCGCATTTTGTGAAGGCCTTAGGGTTATTAACCACAATAGAGAGCACTATGACGTGTGTAGACTCACCACTGGAAAGTGGGTCGCTTATTTTCTTTATATGCCGGGAAGTGGGGGTAGAGATTGGTAGTTTGGTACTACCTACAGACATGTTAGTCTTAGATATGCACGACCATGATGTGATTATTGGTATGGATTGGCTCGCAGCTTATAGAGCCATGATTGATTGCTTCGGTGGGAGCATTGTTTTTGCCATTCCGGGGCAAGAGATGTTTGTAGTGGCGATGCCTCACGCAGAGGGAGGTTCGACCGCTCATTTGTATTACATAGAGGAGGATACCTCTAAGGAGGTTGGGACTTCGTTAGACTCGATTCCAGTTGTTCGAGAGTATTCTGATGTGTTTCAGGAAATACCAGGCCTAACCCCCCAGTCGAGAGATAGACTTTTTTATAGATTTATTGCCAGATACCAGACCTATAGCACGCGCACCGTACTGTATGGCTCCGGCAGAGATGCGAGAGCTATGAGATCAGATAGAGTAGCTGTTAGGTCAGGGCTTAAATTGTAGGAGTACCTCACCTTGGGGCGCTCCAGTTTTATTTGTGAAGAAGAGAGATGGTTCACTGAGATTGTGTGTGGACTACCGGGAACTGAACAAGGTCACAATACGAAATAAATATCCGTTGCCTCGAATCGATGATCTGTTCAACCAACTGAGGGGAGGAACTTTCTTTTCGAAGATAGATCTGAGGTCGGGGTACCATCATCTACGTATTGGGGAGCAGGATGTTTCAAAGACTGCTTTCTTGACGAGATATTGGTCTTATGAGTACCGGGTGATGCCGTTCGGACTCACAAACGCTCCAGCCATTTTCATGTACTTGATGAACCGAGTATTCAGAGAGTTCTTGGATCAGTTTGTCATCGTCTTCATAGATGACATCTTGATATATTCACACTCCGAGGAGGAGCATGCCGAGCACTTGAGGCAGGTTCTTCAGACTCTACGAGAGCATCAGTTGTATGCTAAGTACGAGAAGTGTGGATTTTGGTTGCGAGAGGTACAGTTCTTGGGCATGTTGTTTCTTAGCACGGGATAGCAGTTGACCCGAGTAAAGTATCAGCGGTGAGGGAGTGGGGATAGCCCACGACACCGACGAAAGTGCGTAGTTTCTTGGGGTTAGCTGGTTACTATAGGAGATTTATTCGGGGATTATCCAAAATAGCAGGTCCACTGACCAATCTGAATCGCAAGGGGGTACCATATGTTTGGGATGATGCCTGTTAGTTGGCTTTCGACGAGCTGAAAGACAAGCTTACTTCAGCGCCAGTCCTTGCTTTACCGAAGCTGGGGGCGGAGTACCTGGTTTACACCGATGCCTCTTTATGGGGACTTATGGGAGTACTTCAGCAGGAAGAGAAGGCTATAGCTTTTGCCTCCCACAATCTTAAGCCGCATGAGAAGAATTACCCCACCCACGACCTGGAGTTAGCAGCGGTCGTCTTTGCATTGAGGATATGGAGGCACTATTTATTGGGGGAGGAATTTCGTTTATTCACAGACCACAAGTCATTGAAATACCTATTCACTCAGCGAGAGCTGAATATGCGTCAGCGCAGATGGCTAGAGTTTGTGAAGGACTACCAATTCGATATACAGTATCATCCGGGAAAGGCCAACGTAGTTGCTGATGCGTTGAGTCGTAGACCGGTAGACGAGGTAGCGGATGTTTGGAAAGCAAAGTGCAAGGAGTTAGGCCACCAGGACGCAGTAGCCTGTTCCTTCATATCTGTTATGATGATCACACCCAAGATTGTTACGAGGATAATACAGGCCCAGACCACAGACCCGTTTTGCCAGGAGCAGATTGTGCGACTTTTAGCCGAGGTTGTTGAGTCTTATTCTGTTAGTTCTGATGGGGGTTTGAGGTTTAATGGGAGATTGGTGGTTCCAAAAGGAGTAAAATTACGTCATGCAGTGATGACCCAGTCTCACGGGTCCCGATTTGTAGTACATCCCGGAGGAGATAAGATGTACCAGGATAAGAGGAGGCAATACTGGTGGAGTGGGATGAAGAAGGGCATTGCTGAGTTCGTGTCCAAGTGTTCTACTTGCCAACTGGTGAAGGTAAACCATCAGAAACCGTCAGTATTGCTTCAGCCATTGGAAGTACCCGCGTGGAAGTGGGAGAGTATTTCCATGGGTTTTATTACAGGGTTGCCTACATCACAGCGGGGCCACGATTCTATCTGGGTGATAGTAGACCATTTGACCAAGGTGGCTCATTTTCTGCCGGTACGGACAGACTATACCACGGGTCAGTATGCTCAGTTGTTCATTGCTGAGGTTATCAGATTACATGGGGTGCCCCTGAATATTGTGTCAAATAGAGATAAGATTTTCGTACCACGTTTCTGGGAAAGATTTCAGGAGGCTATGGGTACTGAGTTGAGGTTGAGTTCAGCTTATCACCGACAGACGGATGGACAGACAGAGCGTACTAATCAGATGTTAGAGGATATGCTATGCATGTGTGCTCTTGATTTTGGAGGAGGTTGGGAGCCACATCTTCCACTGGTAGAGTTGCTTATAAGAACTCATATCAGTTCACGATTGGCATGGCTCCATTTGAGGCTTTGTATGGCAGGCCTTGTCGTTCTCCAACTTATTGGCTCAAAGTGGGGGATAACAAGTTGCTAGGACCAGAGGTGATTCAAAAGATCTTTGCGAGGGTTGAGATGATAAGGAGTCACATTCGAGTAGCCCAGGACAGGCAGAAGAGCTACGTCGATGCAAAACGGTTCTTCCGGGAGTTTAGTGTGGGGGACCAAGTGTTACTGCGTGTATCTCCTATGAAAGGAGTAATGAGGTTCGGGAAGAAGAGGGAATTGGCCCCGAGGTATGTGGTACCATTTCCCATCATCGATACAATTGGGCCGGTGGCATACACATTGGGGCTTCCAGAACATTTACATCGCATTCACGATGTATTCCACACCTCGTCGTTGAGACGGTACCTTCGGGATGATATGGCCCATACTCACATTGCGATAGATGAGATAGACTTACAGCCTGACAGCTCTTATGAGGAGAGACTGGTGGCTATCCTAGACTATAGTGAGAGGAGATTGAGGTCAAAGATAGTTCCACTTGTACGGGTCCAGTGGGAGCACCACAATGTGGAGGAATCCACTTAGGAATGCGAGGCCGATATGCGCGAGAGATATCCAGATTTGTTCTTACCAGGTATGCCTTATTTTCCGAATTTCGGGACGAAATTCCGTTATTAGGGGGGAAGTATGTAATACCCCGTATTTTTATGCTATATTAATTTGGGGATTTATTAAATTTAATGTGAGTTAATTATTAAATAAAAATCCAAAAATTAATTATGTTATAATTATTAACATGAAGAGAGTTAGTAATTATGGAAAATTGTTGAATATTAATAATGAGCAAAGTAATATGTAATATTGTTTATATTGAATGTTATGAGTGAATAAAATGACAATTTTGGAAATTTGAGTCGGGACGCGCCCATGTCGCGTCAGGACTAAATATTGATAAATAAAAATGAATATTTTATAAGTTACCCATATGGTCATTTTGAGTGCGCCAACGCGTCCGGAAGGGTCGAGATAGTCAGAAAAGTGTACCCGGGGGTTTAGTTTGGGTCTCGGGGCGTTTTTAGGCCTAATTAGTAACCCGGGAGGGCAATTTGGTCATTTTACATTTTTGGGTAATTAAACCCACGAAAATTAGAGAGGCTATATCTGATATTGAGGTTGTCACCTAGGGTTAGAATACCCAAAAACTTAGAACAGCCATTGGAGAAGAGAGGAGAGAGCTCTCAAGAAATTCCAAGGCTCAAAACTCAACGGTTTGCACCGCCGCCACCACCAACGCGTAGATCGCGAGAAGGGGAACGCAACCACACCAAAATCAGCCGCAATCCAGACTTCTGAAAATCCCAGGCAAGTGTTTATCTTGCTTATTTCGTTAGTGCAATTTCCATATTAGTTTAGGAATGATGAGGGATGAAATATATGGAAGAAAACCCAATTTGTTATAGGAAAATCCATGTAGTATTGATTTATATGATGATTCTGGAAACCCTTGCCATGTAGAGGAAATTAACCACAAAATTTCGATGATTATAAGAAGGAAATTATGGAGAAAATTTGTTAGAAACCTGTTTAAGAAAATGTTTGGGTTCTTGATAATTAGATAAAGTTTTGGGTTGATAATCCATGTTTAAATGATAAAAATGTACATGCCTTACGTTAGAAACATCTGGTATATTGTTATAATGTTAGTAGTAGGATTTTTGGGACGTTTGGGTTTGGAAAATATGGATTTGGATGAAGAAAAGTGGTAGAACCCGTAACTGCATTTCTGCAGAAATCGAAATACCTGTTTGATCGATCGATCGAGCCTAGAGCTTCGATCGATCGAGCCCCAAACCTCGATCGATCGACCCCTCCTGGCAGACTCCTATTTCCCCTATTAAATGAGTTAAATTTAATTTATCCTGAAATAATTCTTGGGCATCCTTAATATAATGTTTTGGGAGATAGGGGAGACCAGTAGGTTATACGAACGAATTTTGGAGATACTTAATGTGGACTAAGAATTTCATTTTGGGATAATTACTTATAAATCGATTAATTTATTTATTGAAGGGTAAGGTGCGTAAGAGAGTTACGTTGGAACATAATAAGGACACCTACTGAATTTTATACATGTAAGGATAGAGTTCACGAGTGTCGCGAAATGAGTTGGAGAAACCCTTCGAGTTAAGGTTAGTGACGAACCCTTATAAGAATACTTAATGTGAAAATTAAGGATAAATATTGTAATTATGGGTGATGAGAGAAACCTATATTGATATAATAATAAGTGGTATATTTATATGGTTATGTATGCATATATTATATACGTGTGAAAAATGTACCCGCGCTACTTGCTATCCCTGAGGTTATCGCGCAGGGACAGTCTTATCTCGATGGGTCCTTTATGGGGGATATTGACTTGTACCCTAGAAGATAGATATCCTTGGTACAGGCTATCGGACCGATAGTTCAGACGGTCCTACGAGACGTGAGGGTATGTACTGACCTCTTAGAGACTTGGAATCTATGCTTCGCCTCAATCTTGTTTGTGTATATATGTTGATACAGTTTGAGAGTGATTCCGAACCTGTATATCCCTTAGTGTGAGCGATGCGGGGATTGGATAGCAGAGTATGCCTGCACCATAGTTTGTATGTTGGTGCCGTTAGAATGTATATATTATACGAGTGCTTAATATATATATATCTGAAATTTGGGAAATTTAAACTGTTGCGGTGATATGGTAAGTGAGAAATAATTTTGGACTACAAATCGGAAATACTTGTTTGAAAAGTATAATATGACACGGGGAAACTTTATAAATTAATGAAGTTAAAACGGGAGTTGTGCTACTAATTGGAAGTATCTTTTTAAACAATGATATTATTTGGTTTTGAAACCTTATGAGTAATTTGAGATAAACTAAATTGTTGGGAAGGTTAGAGTGATAACATGATAGGATAAACCATTGGGAATGTTAGTGCGATAGGTGTGCACATTAGAAGAGAAGTGAGAATTTCTCAAGAGAGTGTCGTACTAATATAGTGTTGCATTGACCTGTATCAATTTAAATACTTGCTAAACGAATTTTACATCATACACACTATCGGGCTCTGACCCGTTTCTTTTTCTCTCTCTCTCTCTTGTATATATATGTATGTATTACAGGTGCCCAACCACAGGGGCGTCTTGCTTAGGATCTATTGGAACGAACGCGCTGCAGCTTAGGTGGGAGTTGCAGGTCTCTTGATTAGACGACTTCGTTCATTCGGATCCACTCTTAGTACTTTCATCTAGTTGGTCATGTGTTGCTCTTTCCATTATTCCGTTGTTATTGGACATTTGTATTTCAGTTATTTCCAGTATTGTTACTATGGGATTTATTCAGTTTGGATGTGTGACTTTAGATTTCATATGTTGACATTCGATTGACGAATGTATTAAATTAATTGGACTATGTTGCAAAATTTAAATGTGGTGTGATTGTTACTTATTGAATGTGGTTAAATAAAATAAATAAATAATTTTTCTTTAAATAAAATTTGGAAACTTAAGTATGAAAATGGTTTTGACACTTAGCTTAATTTTTTAGGGTGTTAAATTGGAAAATTTATTTTTATCGACAGTGATGCTGAGAATGAACCAACTCTTTACCTTGATTTAATTTAATAAAGGAGTGATCGCCCGATATTTAATTAGGCTGGGTGTCACATGCCCATCATCGCTTGACCATCACTGATTAGTCCATACCAAAGATAAAATCATACATCACATATCACCTCTCAAAATGAGCTAACCGGGTAAAATATATCATCTCAGTGTATACACCCGCTTCCCTGAAGATGGAACTATACAGAGACCCGCTACTCAATGGTAAATATATACACTATAGTACTATTAATGGTAATTCTCATTTCACACGCGAATATGGTGCTAACAAACTATTGTGACTCGCTCGTGTCATACAAAACAGACCCCATTCACCTGGGATAAAACACATTCTTTGAATTGCCAATATCATGAGTAGTTCAAATGGTTTATGGACATAACACTCTCATCCCAACCGAACTAAAATCTTCTTATAATTGTCGCCCTACTATCCATCCCTATCCTATCCCCTAACTTGCAGTAGACAATATCCACACATGTGTTCCTATGCTTTACACATAAGACCTCTTAATGCATTCTCCTTTCTCTATCCCTACTATCCATGTCGGGGTTGTACTTCTCACAAACCTAGTTGTCTTAACCCTGATTGCTACCCCCGGTGTCCCTTTGGTTTCGCTTTCCCAATGGGACTCCTTTTTACCGTTAAAGGCCCTAACTAAATACACCATCACCTAGTTGGAATTCTATTGATCTCAATCATTACAATGGGTTCTCTACTGGGTATCCCCTCCTGTTGTGCCTCACTAGCACCGTTCAATTCAGTTTTTTCCTTCGATTAGGTTTTTTAACTCTCTTGGATCCCTTTTCACGAAAGTGTTGATTTCAAATTGTAAATGTACGAAATTGATGACAATAGTATAAGTCGTTCTATCAGGATTTCCCCACCCATGCTAATTAATTCTACCCATGAGTCCATTATTAACTTAAGGACTTTTTTGATTCTCCACATCCACCTCGTCGGGTACGAAGTTCGCTAAACAAGTCAACTATCCTTCATGACCAACCACTGTATGACCCTCCTGAAACAAGTATTGAAGTCTCCTTTTCTCCTATGTTTAAACAGTTAATGAAAAGATTTATGGCAAAACTGCAACCCATAATTTCTCCTTTGCTTCTCCTATCACTACAACGCCGCTCTTCAGAGCCATAATTTCTCCCAAAATTTAGTCCTGGGTGACACTGCACTCTACCCTACACAATTGACTTTAGATTATCTCTTTCAATTTCCCCATCACACTCCCTCTCTTCCTCGAATCCTTACAAATGTCTCTTCGAAAGAGTCACTCTGAACTCCCCCACCTTTACCGACTACGCTGGGTGAGTCTGAATTTGTACCACCGCTTTCTATGATGGTCCTTAGGGAAACTAATGCTCCCTAGTGATTATCTCAACTCAATATTCCTAAATAATAACCATGATGACTTCTATTGCAGTCATTGTTTCAAGAATATTCCATGTCTTCTATTGAGACTCTCCCCCTGTAGTCGTTCTAACGACCCTCGTTGGTCGACCAAAATTCTTCGGCGTAGGAAGTCCAATAGAACTCGTATATGAATCGCATCAACTATACTTAATAATAGGAGAACATAAGTCGCATGCGTAAAGGAATACAACAATCCTATAATAAGGCTCTATATCAAAGAACATTATGCTTAAACGTAACAAGCCGCACAAATCATATAGACACCAGAATTGGATGCTTTGATACCATCAGTGATAACCCGCCTATTAAAATACCGGATGGCAACCCTTTATCAAAATAAAATGGTGGTCTCATATGGGTCATTCTGAGCATCACTATCAAAAAAAAAATTTAAGTTACTAACCACCTATTATTTAAATAGATAGATGCCAAATTTTATCTTTCATTAATTCACAACATGCAGAAATAAAATACTAATCAAACCATCCACATGAATATAATCTAAAATCAACACACGAAAGATATGTAAATAAATAGGACCGAATAAACCATCGATTACCAATAATAGAATTTAGCAATAAAAGTAAATTAATAAACTAGATACACAAGGTCTAATGAATAAACTAAAATATTAAATCTAAGGGCGACATCCCCAAATGAATATTGAATAAAGTTCATACTAGGAATAAATGAACGAAGCGTCTATAGCAAAGTCTTGCAAGTTCCATACGAGCTACAGCTACGCATCCCTGGATAGATTCCTCAAGTAGGGTGTCCTTATCGCTGTACACCTAAAATGCTTTGGAAAAAAATTGTCACGAGTCAGAGCCTAAGTAAAACATTTTAAAAATATCTAGCAAGCAGTTAAATTGCAATTAATTAAATGTATATGCATGCGCACTTTTCATATTTAAGCTAGTATCATACATTCGTGAGGTATAACTCACCCCACATCTAATGTGCACACCTAACGCTTGCCTTCTAACCTTAATAGTTATGCTACCCCACCTAACTAGCCTTATTACACCTCTTTCTATCACACTAATCTAACCATAGTATTCTTACTTTGATTATTAAGTTATCTACTCATTAAATTATTAATCAGTACAACTATATTAAGTCATATAACGTTCACAATAGTTATATAGGAAATCCACTTTTTAATCATATAACTTTCACACTATTTATATAAGAAATACATCGACACTTATGTATTAATCTCGTATTTATTTATCTACTCATATTATATACGTACTAGTATACTACAACATTCACACACATGTCACATATAATAGCCATCCATTACCGTGTAATAACTCAACAGATACTTTCTCTTAAATTCTATCATATCCCAGGTATGATCACTCTAACCCGATTACCTCAACGCCGACTCACTCACAAGCTTGGGTAAAAATATTGCAAATGTAGTGGAGGCAGTCATATTCCTTCCGAAAGAGAGATCGAGTCATACCCAAAGCGTCTCACCTCAAAAAATAAATCACATAATAAAACATCATACAATATGCCCGGGGTACTATACTCTCCCTACATTCACTAGCTAGGGGATTCACCCACATCGCGCAACTTCCTATGATAGCACTAAAGGGGTATGTATTCCTATAAATATCATTTACACCAATATCTATAAATCGCCCAAATATGTGTGTGTGTGTGTGTGTGTGTGTGTGTGTGTGTGTGTGTATATATACTGTCACTCTAACCGTATACATATATTTAATAAAAGTCCGGATAACCCGTGCCTAACACTCCTAACACTACACCAAAATACTTTAGTCTATTTCCTGACTCTTAATTCCATAAAAATTAACTTACATTTATATATATCACAACGTATTTTTATGCAAGATACTAAGCACATCTCAATCTAGCTCGTATCCTAATTTCATCCCAAATTCCCATTCGAATCCGTTCATAAATTTTCGAGTGTTGTTCATCCTGAACACTCCTAAATCAATACCTCAAATTCTTTCACATATAATTCCAAGGTAAAATAATGTTCCTTAAAATTTTCCAGAGTCCTACACTCATCTATGGACATCCCAAAATAATCCAGATTTGATTTCATAATAAGGATTTTGGTCTCAAACAACTTTCCCTAATAAATTCATAATTAATTCAGAATAAATTAGAAAAATACCAGGTTAGTGCCCACGCGATTGTTAACAAAAAAATCTATAATTTCATTTCTTGGGCAAGTAGGTCAACCGAACCAGTTTGTCGTACCTGATCTGCGAACCATCTACTTCTCTACCTCATTTTCCCTCCATTTTTGTTCACTCAAACCTTCGTGAATTCATCGCACAATTCAACCAAAATGTACCCAATGTTTATAACACAACTAAAACAACTTCTAATCATAATAACAACCCAAAACATCATTGATTTCGATAATCATTCAAAAGTTTACGAATAGGGTTTAAACAATAATTAAGCATTCATCTTCCTAAATTCGATTTGACCACCATTATTTAAACGAATTTTACTTCTTGATTTTGAACATGAGTTTGATTCTAATATCAACACATGATAACTCATCATCAATTTAGTGTTTAATCTACACAAGATGTTAGATTCATCAAAAACCCATTTCATATGACAACCCTCCCCAAAAATGAATTTGTCAACACATACTATAACATGAACATGAAATTCTTCCATTTAAATCAAAAGAAATTTTAACCACTTGCCTTATAGGATTTGTAGAGTCTGATTCTGCATAGAAGACGATGAATCTGATGAAGCACACCCGAATTCCCTTTGAATTTGGTCTCTAAAGCCTTCTTTTTTTCTTCATTCTCCTTTCTCTCACTTTATAGGTTTAGAATTATGAATAGTTGTTGCCCAAATTATTTAGGCTTCGGTTAAATTCTCATAATCCCAAAATTAGGCTAGTGGGCGAGGCCCAAATGACCTGAACACCCCCCGTATGGGCTCTGTTATGTCTAAAAGGGACCCGGGATCCAATTACTATCCCTGGGTACACTACTCCGACTATCTCGACCCATCCGAAATCAACCGTGACATAGAAATTTCCATATGAGTCACTATACAAGAAATTCCTATATCGTCCTTAAATAGTCTATACCTACCCCCGGTTGCGATAAAAAATTGCCACGTCACTATCAATTGGTAGGACGTAAAATTATTAACTTACTATTCACTTAGTAATTATATTTCATAAATGCTAACCATTAGTTATCCCGGTTAATATTTTAATCAATACATAATAAATAATTCAACTAAATTATGACATTTGTAATTTAAAATTACCTTAAATAATTAAATAATAAATACTCAAAAATACGGGGTGTTACATCTCATTATGTTCATTTTCTTCAACCTACCTTGGATACCCTATTTTCCCAGGTAGAAAAGACAGTTCTCTTTTTGATCCTTTGATTCAAAAGATTGGACAAAAATATTCTACTTAGCAAGGTAAATTTTTGTCAATGGTGGTAAAATCATCGTCATTTAACATATTATCAATTCCATCCCTCCGTATACTCTATCAGCCATCAACCCTACCAAAAAATTACTCATTTGTATTGTTACAATCCTTTCAAATTTCTTCTGGGGAAATTTGAAGACAGAGAAAACTTTCATTAGAAAAAATGGTCATATATTTGTTTCCTGAAAAGTGAAGGTGGCCTGGGCATTAGATCTATTTTGGATTTAAACTCTTGCCTTGGAATGAAACTTTATTGGAATTTAAGAACTAAATATTGTTTATGGTCTACCTTTATGTTCAAAAAATATTGTAGAATTCATCCTTCAGGATATGTTTCCTCAATTACAGGCTCTCATACTTGGGGAAGAATGTTACAAGTAGATCAGATGTGGAGGAAAACCTGACTTTTCTTATAGGTAGTGGTAATTGCTCCATTTGTTGGGACAACTGACTCCATTTAGGTATCCTTAAAGATGTTGGCATATCTCCTAAAATGCAAGTTAAATCTCTTTTTGCCTCCAATGGTGCTTGGGATACCTCAATAATTTCCAATCAATTTGATCCAGATACTTCTCATATAACTATAAATGGCCCCATCCTTATAATTCTCCTGATATTCCTATCTGGTTACCTGAAAAATCTTGTTCTTTCACTATCGAATATGCTTGGAACATTATTAGGTCCCATAAACCTTCATTACAGACAATAAATTCAATTGGCATTCTTCCATTCCTCTAAAAATTTCAATTTTTCTCTGGAGAATTCTTAAAGATATTGTTCTTCTTAATTTAGAAATAAAAATATTGGACATTAGAGGGATTTCTAAATTTTCTTGTTTCCTTAACCCTAAAGAGGAAGATATTAATCATGTATTCTCCTCATGAGATATTCCAACTCAAGTGTGGCTTCATTATAATAATAAATTTGGAATCTCTATTTTAAATACTTCAATCAGATTTATTCTAACTTCTTCGTTGTTAAGCAACACTAAACCCCTCTATAGACTCTCCATTACAATCTTCATATGTTGGTGTCTTTGGTGTGCTATAAACAAAGCTAAGTTTGATAACACCTCTACAAAACTTGATCAAATTATATTTCATATTGCATCGTTTATTGCAATTTACCCTAGTCCCCCTACCAATCATAAATCCTTCCAAAAGGTGTTAGATCGATCCTTCCTATCCATTTCTCTCTCAAAATTAAGATGGCATTGTTCTCTAAACGTTACTTTCAAGAATTCTGAGGTATTATTAGAGATCATGAAGGTAAATTTATTTTTGGGTGTGCAGGGAATTATGTCCTTCCTTCTGAGATACTTCCTATATATGCTTTATGGTTTTCTCAATCCAATATTTTTGTATCTATTCATAAAATCATTATGGCATCCCTCTTCATATATCTTGCTTCCCTTCTCAATCCAAACTTTTTTCATCTTGGTCCCATTCTAAATTCCAAACTCTTCAAAATTGGATCTTTTTTCACAATACAAAATTCTATTGCATTGATCCTCTAGGAAATAAGGTTGCTTCTTAGCTGGTTAAATTTAGTTCTACTTGCACTTTGGATATATCCTCATCTAATATGGATATCTTTCCTAAATTAGTTAAAGGCCTCTTATACATGGATAAGTTAGGTATGCCTAACTTCCATACTCAATTTTCACTATCTTGTTGTTCTTGCCACATTTTTAGGGTTTTTCTCCATCTATCTATTTCTGCTGTTTTAATTAAAAAAAATACCCCGATAATCTCAATATGAAAAATTCTACGAAGTGATGTGAGACTAATCGATTCAAGTTTTTTTTGGTGCTCAAATGTAGAAGTCCTATAAAACAAGTTAACAAATAAATAAAAATAGAAAGAAAATATTACGAAATACTAAATCAATTAAATTCTAAAACAAACAATTCCATGATAATGGGGATATTTGAATCAAGTGGGATTTGAATCGAATCGTCCTTCTAAGGTTTTCTTGATCACTATTTTTTACTCCCGCCGCAAATACAAAATCCTAAACTATGACCAAACTCAATATGGGAGTATAGTGGCTAGTTTGGGTACCGAGCCCATTGGGAATGAATATTAGATGTTAATTGACTTGTTACTTCAAAATAAAAGTGTAAATGATAATATTATTACGAAAATATTATTTTAAGCGTGTTTTTAAACTAGAAGTAACCCAAAGGAGTCAAAACTATGGATTGAGAATAATTTCCCTCATCTTAGGTTAATTAGTATAAACGGTTACACGGGAATAGAACTTCTCAAAATTAAATCTATTTTTCACAATCAATAAAATCCAGAGTTGTCACCCATTAAATTCTCATAAAAGCTTATTAGATATCAACAAATATCCAGGAGATTACACATGCATGGTCATAAATATGGCGCATATATGATATACACCATTAAATCTCCTAGGCATAAAATCAAGAACAACCTAACATATTTAAACAAATCTAATCCGCCACCAAAGCAAAGAAACTATTTAATCCAAGGTAAACTAAATTATTTAGAAAGAATTTAACATCATATATTTAAATCAAGTAGGAAAGTAAGAAATTATGAAGGAAAAATAAGTAAAAAAGATTGGAAACAACAATGGAAGCTTATATAAATGGTGAAGAAGATGAAGTAATCATACATAGAAAAGTGGGATGGAACCCTAAGAGGGAGAAAAGGAAGTCTCCCAATCAAAACCCTAAATAACTTAAATTAATGGATTCAATACAAATAAAAATCCACTTACTATCAATAGTAAGTGGAATAAAAGAAAAGGGAAAATAAATTAAACTAGCTAAAACTATCGAAATTCAGTTGTTGTTGATGAAATCGATCGGTCAATCGATGATTCTGGAAAATGCTCGTTGTCTTCATGATAAGGTAAAACTTCGTTGTTCAATCATTCGATGATTTTGATTGATCGACTAATGCTCTATTTTTTGAGCTAATTTTTCTTCTTCAAGAGGATAAAATTTGCATTACGTAATTGTCTTACATCATCGTCATGCATCAGAATGAGGTTCGATTTGGAGCCAAGCAAAGATAAATTGAGAAACTATGCTTCCAAATATCCAAGACATGATGTATGAAAAGAGTAAAATTCCCTTGAACTTGAATCGAATGATGAACTTACCCAAAATGAAACCAATTGCACCATTAAGCATTACAATACCTATAAAATCTCATGTAAACCATGCAAAGTGTGCGCACGCGCACACACACACACACACACACACACACACACATATATATATATATATATATATATATATATATATATATATATATATATATATATATATATATATATATATACAAAAAATGAAGGTTAACTAATATATGAGAATTAAAGTAGGATTTAATGGACACATCTATGCTAGAATGCATAATAATAATGGATGAAAATATATGATATTCATGATTTATCACGCAACATCATATTCGATTGGGTCTTATGGGGTTTATGGTTTGAAGGAAGGTTGGTTGTGCCATGACATTTTGAGCTATGACGAGAATTTTTGACAAAGGCACATGGGTATATATTTGTAGTACATCTCGATGGGGATAAGTTGTAGTAAGACACGAACACAAATATTGGTGGACAAGACGGAAGAAGAACATCACATTGCTTATATCCAAATGTGGGGTGTTCAAAATAATTAAGATATAGAACTAGACATCGCCTAGTATTCTATAGCCTCTTGATCATATAGTTTGAGAGTGGGGTATAATCTCCCTCAACTTTATTATAGGGTTTTCTATGTCACAACAAGATCACATTTCCATCTGGCTTATCGTAGATAGGTTGATTAAGGGACAAATATAATTCACGACAGAGAAGTATGCCAAGATTTTGATAGCAAATATTATGAGGATACATGGTATACCATATGATATCATTTTTAACAATCACAAGAATTTTATGTCCCATTTTGATGGATTTTCCATGAGACCATGGGGACTAATTTGTACTTTAGTACCTCACATCAACCACAGACTAACGATCATATAGAGAAGGTGAATTAGGTTTTAGAGTACATGCTTCAAACATTTGTGATGGATTTATTGGATGTTGGGATCAATACTTATCTTTGGTGGAGATTACTTACAATAATAATCACATGCATACTATTGGCATTACACCATTTGAGGCATTTTATGTGAGGCCTTTTTGTTCTCCCATTTTTTCAATAGAGGTGGGGGAGAAGAAGCTTCTTAAGCAAAATTTTATTTAGGGAACCTTAGGGAATGTATCTTACCAGGGACCAAATGCTCTTGCACAAAGTAGGTAAAAGATTTATTAAATAGGGGGAAAAGAAATATTGAATTTTAATTTAGGAATCATGTGTTACTCAAGATGCGTCGCACGATGATTGTAATGAGATTTTGGTTTAAAAGGGGTTAGTGCCCCGATTATGTTCTTTTCAATATCATTGACTGTGTGGGATTGTTTCTTATCGTTTAGATTTACCTAATCATCTCCTAAAGGTACATGATGTGTTAAACCTTTTAATAATATGGATATTATTTAGAGACGACATGGTGTACAATCACATTGATTTCAGTTGGATAAAACTTAAGCTTGATTCAAGATATAAGGAGAGAAATTTTTTTGTCCTAAATCATAGGGAGAGGATTCTTCATTCCAAGGTAATTCTTAGGAGTCAAAGGAGGAAGAATTGAAGAAGAGAAGCATCAATCCATCGCCAACTCCATGAAATCAGAACCCCTCTATCAAGGAAAGTATTTATTATAAAACAAATTCAAGTTATAACACCCATACGTAGGGAGTTTTAAGAATTGGTTGATTCTATTGAAAAACCTTGAATTAAATGTATGAATTGATAACATGTTTGGGTAGGATTGCATGTAGAATGAGTCCCTAAGTAAAGATGAAATGAAATTTGACTATATTTTATGATTAACATCGAATCTTTATGAGTTCTTGGTTGAAGAACATGAATCTTGAGTGACTTAGGGTTTAATTGATGAACATAATATGTCAATCTACCAGAATTTTTGACATAAATTTAAATGTATTCCATTTGAATTTTACTTCGAATTAGAGTGTGAACCATACATTTCTGGAAAGTTATGTCTCTTAGCTATCCAATGAACATGGAATCAGGTCAATTTGAGTTCTGTAGAGGGATTAATCGATATGTTACTACAGGGTGTTTGATCTGCCATCATAGTAATCTGCCAGAATTTTGACGTGACATTAAACATATACGATTTGAGTTGTACTTAGAATTAGAGTATCAATGAACTAAGAGTCAGTTCAATTGGATTTCTTTAGAGGGAGAAATCTAAATTTTACTAGAGGTTGTTTAATCTTCCCGAAAATTTATAATTTGTTTTGGTTGTAGAAAATGTAAGATCTTTCTTTTTAAGACTCAAATGCCTAAACATTTATTATGGAAGTGTTTGGGACCTTGATTAAATATATTTCGAGAATAATGATATGGATGTTGGTCTATGATTGAGCATTGTACTTTAATTTTGTGAGAGAATTAAAGTGGAGATTTATAGGCTAGATTGTGACGTATTCTAATTCCAGATGATAAGAATATAATTATGGAAAAGCGTGAGAGAGCTTAAATTTGTTGAGTTTATAGGTTAACAAGGGTAAATACTGAGTAGATATAACAAGGGGTAACTAGGACCCTTAGAGTTGGTGAATACTCGAATTAATATGAAAGTGAAATAGATTTGAAAAGCAAACAATTATGGTTAATAAAAGAGAATACTATATTACGTACAAGTATGATTGATAGGTCATGTGTACCTAATAAATTGTATGAACTATTAGGTTGAGAGATGTATACCTAAATTAACTACGTTAGGGTCAATGAAGTATTCTGAACTAACGTAGGGTTATTATATGTTAGGGTCGATGGAGTATTCCAAACTAACATTGGGTTATCATATGTTTCGGGTCGATGTAAAATGCCGAACCAAACCTTCGAACTGGTGGCGTGATGAAAGATTCTGAGCCAGAATATGTGTATATAAATAATTGGGATCGAGGTATCATTCCTAACCAATTCTTACTTGGGGTCGATGAATCATTTCGAACCAAGAGTCCTTTCCATGTGTCAAAAGGACATAATAGTAATGACTGATATTTAGTATATATTGCGTGTGAAATATATACTTAATGATATTCTACTTCTGTGTGTTTAGTAGATTGATATATGACGTGTTTAATGATACATATCAAACTTGTGAGTTAAGTAGTGAAACTTAATTACAAAACGTAACGTTAGATAGAGAATATCTAATTAGTAATTTAAGTAGCGAAACTTAATTACGAAAGTGGGAAGATATTAATTTTTAAAGAATTGTAGAAATTTAGTAGTGAAACTAAATGAGAAGTTTTCAAACATAACATAGGTGAAATGTTACTTGAGAACTAATTAACCTTCGCGAGATGTTAATGAAATGGATGTACTGCATGGGTGGTACGAGAACTTAGGTATAGATAAGTTCAGATGATGACTTTAGTCCTAGTTAGCTTGGGAGTATGGCTAGGCAGGCTAAGTGTAGAAAGTTTGGTGTGCACAATAGATGAGGATTGAGTAAACTCAAGAGAGTGTACGAGAGCCTAACATGTGTAACCAATAATCGCATTTTATGTTTTGATAAATGCTTGCTAAATATTTTCAAAATGTTTTGAGTACTAACTCTTGGTGTAAAATATTATCAAAACCTTTTAGGAGTCCAGCCACAGGGTCGCCATGTATGTTGATTTCATTTCGGGGACTCGAAGCTATAGCACAGTGGATGCTTTTAGGATTTTGATTAGACGATATCTCTCTTTCAGATTTAGTGCAAGATCTCACACTATTCTATGTATGGACTTGTGGTCCGGTATCAGTCTCAGATATTTAGTTTTAGACTAGTGGTTGTTCTATTATTGTTTTGGGATTATAGCCGATGGTTATTCGATAATACTCTTGTTCTATTGTACTTATATTTTCCTGATTGGGTTGTAGTACATGGTGACTGTTATACTTTGTTTCGCTTGGTTAATTCTATTTTAAGAAAGATAGAATTTGACACCGGTCTAATTTTCACGTAGGTGACTAGTAATGAAAAGGTTTTCGACAGTGATGCTAAGATTGAACCATTTTAGAAACCTATTTTAATTTAATAAATGCTTGATCACCCGATGTTTAATTAGGCGGGGTGTCACAGATGGTATCAGAGCATCGGGTTCTAGTGTCCATAGGATCTATACGGCTTGCTACATTTTTAATGTATCATTTGATTGATATAGAGCCATATCTTAGGATTTTTGTACTCCTCTACCTACATGGTTTACGTTCTCCTACTATTTAGTAGATGGAATTATATATGTTTGAGTTCGATTGAGTATGGTACATCGAACATGGCGGTAAGACTAGCGTAGATGTTAGAACAACTGCAGGAGGAAGGGGCTCGGCATGAAGCATGAAGCATTTGAGGATGGTAATCGTGGAAGAAATGATCGTTGTCGAGGTCACTCCTAGTGTGTAATGGAAGTAGATGCTGTAAGGATTATTGGGGCATAGCAGGCATTTTCTAAGTACCATGATAACAAAGAGTGATTCTAATCTAGACCTGCCCAACGCAATGATAATGGGAGGAGGTCTGAAGGACCTTTGAAGAAAAAAAACCGTGAAATATTTGATAAAACGTCGGTTGTGGATGATAACCAATGGTGTAAGGACATTTTTGTCCATTGTCAATATGTACGTCATACGCCGTTACACCGTTGGAGAAATTTAAGATCGCATCTACATCATCGGATCCGAATATCAAAGAGTCTTCAACATCATAACCTCTGCGAGAATGAACTTGGTAAAGTTTTGTTTTTAAATCCCTTAAAGTTTAATACTTAGTATTGGGAAACTTTTGTAAAATGATTTTATAAAAAAAAAGTAAGTTTTTTAATGCAAAATGAGGTTTTTAAAAAGAAAATTTTTGTCTGGTAAACCGGACCGATCTGGCCAATTTCAAAATGAATCAATCTGCCATCGGACTGATCCGCATCAAATTAGACCGATCCGCTTTGCACCAAAACTCGTAAACCCCGAATCGAAGCCGAACCGATGACGTCATTTTGAAAAACGAATCGATCTGATACTGGACCGATCTGGCATCAAAATCGGACTGATTTGGTCTTGATAATCATGGACAGATCTGCTGACATTTTTTCCACCGACTCAAATTTCCTCTATATATACCTATCTCGGTGGTATATTTTTTAAGTCTTTGAGAAAATGTTTCTAAGAGTTCAAACACAACAAGACTTTGATTTTTGATGAGCCAAACATCTTTTTAATTCACATATAAAAATCCCAATTACTTGTGTGAATCTTTTGGAACCCTAGAACACAAGCTTTATTATTGTTCAACCTTTTTGGGGAGATCTTTGCAATCGAGAGCTACGTGTTATTACTGAGGGAGTCTATACAAAGTTTTATGGCTGCGTGTCATTGAGGAGAGTTTTGGTTCTTCCTTTGATGTTCAGGCTGGGAGTCCTTGGAGGGTGTTGTGTGTATTCTCTTGCTGAGTTCAAGACTGCGTGTCTTCGTGGGTTGGCTGCGCATTGATCCATTGCAAATTTCTCTATGTAATTGTAAGTTGCGATTTATATATTCATAGTGAAATAAAGGTTTTACCCGAAAGGGGTTTTTTCCTGAAATCTGTGTTCCAGCATATTTACTGAGTTACATGCTTTATTTTTTATTCGTTGATTTAGATGCATGTTTAGGGGTTGTTTTTATTTGATTTAAAAGTAGACTATAATTACATAAGGGTTACTTGAAAACTTGTGAATTAATTTAATCAATTATCACACCATCATTATTCGATTTTACAAATTGGTATCAGAGAAGGTTATGCTAATTTATCGCGTATTCCTATTTTCCACAAAATCGTGTGATATTGATTTTTTTTGAAAAATCGGTTTGGTGAAATTTTGCATTTTTTTCTATGGAGCACTTATATAATCAGATGCTTATTTTTTACGGGTCTAATTATGCCTACTGAAAAGCTCGTATGAAATCGATTTTAAAATCTATTGATGAGCGTGTTTGGTTGCTTTGCGAAAATGGTTGGACTCCTCCAACAGTCACAGTTAATAACATCACCTCTCTAAAACCCGTGTCATCATGGACTGAAGATGATTATAAATTTTCCAATTTTAATTCCCGTGGTCTGAGTTCTATTTCTGGAGCTGTCACTCCTGACGAGTTCCGTCGAATTGTGACGTGCACCACGTCTAAAGAGTCTTGGGATGTTTTGAAATTGACACATGAGAGTTCAAACGCGGTTAAAGAATCAAAATTATAAAATTTGGCTACCCAATTTGAGACTATCACCATGTCTGAGTCTGAATGCTTTGATGATTTTTATGCACGTTTGTCAGAAATTGTTAAGACATGTTTTAATTTGGGTGAGGTGCTTGATAACATGCGTGTCGTTAAAAAGATTTTGAGATCTCTCCCAAAATGCTTTATTCCTAAAGTCACTGTTTTGAACTCTTTGGGAAATTTGAAATCACTTAAGTTGGAAGAACTTGTAGGATATCTTCAAACCAATGAGATTGACATGTTTCCCAAAACAATTAAGGCTAAGGATAATGTCATTGCTTTAAAGACTCATTGTAAGAAAAAGAAAGAAAAGTTTGTGAGTCTGATTCTGAGGGAGATTTTGATTTTAATGATATGGCCTTGTTTGCAAAGAATTTTAAAAAGTTTATCAACATGAAGAAAAATAATTTTTCCAACAAAAATAGATTTTTTGAGAAAAAAAAAAGGAAAGGAAAGGCCAAAGAAAATGATGAGAGGAAAAAAAAGAATGACTCCGATGAGGAGTGTGAGGAAGGTTTTGAGAATGTGACTTGTTTTGAATGTGGGGGTAAGGGGCATAAGTCGTTTGAGTGTCCTACAAAGAAAGGAAATAAAGTAGCCATGCCTACCACACTTAGTGATAGTAGTGAAGGTGAGGGTAATTAGACTAGTGGTGATAAGTTTGTAGCTTTTTCAAGTCGTCTGAGCACACCCACTTTGTCTCACGTTGATAAAGGTCATGAGAGCACCAGTGATGACTCGAGTGTTTCTAGTGGAGATGAGAGCGAGTTTGAGAGTGGAGATGATAGTGAGCTCTAAAAAGCATTTAGAAATTTGTACACCGAGACCTTGAAAATAAAGAAGTATAATCGATATTTAGGTCGTCGGGTTTTAGATTTGGAGAGAGAGGAGGAGGTTTTGAGAAAGGTGAAGTGTGATTTGACCAACACATTGTCTAGTCTGACGACACGTGTATCCCAACTCGAGAAAGATCTCAAACATGCCAGGGAGGTCAAAGTCACTTTTGAGAACGCAACTAAGAAGGTTGAAAAGGTGGTTCTTAAGGGTAAAGGTGAGAAGTTAGGAATAAGTCATGACGGTGCTTCTACTTCCCAATTAGCACCCGAGTCGGTTCCCACTTTAGTGAAAGTTTCACATGTGTCTCACCCTAGTCCACCTAGGTGTCCCATTCCGATTAGGAGAGCGCGTCCTAGAGTTTTTGAGAAAGGTGTTCCTAGGCCTATTTATGTTTGTTCCCATTGCAAGAGGAGAGGACACCTTAGGGAATTTTTCTTTAAGTTGGGTTATGTGTTACGTTTTGCTTCTACACGTGTTTTTGACACACATGCACCCACACATGATACTTTACATGCTCCCAGAGACTACATGAGAGAGTTTGCACATTTAGGTGAGCAAGTTAAGTTTTTTGTCAAATCTTCACAAGAATTGATGGAGGTTTTTTGTAAGTTGTCACCACCTTTGGAAAATCCCTTCGCACCTAATGATTGAGGTTTGACTTGTTTACTAGCATAGGATGCTTTTCATGATGATATTATATGCCTATTGCTAGTGTGTATCTTTTGTATATTTTCTTAGAATTTTTTTAAAAAATACAAAAAGATTTTATTTTTGCTAAAATTTTGAGAAAATCCAAAAAGATTTTTGTATTTTGTCTTACACCATTTATGGATAGACTCTTAGGATGACCAAGTCACAATTTCATTCCATTTCTTCATGTGACTATTTGATAGTTTTTGAGATAAAAGGTCAATTCATCATTGTGCTTTATAATGTTTGGAGTCATTAAGATGTAATTAAGTGTTTATTCCTACATGTTTGACTCGTAATTTCCTTTATTGCACAAATGCACGGATTTGTTTGATTATTGTTCTTGTCTTATCACATGTTTGTTGGGTGTTTTCACTTCAATCCTGTCCTTAAAACGAACCAAGAGCGATAATTTTTATAAGGGAATTGTGCATATAAGAACCGTGTTGTAAGTTTATGTGTTTTGTTTTAAAACGGGGAAGGGCTGTGAAAGGTTCATTTTACCTTTGCGAATAATAAGCCACCATTAAATTGGACCTAAAAAATGGAGTAATTTTATTATCCGGGGTCCAAAGAGGTTAATAGAGCCCGAAAAAATTGCATCGCAATAAAAAGATATTCATGCCAAAAAGGGGCCATTTAGGTTTTTGCACCAATTCTCCAAAGTTCGAAAATTTAGTTTATACACCTCTAAAAGAAAATATGCATGGGGGAGTTTGGTTGGAGAATTTAAAACGGGTTTGCACGTCCTTGAAAATCTTGAAAAAGCGCTAAATAGTTTTGGACGTTATTGGTGTGGAAATCATTTAGACTTTGATTTGTTGATTTGCATAAGACGATGTCATCTAAATTCAATAAACTTTTACACCTAAGGGTTCTTTTGATGCTCATTTTTTGGGGGTACACATATGCATCGTGCACATATGATTGATTGAGTTGATGTACCTAGCTAATGTGTTCACACCCATTGATTCCATTTCCATGACTTGGTTGTTTGAGTCTTAACCCATGGTGTGATTTTTGTAGAATATTTTTTTTCAAATGTATCTTATTTTTGTATGAAAAAATGAAAAATCAAAAAGAGTTTGTGAATTGTTTTTGCATCTCCTTGCAAGATGAACGTTTGCCATATTGTTTGATGCCTTGTTTTGTGACACCATGATTTTGCTTATTTGATTCATTCTTCTCATTTGTCTATTTGGGGACATCATAAAAAGGGGGAGAAAGAATTATCATATTATGGAGGAGTTTGAATTTTGAGGGAGTTTTTGAGATGTAGCTTATGTTTTATCATAAATTGGTATCTATGTTTATCTCATTTCACACTCGATATGTCACGTGGTATTTGCTTTCTCTTATGTGTGTAGGTACGAAGATTGAAGGTCAATATGTTGCACACCCTGATGAGAAAAGCTTTGAGCTTTGATGATTATTGAAGATTGAAGAACAAACGATGAAGATTTAAACATTTGTATCTTTCCATCTTTAGGGTTCATGGGAGGGTAGATTTATATAGGTCATTAGTTGATAATTCGGATATTTTTTATGTATGTACCGGCATAGACAAAGGGGGAGATTTTTAAGGACATTTTTGTCCATTGTCAATATGTATGTCGTACGCCGTTACACCATTGAATAAATTCAAGATCGCATCAACATCATCGGATCCGAATATCAAAGAGTCTTCAACATCATAACCTCTGCGAGAATGAACTTGGTAAAGTTTTGTTTTTAAGTCCCTTAAAGTTTCATACTTAGTATTGGGAAACTTTAATAAAATGATTTTATTAAAAAAAGAAGAAGAACAAGTAAGTTTTTTTAAGCAAAATGAGGTTTTTAAAAAGATTTTTTTGTCTGGTAAACCGGACCAATCCGGTCAATTTAAAAATGAACCGATCCGCATCAAATCGGACCGATCCGATTTTCACCAAAATAAGTAAACCCCGGATTGAAGCCGAACCAATGAGGTCATTTTGAAAAACGAACCGATTCGATACCGGACCGATC
Source organism: Sambucus nigra (assembly GCA_949130495.1). NCBI lineage: Eukaryota > Viridiplantae > Streptophyta > Magnoliopsida > Dipsacales > Adoxaceae > Sambucus > Sambucus nigra. Next base: position 260,351,575 of record OX422212.1, read on the forward strand.
CGGCATCAAAATCGGACCGATCCGGTCTTGATAATCACGAACAGATCTGCTGAGATTTTTTCCACCGTCTCAAATTTCCTATATATATACCTATCTCGGTGGTGTATTTTTTAAGTCTTTTAGAAAACTTTTCTAAGAGTTCAAACACAACAAGACTTCGATTTTTGATGTGCCAAGCATCTTTTTAATTCACATATAACAATCCCAATTACTTGTGTGAAACTTTTGGAACCCTAGAACACAAGCTTTGTTATTGTTTAACCTTTGTGGGGAAATTTTTGCAACCGAGAGCTGCGTGTTATTGATGAGGGAGTCTCTACAAAGTGTTATGGTTCTGTGTCATTGAGGAGAGCTGTGGTTCTTCCTTTGTTGTTTGGGTTGCGAGTCCTTGGAGGGTGCTGCGTGGTTCTCTTGCTCAGTTCAAGACTGCATGTCTTTTTGGGTTGGGTTCACGTTGATCAATTATAAATTTCTCTATGTAATTATAAGTTGCGATTTATATATTCATAGTGAAATAAAGGTTTTACCCGAAAGGGTTTTTTTCCTGAAATCCGTGTCTCAGCATATTTACTGAGTTGCATGCTTTATTTTTGATTGGTTGATTTAGCTGCATGTTTAGGGGCTGTATTTATTTGATTTAAAAGTAGACTATAATTAAATAAGGGTTACTTGGAAACTTATGAATTAATTTAATCAATTATCACACCGTCGTTATTCGGTTTTACAAATGGATGTAGAATGTCATGAGGTCTTAGCATTAAGGATAGAACATAAGTACTCATAAGTGAAAATTTGGGTAAATTTTTTAGGCAATGTGGTGGGGATACCAGTTATCACAATCGGACCGAGGGTCAGTATACAAATAGAGGGATCTTAGGTATAGTTTAACTGCAAATTCCTCCAATGATGGTTCAGAATAGAAGTAAATAGAATTTCTAAACCCATCTCGTGAAAGCCTGGTAGAGTCCAATTATGAGAAAGAAATGTATCTGTTGAATTGAACTTGTACTCGATGAGACAGGTACAAGGGAAAAAGAGCCCTTGAGAGAACGGACTCATGAGTTGTTGTCGCCTGCAATTTTTGGGAAACTTTTGCTTGAATGACTTATGTGTATGATGGCAGTACAATGCTTCTTATAAGGTTGATGAAAATGCTCCTAGGTGAGCGGAGCTAAAAGAGTTTAAGGAATTAGTCAAAGAGTAAGACTGAATGTAAAGGGGCTAGTGCAAGCCATAAGTGGAAACCCACTAGGGGAATTTATCAAATTGATGCTAAGTCAGGACTATTAAGTCCAATAGTCCGTTCCTCTTGGTCAACGGGACTAAGGGAACCATCATGATAGTGTTCAGAATCAAGACTGCCAAGTCCGAGAGGCGGAATACACTAGACCGATCGTCGTGGCCTAGAATAAGAGGATTTATGAAAAGATGTCTTATGTGGGATGTGAGACCACGCATTTTATTCTTGATCGAAGTTATTTAAGGGAATAATAACTCCAAGAAGTTTTTCATTCCAAGAAGGACAAGCGTGTTATGTTCGGGAACCGTTTGAACCACCAGTGCGATGGGCCAGAAAGTATACGAGTTTTAGCCTCGAGTGAATGAGGTATATGATGATGCCTCACCTGAAAGAGGGTCGAGCTCACATTATTCATCAGTATGTTAGAGACTTCAGAGATTATGGATGTCTCATAGTGATTAATCTCGGTGTGTAAGGACCTTAATGATGTGATTCAAGGTATGTCTTATGACTTCTGGGAGGAGATATTGAGCTCATTGTTGTGATTAGTGATATGGAGTTAGTGATAGTATAAGCGCAGTGCCACTTGACTCCTTTAGAGTTGTTGAAGTATGGTCATACCTATTATCAGAGGATAAAAAAAATTGAGTAGATTGTCTATCTATTGTTTTATCAATGCTTAGTAATAATGCATTGGGAGAAGTCCCTTGTTTAAGTTCGATTGTGAAAGGGGATACGACTGAATTTGTATGTACGTCAAGAGAAGAGGAGATGTTAGATGCTAGGGCATCAGTGGAGCCGGTAGTGTTGTGGGAAAACACTAAAAAGTTTATCTCACCACAAAGGGATACGTGGGACTTTGTGGGCAAGAATTCGATTTTTAGTCTATAGAAGATTGAGAATACCACCGAATTTGTAGTCACACCATGAAAATAAGGCAAGAGTTGAGTAAAATTTGGTTACGAGTGCCACGGTTGCAATGTTTTTGCAAATGTGCACGAAGAAGAGGGTGTATGGGTACCCTAGTCAATTGGCCTTCTTAGTGATCCAGGATAAAGGGATGCGAAAGGTTATATTTGATAAGTACAATGGTGGGGAAGTTATGAGGTAAGTCATATTGATGAAATGGATTGAATGTCATGGGATAAAGATGATAATCCAAGCTTATATGTGCTGAGAGAGACAGCGCATACTGTGGGATAAGATTCGGTGGGAAGTTGTTCAAAAGTTATCTCTTGATATGGGAGACCTAACTGTTATGAAGAAGTAATGCAAGGTCCTACATGACTAAGTCTTGAGAGTGACTTACGCGTTACTAAAATGTTGATTCTTATAAAGTGACCAATCCTAAAAGTATGCCAATTACGAAGAGTACACAGATTATAAAGTAAAAACATACCCGGAGAAAAAGGGGAATAGAGTACCACTTGAGGAAATATGACGTAAGTGGGAATGGCATTGAGGAAGAGACATAGTGAGATTGTCTCCACACGCACCACTAATTGATAGAGAAAGATGGGCTCAAAATGAAGAACCGAAAATTGGGCAGTGAAGTTACGTTTCTAGCAATGAAATGAGTAGGCAGACTTATAATTTATGGATGGACTGTGAACACGGTAACTAAGTCAACATTTCATTAGGATAGCGGAATGGATTGAACGTAATGGACTAATATGTAGTTGAAAAGGAAGAGTGAACAAGTGCAAGGTGCCTCTCTATATTGTTGTGAATCATGATTAAATCCTAAAATCCAATTCTGTGAGAGATGGTCAGGGAGGAATGGAAATGAAGTTTTATTTTGGGTATGTTGTGTCATCTATGACTCCTTGATTGTGAGAAAGGAATATGCTATGCCCTAACAATAGTTTGATTTTGGAAGAACCCACTGATCAATTAATAGGTTATATGTATACCTATATGAGCATATTTATAGGTAGTGTTAGTGTGCCTATATGTACTATAAATAAGGATTAGGTTCATGGGTATCTATTATGAACTTATGTACTTTGAGGTGTGGTTTGAGGAGACATTCCGAACTCTTAGTCCTTAATGCTTGATAGGAGGACATTCTATTGGAGTACGACATTTTAGAATATATAAAGTGTGAAATTATATGGCTCCTAAATTTTCTACTCATGTGTGACGAGATATATATACATATATTGGTGCTCGAGGTGTGATTTCGAGACAATATAACAAATCACTATTGGTGATCGATGTGGGATTCTGAGCCAATAACCCCAAAAGTGTTATAGAAGGGGGTGATGTTAATATAAGTGTTGATAGTATATGTTATGTGTAATAAATATATACCTTATGATTTTCCTACTAATGGGAGATAATAAGTATGCATAATTTTGTACTGGGGTCGATGATGTTCCGGATCAATACATGAAGGATTCGAATTAAGGTCGATGATTTTCCGAACCTAATCAATGATGAATAATAAACATTGGTATCGGCGGAAGGTCTGAACCAACATATGCATTACATTTACCTTAAGGTCGAGGGATTTCCGGACCAACATAAATGATAGGATGATTGGGGTCGATGATTTTGCCGTACCAATTTTCCTTATAGTATATATTGTGTGTGAAATATAAACCTTAAAATATTCTACTTATGAGTAATAGTAGACAAACAATTGCTATATAGAGAGAGATACATCAAAAGGGTAAATTAAGTAGAGAGAAACTTAATTTCAAGAGATAACGTTAGATTGCGAAAAATCTATGGAGATATTCAGTAGTGAGACTAACTTATAATATATGAGGCATTAATACCATGTGATAAGGGTATATAATGAAGCAAGGTATGTACTTGGGGTGACATTAAGATAATATGATTGGATTTTTGGGTGTTAGAGGAGGCGGTGAGGTTTAAGGTCCTTAGTCTTAATACCAGTCTTATCCTAATTTCGAGGACAAAATTCCTTTGTAAGGGGGGAATGATGTAATACCCCATATTTCTGAGTATTTCTATTTAATTAAATTGGAGAATTAAATGAGAAAATATGATTTGATTTAAATTACGCCAGAAAAGTAATTTAGTGAGATTTATTAATAATTGTGATCATGGAGTATTAATCGAGAGATAGATACTGATTAATATTGCCTCTTTCTATTTACTCAGCGCGAGTAGTAAATAGTTACTTAGCACGTGTAGACCATTTTCGGGTGAAAACAAGGAATATATTTTTAAGTGACTCAAATGATAATTGAGAGGTCACAGATGAGTTTCAAAGGGTTGAATTAGTTAAAATAGTATACCAAAGGGGTACTAGTTGAGTCCCGGCGTAATTTTGGACAAAACCGAGACCGTTCGGGGGCATTTTGGTCTTTTAACATGTGAGGGTATTGAAACCTGCGAATTTGAGAGTCTCTTATCAGCCGTATTAAAGAGGGGTTAGGGTTAGAACACCCATGTAAACACCAAGACGATTGGAGAGAATGAGAAAATCATTCTCAAGGCTTAAAATATGCTTTTGAAGAGGTTAGGTTTGGATCTTGCATCCTATGAGCCAAAGGAGGAAGGATTGAAGAAGAGAAGCATCAATCCATCATCAACTCCACGAAATCAGAACCCCTATGTCAAGGAAAGTGTTTATTATAGATCAAATTCAAGTTATAATACCCATGTGTAGGGAGTTTTAAGAATTTGTTGATTCTATTGAAAAACCTTGAATTAAATGTATGAATTGATCATATGTTTGGGTAGGATTGCATGTATAATGAATCCATAAGTACAAATGAAATCAAATTTGAATATATTTTATGATTAACATAGAATCTCAATGAGTTCTTGGTTCAAGAACATGAATCTTGAATGACTTAGGGTTTAATTGATGAACAAAAGATGTCAATCTGTTGAAACCTGCGAATTTGAGAGTCTCTTATCAGCCGTATTAAAGAGGGGTTAGGGTTAGAACACCCATGTAAACACCAAGACGATTGGAGAGAATGAGAAAATCATTCTCAAGGCTTAAAATATGCTTTTGAAGAGGTTAGGTTTGGATCTTACATCCTATGAGCCAAAGGAGGAAGGATTGAAGAAGAGAAGCATCAATCCATCATCAACTCCACGAAATCAGAACCCCTATGTCAAGGAAAGTGTTTATTATAGATCAAATTCAAGTTATAATACCCATGTGTAGGGAGTTTTAAGAATTTGTTGATTCTATTGAAAAACCTTGAATTAAATGTATGAATTGATCATATGTTTGGGTAGGATTGCATGTATAATGAATCCATAAGTACAAATGAAATCAAATTTGAATATATTTTATGATTAACATAGAATCTCAATGAGTTCTTGGTTCAAGAACATGAATCTTGAATGACTTAGGGTTTAATTGATGAACAAAAGATGTCAATCTGCAAGAATGTTTGACATGAATTTAAACGTATGCCATTTGAAACGTGCTTAGAATTAGAGTTTGAACCATACATTTTTGTAAAGTTCTATATCTTAGCTATCCAACGAACTTGTAATCAGGTCAATCTGAGTTCTTTAGAGGGAGTAATCGACATGTTACTATAGGGTGTTTGATCTGCCAGCATAGTGATCTGCCAAAATTTTGATGTGACTCTAAATGTGTACGATTTGAGTTGTAATTATAATTAGAGTGTGAATCATAGATGTATAGAAAGTTCTATCTCTTAGATTTTCAATGAATTTGGAATCAGGTCAATCCGAGTTCTTTAGAGGGAGAAAACGAATTTTTACTAGAGGGTGTTTAATCTGCTAGAAAATTTATGATTCGTTTCGGCTGCGAGAAAATGTAAGATCTTTCTTTTTAAGATTGAAATGCCTAAAATTTTATCAGGGAAGGGGTTGGGACCTTGATGAAATAAATTTATGGAATAATGATATGGAAGTAGGTCTATGATTGAGTGTTGTACTTTATTTTTATGAGGGAATTAAAGTGGAGATTCATCGTCTTGATTGTGGTGTATTCTAATTCGAGATGATAAGTATATAATTACGAAAAAGCGCGAGCGAGCTTAAATTTGTGGAGTCAGTAGGTTAACAAGGGTAACTACTGAATATATATAATAAGGGGGTAATTATGATCCTTAGAGTTGTGTGAATACTCGAATTAATATGAAAGTGAAATAAATTTGTAAAGAAAACAATTATGGTTAATATAAGGGAATATTATATTATGTACAAGCAGTGTACTAAAAGGCGCGCCTAAGCGACGCCAAGGCGTGCCTAGGACTGAGGCATTTTAGAAACACCCCGCATAAGGCATAGGCATGACAAAAGGCGTGGTCAACGCGCGGTTAATGGTGCACGGGTGCCTAGGCACAAAAAGGCGTGAAAAGGCACGCGCCTTTTATTTAAAGTTTTTTTTTTTAAGTTTTAGTTGTATCAAAAAATCCTTCAAAAAGACAACCAAACCCCTAATCAAATTGGTATAGTAATTCACGATGTTATGCGTATAATTTTTTTTATTCTACTTCATGATGTTTCTGCTAATGTTTTTTTTCTTATACTGTTATAATTTTTTTCGTTTTACTTATGTTTTTTCTTTCTTATTCTGTCAGAGAGGGATGATGTTTCTGCATTTTTTTTTGGTATGTTTAAGTTTTTTGCTTTTTCTTTCTTCTTCTGTTATATTTGAAATATATTTTTTACTAACTTATGTTGTATTATATTGGATTATATCATATGATATTATATTATATTTGAAATATATTATATTGAAATATATTATACATTTGGGAAGAAGGGTTACCAAATATACGGATATATTTTCAAATGTCAAGATATGCATTATTTTATTATTTTACTAGCTTTAGTATAATTAAAAAATATTAAAAAGGGTGAAACTCCTTTTTATGCCTTCGCACGCTTGGGATCCTAAGGCTTGAGGCTTGGCCTCCACATCTTGACCACGCCTCGCGCCTTTTAGAACCTTGAGTACCAGTATGATTGATAGGTCGGGTGTCTACCTAATAAATTGTATGAACTATTAGGTTGAGAGATGTATACCTAAATTAACTACGTTAGGGTCGATGAAGTATTCCAAACTAACATAGGGTTATTATATGTCAGGGTCGATGGAGTATTCCAAACTAACATTGGGTTATCATATGTTTCGGGTAGTTGTAAAATGCCGAACCAAACCTTCGAACTGGTGGCGTGATGAAATATTCTGAGCCAGAATATGTGTATATAAATAATTGGGATCGAGGTATCATTTCGAACCAATTCTTACTTGGGGTCGATGAATCATTCTCAATTAAGAGTCCTGTATGTGTGTCAAAAGGACATAATAGTAATGGCTGATATTTAGTATATATTGTTTGTGAAATATATACTTAAGGATAATCTACTTCTATGTGTTTAGTAGATTGATATATGATGTGTTTAAGGATACATATCAAACTGGTAAGTTAAGTAGTGAAACTTAATTACGAAACGCAACGTCAGATAGAGAATATCTAATTAGTAATTTAAGTAGTGAAACTTAATTACGAAAGTGGGAAGATATTAGTTGTGAGAATTGTAGAAATTTAGTAGTGAAACTAAATGAGAAGTTTTGAAACATAACATAGGTGAAATGTTACATGAGAACTAATTAGCCTTCACGAGATGTTAATGAAATGGATGTACTGTATAGGTGGTACGAGAACTTAGGTATAGATAAGTTCAGATGATGAATTTAGTCCTAGTTATATTGGGAGATATGGCTAAGCAGGCTAAGTGTAGAACGTTAGGTGTGCACAATTGATGAGGAGTGAGTAAACTCAAGAGAGTGTACGAGAACCTAACATGTTTAATCAATAATCGCATTTTATATTGTGATAAACGTTTGCTAAATATTTTCAAGATATTTTGAGTACTAACTCATGCTATAAAATATTATCAAAACCTTTTAGGTGTCCATCCACAGGGACGCCATGTATGCTGATTTCAGTCCAGGGACTCGAAGCTGTAGCACAATGGATGCTTACCGTATTTTGATTAGACGATATCTCTCTTTCAGATCTAGTGCAAGATCTCACAATGTTCTATGTATGGACTTGTGATCCGGTATCAGCCTCAGATGTTTAGTTTCAGATTAGTGGTTGTTCTATTGCTGTTTTGGGATTTTTAGCCGATGGTTATTCGATAATACTCTCGTTCTCTTGTACTTATATTTTCTGATTGGGTTGTAGTACATGGTGATTGTTATACTTTTTTCTGCTTGGTTAATTCTATTTTAAGAAAGATAATATTTGGCACCGATCTAATTTTCACATAGGTAACTAGTAATGAATAGGTTTTCGATAGTGATGCTAAGAATGAATCATTTGAGAAACCTGTTTTAATTTAATGAAGTCTTGATCACCCGATGTTTAATTAGGTGTGGTTTCACATAAAAGAAAATAGTACGGTGAGTATGTGAGAGATATATACTATGTACTTACACGTATTATCAGGTTGTGTGAATACCTAAAGTATACTATATATATATATATATATATATATATATGTGTGTGTGTGTGTGTGTGTGTGTGTGTGTGTGTGTGTGATTTGGAGACAATATAGATAACTAGTATTGGTGATCGAGGTATGATTCCGAGCGAGTAACCCCTAAAATGTGATAAATGGAGGTGATTATATTGTATGTGTTTATAGTATATATTGTGTGCAAAATATATATACCTAAAGTATGCTTACTTTTGTATTGGGGTCGACGATTATCCGGACCAATATGTGAAAGCTAGATTTGGCATCGATGATTATCTGAACCAAATTTGAGGATGAATAATAATGGGGTCGATGATAATGCCGGACCAATATACATATGTATGATCTTTCCATTGGGGTCGATGATTTTTCGGACCATTAAATGCTTATTGTATATATTGTTTGTGAAATATATACTTTATGATATTCTACTTATGGGCGAAAGTAGACATGTAGATGATATAAATATAGATATACATCTAAATGGTGAATTAAGTAGAGAGAAACTTAATTGCAAGATTAAAAATAGATTGGGAATATCTATAGTAAATTAAGCACTGAAACTTAATTAGGTAAGTTGAATGATGTTAGATATGAAATTCTATATGAATTGAGTAGTGACACTTAAATATAAATTTGAAAATTTAAAAATTCAAATGTTACATGAGAATTAGTTAACATATGAGAGGTTTTAATAAATAATGTACTCTATACGCGGTATGGGAACTTAGATGTGTAGATAAGTTCAGTTAATTATTATAGTCTAGTTAGCTTGGGTAGTACAGCTAGGTAGGCTAAGTATAGAACATTAGGTGTGAACTCTAGATGAGGGGTGAGAAGTATCTCAAGTGAGTACGACACTAACCTAAATATGAAGAGCATTCATGCATTTTAAATTCTTGTATTTTAGTTCACTTGCAAAATATTCTCAAAATTTTTTGGTTTCTAACGCTTGCTATAAATATATTTTCAAACCCTATTAGGTGTCTAGCTATAGGGACGTCAGACTTGATATCTATTCCAAGGACACGCAGCTGCTGCACATGTGGATGTTAATAGAAGTTTGGATTAGACTCTTCATTCCTTTATTCCTAAATTATGGATTTATTTTGAGTCATAGTTCTTATAGGGCATGTTGCCCAGTTACTTTCAGATTCAGTTTCAATTTACTTTATTTATTATTGAATATTTATTTAGCTTGTGATTTTTTCCGATGGTTTATTTGTCAAGTCTTTTATTAATTATTCAGTTTGTGCAGTTCCAGATGGTGTGATTGGTTTAGTTTATATTTTTGCATGTTGGGTTGTTTAATTAAAAAGATAAAATTTGACACCAGCTTTTTGAATACTAGGTGGTTAGTAATGTTTCAACATATTTCGATAATGAGGTTAAGAATGAACCTGATGAGATTCTTATTTAATTTGATATAGGATTGAACACCTTATATTTTATTAAGCGAGGTGTCACAGATGGTATCACAGCATCAAGTTTTAGTGTCCTTAGGATCTGTGCGACTGTTCACATTTCAGCTTAACGTTCTTTGATATTGAGCCTTATTATAGGATTGTTGTATTCCTCTACGTATGCTACTTATGTTCTCCTGCTATTAAGTATAGTTGATGTGATTATCCTATTCCTTTACGTGTGGTCCATCGAATAATATCAAGCGACCAGTGCGGGCCGTTAGAAGTATTGTAGGAGGAGAGGAGAGGCAAAAAACGTAAAGTATTCGGGGAACGATGATCGTGATAGAGGTCACCATAATTAATGTTTGGGGCAGTTGACGAATATGATAATCACTCGGGGATAGTAGTCTCCCCAAGCACTATTGTTGAGAATGGTGATACAACTTCGGACTCACCCATCATTGTAGGTAGGGAAAGCTGGGAGGATTATTTCGAGGAGTCACCTGAAGGAGTCCTGCAAAGAAAGGAAGTGGGATAAACCAATGGATGGAGGTAATCCAAAGGCAATTATGTGGGATAGAGTGTAGTGGAACCATAATTAAATTAGGGACAAAGTTTAGCTCATATGAGCAGGGTTAGGTGACGAGAGTCAATCACCACGTAGGAAGAGGAATATATGGAATCAAACGAGAAATTTTGGATACGATGTGACCATCAGATTTTTCATCCGCTGTTTAGATAGGGATGCCAGTGGAATTTTAGAATTTATTGTAAGGACGCAAATTTCCAATTGATTTCTTTGTAGTTTTGGCTCAATTCCAAACAAAAACATTTATTCATAGGATTGTATTTAATTGTAATATTCTCAAGACTATGAAGAGTTTGTTGAAGACGTAGCGGCAAAGAGTATAGAGCTTCATCAATATGTCGGTTTGCGTGCCTCGTTTCTACGTCACCAACTATGGTTCCATGCTCCCAAGGTATGAATGAAATATTACATATATAGGAGCTTGGAACATGTTTATTGGGTGTTAGGATTAATTAAAACTGTGTTTTAATTTCAGAAAGAATTAATTAAAACTTTAAAATAAGTTTATAAAGTTTTCTTGGCTAAAATCAAATTTTCCAAACTTTTTGGAAGTTCGTTCGATATGTCGTTCGAACCAGATGTCGTTCGAACCAGATTGCCAACGACTTCCCATTATGGCATACTAGAACTTCGTTCGAAATGCCGTTTGAACGAGATTGTCGTTCTAACAATATTTCTAACGAGCTTCTAACGAGTTCATACTGGAACTTCGTCAGAAGACTCGTTCGAACGAGAATGTCGTTCGAACGAAATGTCATTCGAACGAGATGCCAGGCGGGAACAGTTTTTGGCAGTTTTAAGTAGTTTTTCTCCCACTTTCCCACTTGTTTCTTAACCAACTTTTTTTAGACTTTATTATGTGTGGGAATAACATTTTCCAACTTAACTTTTCCATTCTATTTCATCTCTTAGAGAGAGTTTGAGAGCAAAATTGTTTAAGGAAAATATTCTTGTTTTTTAGCGAGATTTTTAGAGAAAAATATACACCACTCTAGTTTTCACCCAATTATTTGTTTCTTCCAAGTTCCCATATTCATATATCTTGCTTGGAGTTTATCACCGGGTTAATCTCTACACCGAATTGAAGAGAGTGTTTGTGTTTGCTTTTAAATCCCATAAAGAAGAAGAAGTTGTTTACATTGATTTACCCACTTCGAGAAAGGCTCCTTGTTCGGGTGACGGTGACCATACAAAGTCCGATCGGTGGAATCCGAGACCACGGTGGAGCTCCGTGGTTATCCGCTAGGAAGAGGTATCTACAAGAAGAATCGTCGAGGCTAGAGAGGGATTGAGTCGTGCGTTGTAATCATTTCTGTATTGTATTTGTAAATTCCGTATCTAGTGGATTTGAGGCTAGGATAGTCCGAGGTTGTTTCTCGTCTTGGGTTTTTCCTCGTACATTGCGACGTAGTGATTTCTTATTTTATTTAATCATGAAATATCACCTAGAACGCATGCTTAGGTAAGAAGATAAAATTGGTTTAAATCACTATTAATTTAATTTGGTGGATAATTCAATTTGGGAAAAGTTTATTTAATTCAAGTGATTTGGTAAAATTGGTTTAGCCTAATTTGTTTAAATGAAAAATATGACTTAGGCAACTAGGACTTGAATTAATTGGTTTAAGTGAAATTAATATTTGTGTGTGTTTTATTAATTTTCACTTGTGTTTAATTTTAATTTGAAATAGAAATTAAAAGTTGGTGTTTGTTTGTTTTTTGAACCATCCATTATCTAACGCTTCCGCATCGATTGTCATAAAAAGGAAATATAATTTTATAAGAAATTAAAATCGGGGGACCCTCCGGGAGATTACACCCTTAAAACTAGTATCAGAGACAAAGCGATAAATTATTTCGTTAAAGATCCTTTAAATAATTTTTGGCTAAAATGGAATTTTCCCCATTTTCAAAATTTCCTATTTTCGATGGTTCTAACTACGTGTATTGGAAAGCGCGTATGACATCGGCACTAACATCTATCAACGAGAGAGTTTGGATGTCTGTTGTTAATGGGTGGTTGCCACCTACTCATTTAGTTGAAAATGAACGTGTTCCCAAACTGGCCGATAGATGGACTGAAAATGAGTTTAAACTTTTTAATTTTAATTCACGTGGCTTGAATGCCTTGTTTAGCGCTGTCACACCAGATGAATTCTGACGTATTATGATGTGTGAAACCGCTAAAGAAGCTTGGGATATTTTACAACTAATTCATGAAGGAACTAGTGTCGTTCAAGCTTAGAAACTCCAAAACCTCACCACTCAATTTGAAACGATCAAAATGAACAATAATGAAAATTTTGATGAATTTTATGCTAGACTTTCCGATATTGTCAATTCATCTTTTACTTTGGGAGAGAAAATACCCGACAACCGAGTTGTAAAGAAAATTTTAAGGTCCCTACTTGATAGATTTATTCCAAAAGTGACCATTTTAAATTCTCTACCATCTTTAGACTCTACGAAATTAGAAGAGCTTGTAGGTGATTTACAAACCTATGAACTAGACATGTTTCCCACTAAAACTGAAAAGAAAATAGAAAAGGGCGTTGCTTTAAAAGCCCGAAAAGAGGTCTAACAAGTAGTAGAGAGAGAGAGTGATAGTGACTCGGAAGACATGGCTTTGTTTGCTCGAAAATTTAGAAAATTTCTTAAATTTAACAAAGATAAATTTAAAAATGATTTTAAGAAATTTGAAACTTCTAAGAATGACAAAGTCGAGAAGATCCCTAAACCTATTAATGAATAATTAAATAGGGACGAGTCTAATATTTGTTTTGGTTGTAAGGGTTATGGCCATAGGGCTTCTGAATGCCCCACTAAACTAAGGAAAGAGTGTAAACGACCCATTGCATATAATGCGACCCTTAGTGATAGTGATAAGGAAGAGGGACCCGATTCCCCCACTAAGCCTAATTTTGTGGCTTTTATGGAGATTCATGTGAGTAATAGTGAGAACTGATCGATTGATGAAACTTTAACACATGACACTTCCAAGGTCATTGTTTATGATTCTCTTGTTTTTGATGATAGTGAGAGTCGAGAAGAAAGAGCGAGTGAAAATGAAGAAGAGGTTAATGTGAGTGAACCTCAAAATGCTTTTCAAGAACTTTATAAAGAATCTATTAAATTGAAAAGAGCTAATTTGAAGTTAGAAGCTAGTTTGAAAGAACGTGTCAAGGTCGTTGATAATAGTATGTTGGTTGAAGACCTTAGGACACGAGAGAAAGCTCTTATAGAGAAGCTTGAATATATAGAAGGCGAGATAGATAGCCTTAGGAGTTTAATGGAATCCTTGAAAAAGGAGCTTCTTGCTTTAGAAGAGCGAAATGTTTTATTAGAGTCTAACATTTTAGAATTGCAAAATAAATTAAAAGACTCTAGTAATGTCAAATTTGATTTGGAGTGTCGTTCGGAAAAATTAGATAAATTCTTAGGAACGGTCCAAATAAAAATGACATGTGTGGTTTAGGCTTCAATAATTGTAATGAATCTACTCATAAAGCCAAAACCAATATTTTAGGAGAATCTACTAGGAAAGAACTTAGAGATCAATCCTTAGGTAAATCTTTTCGACATGTTTTTACTTGTACACATTGTGGTCGAAAAGGTCATCTTAAGAAATTTTGTTTTGATCTTAAACGAATTCCTAGAAAATCCCAATGTAAAGCAACCAATGTATTTAAAATTCCTACACCCTAAGATAGTCATTCTTCATTAATTTGGGTTAGGAAATCTGACTTTGTTTCCTTACAAAATAGGGTTTTTGATTCTCACTTACTTTCACATGCTTCCTCCCTTGCTAAATCTAAAGGATAAATGTGTTAGTGTTTTCATACTTTAGCTTTTGTGCTTCATGCTATATTATCATGCTAAATGTATGCTTATTTAATCACTTTTCTAGTCATTACTTTATTTCATATCACATGCTAGAATAATGATTTTTGTTTACCTTTTTTATTTTATTTCTTCATTTTGTTTGCATTAAATGAAAAATACAAAAAGATTTTTGTTTATCGTTTGGATTTTTATCTCTTGATAATTTAAGCTTAATGAAAAGTTCAAATGATTTTTGTTTGTCGTTTGAGTATATATTTTTATTTTTTGTTAAAAATGTCAAAAACTCAAAAAGATTTTATTTTTGTCTGTATTTTGGTTTGACACACTTTAAGTGGCATATACTTTTGTTTGAATCCCTTCTTTAACGCTCTCATGTGGATAGAACTTTTGGCTTAGACTACCAATCCTTATTATGTTCTTTACCATGCTTACATGGAGTAGTTGGATTTTTTGTTGTTTAAATGGATTCTATTTTTATATGCCTCTATACACACATGCACGAGCTCTTTTGAAATTTTAACTTCATATGTATATTTGAGCTTTGTGAGGTGTTCTCTTACCAATCTTGTCATCTACATATTTGTAACCTAGGAGTACTAGTGCATGTCAAAATCCGATTCACGTGAGATTTGTGTGAAAAATGAAAACATGATAAATATAAATGTGCACGGGGAAGGGCTCCGAAAGGACTAAGTGATCCTTTGCGATTGTAAGCCACCGTTTTGAATGGACCTAAAAGAAATACGTGGTCCAAAGGCTTAAAAACAGAAAATATGGCATTAAAAAAATTGCCAAGGCCTATGTTTGATTGATATATTCATTCAAAATTAATATAAATGCTTATTGAGGGAGATTGGATGGTATATCAACGGTTTGCACAATGTCCGTTTATCCTAGTTGCGTATTTCATGTCATGGCTCTATTGGTTTGTAGAATCATCAATATGCTAGGCTTCTATGCATTGTGTATGTTTGCTCATTGAGTTCAATCTATATTGTCACATGAGGTTATATTTAAATGTGATGAAGTTTGCAATCAAATGAGAACTCCGTGAACATGTTTTTAAGTGATTGGGTCTAAATTTAATTGTTTCTAGTACACACCCCTACACTTCCGTTTCCTTATGACACATTTTTGCCATACGAGTGTGCAAACTTATTGTATTTTGTGTCATGTGTGTGTTTATATCTATATATATATATATATATATATAGATATATATATATAATGCATACGCACATATATATATATGTTATTTTGTTTTTGCCTTTGCCTTGCTTTCTAGTCCTTCTATGCTTATACTTTAGTTTTGGTATCTATCTTGGATTAGTTATGCATTTTTTGCCCATATGCTTTCATGTCTTATCACTTTAAGCTTCAACATGCTTTTATATTTGTTCTTTATCCTTTTCCTATTCCTGAACAAAAAGGGGGAGAATGATAGGGGGAGAAATGGTATCTTATCCTATTATAATCTTATCTAAGTTTAGGAGATTTAACTTAGGGGGAGTAGCTAACTTCTTGGGTTGATCATGTTGATCTTGGGTTGATCATATTGATAAAGGGTTGATCATTTTGATAAAGGGGAGAATTAATTTTGGGGGAGTATTTATTTTAATTGCTTTAAATACTTTGATATTCCCTTTGCATTTGATGACTTTACTTAACTGTGCAGGAATTCTTCTAAATCGGCATCTTTCAATGGAAAAGCGTTTGATCCTTGCGTTGAGTCAAGTTTGGGTGGGTTATGTTTCGAGTCTAGTGAGCTTGACGGCCCTTTAGGATTTTTGTATAGTTTTTGTCCCGGAATAGCCAAAGGGGGAGATTTGTAAGGACGCAAATTTCCAATTGGGTGCTTTGTAGTTTTGGCTCAATTCCGAACAAAAACATTTATTCATAGGATTGTATTTAATTGTAATATTCGTAAGAATATGAAGGGTTTATTGAAGACGTAGTGGCAAAGAGTCTAGAGCTTCATCAATATGCCGGTTTGCGTGCCTCGTTTCTACGTCACCAACTATGGTTCCATGCTCCCAAGGTATGAATGCAATATTATATATATAGGAGCTTGGAACATGTTTATTGGGTGTTAGGATTAATTAAAACTGTGTTTTAATTTCAGAAAGAATTAATTAAAACTTGAAAATAAGTTTATAAAGTTTTCTTGGCTAAAATCGAATTTTCCAAACTTTCTGGAAGTTCGTTCGATATGTCGTTTGAACGAGATTATCGTTCGAACCAGATGTCGTTTGAACGAGATTGCCAACGACTTCCCATTATGGCATACTGGAACTTCGTTCGAAATTTCGTTCGAACGAGATTGTCGTTCTAACGATATTTCTAACGAGCTTCTAACAAGTTCATACTGGAACTTCGTCAGAAGACTCGTTCGAACGAGATGCCAGACGGGAACAGTTTTTGGTAGTTTTAAGTAGTTTTTCTCCCACTTCCCCACTTGTTTCTTAACCAACTTTTTTCAGACTTTATTATGTGTGGGAATAACATTTTCCAACTTAACTTTTCCATTATATTTCATCTCTTTGAGAGAGTTTGAGAGCAAAATTGTTTAAGGAAAATGTTCTTGTTTTTGAGTGAGATTTTTAGAGAAAAATATACACCACTCTAGTTTACACCCAATTCTTTGTTTCTTCCAAGTTCCCATATTCATATATCTTTCTTGGAGTTTGGCACCGGGTTTATCTCTACACCGAATTGAAGAGAGTGTTTGGGTTTGCTTCTAAATCCCATAAAGAAGAAGAAGTTGTTTACATTGATTTACCCACTTGGATAAAGGCTCCTTGTTCGGGTGACGGTGACCATACAAAGTCCGATCGGTGGACTCCGAGACCGCGGTGGAGCTCTGTGGTTATCCGCTAGGAAGAGGTATCTACAAGAATAAGCGTCGAGGCTTGAGAGAGATCGATTCGTGCGTTGTAAGCCTTTCTGTCATGTATTTGTAAATTCCATATCTAGTGAATTTGAGGCTAGGGCTGTCTGAGGTTGTTTCCCGTCTTGGGTTTTTCCTCGTACATTGCGGCGTAGTGATTTCTTATTTTATTTAATCATGAAATATCACCTAGAACGCATGCTTAGGTAAAGAAGATAAAATTGGTTTAAATCACTATTAATTTAATTTGGTGGATAATTAAATTTGGGTAAAATTTATTTAATTCAAGTGATTTGTTAAAATTGGTTTAGCCTAATTTGTTTAAATGAAAAATATGACTTAGGAAACTAGGACTTGAATTAATTGGTTTAAGTGAAATTAATATTTGTGTGTGTTTTATTAATTTTCACTTGTGTTTAATTTTAATTTGAAATAGAAATTAAAAGTTGGTGTTTGTTTGTTTTTTGAACCATCCATCATCTAACGCTTCCGCATCGATTCTCATAAAAAGGAAATATAATTTTATAAGAAATTAAAATCGGGGGTCCCTCCGGGCAATAACACCCTTCATTTATTAAGTGGTAAGATAGAGACCGATTGTGGCAATGCTGATACCTTGTTTATCAAACTTTTTAACCAACGAAGGGGATACGGAGAATGATAAAGGAACCCGCATGTGGATAATGGACCTGGGGGAGAATATAGGAGAACGGATGGTAAATTCCACTAGGATGACTAGTGTCGAGGTCATTAATATCTTTCGATTGCAAGATTACATCAACGCTTCTAAGATAGAGGAGCCAATAGGGTTAGAGAATTTAATCTAAGAACGAGATGAGATTTAATAGTGCTAGTAAAGCATGACGGAAGGGTATGCCCAGTAAGGGACCCATTTAGATGTTTTAAAATAATTTAATTGCTACCTAGTGATGGTGGATTTAGTCAGGGCCATAACGGCCAACAACGAGTTCCCAAGATCTAGCAGAGCCTAAAGGGACAATTAGAGGGGTCGACATGAGGGTCAAGCTACCATGTTCGAGAGAAGGTCATGCCAACATGGCAAGTGGTACCATAGATAGTCAAGGTAACAATAAGGTGTCCTTTGTGTGGAGAGTAGGACAACTTGTATTGAAATTTCCCCCAACAGGAAAGGGAAAACAGTCTAGTTGGGAGATAGATAGGAATTGTGCCAGTGGGGCACAATAGCAACATAAGCGAGACTTCTGGTAGGAGGATATGATTAAGAGTTTTAAGTCCAAAACCCGAGATTTCTAATTTCAAGTAGGACCAGCAAGGTCCTCAATATAAATATAAGAACATTCATTCCTCAGGGTCATTAGGGCTAAGAGAATGGTGAGGGAGGCCAGTGAGACCAGGGACACAAGCAGGAGAGTTATCTAGCAATTGTTATGGTTGTGGAGTGAGGGGTCACAGAAAGAAGTATTGGCCTAAATAGAGGCAAGGGGAAACTACAAGATGAGATCCTAAATATACGACCATTACAATAGATCATGGGCCAGTTTCGGCGCGAGAGTTATGCTCAGGAATCGTTGACCAGGGAAGCTAGATGGCAATTGGAGATAAAAAAAAAATTCTTTATCTGAATGAGTATAGGGTACATTTCTAGTGAAATGGGAGAGTCACAAAGTTTGATTATTAGCACCAAAATTCACGAGTGAGTCAAATGTAGTGGGTGCGTTGTAGTAATGAATTTATGATGGATATGTATGATTAGTTACCGTGGGGTAGCGAAACTTTTGGTGTCCCCTCTAAGAGAACATGTGTACACTAATGATTAATGCATTAGGTGTTAGTTTAATTCTTTGGAGGGTTATGAGAATTGAGTAGACCACTTACTAAGTTTTGACTGGTTAGCGATGGTTTGGACTATGGGGGTAGTTACAGCAAGATTTTGTGTTCGCTGCTCCAGCCTAAGATTTTTTGTTAGGTGTCGCCTGAAAGAGGGTTTAACCCATGTATATGTTTATATATGTTATTATGTGTGGCATAAAAGACTAATATGAATATGTGATTATATTGTTATGTCCGATCCCATGTGTGGGGACAGTTACAGATGAGACATAGGGGTAGATAGACTTATTTTTGAGCGGGGTGATATAGCACAGGATTCTTTTCGTGTAAGGAAACTAGTGATAGTAAGGGAGTGGTATTGTATGTTGTCTTTTGTATCATAAGAGTGGATGTGTATACTATTACGTCAAAAGATGGGTGTTTAGGGGTGCGTGCTATGGACTGAGGGCCTAACGGATCCCAAAGACCGATAATGTTAGGTAGTAGTGCATCGGGGGGTTCCTTGTTTGGATTTCGCTTTGCAAGATGGCCCATGCATGAAACTTTACGCAACGTTAGAAGAGGAGAGATGTTTTGTCATTAGTACATGGGTTGGGTACCTCGATTATTCTACATATATGTGATTATAACTATAAGACAAAAGTCATATTACGATTTCAGGTTGGAAGAAGCCGAGTATTAATTGTGCGGTTGAGTACGGATACAGGGTGAATGGGCTCCCTTGTTAACTAATTTAATTTCAAAACAATTCTTGATTACAAGTAAGGGATATGGATGTAGTGATCTTAAGGGTAGGTGACTTGGGAGCTAGTCAAGATTTGCAGTACTAGGCTTAACTTAAATTCGAGGAAGAAATTTCTTTGTAAGGGGGGAAGCATGTAACACCCCGTAATTATGAGGACTAGGAATTATATTATTTTTGGGGGAAATAAAATTTATTTAAATTGGAGAATTTTAAATTTATAATTTGGAGAGTTTATTTGAATTGGAGGAATTATTTAAATTTTATGAATTTAAATTTAATTATTCGGATTATTATTGTGTCGCTTTTTTGAGGTAAAAAATTAGAGAATGTTATAAAGTACTTCGGATGACAATTATGAGTGCATGGTTGACTCTAGATAGGTCGAGATAGTGGAAAATAAGTACCCGGGGTGGTAATCGGGTCTCGAGGCATTTTTAGGCATAACCGGAGCCATACGTGGGTGTTAGGGTCATTTGGGTTTAGCCCATAAGCCTAAAAATGGGATTAGGTATAATTAGCCTAAGTTTTAGTGTGTTGGACGTCAAAAACCACCATTCTAAACCTAAGAGTTTAAGAGGAAACTAGAAGGATTAATTGGGGATCAATTGGGAGTCTTTGGGAGACAGATGAAGGGGCAATTTAGGGTGTTCTTTGTGGAATCATCATCAACACCAAAGGAATCAGACTCTACTATCATTAAGGAAAGTGGTTAATTTTCTGTAATTGTAATAATGTGATAACTAATTCATATTATGGTGATGTGTAAAACCAAATCCGTTTTAGGGTGTGTGTTGACAATTAAAATGGGTCTTTTGAATTATAGTAATATGTGTAGATTAATTACTCAATTAATGTGAGGCTCTGATATGGAACTGTTGTAATTAGATTGTAGGGTGAAAATTAGTAAGTAGTTATGACCAATTTCGAATATGAATTATGAAGTGAAATCGGTGGAACAAAACTCAAAAAATACCTAATTCGGTAAACATTATATTTATGTAAATCTATTGATGATTAAAGGTTTCTATGGTGTTTAGAACCTACTATTTCACGAATTGAATGTTGATTGTGATTGGGTAAGTGTTGGGAAGTGAGTTAAAAAGCTTGAGGTTTCAAAAATGGTGGAAACAAAACCGAGGAAGAAGATCGAAATCCAGTCGATCGGTCGATTGACCATATTCATCGATCGATCGACCCCTTCAGTTATTGTAAAACAGAAGATTGTAGATCTTTTCATCACTGTTGCGTGGGCACCGACCTCTTTTTTCTGATTTTTTTATTAGTTGTGATTTTTCTACGAAAGGGTGCGTGAGACCGACATCAATAGGAATAAATAAATTTAGGTTATTTGGATATGTCCGTAGAGGAGTGAAGGAGTTTGGAAAAATATTAAGGAACATTATTTTATCCTTGGATTAGATAGGGATGAATTCGAGGTATGAATTTAGGTGTAGTTAGAATGAACGACACTCAAAATTATATGAACGTATTCGAATGGGAATTTCGGATGAATTTAGCATGCGGGCTAGTGTCTTAAGGTGGAATTTAATTGATTGAAATTAAATGGAAACTAATACTTAGAGTCTTATGGGATGAGTATTAAGGAATATTAAATTTAATAAGGGGGTAAATTTATTAACGAAATTTGGTGAAATAAATTTTAAAGGGTTAAATTGCAGGCCGAGTGAATCCATCCGGGTATTGTGGTTGGGTGACACTACTTTAATGTACATATAGGTTAGAGATAGATTAACTACTGAAATAGATAAAGGGGTAACTATGGACCTTAGAATTGGGCGAATGCTCAAATAAATACGATAGTGCGATAAAAAAATAGTACGACGAGTATGTGAGAGATATATACTACGTACTAACACATATTATCCAGTTGTGTGTATACCTATTGATGCATAGAAATATGTAAGTTGTCTGAACACCTAAGGTATACTATATATATATATATATATATATATATATATATATATATATATATATATATTGGTGCTCGAGGTATGATTCTGACACAATATAGATGACTAGTATTGGTGATCGACGTATGATTCTGAGCCAATAACCCATGAGATATGATACAGGGAAGTGATTATATAGTATGTGTTAATAGTATATATTGTGTGCAAAATATATAGACCGAAAGTATGCTTATTTATGTATCGGGGTAGATGATTATCTAGACCAACACATGAAATCTTGATTTGGGGTCGATGATTATTCAAAACAAATTCGAGGATAAATAATATTAGGGTCGATGATAATGTATGACCTTTACATTGGGGTTGAGGGATATCGGGACAAATATAAATGGTAGGAGTATTGGGGTCGTTGATTTTCCTGACCAATAAATCCTTATAGTATATATTCTATGTGAAATATATACTTCATGATATTCTACTTATGTGAGAAAGTAGACTTGTAGATGATATAAATATAGATATACATCTAAATGGTAAATTAAGTAGAGAGAAACTTAATTTGAAGCTTAAAAATAGATTGGGAATATCTATAGTAAATTAAGTAGTGAAACTTAATTAAGGACGTTATATGATGTTAGATATGAAATGCTATATGAATTAAGTAGTGACACTTAAATATAAATGTGAAAAGATAACATAATTCAAATGTTACATGATAATTAGTTAACAAATGAGAGATGTTAATAAATAATGTACTATATAGCCGATATGGGAAATTAAACGTGTAGATAAGCTCAGTTACTTATTATAATCTTGTTAGCTTTGGTAGTACCCCTAGGTGGGCTAAGTATAGAACGTTAGGTGTTCATTCTAGATTTGGGGTGAGTAGTATCTCTAGTGAGTGCGACACTATCCTAAATATGAAGAGCATTCATGAATATTAAATTGATGCATTTTCGTTCACTTGCTAAATATTTTCAAAATGTTATGGGTTCTAACCCATGTTACAAAAATATTTTCAAAAGCTTTTAAATGTCCAGCCATAGGGACGCCAGACTTGATATCTATTCCAGGGACACGAAGCTGCTGCACATGTGGATGTTAGTAGGAGTTTGGATTAAACGCTTCATTACATTGTTCCTAGATTAGGAATTTCCTCTTAGTCATAGTTCATGTAGGTCATGTTTCCCTGTTACTTTCAGATTCAGTTTCAGTTTATTTTATTTATTGTTGGATATTTATTTAGATTGGGATTTTAGTCGATGATTTATTCAGCAAGTCTTTTATTAATTATTCAGTTTGTGCAGTTCTAGATGGTGTGATTGGTTTAGTTTATATTTTTTCATGTTGGGTTATTTATTTAAAATGATAAAATTTGACACCAGCTTTTTGCATACTATGTGGTTAGTAATGTTTTAAAAAGTTTCGACAGTGATGCTAAGAATGAACCAGATGTGATTACTGTTTAATTTGATATAGGACTGATCACTCGGTATTTTATTAGACGGGGTGTCACACAAAGTTTCCCATAATTATTTTCCTTAACAAATTACATAACAAAATTTCTGGCAATGATAGGTACCCCAAACCGGTTCAACAGTACTACCAAACCGGTTTGGAGGCTGAATCGGTTCTTGGTGGTCACCGATCCGGTTCGAACCACCTTTTTCTCCTTCTTCTCCAGTGTTATGGCTTTCATTATTCTTAACCCAAAATTTCTTCATGCAATCATCCCAAACTGCACTATAATTTGTCCTAACATTAGATAAGAGTATATACATCAATTCTGAGGAATATTTATCATCAAAAAATTATTTAATCCCAAACTCCTTAAGATTTCTTTAAGGTGTTTCTACCCAAAACCCGAGTTCATGTTCTTCATGAAAAATCCACATTTTCCCCAAATTTCTTCCATAATATTTACACATACAATTTGATTTCTTATCCTCTACATATGTGGATCCATTCTACATGCAATCTTATCCTAATTTATGAGCTTTATTCACTTAAACCTCAAGAACACAATTAAAAGCATGATATTTTAATCTCAACACTTTATGGGTATTATAACTAAGTAAAAAAGAAGCAAGATAAACAATTGCCTTTAATTTTCAGGTCTGATTTCATTTCTAATGTGATGAAAGTGTTCCTCGCTTGCTTTCGATCACTAATTCGGCAACAATTGAGGATGAATCAAGACTTTGCACCTCTAAACTCTTTTTTCTTCATCTCTAGTGGCCTCTCCTCTCTTATCCTTTGATTCTTAGGGTTTTATATTTGTAATTCTGCTGTCCTAATCACCTAAACTTAGGTTTATAATCCTAATTCCAGAAATTAGGCTAATGGGTCAAGACCAAGTGACCCGAAAACTCTCGTGTGGGCTTAATTATGACTAAAAATGCACCGAAACCCAAATACAACCCCCGAGTACAATTTTTCGACTATCTCGACCCATTCGGTATCACCTGTGACCTCAAAATAACCAACTGAGTCACTCTACAATTAAATCATATCCCGACTCCCAATTAGTCTACACATGTCTCTCGGTTGGGATATAATGCTAACACATCACTATCGCTGGCTAGGACATAAAATAATTATTTATTATTCACTTAGTAATCTTATTCCATAAACATTAACCCTTAACTCTCTCGATAATATTTTTTAATCACACATACTAATTAATTCAATTAAATTATGGCCCATGTGTAATTTAAAAATACAAGAATTAATTAAATATTAAATGTTGTGAAATATGGGGTGTTACAGGTTCTTTCATAAGTATTTAGTTTGATTGTTAGGTTGATGTTCTTGTGTGTAATCGAGGAAGTTATTGTTTTTGGATTGAGGTTAATTTGGGGGATATTTAGTCTGATGAATACAGTTATGATGGTGTATCTTATCTGGTTATGTGAATTGTTGGTATATATTCTTTGTGTTCTTTTTGTGTACGTACCATATGTGGGTGAGTGTTTTATTGGGTAGTTTATCATTTTATATTTCATGGGATTGTTTCGAAGAACTAGGTACTACCACCCAGGCGAACGATATAGGTTGTGTATATGTATATATTTTGATCCCACGTGGCTATTTTTTAACCTTATCGTAAGTGGGAGACATAAGAGGCTTAATCCATCTGGTAGTCTTGGTATGTTAATACATGATAGTGTGACAATGAAATAACATCCCATTTTCTTTATATGTGTATTTTCTGCAATCTGTTAAGGAGAGGTTTCATACTGATTGACCCTATCGAGGCACGAAAGAGGTCCTCGGAGATTTAAACAACTATCTGACACTTGTATATATGTACCTAGTTGGATAATGGACTTATTTGTGTGATGACTTGGATTGTGTTACTATTTTGACTGTGATGTTATTACTTATTTGGTTATGAGTTGGCATATGGTTACTACATATTGCATAGTTAGAGTTGTGTCACTATGCTATAGTCTTAGAGTGATATTGCATAGCTTATGTTTTTATCTTGGGATCGGGATATACACATTGTCTCTATATCTATTATAGTTGGAGTTTTAACGAGTATATAACTTAGGACATGTAGGGTCATGTATTTTATAGGTGAGTACCAATAGGATGACATGATATGTAAATGAGTCACATTTTATATTTTTCAGATAAAGTTCACATTCTGTATTATTCAGATAAAGTAAGATATTTCTTACAAACTGTGGGATCTAACTACCTTTATTGTCCTAAAAAAACATTTCAAGTGTGCATAAGGAAGAAAAGTACGGCTGATCAACCAAACTTGCACTTTAACTAATTATCGACTTATTTTTCCTAGTGTGGTTTTTGTCATTCATCATTTAATTTGTGTTAGAACCTAAGTCATTTATTTGATGCACTCAAATACTATTTATGGGTGTGTGATGGGTTCTAAGGCTATTTATTCTTTAGGCTATAACATTCATTATTATGGATATTATTCATTTATTAATTGAATTTTAGATACTATAATTTATTATCTCAAGTTTATTCTCTTTGCTTATATTGTTATTTTGGATGGTTTATTTTATTTTTTTTATCCTCCATGATAAGAATCATATAAATTATTTGAGGTTTCATATCTTTTATGTTAAGGCTTGGGTATCTGGTACCTATGAAATAAGGGGGTGTCACATACATGTCTATCACGTGACCTAATTGGAAAGTAAATAGTTCCTCAAGAGTTTAATCATTAAGTCATCATCATACAGATAATAACGTATAACTTATAAGGGTCTCTTATATTTCAAGAAAATTCAACTACCCTAGATTAATTACTCATAATCCCTCAAAAAATAAGTGAAATACCCCAAATATATAATGAACTCATGAATTAAATCATGTACGAAACATGATATAGTTGCCCATGCTATGAGTAGCTAAAATGGTTTGTTAATGCATGATCTTTCAAGAGTCCTAATTGTTAGAATTAATATTTAATTATTTAATAATTACAAGATTTGGCCAAATTTCGTAATTATAAATTAAATAAATTAATTATTTCTCCTAATTAATATGGTCCAAATGAGGGGACGAATTTGATTAAATTAATGTATTAATCTTAGAAAATTATTATTCCAAAGGTCACATGACTTTTGGTATATATATTGTAGTTGGACCACAATAGAGATCACATGACTTTTGGTATATTTGTGAGTCCCTTTAGCTACTTTGGTGGATAGTAGATGATGAGTTTTAAAGGGAATTTTGGGTCCCCTTCCACCCTATATATAGTGAACCAATCTCCACCATTTCGAACAGAAGAACACACAAAATTATATTTGGGCTAGGAAGGGAAAATCTTGATTTTCCAAATTTTCCATATTTTGGAATTCTGGTTGTTTTCTAGAGAGATTTTGGATCATTTGGAGGAAGAGATAAGAGCTTGCAGAAGGGAGCCTCAAGGATATTTTCTCAAGACACATCAAGGACTACAAACAAATTAAGTCTTCATGGAAAAAGGTATTTTTCCATAAAATTTGTCGTTAAAAATGAATTTTTTATTGCATGATTATATTAAGATCATATAAGAATTAATTTCATGTTATAAATAATTCTTATCAATTTTACATGTGGTATGAGAGCCTTCTTTCACTATTGTCATGCTATCCCTTTACGAAATCTGTATGACCATACTACATATAATGATAAACTCAGATTTTCTTGATTAATTCTGCACTGTTTATTTACTGATTTGGTTATCATGATTAGTAGTATTTTCGTGACAATTTTAATACTGATTTGGTTATCATAATGTGTAGTACAGCGTATTATTTTTTTTAACACTGATTGAGATTTATCGTGATAATATCTGTTACATGTTAAATTATGTGAAAAAATTTGCTTCTGGAACATATTTGATTCAATCAAGAATTTGATTAATTTTAATCCAATTAAGAACAGTTTTAAATTTGATTAAAAAATGTTTTGTTTGGTTGATTTTAATAAGAACATTTTAATTAGTTGATTTTCAATCTGTTAAAAATTTTCTATTTGATTTTTGTTTACCAAATTTGACTTGAAACTGTCTTAGTTGATCTCATTTGTTGAAAGCAGTTTTGATTGTTAATCAATCTCTTTCTAATTGTTTAACATATCTGTTCAAAATCTGTTTAACAAATATGTTGAAAACAGTTTAATTGTTTAACAAGATTTGTTAGAATTATTAAAACAGTTGAAAATTTACATCAACAATTTAGAATGATGCGATGAACTATTTATATGTCATTTTCATGTCATTTTAGTGGTTATCTAATAGATTTCAATCAACCTTACAAATTTCAAACAATTCGGGAAGAAGTTTTTTCAAAAAGCCCTTGCCGTGAATAGTGTTTTTACCCCCGAACTTACTCCGAATGAGATGAAATTTGGTAGTCTGATTGAAAACAGGCCACAGACCGAATTTCACCACCTTCGGTCATGACATAAACTGGTTTTCGGCGATCCGAGATTGTTTTGGCCATCAAAACTCAAAATTTGCCATTTATGGAAATAATCTTGGGGGCCATATTTCACTCCATAAAATTTATTTTTGAATTCTGTTGAAAGTTGTGAGATTCTTGACTGATTTTTTATAAATTCATGTTGCTAACTCATTTTTTCCATTTTTGACAAAATTTCATGTTCTTATATTGTATAAGTGTTGCATCTAGAACTGTTTCATAAACTTTGTTCTAATGATCCCGTTTTAGTTAAATATTCGTGCCAAAAAAGGCCAACATATTTCATATAATAGGATATTATACTCATGTTAATTTAATATTCATATTTTTTTAGTCACATGTCAAACACATGCCAATGATTCATAACAGTGAATATTAAATATATTGGATTTTTTGTTAATATTGATATTTTTTTAGTCTCGTGCCAAACACAGGTCATTGATTCATAACATCGAATGTTAAAAATATTATAATTTTAAAAATAACATCCACTCTAACAATGGTAGTCTTTTATATTCTCATTTACTAGGCTTCTATATACTCATTTATGGACTCAATTTGATGCATTTTGGCTTGACATGGGAAAATGTGAACTTACTATAGCGGATGCTAATACTTCACATAGGAAAAGATATTTACAGAACCACATCTCACTATTGCAAAGAAACAAATTCTCTAAAATTCTCATTTATTTTATATATGTTTTTCTCAATAACCATTTAGACCCAAAAAATCAATCGGTAGATTATGATATATTGAAAGTTGTAGTTCAAGTAGGATAAATAATACTTAACCCGTGTTCCTCATCCCAGCAGTAATCCCATTTAAATTGATATATTTTCACTAATATAATTCTTTCACATCGTAATACAGTTTGGTTGCATTACATTATTATATTTTACCACATTATAATATAGTCACATTGTAATATAGTTTCATCATTATTATATTGGGTTTGGGGTTGTGACTTCTAATTTGATAATGCAAAATTGAGTTAATGCCTTTTTTTTTTCCTTTACCTTTAAGTGAAGATCAATCGTGAAATATAAGTATTACAGCTTTAGGGATGCTCATAAAGAAGGGAGCTACTAAGTGAATGGACTTTGGGAGAGGAGGACATCTTTTAATTGTGAAGGTGGATGAAAAAATTAAAAGAATGATTCTTTTTACAAATGTAGCCTTTGTCTCTTTTCTCTATGTATACTCTATCTTTCAGATATCAGACACATATGTTGATTTGTTTTGATAGCTCAATTTCTCATGATCTTTGAGTATATTGTTGGATTGGGAGTGTAATGTTTGCCTCATTTCCCTTTGAACTCATATGTTGTATTTCTATTTAATTTTGTTTTCTATAAAATATAAGTAATACCATTTGCATATCAATTGTAGAGTGGATTGGGGAATCCATTAATGGTGGTTATATTAGTATTGTTGTTGTATGTATGTAAAAACACTTACAAAAATTCTGTATGGTCCAATCAACGACGTATACTTTCGAAAGTTTGCGTCGTGCCTTTAGGCACGGGCATACCCTAGTAGTTTTATATAACAAAGGTATATACATATGTATTACTCATCGTGAAAAAATCAAGAAGATATATATATATATATATATATATAAAAGAACGCATATGCCTCTATGAATTATGCTATATGTGTAACAAATACGATCTTCCAAACTATTGCCCTAAAAGTACTATAAACAAGTTATGTTTACGCACGTAGTCTTTGGCCTTCTCAAGATGAATGTAAAAAGATGGGCATTTATATGAACTTGGTCACACTTAATTTTTTATTTTCTTTAAAGAAAGATCATTTTAACATTAAAATCTAAAAGCTTATAAATATTTACACGCTACAATGGCTATAGAAAATTGGATTCTTCCCACCACATAGAAAGAAGTATCATTGAGTTTGCACAATTTATTGTGCACTACCATTTTTGTTTTAGGACTATCTTGTAAATCAACTTCACACACATATAGTATATAAACCAACTATGTATTATTAATCTTATCTTATCTTATTTATATATTTCATTCCATCTTATACAACTAAGCATGTGAAATCGATGATCCTCAAATATCATAAAGAGTGATGTATATCATATTTTCTCAAGTTTAATTGACAAGATAAGTCAAAATCTTAAGATTGTCCTCATAGTTATCATCCATAAGCTTCATAGATAATGATTCGATTATGATTATATTCTTTTAGGAAATAAAGTAACTCCTAATTAGAAGCAAGACATAATTGCTCGCACTTAAATTATTACTACCATACCTATTAGGGAGAAATACTATAGCATGCTTTCATACGCAAAAATTGCACCAAACACACAATTATAAAACTACACACAATTTTTATCACTAGGATAATACTATAAAACCACTCCCACCAAAAAATAATTCCAAGTTTCTATCTCTAGGAAAAAATACACCTACACAAAGATGGGAAATTAACACATAGTTGATATCACTAGGAAATAGTCACTCTCGCTAAAAATTAACACATACTTTCTTTTAATTGGAAGTAGTACACTGCTGCAACAAGAAAGAAATACACAATGTCTCCCACCAGAAAATAACAAACTATGCTCATCAACTATAGGATAAAATTCAAATCTCCACTCACAAAATGCACTACTCTTAGCGATTACAATTATAGGATTCAACTTTCCACCCACACTAAGATATATGCAACACTTGTTTCTAACATATAGAAATTCTATAATCGCCCATAGTGTTCATTTTCAACAACTAGTGTTTATTTTAAGGATTTTCTAATAAAATCACCAAAATTAATTTATTGTCTAAGAAAATATATACTAAAATGAAGGAGCATTTAAAACTTAGTGGTACTTCTTATTTCCATTACCTTCTTTGTAATTAACCAAATAAATTGAGGTACAACATTAAATAAATCTCTAAGAATTATGGGAACCGACTTTCAATCTCATATATTATAGGCGATGAGCATTTGATGGTTTCAAAAGAATAAAATTTTGAGGACCCCAATTAAATAGAGTAAAATCCAAACTTCACTATCTTCACCATTATTTTCTTACTATATGTTACTCAAAACATTGCGAGAATCACTCAAATTAAGAAATCATTGCAACAAAAGTTGTTCAAGAAAGAAATTAAAACTTAAGAAAAAAATTCAAAATAAGGGAAAGATCTTATCACTCAAGTTTTAACTTGAAAAAAATAAGAATGAAAAATATCAACAAAGCTCTCAGCAGATCTACAACGCTCTTCATCAACATTCGTAATCACATTTACAAATAATTCAACAGATTACTCAAGTGATCTAGTAATGATCTAAAAGATGCAATAGTTCCTATATAAGGTTTACCTTTTGGATCAAGCACATAAGGACAAAAAACACTCACAACAATTTTCATACAATTTTAAAAAAAGTTTTAAAAAGAAAAACATCAAATTACGCTGATTGAGTAAACTCCAAGAATTTTAGCCAACTCAAACATGAAAAATATTTATGGACAGATTTTGGACAAAATTTAGGTTTAATCAATTTAATATAAAGTGGACTTAAAATAATTGAGCCAACTCAATATCAAATTACGTTGACTCAATCAGGCTGAATGAAATCCAACAACTAATTTATTTTGAATTCAAAATACAAAATTTCCCAATTACTTCATAAACTCTTTCCTACTACTTCTAATGGATATTTTGTCTTTACACACAGTAAATACAAATGTGAACATTGTTTTTAAACACACATGAGATTATAAAACGTCAAATGTCAAACATCATACGATTCATCACAACACTTGTGTCCAAAGAAAGTTTTACTTGAGACAAATTATTCTACAATCTTAGAAGTACACCACACACGCGCGCGCACACACACACACACACACACACACATATATATTCCTTTAGCTAAATTTTTTTCATGTTCACATAATTCATTAAATTTCTCTTAATTCACGATTTAAATTCATTTTATATTTAAGGTTGGTAGTGTCTTTGCATGCAATTTGAGGGAGGACTCGTGTTCTATGATCATGTTAGATTGAGAAAGAGAATGACATCTTATTTGTTGCGATTGTGATTTATCCTTGTGAGGTTATTGCTCCACCTGGGTGAGAAAGAATACATAAAGGTTTTTAGTAGCGTCTCGGTGTTAAGGATGGAAACCAGGTGGATTGGGGTATGGGAGCCACATCCATCCCCATCCATGTTCGAAATTTAAATCCATACACCCTCCCCATTACCAATTTAGTTTGAGTCAGGGATTCACGGACCCGATTATAAGGGTGATTGGATTACCCATGGGGAACCATTTGATTTAAAATCTATGTTTTTGATAATTCCACCACAAACTAATTTTCATTCATGCAACCATTATCTATATATATATATATATATGGTTTCGTGATTTACCTATACGGAAGCTTCATTAACATTCAAGATCTTAAAGTCAGTTTTTTAATCATCCTCATTATCTAAAGTATCACATTATTGGATGAAATGTAAATGGGGGAATTCCCTCACACACATCATGCGTTTTTATAAAATCATTTTTGAAATATCTAGGCAAAATTTTTTGTGTGTAAATCTTGACACTTTGATATCTTAATCTTGCTTGAATTTAATCTCTTAAAAATATAAAACAATCTAAACTAAGGGAAACCTACCCATTTTGTTGAGCCAATAATTTGCATAGCTGAAGCAAAAATGGAAACAATTCCTCTAGAAAAAATCTAAAA
Organism: Sambucus nigra; assembly: GCA_949130495.1. Classification (NCBI taxonomy): domain Eukaryota; kingdom Viridiplantae; phylum Streptophyta; class Magnoliopsida; order Dipsacales; family Adoxaceae; genus Sambucus; species Sambucus nigra. The sequence continues at coordinate 260,384,184 of OX422212.1, forward strand.
TTTGGTTTGAGAAGCTTATCAATGAAGCATCATCGTAATGACAACTTCACTACTACGATACATCCATCGCTCGATGCCAAGTTCTTTGAAAGATTGTTAAAAATTATATGAATAAATGAACAACTTCCACCGTGATAGGTCCACTCTAATGATTATTGTGTTCGCTACAATGACACCTCCATCAACGTGTATAGATTTACAAATTTATTACAATGATTTTTCAAAATCCTCTAGATATTTGTTCAAAAATAAATTTTTTGGCTACTGATTACACTTAATAGTCACCAACCATTCTCTCATGCATAATTTATATAAGATATGTGTACTTTTACTTATCTCGGAAAATGGGAAACCCATTTTTGTTGTTTTCCTTATTTAAACCTTCAATGGTCGTCTTTTCAAAACATCTCTTAAATCTTCAAGAGCAAATATATCTTGAGAGTCTTTTTAAGTGTATATCTTGTCTACTTTTCATAAAACACACTTTGAAAAAAAGAGTGAACTATTTTTAAAACCTAGTACAACTTCTTCACCTTCTCTTCTTTGCATTTAATCGCCTCTTTTTTTTAAAAGTTGATTAATATCAAAGAAGATGAATCTTTTTATCAAAGAACTCATCTTTATAAAACACAATTTTCATAATCTTTGGATATTTCTCCCAAAAATAAGTATTGTGATATTTGAGGTTCTCTTTCAATGTTCATATCAAGTGTGATCTCTTAAGTTTGAAGAAAAAGTCTTGTAAATCTTGTGGATGTGTGTCATGACATTGTAATTCTATGATTTTCCATCGATGGATAGGATTTCGAGGCTTACTACAATTTGGTGGAAAAAGTGTGAAGGTGTTGGTTAGCGCGAATATAAGTGTAAGTTATTAATTCCCTCCGTATGTCTTTACCAACTGTAGTGATATTGTTGCATTGTCCCGAGGTTTTTCTCGTTAGTGGGTTTTTGTCCTCCTAAACCTACTATTGTGATAATTTTTATCTCTTTTGTATCATTTATCATCCACACGCTGAAGCAAGATAAAACTTGAACTTGGTTGATAAAAAATTAAATTAAATTAAGAACAATATATCTTCAATGTTATAAATAAAATTTTGGTGGGTCTCTATTTTAGTATGAAATACACGCATTCTCAACTGGTATTAAAGCTTAATCCTTCTCTGTTATGGTTGAAAAAACTAGATAATGTCCGTGCATTGTTTTATGTTAATATGGGAGATAACAATATGTAATTAAATGTGGATGTTTTTGTGGATATTGTTAAAATTACCTACAGTTTTATCTCTTTGGATGGTGGTTAATCAAATGACAATGAGTTGCATCGATATTCATCGAATAATGATAAATGTTCTTTTAAGAGTGACACTTTATCTTCTTCTGATTATTCTCATGATAATTCTTTATGTGAAGAAGATTGTGACCTTCATTAAGCTTATGATAATCTATTTTCTAAAAATTCTAGACTTAATAAGAGATTATTGAAAACTTTCATTATGATTAAAAAATGTGAAAAAAGAAAATACATCCCAAAAAATGGAAGGGCCCACTGTGAGTAATATTGGAACTCAACGTGCATCTCTTAGTTTGAGTCTCCTCTTAATGGAGAATGAGAATAAAGGTTTTCATGAAATTTTAATGGTTTTATAATGTGAGTAGGAAGAATGCAAAATCTATAATAACTCTTTGAACAAGAAAATATCCTCTCTTGAAAATGATTTAGCCTCGAATAAGGATGTCAAGGTTAGCATCGAAGATAGATCCGAAAGAATGGAAAAATTTATTTTATCCCATACTACGTATTCTGTCAGTAAACATGGAATTGGTAAGTTTAAATCTGAGGACAAAAATATTTTTGTAAGCTTCTCAAAAGAGTAATTTGCATGACCAATTTCCATTCTCTATTGAGAAGAAAGTTGTTTCCAAACCTTTAAAGAAAACTAATCACGGCATTGTGTATCATCGTACTTTTTTGCAAATATGATGGTCATTTAAAAATATATTGGTATAGTTTATTGAAAAAATTCAAGGGTCATAATAAACCTCATTTAGATGAAGTTTCCACCTTAAAATGTGAATTTGATTTCCTTTTTGATAAATCTAAAACTATTTTGTCAAGATTGGAGAAAATGTCAAAACCTAAAACCCTTGACAATAGTTTGAGGGATTTAGGGAAGAATAACAAGACAAAAGATGTAAGGACTAAGAAAGAAAAAATTCATGTTATTAACAACCAAATTTCCCAAAATGATTCCCAATAATATTTTTGTAGTGGTTATCTTAGTCATATGACCTGAAACTAAGATTCAGTTTCCAAACTTGTTAGAAAATAATATGGGTGAGTTACTTTTGGAGATGGAATAAAAGTAACATTATTGGGAACTGTACCATATAAATTAATGTTTTTTCTAGGTTACATAATGTTCTTTTGATGGACGACTTAAAGGATAACTTTGTTAGAATAAGTCAAATGTGTGACAATCGTCTTAATGTGCTTTCTACCCAACAGGAATGTCAAGTCCTTGATCCTAAGGGTAGGTACATTTTGAAGGGTACTAGAACCATTGATAATTGTTACATAATCAATATATCTCTGACTATGGTTTGTAATAGTGATAAGGAGGATGTGTCGGATCTTTGGCATAATATGTTAGATCATGTAAACTATAGAGATCATAGTAACCTTGCAAAGAATGAACTTGTGCGTGATTTACCTCCCCTTTAGCCGAATTATTCTCGTGTATGTTGTACTTGTCAAATGGGAAAATAAATTCCAGTCCACATACGAAGAAGAATATTATGGCTACCTTGCAAGTGCTCAGACTTTTACATATAGACCTTATGGTCCAATGTATACAGAAAGCATAGATGGTAGATTCTACATTCTTGCGATTGTAGATGAATTCTCCAGATTCACCTTTGTAGGATTTTTGCATAGTAAGTCCGATGCTACGGGCGTTTTTATTCAAAACAAAAACAAAATAAAAAATGATAAATCATTCACCATAATTAGAGTGCATTGTGACCAGTAAGGAATTTGAAGGAACATGTATACTAGAATGGTGTAGTGAAGTTGATATACACCATGAATTTTTAGCTCCCAAAATGCCTCAACAAAATGAAATAGTCGAAAGGAAAAATCAAACTATCTAAGAGATGTCTAGATACTTGTTGATTGGAAAGGATGTTCCAAAAAGATTTTGGGTGGAAGCTTTTCATACAGCTTGTCAGACAGCCAACCGAGTATATAGGAGTTACGGTACCAAACAAACCCCTTATGAAATTCGAAAAGGTAAGAAACCCACACTTAAACACTTCGCAGTCTGTGGAAGCAAGTGTTACATATGAAAGGATAAATAATATATAACAAAATTTAACTCTAGAAGCGAGGTTTTCCACTAATACTCGTGCCTTTCGTGTTTTTAATTGTGTCTCTAAAAAAATATGAAAACCATTAATTTGGTCTTTCCTTATAATGATTACTTTGACTTCAAAAAGAACGATTGTGAAGACACATATTCCATTTTCCAACATGTTGAAGAAGAGGTAGAGGATGAAATGGATGAGTATGAAAAGATTATCCCACCACCTTAATAGGTTATGAATATGGGAGATGTACCTACTTGGGTAAGGAAATACCATAATGTTACCAAAATCATTGGTAGTCCTAATGTTGGAGAAACGACTAGATCTCAACTCCAAAAAGAAGTTAAATTTCTTTATTACACATTCAGGATCGAACCCAAGAATCTTATGGATGCCTTTTTGGAAGAATATTGGGTTAATGATATTCAAGACTAATTATACCAATTCGGTAAAGAAGAAGTTTGGAATCTTGTCCGCTTGCCTAAGGATGTTCATGTTATCGGTACTAAGTATGATGCATATGGTGTCGTTTTGGCGAACAAAGTAAGGTAAGTTTCTCAAGGTTATATACAAGTTGAAGGTGTAGTCTTTGATGAGTATTTGGCCCATCTGATAGGCTAGAGTCGGTTCATTTTTTCTAAGTAATAAAACATTCCTTAGACTTTAACCTCCATTAAATGGATGTAAATAACGACTTTCTTAGTGGAAATCTTTAAGAGGAAGTGTAATGCCTAGACCCGGGTTTCGACCACCCATAGGTAAACCCGTACAGATTCAAGGAGTTGGGGAGGGGGGATCTTAATTGTATTATTTTAGAAAAACTCTTTAATTTCTCCATTTAGAGACTAAATTATCGATTTTAATGTAAATGTATGTGTGATAGCGATTAAACCAAATGCACTAATTTCCAAGTTTACCTTATTTAATCGGTGGCAATTTTTACTCCAATTTTATTAAGCCCTAAAACATGAAACTACGTGTGGATAAATCAAACAAAATAAAATAATTACTGACACACATATTTCAGGAAAAAAGAATTTTCAGGTAAAACCTTTTATTCCACTATAATAATTATAATGAAATCGACAATGGATTAACCTCAATAAATTCACATAGGCCGCAATATAATTTAGCAATGGAATTCCATAATAACTCCACACGAATCACAGTTCAGTCAGCCCAGGAACACCAACGAGTACTCCCAATTGACGCGCAATCATTCAGCCCAGTACCTCCCCCGAGTGGCACCTAACCAGTAGTAGAGATCTTCTCTACAAGAGAAACTTCAACAAAGATGTGCTATTGGGTTCCAAAACAATTCACATAAACTATTGGGATCTTGTGAATTGAAAATAAAAAGGACTAAAACCCTAAAAGTGAGACGACAATGATTCTGTCAAAGCAGTTTTTGTATCTGACAAAAAAACAGGTATTCTTAAGAAAAATGGAGTTGTTTAACACGCTATGTATAAAACATTTAAGGTGGTGCGTCACTCGAACTAGATGTAAGTGTTGCTCAAAACGATGACACATGTAATTTAAACGACTTCGCGCAGCATAGACATGTCGCTTGAACGAAGTCACAAGATATTAAAAAAATAAATATTTTTGTTTCATCAGAAAAAAGTCCTCCTTGACACTTAGAAAAAATTCTTTGATGAAGAACATCGCTCCAACACTTAGAAAATATTTTTAAAAAAAATATTCCAACACTCTAAGTGAACCGTTAAGGTACTTAAACATAACCTTACCAAAATTAATCTTGTAGAGGCTTGAATGCTGATAGACTCTGATATTCGGATCCGTCTTGATGATTGAAAGATCTTGAATTATTCTTCGACGGTGGTAGTGGTATAGGACATACTCAAATGTAAGTCGGACAATAAACTAATGTCCTTTACATTTATTTTGAGAAAAGAAGTGACCACTATAACCGATTAAGTTGAATTACAAGATTTATTTATGAAAATAAAATTTAATCCACAAAACTAATTAAGGAAGGAATAAATCATAATCATCCTTATATTATTACAGCACATGGCCATAGGCACAAATAAAATGTTTTAGAGTCCCAAATTACCAATGTTTGAAAAGATAATTTAAATAAAATTATAGAGCCATTAACAACATAGACTCCCCTTTGGGGTCTTACCCACGTCCTTCCTGAGATCCCTACTCAATATACCTGGGGTGGGGATGGGTGTTTTTGCACAAAAAGCGGGGTGAGTGAACACTCAATGGGGTGGGTAATAGTAAGCTATACATGTAGCGTGGATTTTTACAATTCTAAATACGTTTAATAATTTAGCCAGTATTAATATAACTACCACACAACACACTTGAGAGATGTTCTCATACTCAGACATAACCATTTTATACCACCCTTTATCGCGTCACGGGAATATTTAATCATATTTTATTCCTTAGTCTCCTTTTTATCCCATCTCATCAGGCTGTCTTATTTACATTTTGAGCACAACCATAATCATTTCCTTTTCCATTATCTTTTCTTGGAATCTTCAAATATCCGCATACTTTAACGAGCTCCACACCATCGACTATGCTAACATATGCTCTGTGATTTTGTGTCTTTAACCCCAAGGCTCCAGGACCTTCTTAATTATTTCCAGTGTCATTCGAGTCCATATTAATGTGTTTTAACATTTTTGCTAATGTCTACATTATTCCGTTAATTTGTCCTTTATATCATTTCTAAAGTTTATATCACCATTTCATCTTATCATCATGCTATTGTGTCTACTTTATTCGTTTTTCACAAAGACAAACTGACAAGGTCTAATGAGGAAGTCCAACCTCTTCGACACTCAATTTGATCAAAGTTATCGTTTTACCATTTCTTCATCATAACTTTATGAAAAATTTATTTAAATCATCATGGCATTAAAAATCAACATTTACTTTCAAAACCATCCTATTATGATTTTATGTTCTAAAATCAAGCTTCATCATTTTATGTTTCACTATATAAAATACATTTAGTCATTTGAAGACCAGTTTAGTAAAATGTCTACTATTTTGCTCCATTATCACATATAACCTCAATTTTTTTTCTTTACTCTTAATAATATTTATAACAAAATTTTATGGTTGTCTTTCCACACTTTGCTATTTTCTCATAAAACCCATTTCAACATCAGCTATCAAGTGTAAGATGTCTTCTACTAATATACTACATGTTTCTACACATGTTAGGGTGGATATCAGGCCTAAAAATCATCAAATATGAAACTAAATAAAATATTAACATGGGATTACATTATTCATGATTTCTCGTCATATTTCAAGATTAAAATGCCATTCATTCATGAAAAATCCATTTAGGCTTTGTCTTCTTTAAAACTCAAATTTTAAAACTTGATCATACCAGAAAATATTTTCATTTTTGACATTGTAATACCCCTCCCTAATGTTTCATTTAAATTTTGTACAAATTTTGCTGCATTGGGGTTTGATGATAATTGTTGAATATGATGGGTAAAAAATTAGAATTTGGAGAAAAGGATATGAATGGAGGGTTCAAACGAGAATATGATCATTTGGACGAGATTTGGATCTCGCTAGAAGCGGGGATCGTATGAGCATCGAATGAGAGCCAAGTGTACCACTTCCAATGGTCATTTGAAGGTCGTTAGAAGACATAAATGAAACGAGATTCCTTTGTCATTCTAATGAGGCTCAATGTTGTTCGAATGATGTGTTTCGAAAATTCTAGATCAGACTGCCCTTGTGCGTTGTCTCATTTCTAACCCTTGGTTTGTTGAGCTGTCGAGCTCTGGTGAGTCCAGATTGGGCCAAATGAGATATTTGGTGTTTGATGGGTTTTATAATGGTTTGTTTGGGGCTCACTTGGGTCATTTCAAGTTTTAAGAAGATGTTGAGAGAGGTGGTATTCCACCATGTCTGGGCACCTTCCACCATTCCACCACCATAAACTACCTTGTTCCTCTAGCTTTCCCCATATTTAAAGCCTACTATACCAATTTCCACCATTATTGAGTGAAGCTACGAATTTGTGGAGCCTTGTTGGGGGTTCTTGAAGATGGAGATGGAAGCTTTCATGGAGTTTGAAGAGGGTTTTAAGGGGATTTTGCTTGGAAGCTTAAATGAAGAACATATGCAGCGTAAATGGAGGATGCATTTGGTAATCCCTTAAGACCACCTTTGACGGTGGGGGTTACTCCACCTGGACCAACTTTCTACCACTATTTGGAGTCTTTAGAGGTGGAAAATCTATCCCTAGTATCTAAGACTCTATTTCCATTATTTGTAGTCTTGTTATTAGATTCCATGAGTGGAATGCATATGAATAAACAATGGTTTCTAGTAGATTAATATTTAACATTTTTTATGGAATAAAAATGTTGGTAGAATGTAATTTTGTTGGAAATAAGGATGAGTAAATAATAGAATCGGTATCTTATGAAAATTTTTGTTGGTTTTGCTAAGTGTTTGTAAACTAAAGTTACTTACAAAAATGGAGATTTTAGGGGAAATGGACATTTGCTAAGTTTAAAGAATTTAAAAATGTTTTTATTTCTTAAAAACATAATTTTGCATGTATTGGGAATTTCTAGAATCAAATGTACGTTAAACCAATTTAATATTTTTGACTTGAAAGTGGAACCGCATGCAAAATAAGTAAAACATTAATTAAAATAAAAATAGACTACCAACACTATATAGGTAGTTTCATTGCACTTCACACCTAACACTCGAATAGGATCAATTTGAGTATGGGTAACACATAATTTGGGTCAGGGCGTTACAAAAATTAAATCATATCTAGGATTCATCCTATATATTTTTATTGTTAAATACCTTGAAAACTTAAAGAGAGAAAAACTTTATCTGAAGGTTTGAAGAGGGGAACAATGAAGAAGATGATGATGGATGCCCTAGACTCCAAATACTCCAAAAGGTCTTCAAAATACCCCAAAGCTATCTCGAGTTCTCATGCTAGGTCCAATCAACCCAACTTCTACCTTAGTAAGGCTTGCATAGGAATAATAAAGCTTGGAAATGGGGTGAAAATGGTGTATAATGGTGGATGTATGGTGTAACTATGGTGGAAATAGTTTGAGGGAGAAGAATTGGTCTTAAAACTAGAGAAAGAAAGAAAGAGAAAAACTATGGTTGATATGAAAAATAGTGGAAGAATCCATATCATTCCCTACCTAAAATAACCCAGTAACCCTAAAATATGCTTTTACCCAAGGGTTTCCCCATGCAAAACATGGTTTACTTAATCTAGTGCACCAGACGTTGACACCTTATAGATTTAATGGCCCATGTTTTGACAGCACATTAAAAATATGCAGATCCCAAATTTAGCACTGGTCGTTCAGATGAGATACATATTTGTTCGAACGAAATCTAATGAGTAACTAATGCAGCTAAAATCTAGGGTTAAATGGGACGTGGGACTTACCTCATTCAAATAAAAATCCCCTTCGTTTGGATGGTGATATACCTTGTTCGAATGTGGCTTTCCAACGAGATTCCAGAGAAAGAGGTAAATCAACCATTTTCTCTTCATTGGAAGTCGTACGATCCTCATTTAAACGACTCATTTAAATGACAGTACTCCTCATTTGAACGATATCAAAATTTCCCAACTAAATTTTTAAGACATACAAACTCCAATTAGATATGCACGAAAGCTATAATTATTGTTCAGTTTCAAGATTCATCCATAAATACAAATTTACATGGGAAGAGATAAAATCTCGGGCACGGGTGTTAAACTCTTCCCACCTTAAGAGGTTTTATCCCCGAAACTAGAACAACCAACTAGGGAAAGTGTTCTGGGTGCTTCCCCAATATCTTCGACTCGTGCTCTTAAATCATGCCTTCAACACCATGAAACTCCCAAAGAACCTTCACCAATGAGATGACCTTGTTGTCAGCACCTTGTCCTCATGGTCCAAAATGCAAACATGTTTTGAGGTAAACATAACATCTTCCTCCAGATCGATGCGGTTCAAATCGATGATATGCTATAAATATTAGAGATGTATACTTCTTGTCAACATAGATATGTGGAACACATTATGAACATGGGACAACTATGGAGGTAGCACCAGAAGGTATCACACATCCCCAATTTATTCCATGATCTAAAAGGGATTGATATACCATGGGGCCAGCTTCCCCTTCCGCTCGAATCTTTGACTGTCCATTCTCTATCTAACTTTCAACATTACGTGGTCACCCAATCCAAACTCTAGAGGTACTGGACAATTAGCGACGTAATTATTTTCTTGACTCTGTACTGTCATGATCCTCTATCGAATTACTCAAATATTATTAGGCATTTCTCTAATCAAATCCTCTAACCCACTTCTTCCCAAAAAATTGGAGAGTGGCATGGCCTCCCATTGTTGAAGTAAAACTCTGCCAGATTCAGATTCTCTACCTAACCACCGTAAAAATCAAGTGCGCAAGCTCCCAACATGTCCTCCAAAATATGATGGTTCGTTCTCATTATCTCTCAGTCTCAGAGTGATACATCATAGTCATATTCAACTCGATAGCTAAATCTTGCTGAAAATTTTTCCTGGACTAAGATACACCACATTATATGACCACCTAAGTCTATCCTGCGATCCCTAGCACCTACCTATTTCACTACAAACACTAGGTCATACTCCGAGTACCGATCTAGAGACCATCAGGCATTCTCGAGCCCCGTTTGACTTTGGTAAACTCAATTATCAAAGTGAAAGCTTATTGAATCTTAAAAGGTCTCTAAATCCCCTTCCCAACAGTTTGCCTAGTGGACTAATTGGCATAATGCTTCAGATGAACGGACCATTTTAGCATCAAAAATTGATCTAGAGGCCATTGGGCGCTCTTGGAACCTTTTGACCCTAGTCGACTTTATCGTTAGAGGAAAATCTCTTTGAATATCCAAAGGTCACTGAACACATTTCCAATGGTTTACCCCACGCACTAAATGACATAACCATTTGGATGAATGATTCATTTTCCCTTAAAAATTGATCGAGAGGCCACCGAGCGCTCTCAGGATCTATTTGACCAAGTTCTACTCTTCAGATCAAATGAGACTAAATGAATCTTTGAAGGGAACATAATACCATTTCCAATGGTTCACCCCATGTGCGAATCTGCCTTACGGTATGGAAGAATGACCCATTTTACTCCAAAAGGTCACTATGTGCTTTCGAACCCCGGTTGACCAAATTTAACTCTATGAACCTAGCAAAGATCTTTTAAATGTCAGAGTACCTCGCATAACTATTACAATAGTATACACTATGCATAATTCTGACTTACCATTTGAACGAATGATCTATTTTCGTCTAATGATCTTCCGTCCAATGGACCGAGGAGCACTTCCAAGACCCATTTGACCCAATGTCAACTCACGGACCTGGAAGTGGCCCGAAAGAATCTTGAAGGTATATGAATTAACTTTATAACCATATGCCTCATGTGCTATTTAGATCAATGGATTGCGTTCTACGACTATTTTTTCGCAAAAATATACACGAGACTACCAATTGGGAGGTCCACTTCCCTGCCTATTGGCAGTATGCCTAGGGTTACATACCGATTGGTAGGGATATGGATATGTTCATTATCACCCCCTTATCCTATAAATATAGGTCATGACCTCACTCCCAAAACACACCTCATATCCATCAATATCAGTGATATCAGAATCATTCTCTTGCGATCATCGAAGTTCCCTTATGTGAATTTCCTTTTCATATTACATTCCCATCATTTTCATACCCAATTTAGAAAAATATCATTCTCTTTCATCCAAAATCCCTCCCAACATTCAAGGGATCTCATCAAGGATCAATATCAAGTCCCAATTCTCCAAAGAAGGTCCAAATATTCTCCACTCTCTTTAAATTTCTTTATTTTTGCATTAGTTACATAAATTCTTAATCTTATTTTACTTTAGTTCATACACATTAATATCTCATCCTTTATTAGATATATTGCACATACTTCATTTTTAATAAAAAATAAATAAAGAAAAAGAGGGTTACACCTATAAATTCTTACGGGATTATCCACCACAATTTTCCATAACTAAAAATACATTTTCCACACACACATATAATAAATTCTAGTTCGAATATATAGGATAAACCCGACCCTTACGTCACATATGAACTACGTGGACTTTGATGCCTTTATAGTCTACATTGGCATCTTGGGCTAAAACTCGAGACTCGAGTCCAATTTTCCCATTTTCGCATTTATCACCTTTTTATCTATATATTATTTTATATATATCATATTTTTTTATCTTATTAGCATTTCATCCAACATATATTATCGTTTCATCATAAAGATCAATATCCTTATAAATACATACATCGTATTTTCTAAATATTATTTTGGGAACATTTCTATGGATAACCCCACTTTGTCTTTTCCATGGTACGAGTTGGGTGATTCTAATCTCCATTTATACATACACGCACACACACTTCATGGAGAACTTAAGGAAAATTGTTACACAAGACCATGAGAGACTGAAAGGGACGGATGGGTGCTTAGCACCTTCCCATTCCGTAACTTATCCCCCGAACCTTCGAACTATTTGGTTTCGTAAGAATCAATCTGTCTTTGATGCCGCTCTCTCGAGGCGGTGACATGTTCTTTTGCCTGTTTTGTTTAGAATAGGTTGGTGACTCCATATTTTTACACCACATACACCGACGATGTTCGAAGCACTCTTAGAGGCAGCGGGTGTGAGACCATTCTACCCCCCCCCCCCTCCCCCCCCCCCCATTTTTTCCCTCCACTGGGAGAAAGGGAGAGATCCGGGATGGCCACAGTGGGGAATCCACCAGGGATAATTTTAATAAGAGTGCTAGACTATGTTTTCATGGGTGTTACTGTTTTCAGCTTGTGTGCATATGCACCTACCTATATGTTCCCTTTTTTCTTCTCTATAATTTCTTTCACATATATACCTCATGCTTATATCACTAATCACTCACAGACTTGTAGATACTTTCCATGTACACTTCACACTACTTACATATAGGATCAATTATATGTACATGTTTCACACACCACTCTGAATATCCATGCTTATATGTCACTAACACACACCTCCACTTATCACACTTGTATATATATCTATGCTCATTCACACTTGTCACACACCACTTGTAGTTGATCCATGTTTAGGTTCACTACCACACACTCACTTGTAGATAATCACACATAACTCACCCTCATATATCCGCGCATAGTGTAATCTTCATGCTCCATGCTATAATTATACTTGTACCTTACCCATTAGTATAATGCTCATCAGGTGGAAAAAATAAAAAAAAATTGTTGTCTCCATAATATACTAATTAAGAATCATGCATTCTGCACAATACATCACCAAAGAGCATGACTATTGACCAAAAAAATTCCCGTAACTCGGGCTCACTTCATGATGGGTGCTGATCTGACAGGTCACAGTTAGCCTAAGCGATATGAATTTCTCCTTTTATTGGCCAAGTACCATCGACGTATATCGAACGGTTCCCCTCGTATCGTACTGCTTCACCGAAGTCATGACGGGAGGTATATCATTAAGAACTCATTCACGTACATCGAGTACATCGAATTCACTCTCACACGTACTGTCCCCACGAGGTATATAGTGAGGCAATTCACATACACTCAGGTCTATCAAATGTCTTGTCCACGGATATTGATTGCCCTCAAAAGCAAGACGTATTTTATGGAAGTAATGCCAAAGGGGGGAACCCTTACAATTAAGCCAACAAATGCATACCCTCATATAGGCATCAAACCTAGGGCACTCAAATTTCCTTTTTTGGTTACTACCCGAAACTCTGCCGAAATGATGGGTTAGCATGCTGCCTAAATTTTCATGTGATTCCATCTTTATCAAAACGGGAACAAGTCCAACAATGTTTTTTACATATTTTTCAAACCAAATTTTCCCAATCTCAGATCCCGTCCAACATTTCTTTTTTCATTTAGGTAAACCTAATACAAGTGACAACGTAATAGATAATAATAACAATCATGCTGATTTCTTCTTTCTTTACCAAAAGTGTCAAAGACATTTTTCGCTCTTTTATCAAAATACCAAAAGCATTTTTGCTTCCTCCTTATTAACAAAAAACATTTTTTCCTCCCCTTTTCCAAAAATGTAAAAAATATTTTCATATTTTCCCCTTCTCTTTCAAAAATAAATTCGAATTTTTCTCCTTCTCAGGTCGATCGCATACCCGACCTTTTTCCTGGCTCCCTACTGGCTTTGGTATTCTGTCGAACCGCCCTGAAGGTCCGTCAGTTACCTCACTACTTCCTTTGAGTTCCAATTTCACCTTTATCTACTTTTCATCAAGAATGCAGACCAAGTACCGAATGTGTAACCAGATTTGATGACGGTCCTATCCCTACTCACTGTCAAGATGGACAACCTTCAAATCAAGGTTCATGAGATGCAAAGAAATTAGGTCCATGTTCCTCAAGAGACCATGATCCTCTTCACTTACTTTATGGGTTCACCCGAACCTTAGCCTATTTGGATCCCCGAGGAATATAAGCATGCTCCATACGCCCCTCCTACCAATGGGCCACCTCCAGTTCCGCTCCTTATCTCGAATATTGCCCATCCAGGGACTAAACTACCAGTGACCATTGATCCAAAGGAAGAAGATTTGAACAAGGGCAAAGAGGACCTCAAGATGTTGATAAAAAAATTCGATCAAGTCAGAATCTCCGGGAACTACATGGATTACACCCATATGTCTCCCTATCCTATGACATGGCTACTGGAAAAGTTCAATATGATTAACATCAAGAAGTTCGGGGGTAGTGGACCGCCAATTATGCATCTACAAATTTACCACCGATCCATGATTCTCTTAGGTGCCTCCGAGGAAATAATGGCCCAAAAGTTACCACCGACTTTGAAGAACAACTCTCTTTGCTGGTTCGTATATCTCAAGGAGTCCCAAATTTGTAGCTGGGAAGATGTTGCCCATGAATTCATGTCACAATATAAGTATAACGAAGAGTTGGAGGTCACCCACCTTGATTTAGAAATTTTCAAATAGAATCTGAGGAATTATTAAATAACTTCATAGCAAGGTGGAGAGAGAAAGGATCCATAAGGACCAATCGGCCTTTCGAAGAGGATAAAGACCGTATTATGAAGAAGAATTTCTTACCTTATGTTCGAATAATGATTGGAGGACAATACTACCCCCATTTTTTAGCCCTTCGATAAGAAAGAGTGGAAATTGAAGAAAGTCTTTCCAAGACATAATACAAACCAAAAAAAAGTACTCGAATAGTTCACTATTAATGAAGTGAGCTTGAATGATGTCATCCAGATCATGGCAGACTTATTAGGATAGATTGGTGAAATTTGTAGTATATTCGAGCTACTTGATACTTTGAAACTATAAGGGCACCTGGTCCCTTAATTTTTACATCTCCCCGTTAAGTGGGAGGACCTATACGAAGTGGGCATTGAGGTTGTGGAGTGTAATTAACTTCTCGTGGAAAGATAATATCATTGCCACCGGATGGGGGATGAATTCGATAGTTCAGATGAAGAGAAAGACCCAAAAAAGACTAGTCCAATAGTCAATATATATGGAATTATATCGTTTGATAAGGTTCTAGGAGAAATCAACAAGATGGATGAACATCCCGAGATATATGAGGAAATGGGGTTTCTATTTTCCCATCTTCGATGAACCATATGACTAGATGAGTGAGGCATTACCAAGTTCCAAACCCGCAGTCATCAAGGATCGACAAGGGAAAAGGTCTTGAGATACTTCCTATGATAGAAATGACCCTCGAGGAGAGAAAGATCCTCGACCAGTTGAGGAAAACCCAAGTGAATATCACTTTGTGAGGATTCTTTATGACTTCCCAACTTCACCAAAATGACTTGATCAAACTATTCACCGATTCCAAAGTCCAAGCTTTTACCACGTCGGAAGAAGTAGTGAAACTTGTTGGATTTCTAACACATACTAGAATGCTTTCCTTCTCCGAAGAAGAAATCCCTAAGATTGGTCCAAATCATGACTACTCTCTCACTATCCTTGTCGATGTCATGGGAAAGACTGTCTCACTTTCGCTTGTCGATGATGGATCAACTCTTAATGTTTTCCCGTTGAGAACCCTTTATTGTTTGGGATTAAAAGTGAGTGACCATTCTCCAACCTCTGTCGTGGTGTGCGCTTATGATAATACTCATTATGAAGTCAATGGATACCCAAATCTTACAATAGGGGTTGGCCCTATAAATCCCGTTGTTAAATTCCAAGCCATCAATATCCCATCTTGTTTTAACCTAATGCATGAATAACCATGGTCCATAGTATCGAGGGTATTGTAATACCCCCTATTTTTATGGTTTTAAAATTGGGGATTTATTAAATTTAATTGAGATATTAATTTAATATTATTCCGGAATTTTCTTTTAAATATTTACTAGCGTGGCGAGAGTTAGTAATTATTGGGAATTTGTTGAATATTATAGGATGAGTAAAGTAATATATGAGATTGATTTTATTAATATTGTCACGAGTGAATAATATGTCAAATATGGAATTTTAAGTCAAGACACGCTTGTGTCATGTCGGAACTAAATTATTACTATAAAAGTGAATAAATTATAAGTCACCCGTATAGTCATTTCGAGTGCATCAAAGTGTCCGTAAGGGTTGGGATAGTCAGAAAAATGTACTCGGGGGTTTAGTTTGGGTCTCGGGGCATTTTTAGGCCTAATTGACATCCCAGGAGGGTATTATGGACATTTTGCATTTTTGGGTAATTAAACCCACGAAATTTCCCAATATATGTCAACCATTAGGAGTTGTCTTCTAGGGTTATCAATCACAAAACCTACGGACAACCATTAGACAAGAAGGTCGAGAGTTTTCGAAGCAATCCTAGGCCTAGAACTCACTCGTTTGCACCACCACCACCACCAAAACGTAGATCACATGACGAGGAACGCAACCATTTCTTTTTCATCAATAAATCAGACCCTTGAATTCTAGGCAAGTATCTATCTTGCTGATTTCTAGTTAATATTCCTTCCATGTTAGTCTAGAAATGAAAATCATAAGTTTTAATGGAAGAATTATATGGTTTGGGAGAGAATTTATATGTGTTGTAGGGAGAATCCATGTAGTTTGAAATCTTGATCATACGTAGAGGGTTACCCACAAATTTATTAAGATATTCGGGAAGAAAATCTGGATTAAAATAGAGATTCATGAGAAAAAAAAATTTTATAATGAAATCTGGGATTAAACCCCTTTTTGATTAATTTGTTAAGGAATTATTGTTGTTGTTACGTTAGAACTTGTTTATATATACTGCTTGTACATTTGGATACCTTTGATGGGAGTTTGGGATGAAATTATAGAGGTTCAGAGGGGTTAGAATGATTAAACCCGTAGGTTGAAATTTGCAGAAAACTGGGCAAGAACTTCTTTATCGATCAAACGACCAAGAGAATCGATCGATCGATGATCGATCGACCGACCTCATTCCTTGATCGATCGAACCCTCCTGGAAAAGTACATATTTTTCCCCTTTTTATTTCATTTGGTTAAGATACGTAGGAACCCTTGAGTATTATTTAGAGAGTATAATGGGTGTGAAGAGGACCAGTAGGGTTAAGGTAGACTCCGTTGAGTGAAATTTAATATGGGATGAAATTGTGGGTTAACAAGGAGTTATTCATGCATAGGATATTGGGCGTACATTCACTTAAGAATTGAGACTCCTAAAAGATTTAGACCAGAAGGTAAGTGAGGGTATACCTACTGAAATTTTACTTAGTGAGAGAGAAAAATTCGAGAGATTAGAAGTAAGTATAAAATAAATAATAAATGAGAATAAAATAGATGAATCTGTTATGCGAGATAATTGAGTAATTTGTGCTAAGATCGGATAATTATAATTACGGGTCATGGGCGCACCTAATTTGGAAAATGTGAATATTTATATATGACTGTATGAATGTGCGTATATTATGTATCTATGTAAAAATCATACTCGATATACTTTCTATCATGGTGGTTTCCGTGCTGGGACAGTCTTATCTCGATTGGACCTATATGGGGGATAAAGACTCGTACCCTGGAAGGTAGTATCCTAGATACGGGCTATCTGAAAATGATAGTCAGATGTTCTAAGAGACGTGAGGGTATTTGCTGACCTCTTAGGATTTGGAACTATGCTTCGCCTCCATTTGTATGTGTATTGTATTAATACAGTTCGAGAGGGATTCCGAACTAGTATTTCCCTTAGTATGAGTGAAACGGGGACTTGATAGTAGAGTACGCCAGCACCATAGATTTATGTAGGGTGCCGATAGTATATATATATATATATATATATATCTAAGCTTGTATATGGAAACTTTCTACTGTGTGTATAAGTAGTTAAGTAATGAATAAAGGCTTCAGCTTCATAGCAAGTGCTCGTGAATTTTGTAATGGTACTAAGTGGTTGTAAGTAACGTAAGAATATAGCAGAGAATGATTTTCTAAAACTAAATATTATGTCTTTAGTACTTCTTGGGATAGAATTTTATACAAAAATAAGTTAGATAGTCTTATGTGATTAGTAGTACGGTAGACGTACACACTAGATGAGAGGTGAGAATTCTCAATAGAGTGTCGTGCACTAACATGGTGGTTATATTAGTCGGTAAGCATTTTAAATACTTACTAAACTATTTTTAAAACTATTTTACACTCGGTCTCTGGTCCATTTTCTGTCATTTCTTTCTCTCTTGTATATATATGTAAGTATTATAGGTGCCCAACCACAGGGCATCATGCAGAGGTTCCTTGGATTTGATGTGCTGCAACTTATGTGGGAGTCGCAGGCCTTTGCTTTAGACGATCTCTTCATTGATTCAGTCCTTACTTTAGTTCTTTGTAGTTAGGGCATGTGTCGCCCGATTTCCTATTACATTTGGATTTGTCAAAGATTTATGTTTATTTATATATCCAGTATTCGGTACTCTTCGGGAGTTTACTCTTGTCAGGATGATTTCATTTATAGTTCTTAAACCTAGTTTGGTTTATCTATATGGTTCAATTATTGTGTGTTAATTTCCAACCTTAGTATCTATGTAATTCTTAACTGTTGGGTATTAAAAATGTTTTCATATTGGTATTTAATAAATGAAATGAGACTTTAAATTGTTTTGACACTTAGCTTAATTATTTAGGGTGTTTAAATTGGTAATAATTATTTTGCAATAGTGATGCTGAGAATGAACCAACCGTTCACCTTGATTTTAATTTAATTAAGGATTGATCACCCGATATTTAATTAGGCGAGGTGTTACCGGTGGTATCAGAGCATCAGGTTCTAGTGTCAGTTAGGATATGTGCGGCTTATTGTACTTCTAGTGTAGCTTTGTTTGATATAGAGCCCTATGTTTAGGATTGTTGACTTCTTTGGTGTGATCTCGTTCACTTGCTATCACGTATATATTAGTGAATCTTATTTGCGTTCGGACGTGTTCGAACAGGAAGTATGGCAGATGAGGGCCGTTGGACGAGTAGAGGGAGGTAGGGCTTAGTGAGGTCGTTAAGTATAATAGAGGATGATGACTGTAGTCGAGGTCACCCCTATTATGGCACGAGAGGCCAGGACTGTAAAGACGGCTAGGAGGCACCCTACAAATTCCAAGTGTTTCTATAGTCGAAAGTGATGCCAAATTAGACTCACCCAGCGTAGTATGCTTGGGAGAGGGCCAAATGGAAAATTGAGGAGAGTCATTAGTAGAAATTATAGAAATGTGGGAATTATATGTGTTACCCAACGAAAGTAATACATTCAAAGGCTTGGGCATATAGATGAGTGTGGTTAACTGGAAGTGAAAAATTTGGAGTGAATTTTTTCTTGGCTCATCGGAGCAAAGTTATAATAGTGGGAGTCAACCACCACATTTAAAAGTGAAATGTTACGTCAATGGAAGTACCTTAGGTACAGTTTAACCGAACTTTCCTTCATCAGTTGTTCAGAATAAGATGTGAACGTTGTTCTGAACCCATGACAGAAGGGCCGGCTAGGGGTCCATTTGTAAATGAACTTAATGTTTTAGCAAATCTTGTATCAGCTACAGTGGATACCAATGGTAGAGAAGATTTCAAGTGGGAGAGAAACTCATGAGGAAAGTTGACAACACTTAAAAAGAATTCAGTTGGACAGTCGATCCATATGGTGACAATTTCACGAATTATCTGTGGAGGTGTTCACGCTCTTATGTGAAGGGAGCTAAAGAAATTGAAATATTCCGATGGAGAATGATACTAGATGAAACGAAGTCAGCAACGCGCCGTAAGGGGGATACCCATCAGGGGGCTCATTTAAATGATTTAGATAGATAAATTCTTACCAAGCGATAGTGAATTCAGTAAGGGTTATTGAGGCCAGTAGCACATCCCTTAGGTCCAACAAAGCTAAGGGAACAACGGGGGTAGTCATCAGGATTGAGACTATTTAAGTCTGAGAGAGGGACAACCCTAATAGGGTCAGTATGATAGGACATAAGTGGGTTATGTGTTAAGGTATTTTGTGGAGAGTAAAACCACATGAGTTAAAAGTTTTTCGAAGCGAGAAAAAAGGACAAGGGTATGGCACCTGAAAGGGAAATGGTTAATGTAATTTTTGATTTGGTTCAAACAGACGCGCTATGTCTAAAAGACCATTAAGTAACCAAGGTGATTCTCAAACTAGAAGTATGAGTTTTATCCTCAGAGGATGAGGCGTGTTTTATGTGACGCGAGCAAGTCACTACATTTTTTTATTGCCAAATTTGCATGTGAGAAGAATTTAGTGCGTATATCGATAGAATTATTATTATGTGTATGTTTTCCCTGGTATAGTTGGATTGTCTTTTGTGTTCTCCACAGTGGAAAAATTGGTGCATTGTTAGTGATTTATATACTTTATTGAGATTTCTCATATTAGTGATGTGATATGAGAGTACGATATTATACTAAGTATGGTTTTATAAAAATGGTTAAAACAATAGTGGTTAATGATTGCAAGGCTATTGAGGTTACTGCCTTAGTGCAGTATGTTTTGTTCTGACAAAAACCTCACCTGCGAGAGGGTCGGGATCGTACTAATATTATATATTATAGAGACTTCGAAGGGTATAGTGGTACAGGAATGTTTAATCCCAAGGTGTTTAGGGACTTTGTTATTATGATTCAGTGTGTATTGGGCTTACCGTTGGGCGGAAAGATTTCACTCATTATTATGTTTAGCGCTCAGGACTTAGTTTTGGGAGGAGCACATTGTTATTTTTATCCTTTTGGGAATGTGAAAGTTAAGACTTATATTCATATCTTTTGGAATGGGATTTTGAGAGTCCCGATTGTATACGTACGAGGTTTATGGAATGTGATTACCACCAATACATAGAATAGTGCAATTAGTACAAAGTTCTTTGTTTTAGTACAATTGCAGGAGGAGATATAGTTTTTTTGTTAAGAGACGGAATAGAGGGCTACAGGTTATGGACGGAGGACCCAACGAATTTTGATAGTCGACATTGCTAGGTAATGGTGTATCGGGGGGGTTTCTTATTTGGATTTCGCTTTGCGAGACATCCGACACATGAAATTGGTCATTAATCCATGAGTTTAGTACCTCGGTCGTCATAGGATCCGATAATTATGATTGTAAGTTAGAGTTAAGTGACGATTTAAGGCCAGTGATCTAGTTGTGTAGTAAGGAAACATTAAAAGTTTTGTTTTATCACCACGAGTTGAAGGGTGGAATGATGATAAGAAGGTTTAAGAGTACCCAAGTGGTGTAACCACGTTGTGTCACAAGGGAAACAAAGAATTGGGTGTTATGTGTGAAGCGTAGGTGATGCTTACACTAGTATACACAGTTTATAGGGTGTGTGGGCATCCTGGTTAGGTGTTGCTTGAATCGTTCGAGTTGAAGAGATGTGGGAATAGACGCATGGAATATATGTTTGTGAGAACGACATAACGAAGTCGAACTGGTAGAGTGGATTAAACGTGGTGCGAAGGACGATAATCCATATATACATGTAGGATTAGAGTTGGAATCACAAATTTAGTTGTAAGGCTATGGGAAGCCATTTAAGGGTATTCTTTGAGAAGGATAAAACTTAACTATTATGGGAAACACTAGGAGTAGAGTTTTACCTAGTCCAGGGTTGAGAGTGACTTGCGCATAGGTTGAATGATGAGGTTAGTAAGGTATAAAGGTTCAGCAGTTCACATAATGGAGAAAAAATGCACAGGTAGGAACTTTCGGTATATGATGAGGAAATAAGGGGAGTATTAAGTGTCACTTAATGTGATTCATTACAAGTAGAAGTCCATGTTAAGCGGGACATAGCGGGTAGTCTCCACGGGCACTAGTCATAGATAGAAATCGATTGGAACGAGAGGATCAACCAGAGAATTTTATTGCAAACCTACGATTCCTAAAAAAGAAGAGAGCAATTTGGTGAAATTTCTTGGATGGGGTACCAACTTCAAGGTAAGGTCACGCATTCCTTAAAATGTGTGGAATAAGTTGAACTAAAAGAAAGTGATTATTATTCTTGTGGGTGGTATACATTATTAGACAGTGTGCCCCAACCTTTCTTTGAAAATAGGAATCGCGCCAGTAAGAGGTTCTTCCCGGTATTATTCTGAACTAGAATGCGATCATGGAACCCCACCTTCAAACCAGGGTTTCGGGAAGCAATGGGGATAACATTTAATTTTGAGTAGGTTGTATCACCCTTAGCCGGGGAGTAGGCGAGGTGATTAAAGATTAGTGGAGTCAAGTGAAAGAACTTTTGAATTTATGGTGATTATTTCATTTACACAACGGATGTATCTAGCAAGTGATGTTTAGTACAGTAGAGTTCCGTGGAAGCACTCGTACCTGTTTATTGTGGAGAAACTGCTTATTGAAATTTTGTGTGGAAAAACGTAAACTACTCTCCCTCTGGTTGTTTGGAGGTGAGTGGATGATAAAGATTTTTGATGGGCCGAGTTAGAGTCTGATGACTGTGGTGGAATTACCACGACTGTTTTAGGTGACTTTTGAATGTCGTAAGAGTTACATCGCCAAAAATTGAGATTCGAAGAAATGACAAGAGGGGTCAAATGTTCGCGTGGTTTCTCTCAAAAAGGGAGTTTTATGTTTAGAAAAATATATGAGTAATTGTTACGTAGTGAGGTGCATCCTCCCAATAATATTGAAACAATGGGGGCCAATGATGTGTAGGCGCATCTTATACAAATAGCAATAGATTGGAGCAGAATGTGAAGTGCCGTTAATAAGGTGTCACTTTATAACTGATAGTATTAAGAGTGTTAAATAAGCTTATTGTGAGGCGGAGGGAACTATAGAAATTCACCTTACCCGAAAGTATGTTTTTAGTATTGATAAAGTATCCAGATCTATTTTTACCAGGCATGCCTTATTTTCTAAATTTCGGGACGAAATTCCATTATTAGGGGGGAAGTATGTAATACCCTGTATTTTTATGACTTTTAAAATTGGGGATTTATTAAATTTAATTGAGATATTAATTTAATATTATTCCGGAATTTTCTTTTAAATATTTACTAGCGTGATGAGAGTTAGTATTATTGGGAATTTGTTGAATATCACTGGATGATTAAATTAATATATGTGATTGATTTTATTAATATTGTCACGAGTGAATAATACCGCAATTATGGAAATTTAAGTCGGGACATGTTTGTGTCGTGTCAGAACTAAATTATTATGTGAATAAATTATAAGTCACCTGTATGGTCGTTTAGAGTGAGCCAAAGTGTCCGGAAGGGTTGAGGTAGTCAGAAAAGTGTACTCGGGGGTTTAGTTTGGGTCTCAGGGTGTTTTTAGGCCTAATTGACATCCCGCGAGGGTATTATGGACATTTTGCATTTTTGGGTAATTAAACCCCCAAAATTTCTCAAGATATATTAGTCATTAGGAGTTGTCTTCTAGGGTTATCAATCACAAAACCTACGAACAACCATTAGAGAAGAAGGTGGAGAGTTTTCCAAGCAATCCAAGGCCTAGAACTCACTTGTTTACACCGCCACCACCACCAAAACGTAGATCGCACGATGAGGAACGTAACCACTTATTTTTCATCAACAAATCAGACCCTTGAATTCTAGGCAAGTATCTATCTTGTTGATTTCTAGTTGATATTCCTTCCATGTTAGTCTAGGAATGAAAATCATATGTTTTAGTGGAAGAATTATATGTTTTGGGAGAGAATTTATATGTGTTGTAGGGAGAATCCATGTAGTCTGAAATCTTTATCATATATAGAGGATTACCCATGAATTTATTAATGTATTTGGGAAGAAAATATGTATTAAAATAGAGATTCGGGATTATTCATGCAAAATTTGGTTTTATAAAGAAATCTGGGATTAAACCCCTTTTTGATTGATTCGTTGAGGATTTATTGATGTTGTTACGTTAGAACTTGTTTATATATGTTGCTTATACATTTGGATACCTTTGATGGGAGTTTAGGATAAAATTCTAAAGGATTGGAGGGGTTAGAATGCTTACACCCATAGGTTGAAATTTGCAAAAAAACTGGGCAAGAACTACTTGATCGATCAAACGACCAAGAGAATCGATCGATTGACCATTGATCCCTCATCGAAAAGTAAATATTTTTCTCCTTTTTGTTTAGTCTGGTTAAGACACGTAGTAACCCTTGATTATTATTTAGAGTGTCGAATGGGTTATGAAGGGGACCAAGTAGACTACGTTGAGTGAAATTTAATATGGGATGAAATTGTGGGTTAACGGGGAGTTATTCATACATAGGAGATTGTGCGTACATTCACTTAAGAATTGAGACTCGTAAAAGATTTAGACCAGAAGGTAAGTGAGGGTATACGTACTGAAATTTTACTTAATGAGAGAGAATACTTCGAGAGATGAGAAGTAAGTATGAAATAAATTATAAATGAGAATAAAAGAGATGAATCCGTTATGAGAGATAATTGAGTCATTTGTGCTAAGATTGAATAATTATAATTATGGGTCCTGGGCCCACCTAATTTGGAAAACATGAATATTCATAAATGACTATGTGATTGTGCATATATTATGTATCTGTGTAAAAATCATACCCGAGCTACTTGATATCACGGAGGTTTCTGCACTGGGACAGTCTTATCTCGATTGGACCTTTATGGGGGATATTAACTTGTACCCTGGAAGATAGTATCCTAGATACAGGCTATCTGAAAATGATAGTCAGATGTTCTAAGAGACGTGAGGGTATGTGCTGACCTCTTAGGATTTGGAACTATGCTTCGCCTCCATTTGTATGTGTATTGTGTTAATACAGTTCGATAGTGATTCCGAACTAGTATTTCACTTAATATGAGTGAAACGGGACTTGATAGTAGACTATGTCAGCACCACAGATTTATGTGGGGTGCCGATAGTATATATGTATTGTATGAGAGATTGATATATATATATATATATATATATATATATATATATATATATATATATATATAGAGAGAGAGAGAGAGAGAGAGAGAGAGAGAGAGAGAGAGAGAGAGAGAGAAAATTTCTATTGTGTGTATAAGTAGTTAAGTAATGAATAAATGCTTCAGCTTTATAACAAGTGTTCTTGAATTTTGTAACGATACTAAGTGGTTGTAAGTAATGTAAAAATATGGAAGAGAATTATTTTCTAAAACTAAATATTATGGCCTTGGTACTTCTCGGGATAGAATTTTATAAAAAATTAAGTTGGATAGACCTATGTGATCAGTAGTACGGTAGGTGTGCACACTAGATGAGCGGTGAGAATTCTCAAGAGAGTGTCGCTCACTAACATGGTGGTTATATTAGTCGGTAAGCATTTTAAATACTTTCTAAACTATTTTTCAAATTGTTTTACACTCGGGCTCTGACCCGTTTTCTTTTCATTTCTTTCTCTCTTGTATATATATGTATGTATTACAAGTGCCCAACCGCAGGGGCGTCATGCATAGGCTCCTTGGATTTGACATGGTGCCGCTTATGTGGGAGTTGCAGGCCTTTGCTTTAAACGACCTCTTCATTGATTCAGTTCTTACTTTAGTTCTTTATACTTCGGGCATGTGTCGCCCGATTTCCGATTCTGTTTCGATTTGTCAGAGATTTATGTTTATTTATATTTCAAGTACTTCGGGAGTTAACTCTAGTCAGGATGATTTCATTTATAGTTCGTAAACCTGTTTTGGTTTATCTAGATGTTTCAATTCTTGTGTGTTTATTGGCATCCTTAGTATGTATGTGATTCTTAACTATTGGATATTAAAAATATTTTCATATTCATATTTAATAAAGGAAATGAGACTTTAAATTGTTTTGACACTTAGCTTAATGATTTAGGTTGTTTAAATTGGTAATAACTATTTTGCAATAGTGATGCTGAGAATGAACCAACCGTTCAGCTTGATTTTAATTTAATAAAGGACTGATCACCCGGTATTTAATTTGGCGGGGTGTTACAGGTATGTCTTCTTCCCTCCATCAGAAATTGATGTCCTTTTCCAATGGGCAGGTCATCACCATCAGGGGGGACGATGATAATACCAAGAATGCAAGCATCCGTAATTCGGTACTTCAGACACAACATGGGGAAAATGATATGCTTCTATCAGGTTTCCAAGTCGAATCGCTTCCTCTCCCAGCAGGGGACTATTTTAAAGATAGTGTTCTAGAACACATTCCTGATGGCAACATCATTGTGATTCAGATGTTCAAAAACATTCACTTTATACCCGAACTGGGGTTGGGCCGATGATAATAGGGGATACCAAAACCCATAGTGCTGAAGAAAGAATTTCCTCCTTATAGTTTAGGTTTTCAACCATTAATAGAGGAACTCAGAATGCTTTACCGACCTCATTAAAGAGAAGGCTAGAAAGTGCCAAACTATCTCAAGATATTCTTTTAACGAAAGATTCATCAGAGAGGTTGAATATTTCCCCTTTTATGGCTTTTCTGAACTATGGTATGATCATGTGGAAAAGAAGATGAAACAAGGAATGGAGATCTTTTTCTAAAACAACTACTCATGGGCCAAAATTTCCCAGCATCATGTGCAACCACTCATGTAGAAGACTATAGCTGCTACCAAAGACTCCAAGGGAAGTGACTCTGAGGATTTATTCAACTTACAAGCACTAGGGCTAACACTCTGCATAATCCACTCAAGTGATACATCATCGGATCCATCCCGCCCAATCAAAGATACAGATTTACCTCTCCTCAACGGGAATGCTATGTCGATTCCACCTACTGAAATACAATCGAACTCTAATTTTTATCCCATTTCCTCTTCTTTTTTTGTTCCTCCCTATTCTGATATAATTGATACCATCTTCGATGAGGTTCTCAACTCTGTTTTTCCAGACAATGAAATAAATTAAGATTTTGAGTATCTTGTTATGACTTACATTAATTATCTTAATTCTAATCAAACTCTTAATGATGATGATTTTGCAAGTGAACAATTCTTAACTGATCTTAATAAGGTTAATAACAAACAACATAATTGCATTAAAGTTAATGAAGATGAAACTATTTTTATTAATCTTGTTTCTAGTAACCAATTACACGAGATTAGGGTAGGGTGTACCCTTGACGAGCATGAGCGCTCACAAATTAAAGAATTAGTGGGGGAATTTATGGATTTCTTTGCATGGTCTTACGACGACATGCCCGACATGAATCTCGAGATAGCTAATCTTGAGATTCCAATTATCCTAGAATGGAAACCAATAAAATAGAACCACGAAAGCTCCGAACCAAATGGTCACTCAAGGTTAAAGGATAAGTGGTCAAATAGTTAAACGTAGACTTCATACGTGTGATATAATATCCAACATAGCTGGACAACATTGTACCCATGCCGAAATATAGAAGAAAGTTTTGCACGTGCGCAGACTATTGAGATTTGGTCAAGGCCTCTCTGAAGGATGTTTTCCCGCTACCACATATCGACATGATTATGGATAACAAAGAAAATCATCATTTATTGATGTTTCTTCCCGGATACAACCCGATCAAGATGCACTCGAAACATAAAGAGAAAACCACATTCATCACCCCTAGGGGAACATTATGTTACACCGATATGCCATTTGGTCTAAAAAATATAGAGGCTACCCATCAGAGGACTAACCCAACTATATTTCATGATCAGATACACAAGTAAATAGAGGTCTACGTGGATTATATTATTATCAAGTCTAAAACTCAACAAGGTCATATTCTCTCTCTTCAGAAGTTCTTAGAGCGATTATGGTGATACTAGATGCGATTTAATCCATAGAAATAGGTCTTCAAAGTTACTAGAGGAAATCGCTTTGGATTTATGATTATTAAAAAGGGGATTAATGCAGATCCTACTAAACTAAATCCATACTCAAAATTCCACCACCACGAACTGAGAAAGAAATTCGAAAATTCCTTGGAAAATTATAGTATATTGATCGATTCATCAGCTAGTTGACTTCTATTTGTGAACCCATCTTGTAACTCCTCCAAAAGGATTTAACCAAAATTTGGAACGAATCTTTCCAAGAAGCCTTTGACTAGATCAAACAATACCTAACCCGACCTCAAGTACTCGTGCCACCATAACCTAGTTTACCCCTACTAATATACCAGACTGTAACAGACACTATAATCGGGGCTTTGTTGGCCTAATACCTTGAAAAAAACGATAAAGAGAGATCCATCTACAACTCTTGTCATAAGTTAGTCGGGTATGAAGTTAACTACACTACCTTGGAAAAATTATGTGCCGCCCTTGCCTAGATTACCCAAAATTACGAAACTATATATTCGCCTTTCCCCTCAAACGTATGTCCCAAATGGATCCAATCATATACATGCTCGATAAACCTTCCCTGTCTAGCAGAATGGCCCGATGGTTCATGCTGCTAGCCTAATTTGATATTGTGTATGTCACGTATAAATCCATGACAGGAGGAGCCATCTCTGACTACCTCGCTGACTACTATATGGACGAAACAGATGTTTGGATTTTCGAGTTTCGGGAAAAAAATATCATTTGTACCTCCCAAGAAAACCTCATGTGGAAAATGTAATTTCACAACACCGCCAACAAAAAAGGTAATGACATTGGGATACTCCTAACTAGCCCTGATGACTCTCACACTCTTATTGCCATCAAGTTAAATTTTCCTTGCACCAATAACATGATCGAATACGCGGCATGCATGGTAGGCCTCAAAGTTGATCTCAATAAATGAATTCGATACCTAAATATCTACGGGGATTCAACCATTATCATCAGTTAAGTACTCAAAAGATGAAAAGTCAAGGACTAGAAAATTTAACCCTTCCATGCCCACCAAGAAGAGTTAGCCTCCCAATTTCAATATATTACCTTCCACTACCTACCTCAATTAAATAACAACTTATTCGATACCCTTGCTACATTAGCCTACATGATTGACATGACCAAAGGAATACCAATGGCCCCCTTCCTAGTCCGAAAAGAGACTAAACCTACCCACTGTTACCACATTGAGCTCATCACAGAAGAAGATCATGATATATCCGATTATTGTTACTATGATATTTGGCACCTCCTTAAGCATGGTTGTTATCCCTAAGATTTAAACAAGAAATACCGAGAAACCCTTCGCAAACTAGCTACCTAGTACATCATCTATGATAAAGAACTGTTCACGAGAAATTTTGATGGAACGCATTTACACTGCATCGCAGGGGTTGGAATTGAAGAGATGATGTAGAAAATCAACAGTGGGGAGTGCAAACCCCACATGAATGGACATATGCTCGCTAAAAAGATCATGCGATAGGGTTACTATTGGAATACCATGGTTCAGTATTGCATCGCCTATGTTTATAGATGCCTTATATGCCAATATTTTTCAAACCCCCAACACTTGCCTCCACAGGAATTGTACAACATGACTTATCTCGAGACGTTCTCCACACAGGGAATCGATATCATAGGGAAAGTTACACCCAAGGAATCCCATGGGCATGAATTCATCTTGGTTTCCATCGATTACTTCACCAAACGGGTTGAAGTCGAGTCATTCACATTTTTGAAGCCAAAATGGTGGCCAAGTTCATCTGTAAAAATATCGTTTGCCGATGCCGCACAAGCTAGTGTCAGACAACAGGTTACATTTTGATGAATAAGTCATGGAAGTGGTTGATGATTATGGGATCCAAAGAAACAAATCTTTTCCCTACATACATTAATCTAACGGTGAAGTCGGAGCCTCTAATAATAACCTCAAAGAAATCATCAACAAGATGACCGAAATTTATCGAGATTTGGACGATTGGATCTCTTACGCCCTCTAGGGCTGTCGCGCTTTAATTAGAGCATCTACTAAGGCTACCCCTTACTCTCTAGTATACATCATGTAAGCAGTCCTACCCATTGAGCTAGGAATTCCTTCACTACGTGTTCTGCTTGAAAGCAAAGTCAGTGAGGAAGTGTGGCATCAAAGTTATCTCGACGAGTTTTCACTCTTGGCCGAAAGGAGACTGAAGGATTTATATCATATACAAGGATACCACCACCGAATATCACAATCATTTAATAAGAGACTCAAGGATCGTGGTGTCTGAAAAGGGGATTTATCCCTTAAAGAAATCATAGATCCCATTTAGGACCCCAAAGGGAAATTCATGCCCAATTGGAGTGGCCCCTACATAGTGATAATGATCCTATCCGGTGGTGACTCTATGCTCATCGATCTCGATGGTGAAGAGATGGACGGTCCAGTCAACCTGGACCATCTCAAGAAATTATACCCTTAGTTTGAAGTCTTGGCATGCTACGACTCTTCTTATCCCCCTTTTATACTTAAAAAAATCTTCATTTCCCTCCACTCAGAACTAAACGAGGACTGGTCCTCTAAAAAAACCTTTTTACTTCCAAAAATAAAACTCAAAAATTTTCAAAACCCCCAAAGGTACGTAGGCAGCTCATACGCTTCATATGAGCACGACCCCCTTCTTTTTCACAAAACGTTATTCTTTTCTTATCTCCGAGAATGACGGTTCATTTTATCATGTATATGAACTAAAGGATTATGTACGCCTTAGTGATTGGTATAGATAATTCAAATGCAAAAGCTCCTTAAGAGGCATAGCAATATAATTGAAATGTCCCTAATTTCATTTATAAAAAAATTCTCTACAATTATATCGGCATAGGGAGTCAAGCAACTTCCCCTGCATACCTAACCTTATTGTCATAAAATTAAATCAAGACAAACTAATCCTCAACAACATTTACAAAGTTATTCCAACTAGAAAACAACAATGACCAAAGACCATACAAAATCTTCACAAATAAAACTCCCCAGGGATCCTATCCAGAGCTTCCAGAAGAAGTAGCCCCATCATCATCTACATCTTGGGATCCATAAACCTCCACTGCTTGAATGGAATACCAATAAGCTCCAGTGAATGGGAAGAATGGAATGGCCTAGGAAAAACCACGACACCTCCCTCCAGGGTGTTAAATATGGCAAGCCACCTCTATCCGGTCTCCTCAGCCAGCACTTAGCCACTACCCTCCTCTATAGACATTTCATGTATTTCCTGAAAACTTGTCAAACTCAGCCAATAGATTAGGACAAGTCAATTGTCGATGATTCTCCCACAGATATCCTAACCTCATGCAGAAATGTTCTGTCAAATCCTCCACATGAAATAAGTCTAGTGTCCGAATTGGCATATTCTACTCGCAGCCAAATTGACACAAAAGCCTCTAGGGAAAGCTGAAAGGAGTTTGCCGGAGGACAACCAACCGAACATACAGATATTCCCACGGTTCTAGAATGGGTTGCAACTCCCCCTAGTAGGGTACCAACCAACAAATACATTCATCCCCGTGCTCCATAAACCATTTTCCCAGTTCTCGATAGTCGGGCAAAATCTCATAAAATAATGGGTGAAGAAATTAGTCAAAACCGCCAATGGGTATTTAGGAGGCACTACCAGGAAGAATATCTCAGCTAACCACATGAACAGCATAACTGGGATGCCCTTTAGAAAGTCAAAATGACCTTCTCGCCAAGAACTAGGGTCCTTGCCAATATCACCATCACAGGATTGTGATGATATCACCTCCACAAAGTAATGGCAGCAAGTTGAGGGTCCACTAGTTAGTCCCCGATCACCAAAATTAACTTTAAAGATAAGCCTAGGGCAACAAATCCACAATTAATATAATATCTCAAGGGTAAGAAGGTTACTCGCAAGATCCCCAGCGAAAAATCAATATCAAAAAAAGTTCATCGAAGAAAAAATGATCTCATGAGGAAAGAAGAATTTACTGCTCGACATTATCCTTACAACTTCCCATGGTAGTCCAAAAGACTGTGCCACTGCCGTTTAGAACCCCCTACACCCTGTCGCTCGACACCTACCTAGAATTTTTTACAAAAATTCCCAAAAAATTTCTATAATTACCAAATGAATTTTATGAACCTTTTTCACCAATAAAAATATTTTTTTCAAACCTGTCAAATACCCAATCGGATTAATACCTTATTTTCTCCAAGAATTATTTCCCCTGAGGAATTCCTAAATCCAATTGGATGTTTCCCCAGCAACGTCTCCAAAAGACAGTGCATGAATTGAAGAAAATTCCACACAGGCTAAACCCAATCCTCAAATTAATATATTATCCCTAGTGGAATCTCCAAACTTCCCCAAGATACCTGTGACACACAACATACTTAATCTCTCATAATTGACTTCGGCCCGCAGAATTGGCCACCTCTACTTAAGCTCTCAGAATTGGCTTCGACCCGCAGAATTGGTCACCCCATCTTAAGCCCTCAGAATCTACTTCGACCCTAAAAAATGCTCGCTCCATCTTATGCCCTCAAAATAGGTGTCGACCTTTATAATTTGTGGCCCCTACTTAAGGTCCTCAGAATTGAACCCCACCCTCAGAATTAGTTACTCATACTTAAGCCCTCATAATTGGCTTAGACCTACAAAATGTGTCACCTCTACTTAATCCCTCCGAATTGGCTTCGACCTGCAAAATTGGTTGTTTCTACTTAAGCCCTCAAAATTGTCTTTGGTCCTCAGAATTGGTCGCTCCTACTTAATCCCTCAGAATTGGCTTCGACCCACAGAATTAGTCACCTATGCTTCAACCCTCAGAATTGGCTTTGACTCGTAAAATTAGTCACCCCATCTTAAGCCCTAATAATTAGCTTCGACCATAAAAATTGGTCGCTCCATCATAAGCCCCTAGAATAGGATTCGACCATTAAAATTATTCACTCCTACTTAAGGTCCTCAGAATTAACCTTAACCCTCAAAATTGGTCGTTCCTACTTCAGCCCTCAGAATTGGCTTAGAACTGCAGAATTGTCCAGCTCTACTGAAGCCCTCAGAAATGGTTTCGACCCGTAGAATCGGTCATCTCTATTTCAATCATAAAAATTGGTCATATCTACTTACGCCCTCAGAATTCTCTTCGACTCGCATAATTGGTCACCCCATCTTATGCCCTCAGAATCGGCTTCGGCCCTCAGAATTGGCCATTCACCACTTAAGCGCTCAGAATTGGCTTCAACATGAAGAATTGGTCACTCCCATCATAATCCCTCATAATTGTCTTCGACCCTCAAAATTGGTCGCTCCTACTCATAATTAACCCGACCCTTAGAATTGGTCTCTTCTATTTAAGCCCTTAAAATTAGCTTTGACCCTCAGAATTGGTTGCCTCTACTTAGGTCCTCAGAATTGACCTCGACCCTCAGAACTGGTCGCTCCCACTTCAACCCTCAAAATTATATCTGATACATAGAATTAGTCACCTATACTTAAAGTCCTCAGAATTGGATTCGACCCTAGGAATTGGTCTCTCCTACTTAAGACCTCAAAATTGCATTCGACCCACAAAATTGGTCACCCCATATTAAGCCCTCAGAATCGACTTCAACCCTCTAAATTGGTCGCTCCTACTTAATCCCTCATAATTGGCTTTGACCCATAAAATTGGTCACCTCTACTTAAGCCCTTAGAATTGGCTTCAATGCGCAAAATTGGTCACTCTATATTAAGCCCTCAGAATTGGCTTCGACCCTTAGAATTGTCGCTCCTATTTAAGCCCTCGAAATTAGCTTCAACCCGCAGAATTGGTCACCTCAACTTAAACCCTCATAATTATCTTCGATCAGTAGAATCGATCACCCGTCTTAAGTACTCAGAATCAACTTCAATCGTTAGAATTGGTCACTCCTACTTAAGTCCTCAAAATTGGCTTCGACCCACAGAATTGGTCTCTCCCATCTTAAGCCCTAAGAATTGGATTCGACTCATAGAATTGGTCACTCCCATCAAAAGCCTCCATAATTGGTCTCTTCTACTTAAGCCCTTAGATTTGGCTTCGACCCTTAGAATTGGTCGCTCCTATTTAAGGTCCTCATAATTGACCTAGGCCTTCAGAATTAGTGGCTCTCCACAAAACTCCTCAAAATTGTTCGCTTCCTACCCTAGGTCCTTAGAATCAACCTCAATCTGTCACCATCATTTCCTTATGTCCGTAATAGAGACCTCAACCCTCTGAGTCGGTCATCCTCGTCCCTTTAGGATTGCAAAATTGACCTCTTTCAAAAAAATCACCTAGAGACAGATTTCACTCATTCCAAGCTTACCCGTTGAGGGGAACTATAGATAACACATTATAGGACCCTCTAAGTATCTACTTAAGTCCCTAGCACCTCCCTATTACACTACAAACCCTAAGTCATACTCCGAGTACCGATGTACAGGCCATCGAGCTCACTGGGGCCCTATTTGACTCCGGTCAAATCTATTATCATAGATAAATCTCGTTGAATCTTCAAAGGACTCTTAATAGACTTTCCAATAGTCTGCTCCATGAATGAATCGGCATAATTGTTCAGACAAACAGACCATTTTACCACCAAAAATCAATCTGGAGACCATTGGGCAATTTTACCTAGTTCACTTCATTGTCAGAGAAAAAACTCTTTGAATCTTCGAAGGGAACTGAAATCCTTTTCCAATGGTCCACCCCATACACAAAATAGCAAAACAACCGTTTTCCCTTAAAATTGAATTGGAGGTCACTGGGCGCTCCCGAGCTCGATTTGACCAAGGCCAACTCTTCAGATCCAACGATACTGTTTGAATCTTTGATGGGAAATGAATACCCTTTCGAACGGTCTACCCCGTGCATGAATCCTCCTTACAGTAAGGAAAAATTAGCCATTTTACTCCAAAAGGGCTGACCAAAGTCAACTCTTCAAACTGAGAAAAGATCTTTGTAACGTCGGATTAACTCACATAACCTTTCCAACGGTCCACCCTGTATAGGATTCTGACTTATCGTTCTGATGAACGATCCGTTTCTGTCTGACGATCTTCCGTCCAAAGGACCGTTGAGCGCTTCTAAGCCTCGTTTGACCCAAAATCAACTCCCATACATGGGATCGATCTAAAGGATTCCTAAAGGTATCTAAATTATGTTTCTAATAGTATGCCCCGTGCACGATTTGGACCAACGGATCGCATTCTATGACCATTTTTCCCAAAACATTTGCACAAGACTTCCAATTGGCAGGTCCATTTCCCTGCCTATGGAAAGGGATATGTTGATCAGTACCCCCTTACCCTATAAAAAGAGGGCATGACCTCACTCCCAAAACACACCTCAGATCCATCAATATCAGAGATCTCAACAACATTCTCTTACGATTAGAGAAATTTCGTTATGTGAAATTCCTTTTCTTATTCCATTCCCATCATTTTGAGTCAATTTATCAAAATCTCATTCTCTCCCAATCAACATCCATACCAACATTCAAGGGTGCTCATCGAGGATCAATATCAAGCCTCAATTCCCCAAAGAAGGTCGAAATATTCTCCTTTCTCTTTAAATTTCATTTTTTTCACATTAGTTACTTAAATTCTTAATCTAGCATTTACTTTAGTCCATACACATTAACATCTCTTTATTTATTAGTTATATTTCACATGCTTTATTTTCTATAAAATAAGCCCAAAACAAAGGAAAAGAGGGTTACAGCTATAAATTATAAAGGGATTATCCAACACAATTTTCCAAAACTAAAAATACATTTTCTACACACACACATATAATAAATTCCCTTTTGAATCTATGAGATAAAACCAACCCTTATGTCGCATATGAACTACGTGGACTTTGATGCCTTCATAGGATACGTAGGCGTCTCGGGATAAAACTCGAGACTCGAGTCCAATTTTCTTATTTGTCTCCTTTTTATCTACATATATATATATATATATATATATATATATTGTGATCCTTATTAGCATTTCATCCAACATATGTTGTCATTTCATCTTAACGATCAATATCCTAAAAAATGCATACATCGTATTTTCTAAATATTATTTTAGTAACATTCCTATGGATGACACCACTTTATCTCTTATATGGTATGAGTTAGGTGATTCCAATATCCATTTATATATAAACGCACAAACACTTCATAGATAACTTAAGAAAAACAGTAACACAACCCATGAGAGACTAAAAAGGTGGGATGGGTGCCTAACATCTTCCCATTCCGTACCTTAGCCCCGAACCTTTGAAATATTTGTTTCTTAAGCATCAATCTGTCTTTGATGCCTCTCTATCGAGGAGTTGACATGTTCTTTTACCTATTTCGTGTAAAATAGTCTGGCGACGCCATCTTTTTACATCACCCCACACTAACGATGGCCGAAGCGCTCCTAGAGGAAGTGGGCGCGAGACCATTATCCCCCATTTTTTTCCTCCACCAAGAGAAAGGGAGATATTTTGGATGCCCACAAGGTTATCCACTATAATCCACCCTGAATCATGACCTCCCTCAGACATTGGTAATCTTCAACAAAATCCATCATGATATGCTCCCACTTCCATTCCGCCACGGGTAGTGGTTGCAATAGATTCATTGGCTTCTTATGCTCGGCCTTCACTTGTTGATAAGTGTAGCACTTGGCCATATATGTCTCCACATCCCTCTTCATACTAGACCATCATAAATCTTTGCACATGTCCTTATACATCTTTGTGGCACTCGAATGTATTCTTAAGCACGAGTGGTGGGCCTTCGCCATCACCTTGTCTTGAATCTTGTCAGTCAACAAAATAATTAACTGACCCTTTTGTCTCACCCTATTGTCCTTTTCCAAACTATGATTGTTGAATATTTTACAATTCTAAATACGGTTACGGTATTGAGCAAACTTAGGATCATATATGGCATACAGAATTTTCTCCTAACCGAATGGCCAAGCCACCACACCTGAAAGGTATACCCTATCGTAACCCCATTGGACATGAAGATTAAACTTTTATAGTTTGTCAAACATCATTTCCTGGTGACACTTCATCTTTATTTGGATGAAGCTAGACTTTCAACTAAGAGCATCATCCACCACATTGGCCTTACCAGGATGATACTCTAAAGAGAAGTCATAGTCCTCCATCAATTCCACCCATCATCTCTAAAGGAGAATAATATCACATTGTGTGTTCTTACAATCTAAAAAAACCTCAAACCATTCCCCTTTCATATAATATCTTTAACCCTTAAGTGAAAATACCATAGTGTCCAACTCCAAATCATTGGTGGGTTAGTTCATATCATGCACCTACAGTTAACGGGTTGCATAAGCAACTACCTGACCATTTGGCATTAGTACTGCATCGAGCTCTGACCTTGAAGCATTAAAATACATGGGGTAACCCCTGACATGCACTATGATAAAAAGAAAGGGCTCAGAATTCAACCTAACCCTTATTTCTTGAAAGGATGACTCATAATTCTCGAACCACTCAAAGTGTACATCTTTTTCATCCAACATAGTGAGGGGTAACGTAACCCTCGAGAAGTTTTACACAAATCTACGATATTAATCGGCCAAACCTAAGAAACTACGCACTTTTGCAACTGTCCTTGGACTATCCCAACCCAGAACAGCCATCACCTTGGAAGAGTCGACGGAAATGTATTGGATGAAAACCACATGTGTGCCCATCCCCCGATCCTCACAGAGAGAGATATTAGAGAGGGAGGATCTTGGTCCCGTGCATCCCTCTCAGGAATGCTTCGGCCATCGTCGGTGATGTCTGAGGTGAAAAATGCACAGAGATGGATTCGCCAGTCTATTTTATTCAAAACAGACAAAAGAAGGTGGATCCCTCCCTAAGTACAGCATCAAATATATATTGATACATACGAAATAAAAAATGATTCGAGGGGGGTTCAGAGGTAAAGTTACGGAATGGGAAGGTGTTAGGCACCCATTCCGCCCTTGCGGTCTCTCATGGATTTGTTGTTATTTCCTCCAATTCTTCATGATATCTATGCATGTGTATATGTAATGGAGATAGGGATCATCGACTTGTATCAAGAATGAGATAAAGCGAGTCATCCGTAGGAATGTTTATAAAAGTAATATTAGAAAATGGGATTTACATGATTATCCATGCATTGATCGTTATAACGAAACGACAATACATATGGAATAATACGCTATTAAGAAAAAATACATGTATATGTAGAGATGAGGATCTAAGATAATTAAATTAAAGAATTAGGAAAATAGACGAATAGAAAATTGAACAAATAGGACTCCAGTCTCGGGTTTTACTCGAGGCGCCTGCATAGCCTATAGATGCATCGAAGTCCACGTGGTTCGTATGCAAAATGAGGGGTGGAGTTTATCCCATAAATCTAACTAGGGAATTCTCTTATGTGTGTGTGTGTGTGTGTGTGTGTGTGTGTGTGTAAAAAGGTGTTTTAGTATGAGAAACTCATGAGAAAGGTGGGAGAATCCTCGTTTGGAATTTAGAAGCAAACCCTAATTTTTATTTTTATTTTTTTTTGGGGGGGGGGGGGGGGGGGGGTTATATGAAAAATAAGAAATGTGCAATAATACTAAATAAAAATTATATTAGGATATGTGAGAATAAAAGTGCTAAGTAATAAAACAATTTAATGCGAATTAAAGAGAATTTAAAGAGAGTTGAGAAAGTCGGACCTTCTTCAAGGTCTTGAGCTTGATCTTGAATCCTGGAGGGCAACCCTTGAACTTGGATGATGATGATGATGGATAGTTAATTCACCAAGTTTGGTCAAAAGAATGGAGAAAAGTGAGGTTTGGAAAGTGATTTGGATGTAGGAATCACGTTGACTTCCAAACATGTTTTCTGAGTTCGCTAAGAGTGCTAGATCTCAGATTTCTGGGTGTATTGCAATGAGGTCAGGCCCTCCTTTTTATAGGCCCAGGTAATTACCGATTGACATAGGTCTAGTCCTGCCAATCGATAGATGTCTTTAGACACACTGCCAATAGGTAGGATTTTGAACCTATCATTTGGTAGTCTCATTCAGATTCCTTTGGAAAAATGATCATAAAATGAAATTCTTTGATCCGAATCATGCACATGGAATA
This sequence comes from Sambucus nigra, assembly GCA_949130495.1. Classification (NCBI taxonomy): domain Eukaryota; kingdom Viridiplantae; phylum Streptophyta; class Magnoliopsida; order Dipsacales; family Adoxaceae; genus Sambucus; species Sambucus nigra. The sequence goes on from OX422212.1 coordinate 260,423,130, forward strand.
TCGCTGGAAATCTATTTCAGAACCCTTCGAAAGTACTTGGACTTCTCTGGGTCCGGGAGTTGACTTTGGGTCAAATATGGCTCGAAAGCGCTCGTCGATCCTTTGGACAGGGATCGTCGGACGCAAACGGATTGTTCGTCCACAAGGAAAGTCAAAATCGTGCACGGGGTGGACCGTTGGTAAGGTTAGGAGATGACCTTCAACATTAAAAAGAGTTTGACTTGGTTTGGGGAGTTTACATTGGTCAAGCGGGGCCCGTAAGCATTCAGTGAGCTTTGGAAGTAAAATTGATCGTTCGTCCGTATCGTAAGTTAGAATTTGGCCCGAAGTGGACTATTGGAAAGGCGTTTCAGCACCCTTTGAAGATTCATTCAGTCTTGATTGAGCTGAAGAGTTGACTTTTGTCAAAAGGAGCCCGGGAGCGTTTGGTGGCCTCTAGATCAAGTTTTGTGGGAAAATGGGTCGTTCGTCCACACCGTAAGTCAGAATTGCACACGGGGCAGACCATTGTAAAGAGGTTTCAGTGCCCTTTAAAGATTCATTCAGTCTCAATTGGGCTGAAGAGTTTGAGTTTTGGTCAAACGGAGCCTGGGAGCACCCGATGGCCTCTAGGTTAGTTCTCAGAGCATAACCTAGGTTTGTAGTGATGCAGGGGGTGCTAGGGACCTAAGGAGAGATTAGGGAGTGATATAATGGGGTGTCTATAGATGCCCTCGACAGGTGAGTTTGGAAAAAATGATAGCCATCGAATAGACATAGCATGATGCCTGTGAGAGAGATCGATCTTGTGGACCTAAGGAAATGAGGTAGACCGATTCAGAGGGTCGAGGCCGATTCTGAGGATGTGAGGATGAGGATGAACGATTCTACGGGTTGAAGCCAATTTTGAGGACCTTAAGGGCATACTGGGGATGGTCTGAAGGAAATGATTACCAAATATTGAGGTCAATTCTGAGGACCTAAAGCAATGCTGGGGGTGACCGATTCTGTGGGTCAAAGCAAATTTTGAGGGCTTGATTTGAGGTGACCAATTTTATGGGTTGAAGCCAAATCTGAGGGCTTTAAATTATGATGACCAATTCTGCGCGTCGAAGCCAATTCTAAGGGCTTAAATTGTGATGACAAATTATGCGGGTCGAATTTGTGATGACCATTTCTAGGGGCCGAAGCTAATTCTGAGCGCTTAAATTATGATGACCAATTATGTGGGTCAAAGCCAATTTTGAGGGCTTAGGTTGTGATGACCAATTCTGCGGGTCGAAGCCAATTTTGAGGGCTCGAGTTATGATGACCAATTCTGCGGGTCAAAGACAATTTTGAGGGCTCAGGTTGTGATGACTAATTCTACGGGTCGAAGCCAATTCTGAGGGATTTAAATTGTGATGACCAATTCTGTCTGTCGAAGCCAATTCTGAGGGATTGAATTGTGATGACCAATTCTGCGGGTCAAAGACAATTATAAGGACTTAAATTTTGATGACCAATTTTGTGGGTCGAAGACAATTCCGAGTGCTTAAAATGTGATGACCAATTCTGTAGGTCGAAGTTGTGATGACCGTTTCTGCGGGTCGAAGCCAATTATGAGGTCTTAAATTGTGATGTTCTTGGGGAACTTTTCCAGGGAAATCACCTCGTGATTTTGATTTGAAATAGGGAGCCAATTGCTGGGGAAACTTTCGTTTCTTTTGGAGACTTTGCAGGGGAATATCTAATTTGATGCTATGAATTCCACTAGGGAAGTGATCAGGTGATCCAGGGGTTGGACGTTTTTGCTCTGAGAAATTTGAGACTTTTTTTATAATGGTTTTTCCACTAGGGAATAGGAGATAACCTGAAGTCCTGGGATACTCTAGGGGTCCTCTGTGGACGTTGTCAGGGAGAGATCCACTTGGCTTTTGAGGGTTCCTCAGGGGAAGTAGGGGAGGGAGTTTGAGAAAAAAAAATCTTGGTCAAAATATTTTAAATCATCATTGGGATTTTTTTGGAATTTTCATAGAATTTTTTAAGATTTTGTGGTGTTTTCTGGGAGTTGTTGTACGAAAATTTAAGGGGGTACCGGTCGACATGGTTTGGAGGGTGCCATTCAGAAGTGGCATGGACTTTTGGACTGGCTCGAGAAGGTGGAAGGTCAGTGCTGATCAGTATGTGCGGGTGCAGTTCCGATCGACTTGACCCTTGGCTTCCTAGAAAAAGGGGACGGTTTCCCCTCATTTTTCACAGCTTCTTGCCTTTTCTCTCTCTATAATTTCTTTCTGTGAATCGTCTTAACATTATAAAGCCTAAAAAATGGCCGCTTTTGTGAGCACTGCGACACATAGGGAGTGGTTAGCGGTTGATGATTGGGAGAATGTGGAGTGGAGGGCCAGGGCGCCTCTTGCTTTGGGAGTGAGAATTCTTTTGATGCATTTGAGACGGTTGCGGATGAGTGGACTTTACTGTGGAAGTTGTCGCATCATCAGTCTTCTAGGGTGGTGAACCCTACTCGCCATGTAAGTACAAAATGACTATTGGCATTCTCTTTTGGTGATTTCCTTTTTTCATGGATTTTGACAAGGTTTTTCTTTGACATCCTAATGTTTCTTTGTCGACTATGCGTGCCCGCGGGACGACGGGGCTTACGAATGTATGGGACCACCTTCCACATATGGTACGTTGGGTAGTATCGTCATCCGGCTTTGGGAGGCTGGCGTTTGTGCTAGATGAGATACCTCGTTCAATGGCGATCTTATGTTCTTTGGGGGAGAAGTGGTGGGACACTGCCACACCATACATTTTGTCTTTGGGGAGATTACTATGACTCCCATAGATGTGCAGTAGCTACTGGGGCTGAATTGTGATGGAGAGAAGATAGAGGTGGATCGCTATTAGAGGGTGAGGCCAGAGGCAATGCTGGCGTCGCTAGGTGATATGGGAGGATTGTATCTGGGGAGTCTATCCATTTGTCTCTATTGAGGGATGTTTTTCTGAATAGGGTGATTGATTGGAGGACGGGCTTTAAGTGAGGCAGATCGACCGATTGTTTATTTTACTGGTGTTGGGGGGATTTCTGGTGGCGTTGAGTGATGACGTTGTCCACTTGTGATTTTTTCCATACTCGAGGATGTTTTTGAACATAACTCTCTATTATTGGGGGAGCCTGACTTTGGCGACCCTTTATTATTCTTTGGAGGCATTTATCCGGTGCTGCCGATAGACTTTTACTAGAGCCACATATCTTCTTGAGGTATTCTTTAGTTTGCGCATTTTCCTTTCATGCATTCGCATCTTCCTTTCATGCATTCGCATTTTACTTATGCGTCTCTTTTTTAATCGTAGATTCTTATATTTGGTAGGCGTGGTTCTATGAGGTGATTGGGTGTAACGTCCAGCTGATTGTTTTGAAGGACGAGACTATAGGGGACTTTTCTCAATTGTATCAGTGGCAGACGGCCAACTGGCAGTCGAGGAAGTCTCTTTCTCTGCACGTTAGGTCTTGAATGGCTTGACCAGTGATAGGGTAAGATCTTTTCCTTGGTCAGACTTGATCTTTCTGTGTTCTGATTCCATATTGACTTATATCTGCTATGGATTTTTCAGGTGATCTTTTACCCTTGGGGAATGGTTGTTCAGGACACGGGGTCGACTATGATGAATGCGCATATGAGGTGTTTGTTGGCGCATGAGTTTGGCCACTCTTGGTATCTCGGGGAGAGGGTGGTCCGAAAGATTGCTGAGGAGGAGGTGGTGGTGCCACCTAGGAGACCCCCTATGTCTATGACTCGAGAGCGGATGTTGTTAGAGGACACGAGGATTACGGTGATGATTGGCGAGTCCTATTTATTATATACCAACATAGATGTGCAGTGTGATTATATGGACTTCGTGATGATTTGGCTGATGGAATATAGCATATATGTTTTGCTTCCTCTCCCTCGTAGTGGTGGTGGTCCGTCGACATTCGAGGCTGCGTGACTTCAGAGATTCACTTTGCGCTATTTCATACCCCTTCTTACAATATTTGGAGGACTGATGGAGGGATGGTGACTATGTTGCATCATCCTCACGTGATGGACCCGGAGGAGTTGGTCTTGATAGAGGAGGTCCTTCGCCTTGTGGTATACCTTTTAGTTCTCTTTTTTTTTGGTTTCTTTTGGTCTCCTTTTCTTGATATTGATTCTTCCTTTCTTGCAGCAAGTCCAAGTATCCACCACTTGGCTGAGGGACATTAGGGACTGGATATCTTCAGCGACTGCCCATATTCGGGATGCGGTTCCTGTTCCTTCTTGCTTGGTGTTGTCTGCCTCATCCGGGGAGGAGTCTGGTTCAGGTAGCGGTGGTGCGTAATCTCACCGTAGGGGAAAGAGAGCGCGTCGCAGGGATGGAAGCTCTTAGAGAGAGGGCAAGGGTAAGTGAGAGAGAGAATGTGGGTTCGGCCTGAGTCCCATTGTTTTTCTTTTTTTTTCTTTAATTCCTGCAAAATTGGTGTAACAAAAAATATATATATGCAATGCAGATGAAGTTTTTTGTTTTTATCTTCTGTTAATGATGGATGAATGCATATGCACTTTTTACTTTGCTGCTAAGACCGTAAAAATGGATTTTTTTAGAAGTGAAGGAAAATTTATTTGAGAAATAACTTCAAGACGAAAAGGGGTTTGAAATTATGTGGAGAATATCAATTTATTTTCATTGAGTTATATATATATATATATATATATATATATATATATATATATATATATATATATATTTAGCAAAAGAGGAAAAAGGTGAGTTTCCAAAAATAAGGGGTTGTCAATCGGCAAGACCCTTGTCCTGCCTATCGGTAGTTCAGTCTAGTCTAATCAATCAAGGCTTTGATTGGTAGTCTCTTCAGCTTTTGGTACCTTGTGGGGCAGGATTACCTCCGATTTCTATAAGGGTTGCATATGTTGTGAGGGTTTTAAAGTATAAAAAGGGGTAAGGGTGGAGTGTTTTCATCACACCTTCATATTCCTACTTTCTTATTCAGTGAAATGGCACTCCCTGGTAGTGTGGAGTTTGCCAACTACCTCAAGACTTTGGAGGTGACGTTCTCCTACAACATCGACAATGATGCTTTGAACATGTGTCTAGTCTCTTTATGGCATAATCGGCCCATAGAGTGGACCATGCTGATGGCGGCAGTACAATTTTGGTACCCTGAAGACCATGTATTTCGCTTTGGCTTGGAAGAAGTCTGTCCCACCAATGAGGAGTTTTCTGCCATATTGGGGGTAAACCTTAGTTTGGCGGATGTTATGCCTGAGTTTTCTCGGTCTCTTCGGGAGCTGTTGGCCGGACTTCTCCATGTCTCACCCTCGATGGATAGACCTTTGATTATTAGAGGAATGATTTCCCTTCTAATGGTACTGTGTTCCATGCATTTGCAGGAGGTTGGTGATGTTGGCTATGCCGGAGCTGTTGTTCTGGGCTTGGTTACGAGATTTCTACTGGTGATTGGGGAACTATTGGTAGACCCATAACTTGCACCCATTTCTTCATAAATTTTATACCGTCGCAATCCTACAGTGGTGATCCTGGTAAAGACTTTGAATGGCCTAGATGCCTGGCGAGAAGGTCGTTCTAAGATTCAGAGGGGTAGCTTTGTGTTGCTGTTCATGTGGTTGTGTGAAAGATTCCTCTAGGTGACTCCTTCAAAATATCCTTTTTCGGATATGCCCAACTTCTTTTTGGACTATTTCATCAGTGTTGGCCTTGATATCGAGAGCTGTGAGAACTGGTTTGTCGAGCACGTGGCTCTAAGTTTGCACGGGTTAGTGCCTTGGTGGGGACAGCTTCTGCCTATTCTGGAACTGAGGGAATATCCATACGTTCGACTGGTTTGTCTTATATAGACCTCTTTATATTTCCCTTGGCGGCTTCTACACTAATTTGGATGGGAACAGATCGTGCCACCTCGAACATTAGATTTCTTTTCGGTAGAAGATCTGATAGAGCGTTTTTGCATGCATCTTGGCTCTTTATGGGAGAGTCGGCATCCATTGGCCCATCCTTATCAGTCTGTTGGGAGAGTCTGGCACATCTATGGGGATCATATGAAGTGGTTGTGGAGAATATTAGTTATCAAGATGTTGGTAGTGGAGACTGGACAAAGGTGGTTTATGGTATTCGATACTATGGAGGGAGGTATTGTGGTCTTTTTTAGGCTAGTTCGAGCTTATCGGTCTATGAAGCGTCTGCGGCATTCTATTCAGGCAGGGGAAGCTTGGGGACCCCTGGATGTAGATGATGATGGAGCGAGCTTCTCTAGTATCTGTGGGTAGGAATCTTAAGGAGTTTGTTTTATAGTGGGGAATAAATTTAGGAGTTTATTTTGTTTCTTATGAAGGTAGGGGAAGGGAGTTATTCGTCCCTTTTCTTATGTACTTGCATTATAATTTGTTATTAGTGAAATAAACAAGTTTTTGATCATCCAGCTGTGCCTTTTGATGAATTTTGTATTTTGAAATATCTATACCGATCACTAAGGCATTTATAATCCTTTTGTTCAAGTATATGATAGAGTGAGCTGTCATTCTCGTAGATAAGAAAAAAAATAGTTTCTTTATGAAAAAGAAAGGGTTGTGCTCATGTAAGATGTATGAGCTGCCTAAGTAGCTCCGAGGGTTTTGAAAAGTTTTAATTTTTCTGAAAGCAAATGGTTTTTTATAGAGGATCAGGCCCACGTAGTTTTTGGTAGAGGGAAATGAAGAAGATTTTTTTTAGAATAGAAGGGAGATGGGAAGAGTCATAGCGCACTGAGGTTTCAGACTAGGGGTAGAATTTCTTGAGATAGTCCAGGTTGATCTGACGAGCCATCTCTTCTCCATCAAGGTCGATGAGCATAGAGGCACCTCCTGACAAGATCTTCTTTATAATGTAGGGGCCACTCCAATTGGGGTTGAACTTCCCTCTAGGGTCCCATATGGGTTCTATGATTTCTTTCAGGGCTAAGTCCCCTTCTCGAACACCGTGGTCCTTGACTCTCTTGTTGAATGAACGTGATATTAGGCGATGGTACCCTTATATGTGATACAATGCTTTCAGCCTCCTTTCATCCATGAGTGACAGCTCATCTAGACGGCTTTGATGCCAGTCCTCCTCACTGACTTAGATTTTGAGCATGACGCAAAGTGAAGGGATTTATAACTGAATGGGTAGGACTGCTTCCATGTCGTAGACCAGAGAGTAAGGAGTAGCCCTAGTAAGGGTTCGAATTGAGGTTTGGTAGCCCCAGAGGGCGTAAGGGATTCGGTCGGCCCAATATTCATAGCTTCGATCATCTTACTGATGATGGCTTTGAGGTTCTTATTGGTGGCTTTGACGGCACCATTGGTTTGAGGTCGTTAGGGAGAAGTATTGTGTCTATGAATCCCATACTCGTTGACCACTTTTATGACTTCTGCCTCTAAGTGCAACCCGTTATCTGACACTAGTTTGTGTGGGACCCCATATCGGCAGATGATGTTCTTCCTGATGATTTTGGCCACTTTCTTGGCGTTTAGAACTGCGTATGACTCAGCTTCGGCCCATTTGGTGAATTAATCAATGGCAACTAGGATGAATTCATGCCTGTTGGAAGCCTTGGGTGTAACCTTCCCTATGATGTCGATGCCCCAAGTGGAGAATGTATAGGGAGAAGTCAAGTTGTATAATTCTCGCAGAGGCAGGTGTTGAAGGTTGGAAAACTGCTGGCATTTGAGGCATCTCTGGACATAAGCGATGCAATCTTGGACCATAATGGTCCAGTAGTAGCCTTTTTGGATGAACTTCTTAGAAAGAATAAGACTGTTCTTGTGGTTCCAATTCCCCGTTGTGGATCTTCTGCATTATCTCTTCATTGTCAGCCCCTGCGGTGCAGTGTAAATGGGTTCCATCAAAATTTCTCTTGAATAGTGCTTTGTGATAAATGATGTACTAAGAGGCCAGTCTTTGGAGAGGTTCTCGGTATTTCTTATTGGAACTTTAGGGGTACCTACCATACTTTAGGAGGTTCCAAATATCATAGTACCAATAATTGGCTAGTTCGGTATCTTATTTGGTGATGAACTCAATGTGGTAGTAGTGGGTTGATTTATCTTTCTTTTGAACTAGGAAAGGGGCCATTATTATTCCATCAGGCATGTCGACCATGGAGGCTAAGGTAGCAAGGGTATCGGCTAGGCTATTCTTTCTCGATATAGGTAGTGGAAGGTGATGTCTTGGAATTGGGAGGTTAGTTCTTCTAAGTGGGCATGGAAGGGTTGGAGTTTCTCCTCCTTGACTTTCCATTTTCTAAGCATTTGATCGATGATGAGGGCAGAATCCTAGTAGACATTTAGGCATTGAATACCTTTCTAGAAAGCAACCTTTAGGCCTACCGTACACGCCTCATATTCAGTCATATTATTGGTGAAGGTAAAATCCAACTTGATAGCGATGGGAGTGTGGGAGTTATTTGGGGCGATCAGAAGTATCCCAATGCCATATCCCTTTTTGTTGGCAGCTCCATCAAAGAACATTTTCCATCGAAGGTCGTCTTGAGCGGCGCAAAGGATGTTTTCATCTGGGAATTTAAAGATCCAGACATTAGCTTCTTTCATGGGGTAGTCAGCAAGGTAGTCAGAGATGGATCTTCCCTTCATGGATTTTTGCACGATAGTTACAATATCAAACTCGACTAGGAGCATCAAACATCAGGCCATTCGGCTGGATAAGGTGGGTTTCTTATGAAGGTACTTAATGGGGTCCATTTGGGATATAAGTTTGATGGGGAAGGCGAGCATGTAGTGTCGTAACTTTTGGGTGACCCAAACAAGTGCGGCACATGTTTTTTCCAAATAAGTGTAGTTGACTTCGTATCTGACCAATTTGTGACTCGCATAATAGATGGCTCTTTATTTATAGGATTTTTCAAGATATTGGTCTAGCGAAGCCCCAACTACAGTGTTAGTTATGGTTAGGTATAAGAGTAAGGGGAGACAAGGCTACGGTATCATGATTACCGTAGGTTGGGTTAGATATTATTTGATTTGGTTAAAGTCTTCTTGGCAGGCTGCATTCCAAACCTTAGTTAATTCCTTTTAAAGGAGTTTAAAAATGGGTTCATAGATGGAGGTTAGCCGACTGATGAACCGACTGATGTATTGTAATTTCCAAGGAATCCTCGGACCTCCTTTTCTGTTTAAGATGCTGGCATCTCAACTATGGTGTTGAGCTTAGAAGTATGTGCTTCTATCCCATTCTCGCTAACCATGAATCCCAGGAGTTTCCCTTTGGTGATGCAGAAGCTGCACTACTGTGGATTGTGTCTCATCTGATACTGTCGTTATCGTTCAAAGAACTTTCGAAGACCTAGAGCATGAGCTTCTCTAGTTTTGGATTTAATAATCATATCATCCACATAGACCTAGACTTCTTTATGAATCAGATCGTGCAGGATGGTTGTGGAAGCCCTCTGGTAGGTAGCCCCACCATTCTTGAGACCAAATGGCATAACAGTGTAGCAAAATGTTCCCCATGGGGTGATGAAGGTGGGTTTTTCTTGGTGTTCTGGGTGCATTTTGATTTGGTTGTATCTGGCAAACCCATCAACGAATGACTTAAGAGCATGACTGGTTGTATTGTCCATGATCATGTCGATATTAGGTAGCGAGTAATTATCCTTCGTAGAAGCTTTGTTCATGTCCCAATAGTCTATGCACATCCGAACTTTCCCTCCTAATTTTGACACAGGCACTATGTTTTCTAGCCATTTGGGATATTCGATCATAGGAATGAAGCCTACGTTCAGTTGTTTGACCACTTCTTATTTGACTTTGAGCGACCATACGGTGCGAAGCTTTCATAACTTTTGTTTAACTGGCTTGTAATCTGGAAGAGTGGAGATCTCATGTTGAGCTATTTTAAGATCAATTTCGAGAATATCATCATAGGACCATGCCAACACTACACTAAATCTGCCTAATTATCGCGGTCATTGACCTTGACAAGTTGAACTTATCAAGGTCAATGACCATGACAATTCGGGGCGAGACAACTTCTTTTGTCACGGATGTGTCACATTTATTGAACGTGAGAAGTTCGTTAGAATTGTCATGATCGTGTCACGGTACCTGACCATGACAAGTTTAGTCACGCTTAATAACCGTGAAAAAGCCTTGACCCTTTTTAAAAAAATTATCACGATCAATGACCGTGACAATTCTGGGTAGAATATAAAAAAAAATTGCTAGGCAATATGGCCACTGCCACTGCCCAGCAGTATATTTGTACCTATTATAACAATGTTGTACCTGTTCAAACATCAGATATCCAAATAAACTAGAGATAATGCCAATATACATTCAAAATAGAAACTATTTAAGAAGAAACAACATCACCATCAATTATCTCAAATCTACAAACTATTTAGCTGGAAAAGAGATTTTGTACCGCGACGCTCGGGGACACCTCCTTATCCTTCCCTTCTCGTCCGAAGAGCCACATAAGTATCGAGCCTATGTGGCCTACCCCCAGGGCCACTCCGTGTCCCCTGAAATAAAATAAAGTAAAATTAGTATCCGCTAACTTGAAATATAAATCTAAATCGAAATCAAAATCAAAATTTAAATATTCATATAAATATAAATATAAATACATTACTTGTAGTGCCACCCAAACAGTTAACTTGAGCTCATATGGCACCTCCTTCCAACTAATGTACCCCGGGCAATCGTGTTAAATATAATTCCCTTCATATCTGAACACTAAGAAATGCGATAATCCTATGGAGTTATGCTCTGCAAGTTCCTTCCAATCGTTGTGTAGACAAAAATCACCAGTTGAAGTTGTCAATTAAACCTTCCATATTTTCCCATGTTTTGCTAGAGGTTCCAAGTGGTGGAATTGACAAATTCAACTGGTGATGTTTGGCTACACAACGGTTTGGAGGAATTTGCAGAGCATCACTCCATAAGATTATGGCATTTCTTAGTGTTTGGATAGGCGAAGAGATTCAGTCTCCTTTCAACAAATAGGACACCCCAAATAACTATGTACTAATAACCTATTAAAGGTAAGAAGCGTATATTCATGGATTAGTATAAACAAAACTTAGATGTAGTTGGAATATTTATGTATTAATCTCCTCTCCACACACGCACACTACACAAGAGTGAAAATGATAAAGTTCAAATCAATTAAAAGCATTAAAAATGGATGTTTCGATAAAAAGTGGAATATTTATTACAAATTGAAAAATTATTTCAAGTTCGGGTTATCATCAAAAAATGGATTGATATTCGGTAGGAGCATCCAAGTCATCCAAACTACTATTTAGACGCTTTGGAGCGTGTTGGACAATTGACCACGGCTCATTGTTGATATACTCAAAGTAAAACACCTGCTTAACCTTTTGAAATGCACAAACAAACGGCTCATTGCTCACGTGGTCGTTGCTCTTCAACTTGGACAAGTCAACCATGATCAAATTGGTGACAGGATCAACTTTACAAGCAATTTTATCCTCAACTCTAACCCAGCCACAGTAAAATATAACCTCTTTGAATCTTATATAATCCAATTCAAATATATTTTGGATTATACCATAATAAGTCATTTCAACTTCAACAAGGTTTTTATCTTTTGCTCTCGCTCGAAAGAAAGTAAGAGCCTTGTATGAAATTCTCGAGTTCTGTACATTTGTACTTTCCTCGTACACTTTAGCGCCAAAAATGTAACCGTTCAATCGATACTTTTTGTACTCTTGTGCCACGAACAAGGGTCTAGTGGCTAGACGAGCAAGCCTTGATGTCGCATCACCCGTCTTTAGGAGCTGAGAATATAGATAAATTAATTATATTAGTGGTAAAATTTGAGTGTAATGTAACGTTATATAACGACTGTTTTCATTATAATTACCTCTTGTGTCAACCACGGCCTATATTCGCTGCCCACATAAACATAGCTTTTAGTGTAAACTATTCTTTTCTAAAAGTGTCAAATGATTGGACACCCTCTTCCCACATCTCATTTAATTCTTCTACCAAAGGAGCCAGGTAGACGTCGATTTCATCACTTGGTGCCTTTGGCCCAAGTATCAACAAAGCCATCATCGAAAATTCAGGTCTCGTACACTGTGAATGAGGGAGGTCGAGTGGGGCTAGGATAGCTGGCCATACACTCTGATTGGTGATTAGATTCACAAATGGATTGAAACCATATGTTGATATAGCCAAACGAATGTTGCGTTGTTCTCAAGCGAAATCGGGATACTCAAAATTCATCCTCCTCCAGGCAGTAGAATCAATAGGATGACGAATGATATTACCCCCTACTTCTTCCCTAGCATGCCAAGTCATTGCCTCTGCAATCCATGGTACTGTGAAAAATTACTTTAATCTAGGCCCAGTGGGAAAATATTTTAATACTTTTTGAGGCACTTTTGAGCTTGTGCCTTCATTACTAGTAGATTGGACATATCTAGGTTCATCGCATACCGGGCAACGATTGAGATTTTCATACTCCTTTCGGTATAGTATGCATTCATACACACAAGCATGAATCGATTTACACTTCATTCCCAAACCTTTCAAACTGTTCTTCACAACAGGATAGCTGTTTGGAAGTGTATTCACCTTGGGTAATAAGCCCTTCAACCATTTCAGAATTCCCGTCACGCTATTTCCAGACAAACCGTACTACGTCTTCAAATTGTGCAAACCAACCATGGAATGTAAAGTTATTTGATCTTTCTCACAGCCAGAGTATAACGGTTGGGTCGCCTTAAATTTTAAACTTTGGTAGTCATCGTCAAGTTTTATCGTGTTATCTTCACGACCACTTGAATCTTCTACATCATCAGTAACCTCATTCTCCTCTGCTTCATAAACTCCGTATGCATCATCAACTAAATCCTTTAACATATTATGATCTACATCGTCCCCTTCTATATCTATTCTACTTGTTGAAGGTTGTTGTAAAGGTTGGTCGGGGACAAATGGAACTTTCAATTCACCGTGAAAACTCCAAAATCGATATCTATCTTGCATACCCGATCTTAACAAATGTAGTTCAACCGTTTTCCACTCAAACACCTCACCGTTCTTACACCTAGCACACGGACATGGAAAATCTTCATCATTATGACATCTCTTTTCATATTTCACAAATTCGTTAGCACCTCTGCGAAACACATCCCCCATTCAATTTGTCTCACCCATCCACTCTTTGTATTTCAGATATCCCATCATAGCTACCACAACTAATCACCTATTAAAGGTAAACAAAACTTAGATTTATAGTATGTTTCATTTAATTATGTCGTATTTATATTCAAATTAAATTTATAATTGAAATTTCTATTTCCTACATCTCCTCTAAAGGGTGAGTGGTCCTATCCCATTCAAGACCGCATTTTTCTATAATATACTTAATAGCTCATGCACATTGTTACGATTTGAAAAAAATTCGACAGCATATCCCCGTAGTTCTCCAAGTACACGACGTAGATTGGCAAGTGTGAGTGTTATTTCAATTGATCACTTGAAATAATAGTCACACTTGTCAATCTAGTATGTACCCAGAGAACATTAAGATACGACTGCAGAACTTCCTCCGAAAGTAACAACTTTAAGCCACTAAAAATATTATACAAAAATTATACAGTCTCAAACTGTCCAAACGCGAAAATTCGAGAGATCTCATTACAGAGGTAATGACTCTAGAATGGTTCTAAGGGCTATTGAATGCGTACGCATAATAACTAGAAGGCTAGTATCTATGCGCACTATATTTAATTTCAAGTATGTTTCATTTAATTATCATACTATATATATATTGTTCGCTATACAAAGTAATTTTCAAAAAAAGTTAAAAAATCTCACCCCCATATGGACAATAATCCAGTGGTCATGCCACTTTTAAAACTAACCAACCCAACATTTACTAAACAAAATAATCCAACAACAATGCCAACAACAAATGTGTATCCCGTACACCTTCTAATTCATCTACTCAATTAATTCATTTCCTCAATTAAACTAACAATTAAAGTATACAACTATTAATTTACTAATTTACAATGAGGGGAATCCTACTTTCATAAGAAATGGGCCCTAATTATTAATTTACTTTCATCTAAAACTATACAATTAAATTAAAATTAAAGCTGTACAATTTATTAATTAAATCTATACAATTGTTAAGATTGCCCCACCACACACACACACACCTCCACCACACCCCCAGCACCACTACCCCACCCCCTGTTCCCCTCCCCCCGCCACACACATGCACACAACTGCACACACACACACACACATCACCACACCCCCACCACCCCACCCCCTCCCCCCACCATACCCCATGCCCTCCCTCACCCCACCCCCACCACACCTTCACACACACACACACGTACACACACAGCCCACCCCCCCCACCACCCCCTGCCCACCCCCCATCACACACCACTACACACATATATACACACACATACACACACATATACACACATATATATACACACATACACACACATATAGATATGAAAGAGAAAGAGAGGAAAAAAACATACCTTAGAGAGAGAGAGAGAGAGAGAGAGAGAGAGAGAGAGAGAGAGAGAGAGAAAACCAAAAAACAGTGGGAAAAAGAACTTAGGGCTTTTTTTTACTGAAGACATTGTCACGGTCATGTTAAGGTCCTTGACCGTGACAATTATTTTAAGAATTGCCATGGTCAATGACCGTGACAGGTCTGTGACAACTACATTTGTCACGACCTTTGTCACGGTCATTGACCATGACAATTCTTTGTTACGGTGTTGTCACGGTCAATGACCGTGATAAGTGTGGCCGGCTGAAAGGTGAAATTTTGGCCATTTTGGTGTAGTGCGACACATCTACAAAAACCTTCAGTAATTCTTCGAGTTGAGCGCACTCATGCTCGTCACCCCTATCCTAATCTTAAGCAATTGGGTACTAGAACCGAGGTTAACAAAAACATTTTCTTCTTCATTAACTTGAAAGTGAATATTTTGTTTGTTATTAACCTTATTCACATCAGTTAAGAATTGTTCATTTGCAAAATCATCATCACCAAAAGTTTTATTAGAATCTAAACAATTCATGTAAGGCATATAAAGATACTAAAAATCTTTATTTATTTCATTGATAGGAAAAACATCATTGAGAACCTCATCAAAGGAGGTCTCGATTACATTAGAGCTGTAACACCTCGTGTTTTTATTAACTATTTTTATTAATTAATTGGAATTTTTGAGAAAAATAAATTTTTGAATTTAATATTTTTTATTGGCTAAATATGTTGGTTATGATTTTAGAAGAATAAAACTTCAAGCGGAATTAAAATAGGAGTTAAAACGGATTTTATACTGATTTGATAATATTTTGCCTTATAGGCAAACTGTTAGTTTTTCGGGGTGATCGATCGATCGACCCCTGGGGTTAGATCGATCGACCCTCCCAAAAAACGTGTGCTGTAAGCTGTTTTTAGAGTTTGTGTAGGATTAGGGCTCCTAATCAATATATAACCTTGTTAATCCATAGGGGGACTTCTCATAATCACTTTTTCTCCAGTTTTTCACCAGAGAACACTTCCAATTTTTTTCCTCTCTCTCATAATCATCAACCTTCAACAAAATCAGGTTTTTGTCACAAGTTTTTGAAGGCTTAATTGGGGTTTAATCAAGATCGATCAAGAACACTCTTTTGCTAAATTTTTGAGAGGAATCTAGATTTCTAATCAGATTTTCAACACGATCTTTACAAACATAAATACTCTATTCTTTTCCTTTAGTATTATGCATTGTAAGTGTCGCATAAACACTTAATTACATGTTTTGTTAAAAATAATTAGTAACTTAATTAGAAAAAGTGAATACTAATTATGGGCTGTTTTTATAAAATCTTTTAATCTGAATAATATTCATAACCCTTTCGGTACGTATGATTCATGAATGATTTTGGGTTTTATTGGTGTAGGTTGCATGTAGAAAAACCATAGCTTTAAAATAAATGATTTTTCGGTGCGTAAAACTCATGTAATACATGTAGAGATAATAAATTTTGGTTTTGATGAATATATGATGAAAACTTGGTATATTTAGGTTAAAATAATTAAATGAGATTATTTGGGTATTGTTGACGTTGTGATATTTAAATTAAAGATTTAATTGAATTGGACTATCATGTGTAGTTTTATACGATGATTAATTATTCTTGTTGGTATGACTTGTTCGTATTATTAAATATCATTGTCACGACGGGTTGTTGGGTGTTATTGCTCTCCCTACATTTTAGAATGCCTTCTAGGAATGGGACTAGTGAGGGAAGATTATTGCATTTTTATCACCTTGGGGTGGGCTGATTTTTATTACTTTCTCGTCGTTACGCTCGCCTAAGCATGAGACTAGGTCGAAATTTAAGTTAAAAATCCTCCTATACATTGGATAGGATGTATTGATAACTTGGGTACCCTTAGGTATGGGACAAAAGGGTATTTTGAGGATCTCACATCGATTAAAAGGGTGGGGTGATTATAAATTGAGAAATTGAGAATTAATGCCTAAGATAAAAACGGGTATTAAAATTTATGGCGACATAATGTGTCGGGGCAGACAGTTTAAACGGGACAGAGGGAGATTTATGTCGTGTAGTGTGTGGAACCTTGTCATGTGACGGGGCCGACAGTTAAATGGGTCAGAGGGCGATTGACAAGGGTAACCTTGTCATGTGTCGGGGCCAACAGTTTAAATGGGTCAGAGGGCGATTGACAAGGGGAAGTGTGACACTTTAATAAAAAGTGAGAATAATAATAAAAGTTGGTTAATTTAATTAAATTAACATCGTGGGACTTGGGAATTCAAAATCATATTGGTGTGCCTTTTTAAATGGGAATCCCTACGGGTAGTTAGTAATTTATATTTATCGCGTTTAATTATTCTGTTTAATTTAAAATATTCTATTGTGATATTTATTGCGTATAATGCTACTGTCTGGATTCAAGGATCCTATTTGAGGGGAGTAGTGTGTATTCTTGCTCGGGGCTTTGGCTCTGACCCATGCGTTGACTAATCTTTTTCAGGATTTAATTTGGAGAAGCTGCATAAGTTTATCGGAGTTATCATTGGAGGTGCAACTGGAGTTATTTACTTTATGTCATAGTTTAGTTAGACTTTCTTTTCCAGTCGTATTATGAGACTTCATTGGAGTTTTATTGGGCCATTCGGTTCCAAAGTTGTTTAGAGGATTTCTGTTGGGATTATTCAGATTTTATTTAATCATTATTGGAGATTGGATTTTTGGAGTTAGCATGTGATGGATCTTTTATCGCTTAGTTGTTTGTGATCATTTGAGATTGACTCAATTGTTTATCTTATGGAATGATTTATTTATGTCTCATGTCTGTCTCATGCTAAGAATGGCATTTATTTAGTTCACGCTCGACTTAGTTTTGGTGGCGGCTGACGCCAGAATTAGGCGGGGTGTGATAGATGGTATTAGAGCATGGTCTTAGGTCTCATAGGTTATGAGTCCGTTTAGATTCCGCATTTCCGATCTTTGATTTCCTTTATTGATTCGTACTTCTTAAAGTAGAGGGTCTAGCATACGTGTTAGATGTGTTTCTTAGAGATGTGAAGTTTTGAGTTAAGGACGTTGTAGGCATTGAGTTTAGAATTAGTAATCTTGATGTGGGGATCCTTCAAATGGATTTTGGAGATTTTAGTACATATGTTAGGTATCGTATGTATCGATTTTTGATGTTGAGATTTAATTTGAGGATGTTAGCATTTTAATGACTTTCGGATATAGGATCGAGTGGGGATTTGTGAGAGCGTGTGGTGCGCCGTTATTTTCATAGTTATGCGTATGTATATAGGTACTATATATTATTTTGTTGCTCGTGGGGTAGGTGCACGTAGAATTGGGTGTATGGGCACCCAATTATGGCATTCTACGGGTAGGCATATATGAGCCTTATTTTCTTTTGCGAGATTTACGTGTTGATGTGTATGTTTCGTCTAATTTCGAGGACGAAATTCTTTGCTACTGGGGAAGTATGTAACACCCCGTGTTTTTATTAACTATTTTTATTAATTAATTGGAATTTTCGAGAAAAATAAATTTTTGAATTTAATAATTTTTATTGGCTAAATATGTTGGTTATGATTTTAGAAGAATAAAACTTCAAGCGGAATTAAAATAGGAGTTAAAACGGATTTTATACTGATTTTATAATATTTTGCCTTATAGGCATTTTTTAAGCATACTGTTAGTTTTTCGGGGTGATCGATCGATCGACCCCTGGGGGTAGATTGATCGACCCTCCCAGAAAACGTGAGTTGTAAGCTGTTTTTAGAGTTTGTGTAGGATTAGAACTCCTAATCAATATATAACCTTGTTAATCCGTAGGGGGACTTCTCATAATCACTTTTTCTCCAGTTTTTCATCAGAGAACACTTCCAAATATTTTTCCTCTCTCTCATAATCATCAACCTTCAAAAAAATCAGGTTTTTTGCCAGAAGTTTTGGCACAAGTTTTTGAAGGCTTAATTGGGGTTTAATCAAGATTGTTCAAGAACACCCTTTTGCTAAATTTTCGAGAGGAATCCAGATTTCTAATCAGATTTTCAACATGATCTTTATAGGCATGAATATTCTATTCTTTTTCTTTAGTATTATGCATTTTAAGTGTCGCCTAAACACTTAATTACATATTTTGTTAAAAATAATTAGTAACTAAATTTGAAAAAGTGAATACTAATTATGGACTGTTTTTATAAAATCTTTTAATATGAATAATATTCATAACCCTTTGGGTACGTATGATTCATGAGTGATTTTGGGTTTTATTGGTGTAGGTTGCATGTAGAAAAACCCTAGCTTTAAAATAAATGATTTTTGGGTGCGTAAAACTCATGTAATACATGCAGAGATAATAAAATTTGGTTTTGATGAATATATGATGAAAACTTGGTATATTTAATTTAAAATAATTAATGAGATTATTTGGGTATTGTTGACGTTGTGATATTTAAATTAAAGATTTAATTGAATTGGACTATCACGTGTAGTTTTATACGATGATTAATTATTCTTGTTTGTATGACTTGTTCGTGTTATTAAATATGATTGTGATGACGGGTTGTTGGGTATTATTTCTTTCCCTATATTTTAGAATGCCTTCTAGGAATGGGACTAGTGAGGGAAGATTATTGCGTTCTTATCACCTTGGGGGTGGGCTGATTTTTATTATTTTATCGTCGTTACGCTCGCCTAAGCATGAGACTAGGTCGAAATTTAAGTTAGAAATCCTCCTATACATAGGATAGGACGTATTGATAACTTGGGGACCCTTAGGTATGGGACTAAGGGGTATTTTGAGGATCTCACATCGATTAAAAGGGTGGGGTGATTATAAATTGAGAAATTGAGAATTAATGCCTAAGATAAAAAAACGGGTATTAAAATTTGTGGCGACATAATGTGTTGGGGCCTACAGTTTAAACGGGCGAGAGGGCGATTTATGTCCTGTCTTGTGTGGAACCTTTTCATGTGTCGGGGCCGACGGTTAAACGGGTCAGAGGGCGATTGACAAGGGTAACCTTGTCATGGGTCGGGGTCGACAGTTTAAATGGGTCAGGGGGCGATTGACAAGGGGAAGTGTGACACTTTAATAAAAAGTGAGAATAATAATAAAAGTTGGTTAATTTAATTAAATTAACATCGTGGGACTTGGGAATTTAAAATCATATTGCAGTGCCTTTTTAAATGGGGATCCCTACGGGTAGTTAGTAATTTATATTTATCGCGTTTAATTATTCTGTTAAATTTAAAATATTCTATTGTGATATTTATTGCATATAATGCTACTGTCTGGATTCAAGGATCCTATTTGAGGGGAGTAGTGTGTATTCTTGCTCGGGGCTTTGGCTCTGACCCATGCGTTGACTAATCTTTTTCGGGATTTAATTTGGAGAAGCTGCGTAAGTTTATCGGAGTTATCATTGGAGGTGCAGCTGGAGTTATTTACTTTATGGCATAGTTTAGTTAGTCTTTCTTTTCTAGTCGTATTATGAGACTTCATTGGAATTTTATTGGGCCACTCGGTTCCAAAGTTGTTTAGAGGATTTCTGTTGGGATTATTCAGATTTTATTTAATCATTATTGGAGATTAGATTTTTTGAGTTAGCATGTGATGGATCTTTTATTGCTTAGTTATTTGTGATCATTTGAGATTGACTCAATTGTTTATCTTATGGACTGATTTATTTATGTCTCATATCTGTCGCATGCTAAGAATGGTATTTATTTAGTTCACTCCAAGCTTAGTTTTGGTGGCGGCCGACGCCAGAATTAGGAGGGGTGTGACAAGAGCAAGGATAAACAACAAAAAAAGAGATGGGGTAAACATTGGGGTTAGGTGGGATTTCAACAGGTAGAACTGGTGCAGGATGCCAGTTGAGGAGAGATGTATCAGCAGGTTTAATCAGGTGGGATGGATCCAGTGATGTAGTTCATGAGTGAACTATGCAGAGTGTCAGCCCCAGTGTCTGTAAGTTAAACGAATCCTAGGAGTCACCTTCCTCGAAATCTTCGGTATACTTGATGAATAGTTATACATGGTGTCGGGAATTTTTAGCCCATGGGTAGCTGTCTGGGAAAAAGATCTCCATTCAAGGCTTCATGTTCTTGTTTGTATTGACATACCTTGGTTCCGTAAAGCCATAAAAGGGGAAGTCTTCTCCCTCTTTGATGAATCGTTCATTCAAGGAGTCACCTGGAATAGTCTGGATGCAATCTAGTCTTCTCTTCAGTCGAGACTGGTGGATCATTCTGAGCTCTTTTTCTGATGGTTGATACCCCAAACCACAAGGAGGGAAAGCTTTTTTCAGCACAATGGGTTCAAGTATCCCTTATTGTCTTGGTCCTAGTCCCAGTTCGGGCATGAAGTGTATGTTTTTGAACATTTGAATCACATTGACGTTGCCATGAGGGTTGTGTTCTGGATAAACCCTTTCTCTGAAATCGTCCCCTGATGGGAGTAGAAGTGCCTCAACTCGGAATCCTAATAGTAGAATATCATTTGGCTCATTCTGTATATCAGGGATTGGATTGCTGGTACTTGCATTTTTGGCACTATCGTTGTCACCCAAAATCGTGATGACTCACCCGTCGGTGAATAACTTCAACTTATGATGGAGCGAGGAAGAAACACCTTTGATACTATGGAGCCGAGGTCATCCAAGAAATAGGTTGAAATAAGTTGGGATGGCAATGACTTAGAATTAAATGGTAGGGTTTATAGGGGAAACTCCTATTGCAAGTTTTATGGATCCCATCACTTCCCGACGGGTATTATCGTAGGCACGTACATCAGCGGACGTTAGAGCGAGGTCACTTTCCTTCAGTCCTAAGAATTTGAAGGTTCTTATTGGGCAGACATTCGAGGCAGATCCATTATCGATAAGAAAGAGTGGTACAATCTTCCCCATAACTTTGATGGAGATGTTGAATGCATGATTATGGTTTGGCCAAATTCTGGGGATTTCCACTTCGAAAAAGGATAGCGTTCGGGTAGAGGTCAAGGATCCGACTAAATTTATCGCTTCTTCTGGTGTGGTAGAAGGAGGAACTGTGGGTCCAGTGAGCAACTTGATCAAAGTATTTATGTGCAGTTAGGAAGACATGAAAAGTCCACATAGAGTGATGTTAGCTTAATTTTTCTTCAATTGATCGAGGATCTTGCTCTCCTCATGGGTAATCTCTGGCATAGGAAGGTTTTCAACACCCTTCCCTTTGTCATTGGTTGGTAGTAATCTTGGGATCTGGTAATACCTCCCTGTTCTGGTCATGTTATTTACTAAAGAAGGGAAGAACATGAATCCTATTTCTTTGTCAATCTCGGGGTGTTCTGCCACCTTATTTATTTCTCTGAGGACTTCTTCAAATGATATCATCCCACACAT
The DNA here is from genome assembly GCA_949130495.1 of Sambucus nigra. Taxonomy (NCBI): domain Eukaryota; kingdom Viridiplantae; phylum Streptophyta; class Magnoliopsida; order Dipsacales; family Adoxaceae; genus Sambucus; species Sambucus nigra. The sequence continues at coordinate 260,445,076 of OX422212.1, forward strand.
GTCGGCTATCAAGCCAGTTTTATCTGAAGCTTTCTCTTTATTTGAATCTTTGAATCCTTCCCCCGATCCTGTGGCAGCAATTCTATCTTTCCATGTAAAGTCAACGCATTCCACGAATTCAATGGCTTCTTCATACAGGTCCTCCAATTCTATGGGGAGGTGTTAGGGTGAAGGTACCAGGTGCCTTTGTAGGTTCAGAGTATCAAGGAACTCAGTCATACTGTAAATATTATTAGTTTGCCTTAATAATTTTGCCATGATCTGGATAAAGTCATCTAGGATAACTTCATCGATTTGTACCACCCAACTATTTGACTTTTAGGCCCCTTTTCATGCTTCCAAGAACAGCGTATTGAACCACTAGTAATCAATGATCATCTGCGAGGGCAGATTTAACCCGAACTCTAGGAGTTGGTTTAATACTTCGGATAATTCCATACTTCCATTTTCAAAATAGGTACGGACAACGATGCATGCTCTGGTAAGAAGTGACAATGCTTGATCAGTGAGGCTAGCAGGTTGTAGGAGGAAATATGGGCAAGTTTGGAGAGGTTTGGGAGAGTCTATGGGTGTGATTTGAGTTAAGGGATCAAATTTTGGGTTATCTTCTAGGAATATGGCATTGGCATGATTTGGGAGTGGGTTGTGCATAGTGTTTGTCTTAGGATTGGTTGGTGGGGCAATGACACCTCGATCAATCAGACCTTGGATTATGTTTCGAAGGTGAAAGCATTGGTCGGTGGTATGGCCAGAAATTTGGTGAAAGGCGCAATGGGCATCTACCTTGAAGTTTTTTGGTAGTGGATTTGGCTATGGATGGGGGTCCAAGGGTTTGATAATGTTTCGGCTTAACAGGGCCTGATAAACATTGGAGAGGGGATCATGGAGCTCGGTGTATTATTTTCGGACTGGGATAGGACATCTTTTTGGTGCCCATAAGGTGGTTGGTTGAGAGATATTGTTGATGGTTGAGACTACATCATTGGCAGGCTTATCATATTTTCTGGAAATGAACTGTCCAGACAGTTTCTTTGGTTCAACTTCTATTTTAGCAAGACGTTCCTTGATTTCTATTCCTACTTCTCTAAGATCTCGTAAGTGGGGATAGTATTGTCCTCCCATTATTTCTCGGACATGGGGTAAGAAATTCTTCTTCACTATGTTGACTTGTTCTTCTTCGGATGGCCGATTGGTCATGGTGGCTTCTTTTTACCTCTATCGGGATAAGAAGTTATTAACTGATTCCCCAGAGTTCTACTTGAGAAGCTCTAACTCAAGACGAGTGAACTCAAGATCTTCATTGTATTTGTACTGAGACATGAATTCTCGGGCTACATCCTCCCAGCTACGAATTATGGACTCCTCGAGAGACAAAAACCATCAGAGGTCACTATCCTTCAAAGTTTGCAGAAATAATTGTGACATCACTTTTTCAGAAGCCCTTAGGAGAGACATAGAATGATGATAACTGCGAAGATGAACAATCGGGCATCCAATCCCTCCGAAATTATCGATATTTGGAATCTTGAACTTCTCGGGTAACCTTGCTTTAGGATAAGGAGACATGTGGGTGTAGTCCATGTAATTTCCAAATATTTTGACTTGATCAAACTTCTTAGTTAGCATTTTGAGATATTATTTGACCTTGTTCAATTATGACTCTTTTGGATCCATGATAAAGGCAAGTTAGCCCCAGGCTGGGCAAGGTTTGGCATCGAAAGCTGGGCAGGCGATGGCCCATTAGCAGGAGGGGCACGTCGAGCATGCTGATACTCTTCGAGAATGCAAATAGGATCGAGTGGACCCATAGTTCGAGGGAATACGACCTTGGGATCTTGAGGGACAGGAACCTCGTTTCGTTGCATCTCGCGGACTTCAGTCTAGAGGTTGTCAAACTTGGACATGAGATGAGCTAAGGCTGCCATCAGATCTAGATGCACAACTTGATCTATGTTCTCCATGGAAAGCGGATGGATTTAGGACTCGTAGGAAGTATAAGGGGAACGGACGGAACTCCGGGGTGATTTGACTGAAGATTGAAGCCATTAAGGAGCCAGACCAAGGGTGTGCAATCAACCTGAGAAGGCATAAAATGGGATTTATTTTTGAAGAAGGAAAAATATTTTTAACGTTTTTTTTCTTTTAGATATTGGAAGACAAAATATTTTTGGATTTTTGATAAAGAGAGGAGGAATGTTTTTGGATTTTTGATAAAGAAAGGAGAAATATATCTTTTTTGGTATTTTCGATAAAGGGAGGAAAGAATGAATGGGAGACGGGTCTCATCATGATTATTATAATTATTATGTTCTCTCTTGTATTAGATTTACCTAAATGCAAAAAAGAAATGCCGGACGGGACCCGAGCTTAGAAAAAATGGGCGTTTGAATTAAGAGATGAAAAAGTTGGGCTGGTTACCAAGCTCATGGAAAGGATCCCATTTTAGAAAATACAAAATCGCTCGAGAATTTGGGTGGCATGCCGACACGTCATTTTAGAAGTGTTTCGGGTAGAAACCAAAAAATTAACATGAGTGCCCTAGGTCTGACACATATATGTGGGTATGCAGTCTTGATGGGTTAATTGATAGGGGTTCCTCCCTTTGGCAAGACATCCACGATATACGTCTTGCTTTCGAGGGAAATTAGTATGTGTGCACAATCCATTTTATATACCTGAGTGTACGTGAATTGCCTCATGATATACCTCATGGGGATAGTACGCGTGAGAGTGAATTCGATATACTCAATGTATGTGAAGGCATTCCTTATGATATACCTCATGTAATAACTTCGATCAGGCGGTATGATGCGGGAGAGCCATTCGATATACGTCGAAGGTAATTGGCCAATGGAAGGTGAGAGTCATATCGCTTAGGCTAACTGCACCCTGCTAGACCAGCGCCCATCACGAAGTGATCCTCTTATTACGGGACAAAATTTGGTCAATATCAATGCTCTTCAGTGGATTTATGTGCAAAATGCATGATCTTTTTATCAGTATCTTATCGAGAGATGTATATTTCATTTATGAACATCATGCTAAACAGGGGGAAAGTATGACTATGATAAGAAAATCTACATTAAGCATGAATATATACAAGTGTGAAGGTGTGTGCTAGTGAGCAGAAGAGAGAGGAATATATAGATAAACAAATACTCATGTAAACAGAGTCTAGCCTCAAAACAAAATCCCACTACACCAAAATGGCCAAAATATCACCTTTCAGCCGGCCACCCTTCTCACGGTCATTGACCGTTACAATAAACACGCATTTTGTGTCACGGTTATTGACCACGACAAGACCGTGATAAAGAATTGTCACGGTAAATGACCGTGACAAGTCCGTGACAAATGTAGTTGTCACAGACCTGTCACGGTCAATGATCGTGACAATTCTTAAAATAATTGTCGCGGTCAAGGACCTTGACACGACCGTTACAATGTCTTCAGTCAAAAAAGACCTAGGCTTCTTTTTTCCCACCGTTTTTTGGTTTTCCACCTCCCTCTCTCTCTCTAAGCGATTTCAGCTTTCTCTCTCTCTCTAAGGTATGTTTTTTTCCTCTCTTTCTCTTTCATTTCTATATGTGTGTGTATGTGTGTATATATATGTGTGTACATGTATGTGTATATGTATATGTATATATGTGTGTATGTGTGTGTATATATATGTGTGGTGGTGTGTGGTGGTGTGTGGTGGGGGAGGGGGGCAGGGGTGGTGGGGGTGCGGTGGGCTGTGTGTGTACGTGTGTGTGTGTGCAGGTGTGGTGGGGGTGGGGGAGGGGGCAGGTGGTGTTGTGGGGGGAGGGGGCAGGGGTTGGGTTGGTCGGGGTGGGGTGGGGTGGGGTGGGTTGGGTGGTGTGTGTGCAGCTGTGTGCGTGTGTGTGTGGCAGGGGCAGGGGGTGTGGTGGTGGTGGGGGGGTGGGGGTGTGTGGTGGGACAATCTTAACAATTGTATAGCTTTAATTAATAATTGTATAGCTTTAATTGTATAGTTTTAGATGAAAGTAAATTAATAATTAGTGCCCATTTCATATGAAAGTAGGATTGCCCCTCATTGTAAATTAGTAAATTAATAATTGTATACTTTAATTGTTAAGTTTAATTGATGAAATGAATTAATTGAGTAGATGAATTAGAAGGAGTACGGGATACACATTAATTGTTGACATTGTTGTTGGATTATTTTGCTTAGTAAATGTTGGGTTGGTTAGTTTTAAAAGTGGCATGACCACTGGATTACTGTCCATATAGGGGTGGGATTTTTCTACTTTTTTTTTTAAATTAATTTGTATATCGAAAAATATATATATATAGTATGATAATTAAATGAAACATACTTGAAATTAAATATAGTGAGGAAAGATACTAGCCTTTAGTTCTTATGTGTATGCATGCAATATCCCTTAGACTCGTTCGAGAGTCATTACTCTTGTAATGAGATCTCTCGAACTGTCCCGTTTGGACAGTTTGAGACTGTATAATAATCTTAGTGGCTTAAAGTTGTTACTTTTGGAGGAAGTTCTACAGTCATATCTTAATGTTCTCTGGGTACATACTAGATTGACAAGTGTGACTGTTATTTCAATTGATCAATTGAAATAACACTCACACTTGTCAATCTATGTCGTGTACTTCGAGAACTACGGGAATATGCTGTCGAATTTTTTTCAAATCGTAACAATGTGCATGAGCTGTTATGTATATTACAGAAAAATGCGGTCTTCAATGGGATAGGACCACTCACCCTTTAGAGGACATGGAGGAAATAGAAATTTCTATTATAAATTGAATTTTAATATAAATAAGAGATAATTAAATGAAACATACTATAAATATAAGTTTTTGTTTACCTTTAATAAGTGATTAGTTGTGGTAGCTGTGATGGGATATCCGAAATACAAAGAGTGGATGGGTGAGACAAATAGAATGGGGGATGTGTTTCGCAGAGGTGCTAATGAATTTGTGAAATATGCAAAGAGATGTCATAATGATGAAGAGTTTCCGTGTCTATGTGCTAGGTGTAAGAATGGTAAGGTGTTTGAGTGGAAAATAGTTGAACTACATTTTTTATGATCGGGTATGCAAGGTAGTTATCGATTTTAGAGTTTTCACGGTGAATTGAAAGTTCCTTTTATCCCCGACCAACCTTCACAACAACCTTGAACAAGTAGAATAGATGTAGAAGGGGATGACGTAGATCAAAATATGTTAGAGGATTTAGTTGATGATGCGTACGGAGTTTATGAACCAGAGGAGAATGAGGTTACTGATGATGTAGAAGATTCAAGTGCTCGTGACTTGTCCAAGTTGAAGAGCAAACGACCACGTGAGCGATGAGCCATTTGTTTGTGCATTTCAAAATGTTAAGCAAGTGTTTTACTCGGAGTATATCAACAACGAGCCATGGTCAATTGTCCAACATGCGCCAAAGCGTCTAAATAGTAGTGTGGATGACTTGGATGCTCCTACCGAATATCAATCCATTTTTTATGATAACCCGAATTTGAAACAATTTTTCAATTTGTAATAAATATTCCAATTTGTACCGAAACATCCATTTTTAATGCTTTTAATTGATTTGCACTTTATTATTTTCACTCGTGTGTAGTGTGCGTGGGTGGAGAGGAGATTAATACATAAATATTCCAACTACATCTAAGTTTTGTTTATACTAATCCATGAATATACGCTTCTTACCTTTAATAGGTGATTAGTACATAGTTATTTGGGGTGTCTTATTTGCGGAGAGGAGACTGAATCTCTTCGTCTATCCGAACACTAAGAAATGCCATAATCCTATGGAGTGATGCTCTACAAATTCCTCCCGACCGTTGTGTAGCCAAACATCACCAGTTGAATTTGTCAATTCCACCACTTTGAACCTCTAGCAAAACATGGGAAAATATGGAAGGTGGAATTAACAACTTCAACTGGTGATTTTTAGCTACACAACGGTTGGAAGGAATTTGTAGAGTATAACTCCATAGGATTATGGCATTTCTTAGTGTTCAGATATGAAGGGAATTATATTTGACACGATTGCCCAAGGTACATTAGTTGGAAGGAGGTGCCATATGAGCTCAAGTTAGTTGTTTGGGTGGCACTACAGGTATTGTATTTATATTTATATTTATATGAATATTTCAATTTCAATTTCTATTTCGATTTAGATTTAGATTTATATTTCAAGTTAGCGGATACTAATTTTACTTTTTTTTATTTCAGGGGATAGGGAGTGGCCCTGGGGGTAGGCCACATAGGCTTGATACTTATGTGGCTCTTCGGACGAGAAGGGAAGGATAAGGATATGTCCCCGAGCGTCGCGGTACAAAATCTCTTTTCCAGCTAAATAGTTTGTAGATTTGAGATAATTGATGGTGATGTTGTTTCTTCTTAAATAGTTTCTATTTTGAATGTATATTTGTATTATCTCTAGTTTATTTGGATATATGATGTTTTAACAGGTACAACGTTGCTATAACAGGTACAAATATACTGCTGGGCAGTGGCAGTGGCCATATTGCCCAGTAAATTTTTTTTATATTCTACCCAGAATTGTCACGGTCATTGATCGTGATAATTTTTTTAAAAAGGGTCAAGGCTTTATCACGGTTATTAAGCGTGACTAAACTTGTCACGGTCAGCGACCGTGACACGAGCGTGAAAATTCTAACAAACTTGTCACGGTCAATGACCGTGACACGTCCGTGAGAAAAAAAGTTGTCTCGCCCCGAATTATCATGGTCATTGACCTTGACAAGTTGAACTTGTCAACGTCAATGACGGTGACCATTAAGCAGATTTGGTGTAGTGTCCCCAGTGGATTCGCCACTATGGCCATCCAGCGATCCTCGCGGAGAGAGATATTAGAGAAAGAGGATCTTGGTCCCGCGCATCCCTCTTGAGAGCGCTTCGACCATCGTCGACGATGTGTGAGGTGAAAAATGTAGAGAGATGGAGTCGCCAGTCTATTTTACTCAAAACAGACAAAAGAAGGTGGAGCCATATCGAAGGACAGAATCAAAGACATACTGATACATACAAAACCAAAAATGATTCGAGGAGGGTTCGGAGGCTAAGTTACGGAATGGGAAGGTGTTAAGAACCCATTCTACCCTTGCGGTCTCTCATGGATTTGCTGTTATTTCCTCTAATTCTTAATGATATGTGTGCATGTGTATATGTAATGGAGATAGGGATCATCGACTTGTATCATGGAAGAGATAAAGCGAGTCATCCGTAGAAATGTTTATAAGAGTAATATTAGAAAATGGGATTTATGCAATTGTCCTTGCGTTAATCGTTATAACGAAACGACAACATGTATGGAATACTACGCTATTAAGAACAAATACATGTATATGTAGATATGAGGATCTTATATAATTAAGTTAAAGAATTAGGAAAATAGAATAATAGAAAATTAAAAAAAATAGGACTCGAGTCTCGGGTTTTATCCCGAGACGCCTACGTAGCCTATAGAGGCATCAAATTCCATGTAGTTCGAATGTAAAACGAGGGGTGGGGTTTATCCCATAAATCTAACCGGGGAATTCTCTTGTGTGTGTGTGTGTGTAAAAAGGTGTTTTAGTGTGAGAAAACTGGGAGAATCCCTGTTTGGAATTTATAAGGAAACCTTATTTTTCTTATTTTTTGGGTTTTTATATGAAAAATAAGAAATGTTCAATAATACTAAATAAAAAGTATATTAGAATTTGTGAGAATAAAAGTGCTAAGTAATAAAATAAGTTAATGCAATATAAAGAGAATTTAAAGAGGGAGTTGAGAAAGTTGGACCTTCTTGAAGATCTTGAGCTTGATCTTGAATGTTGGAGGGTAGCCCTTGCACTTGGATGATGATGATGGATAGTTAACTCACAAAGTTTGGTGAAAAGGATGGTGAAAAGTGAGGGTTGGAAAGTGATTTGGATGTAGGAATCTCGTTGACTTCTAGAGAGGTTTCCTGAGTTCGCTGAGAGTGATAGATCTCAGATTTCTGGGTGTGTTGCAATGAGGCCAGGCCCACCTTTTTATAGGCCCGAGGCATTACCGATCGACATAGGTCTGGTCCTGCCAATCGGCTGGTGTCTTTAGACACACTACCGATAGGCAGGATTTTGAACTTGCCGTTTGGTAATCTCGTTTAGATTCCTTTGGAAAAATGGTCGTAAAATGAAATTCATTGATCTGAATCGTGCACGGGGGCTACCACTGAAAAGGTATTTCAGAGACCTTAAAAATTACTTCGGACTACTCCCGAGTCCAGGAGTTGACTTTGGGTCAAAAGTGGCTAGAAAGAGCTCGTCGGTCCTTTGGACGGGGGATCGTTGAGTGCAAATGGATCGTTCGTCCGCATGGTAAGTCGTAATCGCACACGGGGAGGACCGTTGGAAAGGTAGGGAGATGAAATTATACATTACAAAGAGTATGACTCGGTTTGGGGAGTTGACTTTGGTCAACCTAGGCCCAAAAGCGTTTGGTGACCTTCCGAAGTAAAACAGATCATTCATCTGTACCGTAAGTCAGAATTAGGCCCGGAGTGGACCGTTGGAAAGGGGTTTCAGTGCCCTTTAAATATTCATTCAGTCTCGTTTGAGATGAAGAGTTGACATTGGTCAAACGGAGCCTGGAAGCGTTCGTTTGCCTTAAAATCAATTTTTTATGACACCCCACCTAATAAAATACCGGGCGATCAATCCTATACAAAATTAAAACAAGAGTCTCATATGTTTCATTCTTAGCATCACTGTGAAAAAAACAAATTAAATACTAATAACCTATTAGGCTGGCGTCAAAATTTTATTTAAAACATCCATGCTGTTTAAATATAAATAAAATTGAGATTAAATAAAATAACCGAACACTCGGTTTAACATAATAGAACCAAATCGAATGACGCACTAAAAGGCGATAAAAGAATAATAAATATAATTGGGTTGTTATCCCAAGAGTTACTACAATGCTTCCTATTTAGATCACAAGAATAGAAGCGTCTAAAAATAAAACCTTCATGCATCCACAGCTGCTACAACACACGTCTGACTCGAAGGAATCAACATCGAGGCATCCCTGTGTCTGGACACCTATATATATATATATATAGAAAATAAGAGAAAAATAGATAAACAGGTCAAAGCCCGAGTTGTGAAAATATTTTGCAAGTCCATAAATGCTATATTTTTACAATATGTTTTAATCCATATTTAAATTGGCATCGCACTCCCATGAGATACCCCTCACCCCTCTTCTAATATTGCACACCTATCGCATCCTTTTTATATAACCTAGTTAAGCTACCCTGCCTAACTAATGCATTTCACCCAATCTCTGAAAAAATCCCTATAACCCGAGTACTAAGGGCCAAACTTCTCTCCATTCCCAACACTGTGCTACATTCGTGCGTGGGGTGTCTCGCGAAGCAAAATCCAAACACAGAACCCTTATGATGCACTACTACCTGGCAATGTTGATCGTCGAGATCCATTAGGCCCTCAGCACATAACGTACATATATATATATAATTCTCACTTTAATATACAAATCAAAATTTATGTTCGGATAAAATTTCATATAATGAGAATAAATCCTTATTCATTTTTCTTTTTACACTAGTCAAAGATAGATGATATCTCATCCTCATATGCAGGTAATATACTATACAAAACAAGTATAATAACCATCCCACCGAGCTATAACTCGAGGATGCTATCTCTCAATGCTATCATCATACAGGGAATTACTCATATACCATCTTAGGTACCAGCAGTCGGACTCTCACACCGACTTGGTAAAAATCAAATCATAACGTATGGGAAGGGGTCGTAGTTCCTCCCTAAAAATGAGACGAAACATACCCACCAAGTCTCACTCGTAATAAAAATCAAACAATATAAAATGGACGCAATGAGCTGGGGACAGGGGCCTTACCCACATCGCACAACTCCCCATGATATCATTAGAGGGGGTATGCTTCACATAAATATACCATTCACACACAGATATATTTATAAATATATACTATAACAACTCCCATATATATAGTACATATCACTTCTCAACATATACATATGGGTATAATTGCCAAACTCATATAGCGATAGCCAATAACCCCGAATGTTCCCACTCGGAATACCATTTAAGTATTCGTACACTTACAATACTAAACCCAAAAGTATTCTCTCACTTGTTATATAACTTGTACATCAATCACTTTTAAGGATTTATATACTAACCGAGTTTACCAATTCGTAATAATTTAATAAGTATACCCTAAACCTATTCAAGTCCCATAGGTATCGCGCCTCTAATAATGATCGTCGTCAACAGACGTATCGAGTAATCGCTAAAGCATATTAGCCCATATCCTCAATTTCCATACTATTCACATCCTAGGATTTTATTACAAACATATAGGAATATATTTATAGGTATAATTGCCCGCCAAAATAATTTCCCGAGTGTTACTCATCCTGAACGCCCTTAAATTAGGAAACCCTTGGATTTCACCTTTAATTAACCCAAAGGATACGCCTCACTAAAATATTAGTTTAGAGGTTCTTTCGCTACATTTAGGAACCCTAAGTATTTGACTCCATAATTCCTCTAGGTCACAACCATCCATAATACCTTAATTAGGAAGGCCCTTAAGTTTTAAACCCAAAGAGAAAATGAATAAAAATCCAATTCTTGGGAAGAAAATAGAGCGTCGATCGATTGGCCCCTGACCCCCGGTCGATTACGGGTTGGGATTTTTCCATGCTGTGAAATCGATAGGCCCTTTTCCCCTTACCCGGATGACCGGCCATAGGGACGCAATCGACCAGTCATACCAGTTAGGTCATCCCTTTCCCATTTTGGACAAAATCAAAAATTCCAAAAACCCAATATATCAACCCAAACTCCATTCTTATGGTTTCTAATCTCAAACAACAACACTACAATCATCTAAACATTGATTTCTAACTAACACATCAATTACTTGGGGCATTAAACCAATTTCTTAGATTTAAACCCAAAAATACTTAAAGCCCTAGTTTTACCATTTCAATTCATTTCTACCATCCATTATCTTGGATTTAACACTAGAAATCATTAAGAGTTTACACTACATCAATTTGTAAACTCATACACAAACTACCCAAATTTATTTTTAAGGGTTCTAACCCAAAATTATATAGTTTACCAACTATAATATGAGATATATACACTAAATAAAATAAAGCAAGTAAACACTCGCCTCGAGGATAAAATCCGACGACCTCGAGTCGAATCCCGCAGAGTTTGGCCGGAATCTCTCTTTCCTATCTTCTTTTCTCCTCTTCCGTTCTTTCTCTCCTTTTCTTTCTTTCTTTCTCCCTCTCCCGTGCCTTTATAAGGGAGAAATAAGGGCTTGTCCCTTATTAACCCAAAAATGACCCGTTTACTTAATTACGAGTGCCTACTGGTCCAAAAATTCTCGGAACCCAAATATTACCTCCAGATACTCTATTCTGACTATCTCGGAAAATTTCGAAACCAACCGCGCACTCGAAATTTACCTTCAAGTCACGTAACCAAAATTCACTAATTAAATCCGACACAACTTAATACGGGTTTTCTTATTAAAATATTATCTTTTGTTGCTTTACCCAACTGCGACATATTATAAAATACTTCGACTCATTCACTTAATCCCAAAAGTAAATATAACACACATCGAAAATCACCTAACCATAATAACTCCAAAAAATATTATCACGATAATTCCTCAAATTTCCTAATTACACATACTTATGAAATTTAATTATCCATAAAAGTGCGGGGTATTACATTCTCCCCCCCCTTATAATGGAAATTCTCCCTCGAAATTTGGATATGACCGATATTGACCTAGGACCACGAATCACTACACATCCTAATGCATAAAAGTGGAATGGTACTAATCCAATGGTACTCAACCATTCACTTGTTTAGTACTCACCTATCTCAAGGTTGATACTCTACTACAGCTTATCTAGATCTCCATATTCTACCATGTTGCCTCGGTCTTAAGGTTGACTCTCGTGTCACATCACACCTAGTGCTTCTATAATCGAATCCCAAGGAAACGGTCCTATAACCGGAGCTCTAACTTTTGATCCCATCGTAGGTTCGCTAATCCAGGCATCCACTCATCTACTTGCTTATCTTAAGTGTACTAACTCTCGTTGCACCTACACCATTGAGTTATTGCGTGCCTCCTACACCATTAGGTATTCCTAACCCGAAAATTTTGAAATTCAATTCCTCCTACACATGGAAATCCATTCCTTCTGAAGGTTAACCCACCAATCTTCTTGTGGTTAACTCCCAAAAATCTTCCTATATCGACGCCACTAGTCCTACCGGCCTTACTTCCTAATAACCCTACGATCAAAGTGTTTCTAGCACACATAAAATGAGTATGAGCCTAACTATATCCATAATGCCCAAGACCTCTCTCAACTTCCGACATTTGCTCGGTTTAATGCGTGGGACGTCTCGCAAAGCGAAATCCAAACAAGGAACCCTCCCGTTACACTACTTACTCACATTGTCGGTCATCGAGATATAACAACCTAAGGCATACCATCAGGACGTTCTAAATCCTACCTCGTTAACCTACTAACATATTTCTACCTCTATGTCTTTCCCTCTTGGAGAAATGGAAAGTGTAACTAATCAGAGCTCCTACTCCCTACAATAGCGTTACGAACATCATACCCAAAACATATCTCCCCTGAATTTTCTCTCTATTCAAGGCCTGGCTATAAGCCTCAACCCGACTTCTTTTACCTTGCCTCACCCACATACTTACGGTGAGAAAACATTTAGAGTGTTTTTCCACAGCACATCTAATTTTTATTATTCCCTAGTTATCACATGGCTCTCTACTAATTTCACTAAAACCAACATCCTAGCATACAACAACATCTCTCCACTCCCAACGTCGTTAAGGTTCGTACATGGAGTGTCTGGAAAAGTGAAATACAAACAAGGAACCCCTTTTATACACTACTACTTAACTTGGTTGGTCGTGGAGGTATGTCAATGTAAAATATGAAAAATTATATATATCTTGCATATCCCCATGCACTTAAATCATGCTAGTGAAACATCTACTCACTGAAGTTCCATCTAAACACATAATAAAGGAGAGCTCCACCTGCATCCAGGTGAGATATCGCAATAACAACCAGTTCCACTCTGGAACCACGATTACGATAGTCTTGCAATCATTAGCCTAATATCGCTTCGATAATCCACAAATACTATACTCTTACAATAGTGCTATACTCGTATAACACACACAAAACGAGCAGTACAAACCTGATATAAATTCACAATAGAACCCCTCTACCGCGGAAAAATATATGAACATACACTATATAATGTTTTGATACTACCAGTAAACTCGAATCACACACATGAAATAATGTGACTCAATCTTGCCGCACAAAATATACCTCCTTCGTCCGAGGTGAAACTCATCACAATAACTTCCCCAGTCTCGCAAAATGCTTCAAATGGTTCTCAGACATAGTACACTTGTCCTAAGTGAACCTAAAACTACTTTAATCAATGCCCCATCTCGGCACTCCATTCTTGTCCCTCAATTCCTACCAGGCAAGGACTAATCGCGTGGTTCTACGCTTCACATTGCAACATTCCCCATCTCTAGCCACCCTTACCATGTTAAGGTTATCAGTATCTCAGACTCTATAGTCTCGATCCTGATAATCGCCAAATAGTCCCCTTAACATCTTCGTCAAAAGGTAACTCCACCACTAGCCTCAACAACCCTGTTTCAAAAAATTCCCCAGGTGGATGTCCACCAATGGGGTTGCACAAACACAAATTCTCCATAAGTGTTAGGAAAACTTTCTGGTGAGCCTTCCATTCTTATGAAGGACTTTCTCTTCATTTTACCTACCTTACTTCGGTACAAGGTTAACTTTTCCATATCACTTTTTATTCACTGTCGGCCTCTGACCGGTCCTCATGTGAATAATTCAAGAACTGCATTCTCTTCACTACTGATAAACCAAAGGAACTAATGGTTATATCCATCTTTAAGTTCCCTCTGTGAGCGAAATATCCTACTCCCTTAAACATGGTGACTACTGTTCCAACCATTTCAACATTGCTCCCACGAGTGAAAAATTTTCCTCGAATTTTCACACATAGGTATTTTCCATACCCTACTCTAAGCCAAAGCGTATGAGCCTTATACTTAAGTTAAACCACATCACACTGACTCCATAGAACTTAACTTCAACGTATGATCCTCATCGAAGACCTTTCCAACCTTTTTCCAATTCAACTTCATCGAGTAATTCAACTTTATCACCACTCTACTATAGCAGTACTTAAAAGATTATAACTACTATACTTTAGTAGTCATTGCGATAATCCTCGATAATGCCACAAAGGGAGTGACCTCTATTGTGGTCATGGACACTAATTTCAAATTATAGCTCCAACTAAGCCCCACCTCCGGCGGCCCTTGAAATGGCATTCTGTGGTCGTCCTTCCTCGATCAGGTCATGAGTCGCGAACAAGTGCACAAAAGATATACTATAGTCTTATATAATAGCACGAGAACAAAATATCACAAGAGGAATCAACAATACTAATCCTAAGGCTCTATATCAAGTCAAGAGAAATGCTAAGAGCGTAGAACGTCCGTACAGATTCCTAAGGACACTAGAACCTAATATTCTGATACCATATGTGGCACCCCGCCTAATAAAATACCAGGTGATCAATCCTGTACCAAATTAAACAGGAGTCTCATATGGTTAATTCTTAGCATCGCTGTCGAAAAACCAAACTAATTACTAATAACCTATTAGGCTGGCATTAAAATTTGATTTAAAAAATCCGTAGATTTTAAATATAAATGAAACTGAGATGAAATAAAATAATCGAACACTCAGTTTAACATAATACAACCAAATTCAATGCCGCACTAAAAGGCGGTGAAAGAATAAATAAATATAATTGGGTTGTCAGCCCAAGAGCTACTACAATGCTTCCTCTCTAGATCAAAAGAATAGAAGCGCCTAAAATTAAACCTGCATGCATCCACAGCTGATGCAGCACACGTCTGACTCGAAGGAATTATCATCCAGGCGTCCCTGTGTCTGGATACCTATATATATACATATATAGCAAAAGAGAAAATAATAGATAAACGGGTCAGAGCCTGAGTTGTGAAAATATTTTGCAAGTGCAAAAAGCTATATTTTTAAAATATGATTTATCGCATATTTAAATTGGTATCACACTCCCATGAGATACCCCTCACCCCTCTTCTAATAGAGCACACCTATTGCATCCTATTTATATAACCTAGTTAAGCTACCCTGCCTAACTAATCCGTTTCACCCAATCTCTAGAAAAATCCTATAACCTGAGTACTAAGGGCTAAACTTCTCCCCATTCCCAACACTGCGCTACGTTCGTGCGTGGGGTGTCTCGCAAAGAGAAATCCAAACAAGGAACCCCCCCCCCCCCGATATACTACTACCGGGAAATATTGATCATCGAGATCCATTAGGCCCTCAGCACATAACGTATATATAAACTCATATATATATATATATATATATATATATATATATATATATATATATATATATATATATATATATATAATTCTCACTTTAATATACAAATCAGAATTTATGTCCGAATAAAACCTCCCGGAATGAGAATAAATCCTTGTTCATTTTTCTCTTTACACTACTGAAAGATTGATGATATCTCATCCTCATATACAGGTAATATACTATACATAAGAAGTATAATAACCATCCCACTGAGCTATAACACGAGGATGCATTCTCTCAATGCTATCATCTTCTAGGGAATTACTCATATACCATACTGGGTACCAGCGGTCGGACTCTCACACCGACTTGGTAAAAACCAAATCACAACGTATGGGAAGCGGTCATAGTTCCTCCCCAAAAATGAGACGAAACATACCCACCATGTCTCACCCCTAATAAAAATCACACAATATATACACTCCCTTCTCCTCAAGCCAGGGGCCTCACCCACATCGTGCAACTTCCTATGATAGCATAAGAGGGGTATACTTCACATAAATATACCATTCACACACTGATAAATTTATAAATATATCTATGGGTACCCGAATTTGCCATCATGGGCCCATACGAGTAGCCTAATAAAAACGACCCAAAGTCCGGACCCCTCGCTCCTTAACTAAATTACGTTATGACTTAGTCTTCTCCTAATATCTCGTTTAGAGATATTCCAGGAGAAGAAAATGGACGTGGGGGAGTCCAACACCCCCACTCCCCGAAGATAAACATGTATATAATAAACCCTAAGCCTGGGGCAAGAGGCACGCACTGTATTCTCCATAAACGCTCCCCAGAGTACATAGAAATAATACTGACTGCACCACCGTGGACGTAGGAGTTCTTGTTGAACCACGTACATACTATGTTGTGGGATTCGCATTTTATGTTCTTTATTTTCCTTGGTTATTGTGCTTTTCTCATTTATTTGTGTTAAATATAATTGTCACCGCAATTGGCGTCGTCTGTAGGAATGTTTGTCTTCCTTGAGAAAGCCCACACCAACAAAGAAGTTTGAAATGTCTGGTCATAGCAGTAATGCCCCTAAAGTAGGAGATATCCAAGAATAACCTTCTCCTCACAGGATCAGATCTGAAGTTTGACGTTCAGATCCGAGGGCTCGCCTAGAGAGGCCAACCTCAGAGGATAGTCAAGGACCAACAAGGACCACACAAATCTCCAGACTCATTGATGCCTATGAGGCAAGGCTCCAAGAGCAAAGGGAGTCCGCTCGCAAGCAAGAGGCTCAGAATGCTCACCTCAAAAGGAAATTAGAAAGGATGGAGAAAGAGCACCATTGCAGCACTAAGCAACGACCATACCGTATTCTTAGTCCTTAGGAGAGCAAGTCTCGCAGCCGAGGAAGGAGCTCAAGGCTTGGATCCCAAAAGAGTGAGAAGCACGAGTCAAGCGATAACTCTCTCGAGTACCAGCGATTGGGTCTCCGTTACAGGAGCCCAGCTCACAACAATGAGAATATATGAAATTTGGTCCGAAGGGAGATGGAGCAACACTCAGCATATCACGGTGCAAGATCGACCAGGGAGCTTGCTAGACGAGCTCTCAATACCCAGATAAAATCCCAATTCTCAAGGGAAATAGAAGAAGAGGAAGCCCCCAAGAAGTTTGTTATTCTGAGATTCAAGAGTTATAACAGAAAAACTAACCCCATTGATCACGTTAGGAAGTACAGGCAAGCCATGACTCTCTGGAACCACCGGGATGCACTGATGTGCCGAATTTTTCCCTCGAGCCTACATGACATGGCGTAAAAATGGTTCTAAAGGCTCCCTCACAGGTCTATCAGAAGCTTTGAGTCCATGTCCGAGATCTTTACGGCCCGCCTCATTACAAGTAGCTCTCATCCCAAAAGGATGGATGCTTTACTAACAATGAAAAAGACGCCTTAGAAGAGCCTCCCAGACTACGCAAAAAGGTACTGGGAGTTGTTCAATGAGATTGAGGACTGCTCAGAGCAGATAGCAGTAGCCTCTTTCAAAATTGGGCTGCCCAGTCCTTGCCTTCTGCACTAATTCGTGATGAATAAAGAGGCCATGACCATCAACGATCTGATGGCTCACATCGAGAAGTACGCCAAAGTGGAGGATGTGACCCGCCTCAGCACAGGGGAGAACGATCGAACTAAGCTCGCTGGCAAAGGCAATGACAAAGCTGAGAACTAGAAGAAAGGAGGCAAGAATGGCTCCAAGAAGGGAGGCAAGAACGATGTTTCAAAAGAATTTCAGGCAGTCAACATTGTCTTCAAAGAACCAATTTACAAGATTCTAGTGAAGATCAAAGACGAGCCATTTATTATGTGGCCCAGAAAGATGGGAGAAGATCCCTCAAAGAGAAACAACGCATTGACATGCACTTTTCATAAAGAGGGAGGACATAATACTGAGCACTTCAAAGCTCTTAAGTCCCACCTCGAAGAGCTGGCCCAGTCTGGGCACTTGAACGATTTTGTGGAGATGAAGGCAGAAAAAGTTGTTTCCAATGGAGAAGCAAGACCTGATAACGTACTCGAAGAGGATGATGGCCATGAATTCACGATAATTCATGGGGCATCTGATATAAAGCAAATTTAGGGGAATTCAGCTCGGATGGAGGTAAAAAAGCTTACAACAGTAATGCAATCTTTTCAGATCGATCCAGCAAAGACCCAACCAGGAAAATGTTGGCGAGCACATGACGTCGACTATAGCAAACATATTGTGTTCACAGATGAGGATCTGGTGGGAGTGAGAACCCCACACCATGACGCCTTGATCATTACGCTCAGGATAGCTAACTATGACATCGACAAGTTACTCGTCGACCAAGGAAGCTCATCTGAGGTAATGTATCTCGACCTATTTAGAAAATTAAAGTTGAGCATCGCCGACTTGAAGGAAGCCACTGTCCCTCTAGTCGGCTTCGCTGGAAAAGTGACTATTCCATTGGGAAAGATTGTGTTACCAGTAAGGGAAGGAAGTATTTCCAAGATAATTGAGTTTTTGGTAGTCGACATTAACTCATCATACCAAGCTATTCTCGGCAGGGGATGGCTATATGCGATGAAGGCAGTCCCCTCTACCTACTATCAGAAACTCAAATATGTGACCAAGCGACGAGTAATGGAGATCCATGGTGATCAAGAAATGGAAAAAATGTTCTTCATAGCGTCCATTCACCCTAGACTAGAGAAGAAGGTCGAGAAGCCCAATGAGAAGGTTAAGGAATAAGAAGGTCGGATACCTTTAAAATAGCAGTTAAGGTATGGAAGACCCAGAGTGGAGGAGACTAGGCTCCTCCCCTCTGAGCGGGTCATGGAAAACCTGGAGGAAGTTACAGCTGGTTGTAGCGAGACGGATAGGATATTCCTGATTGGAGCTTCTCTCAAAGATCAAGAAAAGAAGGAATTGACGATTCTATTGAGAAGCAACGTAAACGTTTTCGCATGGGAACCATATGCCAAGATGCCTGGAATTGATTCTAGTGTGATTTGTCATCGGTTGCATGTCGACCCAACTTTAAAACCTATCACACAGAAGGCACGACGAACTGTGCTAGAGAAGGCAAAAGCCGTAGAAAAAGAAGTTAAAAAATTATTGGATGCAGGATCCATACGGGAGGTTCAATTCCCTAAATGGTTGTCTAACCCAATAGTAGTTCTGAAGAATAACGGGAAATGGAGAGTCTGCATTGACTTCAATGGCCTTAACAGGGCTTGCCTTAAGGACACGTTCCCTCTCCCAAAAATCGACCAATTGGTGGACGCCACAGGAGCTCACAAAAGAATGAGTTTTCTGGATGCATATTCGGGGTATCAACAGATCCCTATGTATGCACCAGACCAGGACAAGACCGCAATCATCACCATCGTCGGATTATACTATTACAAATTCATGCCCTTCGGCTCAAAAATACAGGGGAGACCTACCAGCGGACGATCACCAAGATGTTCAAAGACCTAATGGGAGATACTATGGAGTTATACATCGATGATATGCTCGTCAAGAGTAGGAACAAAGAAGACCACCTCTCAGACCTATCGAGAACCTTCGAAATCCTCAGGAAATACCGAATGGATCTCAATGCGAGCAAGTGTTCTTTCAGTGTCCAGTCTGAAAAATTTCTTAGGTACTTGGTGAGTAAGAGAGGCATCGAGGCTAATCCGAACCAGATCGATGCAATCAATAGGGTACAGCCCCCTCGCACGATATGGGATGTATACAAGCTCACCGAAATGCTCACTACCTTGAACCATTTTATCTCGAAATCCTTCGAGAAATGCAAGCCATTCTTCCAGCTCTTTAAGGGAAACAAGATGGTAGAATGGAATCAAGATTTCTTGCAAGCATTGAACGAGCTTAAGGCTTACCTTATCTCACCACCCCTACTCATCATACCTCAAGGAAAAGATTCCTTATATTTATACCTCATCGTTTCCAACCACGCCGTCAGTTCTGTGCTAGTGTATGAGAAAGCAGGAATCCAGCACCCCATTTATTACGCGAACAAGGCCTTATTAGAGGCTGAGCAACGTTACCTACCACTAGAGAATCTCATCTTTGCACTTGTAGTAGCTTCAAGGAAGTTGAAGAACTACTTTGAAGCTCACACCGTCATCGTCCTTACATCGCATCCCCTTAAAGTAATCGGGAGGAAAGCGGATTTGTCGGGCAGACTGAATAAATGGTCAGTCAAGCTCAAATGATCTGACATCCAATTTCAACCAAGGAATGCAATCAAGGGACAAGTCCTTGCTGATTTTATAGCGGAATTCACAGGCGAGCATCCTCTAGATGAACTTCAACCCATGAAGCAAAGAGAGAACCACGCAACAGAGGGAGTTTGGCAACTATTTGTTGATGGAGGCTCCAACTCAAAGGGGGCAGGAGTGGGCATTGTGCTTGTTACTCCAGAAGATACAAACCTCGAACAGGGAATCAGACTTGGATTTAAAACTCCAACAATGAGGCAGAGTATGAGGCTTTGATAGCCGGCCTCTAGAAGGCACACACTTTAGGGGAGAAGAAGTTACAGGTGTTCGGTGACTCACAATTAGTCTCCAATTAGATAAGTGGGGACTATAACACAAAAGATGAGAGAATGGCAGCCTACCTCGCCTTATCAAAGTGGCTAATGGCCAACTTCAAGGAAGTCAGTGTCCAGTAATTTCCCAGTGGACAAAATAGCCATGTTGACGCCCTGACAGATCTGAGTTTGGCAATCAATTCTGACCTAAAAAGAACGATCCCCATCGACTTCCTCGCTCATTAGATCATCAACTAGAGCGATGAGATGACGGGCCTGGAGCAAAGGCTCCAGATTGAGTCAGCACCCAGTTGGATGGATCCTTTAAGGGAATATTTAAAGGACGGCGCACTTCCAAGCGATAGGAAAACCGCTCATCAGATAAGAGTCAAAGTAGCTCTCTTTCACTTATCTCCTGAGGGTAAGATGTATAAGAGATTGTTCTCCGGCCCTTGCCCATAATGTGTTCACCCGAGGCATGTCGAGAAAATTCTGCACGACCTTCACAAAGGAATTTGTGGAAGCCATATTGGAGGAAGATCACTGGCCTTTGGAGCTATGAAGGAAGGCTACTGGTGGCCATATATGCAAATAGATTCGGCAGTGTACGCTCGCAAATGCAAAAAATGTCAACTACATGCTCCTATGGTTCACCAACCCCTAGCCTTTCACCTAATGGGGAATGGACATCGTAGGACCGCTTCCTACAGCCGTCGGCAACCTCAAGTATCTATTGGTCGCAACGGATTACTTCACCAAATTGATCAAGGCAGAACCACTGGCAAACATCTGAGATGCAGATATGATGAGATTCATATGGAAAAATATAATTACCCATTTTGGAATCCGCAGAACCATCATCACTGACAACGGAACACAATTCGAGAGTTACCATTTCCATAACTTCTACAATGAACACGGGATCAGGCACTATTTTAGCTCGGTGGTGTATCCTCAGAGCAACGATCAATCCGAAGCTTCCAACAAAATGGTGATCGATGGGTTAAAGAAACGAATAGAGCGAGCCAAAGGTGCATGGGCGAACGAACTACCGCATATTCTGTGGGCTTACCGCACTACACCACGTCGAGCAACGGGAGAAACCCCATTGTCACTAACTTATGTAATGGAAGCGATCATCCCATTGGAGGTAGTCCTACCAACTATAAGGTCCACCCTTGTTGACCAGGGATAGAATGATGCAGCATTGCTCATTGAACTCGACCTAGTCGACGAAAGCAGAGAACTTGCCTTAGTGAAGCTAGCAAACTATTAGCAACAGCTCACCAAACACTATAACAAGAAGGTCAATCCAAGGGCATTCTGAGTTGGAGACTATGTCCTAAGGAAAGTCCTTGGCAGCGCAGAAAAATCATCAGACTGCAAGTTGGGGCCAAACTGGGAAGGACCATTCAAGATAAGAAGAGATGATCTGTAAGGATCATATCACTTAGAAGCGCTGGAGGGCAGAGAGATACCCCGAGCATGGAATGCAGCCAATCTTAAGAGATTCTATTTCTAATTTTTCTTTCATGTTTTACCAGATTTATGAAACTGGCAGCTCATTTACTTGTGATTAATAAAAGTTGTTTGGCAGTTGCATTCTATGAGGTTTCAGTTAACTAATATATGAACTTTATAACTTGCACACCCTTTCTAAGTGACAGGCACACTACTTAGTACATGATAGCAGGGAAAACACCCTCCTCGGGTTTTCGTTATAAAGCGTGAACAACCTCTTAGCATTGCCCCTGGACATATATGAAGCCCTTAGGCAATTCGTCCAAGTCCAATTGGTCGCCAAATAATGTTTGGTTAATAAAACCCTGATCGGATGGAGCATCCAACACCAGGTGTGTCCTCGTCAATTGCCACACTTAGGTCTAATGGAGTGTGATGACAAAACCTAAAAGGTAAAGTAAGGAAGAATGGTATCTCATAAGCATACTGGAGTGGAGGGACACTGAATCAACAATGAAAACTTACCAATCTAGTCGGCCACGAGAGGACCAAGATTATTAAGTGAAGAATAAATGATGTATTTGTTTAGTCGGCATGTTCTCCCAAAACATAAATTTTATATTACTTCATTACATTTACAACAAGAACGTACAACCCATGTTTAATCGGCGAGATCGCCTAAAATATCAATATTATATTACTTCATTACATATGAATACAGAGTTACAACTGGTAAAATCTTAATGAGGCTGAGGCCTCTGAATAAAATAATCAGCAACTTATGCTCTTCGATCGTCATTCGGATGAGGAGCTAATTCCTCCTCGACCTCATTCGCATCTGACTCCAATAGCTGCCGAGGGATGGCATCGATAGGGATACACTGATCATCCCTCCTGAAGGGGTTAGGCCTTAAAGTGGAAGGAGAGATATCATGACGATACTAGAGTATTGAGTTCCTTGGAACGTGCAGCTCCCTTAGGGCACTCAACCATCCCCTGAAAAAGGCAAGCTCTTCAAACTCGGTCAGCCTCGTCGGAGCATTCACCCAACCTTGGTCGTAACCATCAGCCCATACTCACTGAGGTCCTCTCTTAAACAGATGCCTTAGTCGTGTGACATCCCTTTGAAGCCCAGCAGCAATCACTTATGCTCGATGGACATCTTCACGGAGCTCATCCATTCCCCTAGCTGGGCTTCTTATGTTTTTACCAGCTCGCATAACAGCCGATGGGGTATAACCTTGCAGCACCGAAGGAACATCGCTTGGCCCTGTGCTAGCTCGTGATGAGGAGGAACCCATTAAAACACGAGGCGCAGTGCTTGGCGCATGCTCCCTGAGGTGCAACACTTCCCTCCTCAAGGACTCATTTTCCTGTTACAAAACTTATCGAACATGGTTAATCTCAGTATCATCGAGGAGTCTTGCTCTCAGAGTATTCAATTCCTATTGAACAGAAGCTCCAACTTCTTCCATCTCCTGAAGACTATCTTTCAGTTTAACAATGAGATCAATCTGCTCTATGAAACGCTTATTCCTCAATCGCAGTGATTTGCAAATTCTTACAAAGGTATGCCAAACTTTAGGACTCATATCAGGACCTAACATTCTTCCCAGTTGAGAAGTGGCTGATATATATTTATCTACATCAATCGACTGCAGGCCATAAAAGAGCAATAAAGGATAAAATGAATCAGTACACTGAGGGAAACATTCTTTTCATTTCATTCATATAGAAAGGATCAGAGTACATTCAGAATCAGAAAGGAACATTATAA
The DNA here is from genome assembly GCA_949130495.1 of Sambucus nigra. Taxonomy (NCBI): domain Eukaryota; kingdom Viridiplantae; phylum Streptophyta; class Magnoliopsida; order Dipsacales; family Adoxaceae; genus Sambucus; species Sambucus nigra. The sequence continues at coordinate 260,468,950 of OX422212.1, forward strand.
ATAAAAATACAAAAGCAACCATAAGTGTTGATTAGATGGCAACCTCGGTTTGTTCAGAAGAAGCTGGCTACTTCCCCTTATCAACAGCAGTAGGACCATCTCCCTCAGTAAGGACAGCTTTTGTCGCTCGAGCGGGAAGGGCATCAATAGGAATTAACTGGGAAGCAAGGTTAACACCTTCGACGTATGGGGCAGGAGCTTCATCTATGACAGGTTTTGAGCCGGGATCATGTTCATCAAATAAGGGGGAAGTAACATCCACCCCGGCAGCTAAGATGGCCTTGTTCCAGCCCTTCTTGAAATTTAGATGACTGATGTAGCCTATCTGAACCTCAGCATCTTTATATGCGGAAGCCCACCCGGAATTATATGAATCTTCCTTACTGGTGGATGCCTCGGACTCCTTCTCCTTCATCTTCTCCACCAGCACCTTATTCTCCTCCACTACCGTTAGCTTGCTCGAGCAGACCAAATCATAGGCTTTCCACAGTTCATTCAGTTCTTTGACCGCTGCCTCCCTCGCTTGATTGGATTTAATAAGGGACAGATCAGAAGACGTCCGAGCAGCATTAGCAGCCTTCAAGATGGACTCGAGCTCAATACTCTTCACTTTCAAAGTAGCGTTCTGCTTCTCCAGCTCACCATTCTTATTCACCAGCTCTTCGCGAGAGCGATAGATCATGATAAAGTCAGTCACGAACTGCAAGTAAAAGGAGACATTAGAAGAAAGAAACAACAGAATTTCATAAGCATTAGAAAAGATAAAGAGATTTACCAAGGTTATCCTCTGACTCGCTTGCAAGGCTAGTTGGTCAGTCCCCATTGCCCTTTGGTAACCAGCAGGAAGGACTGCTCTCTTGAGAAGCTCAGGGGCCAGTTGAGGAGAAATGGCAACCGAGACCCCCTCTGAAAACGCAGACATAGGCACTAAGTCCTGCCCAGCCTTTATCCTCACTTCCATTCTCATCCTCTCCTCCTCACTCTCCTTATCCTTCTCTACCCTCTTCCTCTCCTCAGCCTTCTTTTTTTCTTCAGTCTTTTTCCTCTCCTCTTCCTCTCTCTCTCTCTCTCAACTGCTCTTCTTCTTTTCTTTTCTTCTCCTGCTCCTGAGCAGCAAACAGAGAACCAGTGACAATAGCCCCACTGCTAGATTTCTGCTTCTTCTACCTCTGAGTGAGAAGCACATCATCATCATCATCATCACGGATCAAGTTTCTCCTTGGGGGAACCATTTCCTCGCTAGAACTGCTAGATGTACTTAAAGACTCTTCGGCTTCAGAAACCTCTTCTGAGCTGGAATAACTGTCACTACTGGAGATCTCATCACCAGAACCGCCTTCAGCACCTCCTCTGATATCACTCTTAGAGTTGTTTTCTTCCTCGTTCAACTGAATGGGATCGGCAGCATCTTTTTCAGAAGTATCTCAGTAAGGAATGCTATCCACAGGCCTCATAATGAAACTGGACCCGATGTTCTTATACTAAAGTAGGAAAGCAGCAAATCGGGGATGTTCACCATTAGCCAAAGATTACCTAATATTCCAAGCTTTAATCAGCTCGGTAACTCGAACCTAGCTAAGGGCAGGTTCCAAGTTCTTTGTCCTCGCTGAAAAGAAAATAGGAAAGTGTCAAAAAATACCCATTAATAAGGAGATCGAAAGAGCAGAGCGAAGACTACCTATGTACTCTTCCCCATAAAAGGGAACAGTGAATTTATCAGACCTCGCTCCCTCAATGTGGGGGGAGAACTGCCAATTCATAGCAAGAAAGCCATCTTTCCAGTAGTCCTTATGGGAATTACATCAATTTACTACCAATACCCTATCAGGACTCCTGGCCTTGAGGTAAAGAAGATTAGAGGTAGTTCGAGAGAAGGAATAACAAAAACAAACTTCAGCGAGTCCTAATTTAGTGCCATAAAGTTGATTTATTCTATGGACACCATTGATTATCTTCCAAACGTTGGGAGAACACTGTGCAGGGACAATGTTGAAATAACCAAATTAATGCAGGAATAAATTATTTGGAGGGAAAGTAAGCCCCCTTGAGAAAGCAACAGGACATGAATCCAATGAGGGCCCTCTATCTCTCTAACATTCTTAGGGAGAGAGGAGCACTCAATCTCTACCCATTCTGGGATATTATAAAACTTACGGAACTCAGACACTGATCTATTACCTATCTTTGACATTTGTAAACCCTAAATCGCAAATTCAGAGAAAACTCAACAGAGAAAGCACAAAGAGAGAGCAAAGAGGACTTACGAGATGAAAGTTTGACTTGGACGATGCAAGATCACAAGCCTAGATGATGAGGGAAATTGAAAGTGAAGAAAATATAGGCATGGAGAAGAGAACACAACAACTAAAACTCGTAAAAGATGACGGAACACTAAGAAGTTTGAAATGACAACTATGGAATGTTTCTCTAAATAACTTTTAAATTCTCCCAATCATCGCGCACAGGACACGAAGCAACTGTCGCCTAAATCAGTTCTCGACTTTGGGAAGAGTTACACAATTTACAAAATATCCATTATGGCATATCATTTAAATTTATTGAGCCCAAACTGTGTCCCAATAACTTTAGGGGCAACTGTGGGTACCCGAATTTGCCATCATGGGCGTAGACGAGTGGCCTAATAAAAACGACCCAAAGTCCGGACCCCTCGCACCTTAACTAAATTCCTTTATGACTTAGTCTTATCCTAGGATCTCATTTAGAGATATTCCAGGAGAAGAAAATGGACGTGGGGGAGTCCAACACCCCCACTCCCCAAAGATAAACATGTATATAATAAACCCGAAGCCTGGGGCAAGAGGCACGCACTATATTCTCTGTAAACACTCCCCGGAGTACATAGAAATAATACTGACTGCACCACCATGGACGTAGGCATTCTTGTTGAACCACATACATACTGTGTTGTGGGATTGGCATTTTATGTTCTTTATTCTCCCTGGTGATTGTGCTTTTCTCATTTATTTGTGTTGAATATAATTGTCACCACAATATCATACATATATATATATATATATATATATATATATATATATATATATATATATATAATGTAACAACTCTCGTATATATAGTATATATCACTTCTCAGTATATACATATGGCTATAATTTCAAAACTCATATAGCGATAGCTAATAACTCCGAATGTTACCACTCAGAATACCATTTAAGTATTCATACACTTACGATACTAATCCCAAAAGTATTCTCTCACTTGATATATAACTTGTACCTCAATCACTGTTAGGTATTTATATACTCACCGAGTTTACCAATTCGTAATAATTCAATAAGTATACCCTAAACCTATTAAAGTCCCATAGGTATCGCGCCTCTTATAATGACCGTCGTCAATAGACGTATCGAGTAATCGCTAAAGCATATTAGCCCCTATCCTCAATTTACATCCTATTCACATACTAGGGTTTTATTACAAACATATAGGAATATATTTATAGGTATAATCTCCCACCAAAATAATTTCTCGAGTGTTAGTCATACCGATTACCTTTAAATTAGGAAACTGATTAGGCATAGATTCTTCACATTTAACCCCTTAATTTCAATATTTTTATGATCCCGTGCATTGTAAATAGCTTATATTTATCTTATATTTATGCAAATAACCCTTTTTGGCAAGTATTTTGTATTTTGTGTATCTCTTATGTGTTTAACAGGTATTTCATGCAAATTAGTGCGAAAGAGAATGCAAAACAGTGAAAGAAAGCAAGAAATGGGGAGTTTAAGGGAATTCTCATAATTTTACAGACATATTCTGAAGGTGAGGAAACTATATAGTTTAATAGATCTAAATTATAAGAACAGGTGAAGAAACGGCAGTCAAATCGAAGCTCTGGATGAAAAGATATGGAAAGTCAACGTTGAAATTAATTCTGGAAGATGAAGAGTTTCAACTCTTGAAATTTCTTGTATAATTCCTTTTTATTAGTTGTAAAATGTGGAGAGGCATTGAAAAAGTCATATTTGGGTATTATAAAAAGTCAAGCCCTAGAGTAATGAAGAGATCAAGAGAGAGGGTTCCTTTTGGCATATAATTTCGTTTTTTATTTGGATTTAGAAACCTTAGTTTGTAAGTTGAACAAGTGCTATTCAAGATTCAAGTCTCAAGTTCAGATTTCCTACTTGTATTCAAGTATTTATAATTTCTACTTTCCATGTTTGTCATATTGTAAGTTTAAATTGCTCTTGTAGTTTAATTTTGTTTCTTAATTCAAGTTTCTTTTCAATGCATAATAGACCGATGATTTCTTACACATTTAGAATTTTGTTTTCATTTAATAAAATCATGTCTAGATAAGTTTTTTTAGGGTTGGGATGCATGAACCCATCCCAATGTAAATTACATATGTAGAAAATAGAATTTAAATTAAAATTTTAAAAGAGTCATGAAAGATAATTATATAATCATTATAGGTCTTTTAATCTCTCTTTCCCTAGGTACTTGGGATGCTTAAGAATATAATGTGTGTAAAATTGCTTAGCAGCGCTTTATATTTCCCTTTGATTTCATATGATGTGGGATTGAACCTCATATATGTAATTCTTAGGATCTATAAAGACTGGATTCATTAAAACTTCTAATTTATAATTTTAGTATTCTTCTAAGTAATTACTAGGGTTTGGGGGATTGTATTCCCAACCTGTTTTCCCTTCATTCTTATTAAGTAATTCTTAGTTAGTTAATTTTTCTCACATATTTATTGCAGTAGTTTAATTTATTGTGTATTTAGTTAATTAGTTATTTCCCATCTCAATCATTTTTTTGTTTCTTTTTAGAGTCAAGTTAGGGTTAATAGTCTTACCTTTGTTGTCATGTTCACTCCTCCTAATTCCCTGAGGATTCGATACCCAGACTAGCCACTATACTCCACAAGATTGTAGTTAAAGTTTAGGTTTTTGTATTGCGGTTGGAAGCCGATAACAATGATTAGCGTATTACACGGACGCTCGATTTCCACCTCAATCAGAAACCCTTGGATTTCACCTTTAATTAACCTAAAGGATACCCTCAGTAAAATATTATTTTAGAGTTCCTTTCCCTACATTTAGGAACCCTAGTTATTTAACTCCTTAATTCCTCTAGGTCACAACCATCCATAATACCCTAATTAGGAAGGCCCTTAAGTTTTAAATCCAAGGAGAAAAGGAATAAAAATCCAATTCTTGTGAAGAAAATAGAGTGCCGGTGGACCGGCCCCTGACCCCCGGTCGATTGAGGGTTGGGATTTTGCCATGCGATGAAATCAGTAGGCCCTTTTCCCTTTACCCGGTCGACAAGCCATAGGGGCGCGGTCGACCGGTCATACCAGTTAGGTCAGCCCTTTCCGTTTTTGGACGAAATCCGAAATTCCAAACACCCAATATATCAACCCAAACTCCATTCTTATGGTTTCTAATCTCAGCCAACAACACTACAATCATCTACAATCATCTAAACATTGATTTCTAACCAACACATCAATTAGTTCGGGGATTAAACCAATTTCTTAGATTTAAGCCCAAATATCCTTAAAGTCCTAGTTTTACCATTTCCCCCATTTCAATTCATTTTTACCCTCCATTGTCTTGGGTTTAACACTAGAAATCATTAAGAGTTTACACTACATCAATCTGTAAACTCATACACAAACTACCCAAATTTATTTTTAAGGGTTCTAACGCAAAATTATATAGTTTACAAACTATAATATGAGATATATACACTAAATGAAATAAAAAAAAAGTAAACACTTTACTCGAGGATAAAATCCGACAAGCTCGAATCGAATCCCGCGGAGTTTGGACGGAATCTCCCTTTCCTCTCATCTTTTCTCCTTTTCCTTTCTTTCTCTCTTTTTCTTTCTTTCTTTATCCCTTTCTTGTGCCTTTATACGGGATAGATAAGGTCTTGTCCCTTATTAACCCACAAATGACTTGTTTACTAAATGACGATTCCCTACTAGTCCAAAAATTCTCGAAATCCAAATACTACCCCCAGATACTCTATTCTGACTATCTCGACCATTCTGAAACCAATCGCGCACTCGAAATCTACCTCTGAGTCACTTAACCACAATTTATTAATTAAACCCAACACAACTTAATATGGGTTTTCCAATTAAAATATTATCCTTTTTCGCTTTACTAAATTGCGACATATAATAAAATACTCTGACTCATTCACTTAATCCCAAAAGCAAATATAACACACATCAAAAATCATCTAAACCTCATAAATCCAAAACTTATTATTCACGATAATTCCTAAAATTTCCTAATTACACATCCTTATGAAATTTAATTGTTCATAAACGTGAGGGTATTATAGTTTTGAGGGAAAACGGGTCGTTCATCCACATCGTAAGTCAAAATCGCGCCCGGGCATACCGTTGAAAAGGAGTTTCAGTGCCCGTTAAAGATTCATTCATTTCGATCGAGCTGAAGAGTTTGACTTTTGGTCAAACGGAGCCTGGGAGCGCCCGATGGCCTCTAGTTTAGTACTCGGAGTATGACCTAGGTTCGTAGTGATGCAGGGGGTGCTAGGGACCTAAGGAGAGATTAAGGGGTGCTAATATGGAGTGTCTACAACATGACCAAGGAACTTTACCTCCTCCATACAGAATTCACACTTAATGAATTTGGCATATAATTAGTTCTCCCTGAGCACTTGCAACGTCATGCGAAGGTGCTCGTCGTGGTTTAAATCTGAAGATGAATAAACCAATATGTCATCCATAAAGAACACTACAAATCGGTCTAAATAGGGGTTATAAATGCGGTTTATAAAATCTATAAACGTTGATAGAGAATTAGTAAAATTAAATGGCATCATTAGAAATTCATAATGCCTATAAAGAGTACAAAACGTTGTCTAAGGAATATCCTACTCCCTGGCGTGCAACTAATGGTATTCGAACCATCTTTAAAAAATTGCCTACCCCACGCAACTGGTCAAACAAATCGTCAGGATGAGGCATAGGGTATTTACTCTTTACTATTACCCAATTTAACTTCTTGTAATCAGTATAGAGTCTCAAGATGTTATCCTTTTTCTTAGCAAAGAGGATCAGGGATTCCCAGGAGGACATACTAGGGAGAATGAATCCCTTGCTAGTGAACTCCTCTAACTGAACCCTTAGCTCCTATAGTTCAATTAGAGCCATCATGTTAGGTGGTATAGATATAGGCAAGATGCCTTTATGTACCTCTATGGTAAAATCCACCTCCTTGTGTAGAGGTAAACCAGGAAGATCATCCCAAGAATACTATAACATATCATTCGACTCATCTTGATCCACCATACTTCTTAACCAACCAAAGGACCATTTCTGTTCTCACATGGTAGAGAACTTGCAAGGATAATTAGTATCCTGCTCGCTACTAAAATAATGGTGAGACCCATTTGGAAGGGATACTAAGACACAATGTCGATGGCATTCTATGGTAGCATCGAAACATGATAGACAGTCTAGATCGAGGATCATATCAAACCCATCCATTTCCATAAAAATTAAGTCATACTCCAAAACATAGTCCTCAACCATAACCACGCAACTATGACAGACCCTATCGAGAACTATACCACCACTAACCAAAAGTGTTATAAAGATAAAAGTATGAAATCAATCAACATCTAAGCCCAAATATAATGCTATGTAGATCGAAATAAATGAATGTGATGCACTTGAATTAAATAGTGACTTAACCCATATAATGAACAAACTAATCATACCTTCCATCTCGGATGGATCGCTGAAGGTGAAGTAAATTATGACGTGTCATAGGCTCGTTCCAGGTTAAAACTATTGCTCTCGACACTGGGCACTTGACTTGGCCCATGACTACACTGCCCCTAATTCGGATATGATCCTTCCATGCTATGCCTTATGGGATGATGATAGCCTAAGAATAACTGCTATTACTGTTGAATGGGACCCGTGTAACGAAGACTCTATCCTGGAACATAATTGATATTCTACTGACTGCTCTATTGATTACTCGAATCTCTCCGTTAGCAATCTCTCTTAAAATGATATGGGTACGCACAAGAAAAATAAGTCCTCTCCATGGGCATTATAGGACCCTGATTACTGGTGCACTGGGCGGATGAAGAACTAACCCCCATATTGGTCTTTATGTTCACAAAATAATCCTGGAGCCCCTCTCCCGAACATCTTATGACTGCTGCTCTAGGACCCACTGGGCTCCCTCTTCTTTTCACTAATGGAATTTTTATCCTCATCATCTAAATCTAACCTGATAGACTTATTCACTAATGACCTGAAGTTTGGGAGATCCATACCTTCTAGGATTCGCTAAATATCCATCTTAAGGCCTTTGATAAACAATCTCATATTCTTAGACTCGTCTCTCTGTACAACATCCACATGCTTACACAAGCTTTCAAATTTAACCAGGTACTCATTTATGGAAGTATTCCTCTGTATCAGAAGAAAGAATTCATACTTCTTGGCATACTTGAATGCCTGAGGAAAGTACCTATCAAGGAAGGAAACTCTGAATCTACCCGAGTCTATGGTCTTTGTTGTACTCACGGAGGAGGCGCTCCACCAGCGTTGACCCTGATTTGTAAACTGGAATTTATCTATCTTCAATTTTTACTCACCTGGCATGTCAATAATCTACATGGCTCGAGTGACTTCATTGAGACACTCCTCTATAGCATTGGGCCCATCTGCCCCATTAAATGTGGGTGGGTGTAGCATTTTGAACTCCTTCGGGATGGAGGCGGAGGTAGTACTCTCAACCGTTCCACTGCAATTGTTCCTTTGTTATTACAAAAGGGAATCTAAAATCTAGCGCTCGTTTTTCCCCATGCGTCAATGATATTTATTACCCGACCCACTAGCCACATCCCGATGCAGAGGAATCTATAAAAGATAGGAGAGATTAATACACAGTGATAGGAATCGAAAGAGATAGCGGAAAAGATTTACATAAAGAGTAATTAAAGCATTAACTATGTGGAAACATATAAGGAAAGCATACTAAGAAAGCATAAACACTCTATCACACCTGAGAATCCTATTGCTCTGATACCATTTGTAATGCCCGAACTTGGGTTTGGGTCACCGTTAGGTCAACTCGAACCGAATCAAGGAGTTAAAAGGGGAGAGAGGAAGTCCAACTTTATTATTTAAGGGAAACCCATTAATTTATCCATTTAGAGACTAAATTACCTATTTTAATTTGAGAAATGAAGTGATCACTTTAAGTGATTAAGTTAATTTACAAGGTTTATTTATGAAAATCCGATTTAATCCACAATAATAATTAAATAGGAAATAAACCATAATCACCCCTGTATTATTACAGCACACGGCAATAGGACGAAATAAAATGTTTAAGTGTCCCAATTTCTAATGTTTAAAAAGATAATTTAAATGAAATTATAGATCCACTAACAATATTGACTACCCTCTAAGGTCTTATCCGCATCCTTCCCGACATCCCTACTCAATGTACATGGGGTGGCGGTTGAGTTTTTTATACAAAAAGCAGGGGTGAACGAAAGCTTAGCATGGTGGCTAATACTAAGCTATACATTTTCTACCAAAATACCATACATATAACATGTATTTTAACAATTCCAAAAACGTTTAACAATTTATCTAGTATTAACGTAACTACCATGCAATGCACCCGAGTAATGTGCTCATACTCACACTTAACCATTTTATACCACCCTTTTTCGGGTCTAGAGACTAATTAACCATATTTTATTACTCAGTCTCTATTTTATCCCATCTCATTAGGTTGTCTTATTTAAATTTTTTAGCATAACCATAATCATTTCCGTTTTCATTATATTTTCTCCAAATCTTCCAATATTCACATACTTTAACGAGCTCCACACCACCAGCTATGCTGCCATCTGCTTTCGTCAGTGATTTTGGGTCTTTCATCCAAGGGCTTCAGGCCCTTCTTAATTATTCTCGGTATCATCTGAGTCCATATTAATGTGTTTTAACATTTTTACTAATGTCCACATTATTTCATCATATTACCGTTTATATCATTTCTACGGTTTATATCACCATTTCATCTTATTAACATGCCATTTTGTCAACTCTATCCACTTTTTTATAAAAATTGACTAATAAGGTCTAACAAGGAAGTTCGACCACATGAACCCTTAATTTTATCAATGTTACCATTTTACCCTTTCTTCATTATATCTTTGTGAAAAACATATTTAAATCATTATGTCATTAAAATTGACTTTTTGTTTTAAAACCATCCTTTTATGATTTTCTCTTCAAAAATCATGCTTCATCATTTTATGTTTCACTATATAAAGTAGATTTAATTATTTGAAGACCATTTTAGCAAAATGTCTACTTCCTTGCTCTATTATAACATATAACCTCAAATATTGTTTTTCTTTGTTCTTAATAATATTTATAACAAAATATTAGAGATTTTTTACACGCTTTATTATGTTCTCATAAAACCCATTTCAACATAGCTTATCAAGTCTAAAATGTCTTCTACTAATATAATACATGTTTTAACAATGTTAGGCAGGATTTCTAGCTCCTAGAAACCCTTAAATATGAAACGAAACATGGTCTTAACACGGGCTTACATTTTTCATTATTTCTCTCCATATTTCAAGATTAAAATGTAATTTATTCATTAAAAATCCATTTAGGTTTGGTCTAATTTAGAACTCCCTTTATGCAAGACTTGATCATACAAAAAAATATCTTCATTTTTTTCATTAAATCATATCTAGCATGCATCCTACATATTTTTCATAGCCTAAAACCTTGAAAACATAGAGGGATAAAAATCATACCTTAAGGTTTGAAGAGGAGAACAAAGAAGAAGATGACGATGGAAGCCTTAGACTCCAAAATACTCCAGAAGGTTTTCAAAATACCCAAAAGCTTTCTTAATTTCTCCTATTAGACCCACTCAACTTAATTTCTACCATAGCAAAGTTTTAAAGGAGTAATAAATCTTGTAAATGGGATGGAAATGATGTGTGATTGTGTAGGTATGGTGTACTATGGTGGAAATAATTTGAGGGAGAAGAAGCAGTCTTGAAACTAGAGAGAGCAAAGCTATGGCTGATATAAAAAATGGTGGAAGAACTTACCTCCTTCTCTCTCTTAAATAACCCACAAACCCTAAAAAATTCTTTTACCCTAGGGTTTCCCCATGCCGAACACGTTTTATTTTATCTGTTACACCAGAGGTTGACACTTAATAGGTCCAATGGCCCATGCATTGATAACACATTAAAATATACAGATTTTTAAATTCACCTCTGGTCATTCGAATGACTCGTTTGACTGAGATCCCTGTTCGTTCAAATGATAATTAACGAGGTACTAACGAGGCTAAAATCTAGGGTTAAATGGGATGTGAGAAATACCTCATTCGAATAGGTAAATCTCCTTCATTTGAATGATGGTGCACTCGCGCGAACATGGATTTCCAACAAGATTCCAAAGAGCGAGGAAAATACACCATTTTCTTAGTTGTTAGAAGTCATTTGATCCTCGTTAGAATGGCATCAAAAGCTACCATTCAAATTTTAAGCCATAAAAACTCCAATTTGATATGAACAAAGGATGAAATGATGGTTCAATTTCGATATTCATCCATAAATACAAATTTACACGATAAGAGATAAACTCTCAAGCACGGGTGTTACAGGAAGTCTATGTGTTAAAACCCAAGGATTTTGAGGATCCCAAATTCCCAACACATGTTTACTGCCTCAAAATGGCTTTGTATCGGCTTATACAGTCTACTAGAGCTTGGTATGAAAGACTTACCTCATGTCTTATGGGAAAAGGCTTCAAAAATTGGAAATGTGGACAAGACCTTATTTTTAAGATCTTGTATTAAGGAAGTTGTGGTAGCCAACGTATATCTCAGTAATATTATTGTTGTCCCCATAAATGAAGATCATGCTCAAGACTTTACTTTATAGATACAAAAAGAATTTGAGCATGGTTGGGTAACTCACTTTCTTTCTTGGTCTCCAAGTCGGACAAATGGGTAGTGAAATTTTTATTTCGCTATATAAATATGCAAAGGACCTTATGAAGAAATTTGACCTAGAATCTTCTAAACCTAAATATACTCCGTGTGTGCATCTGTTAAGCTTGGAAAGGATGCTGATAGGAAGAATGTCGATGAAATGCTTTATCGTAGCATGATAGGTAGTTTGTTGTTCCTCTTGGCTAGTCATCTCAACATATCTTTTATTGTAGGATTTTGTGCTCACTAGCAATCTTGTCCCCAGGAGTCCCACTTAAAAGCCATTAAACGTATTATCAAGTATGTTTGTGGGACCACATGCTTTTGTATTTAGTATTCTAGGAATACCAATACATCCTTGTCGCCTTATTCGGATGAAGATTGGGTTGGAGATATTGATGAAATGAGGAGTAAACCAGGTGGATGCTTTCATCTAGGAATCTCCTTAGATCTTGACATGCCAAGAAATAAAAGTGTGCATCACTTTTCACTGATGAAGTAATATATATTGCGATGGGATGTTGTTGTGATCAACTCCTTTGGATGGAAAAAATATTGGATAATTACATTATTGATCAATATTGCCTGATAATATATTGTGACAATACTAGTTCTATCGATATATTAAAAATTTCCATCCAATATTCTAGAACAAAGCATATAGACATTCGACATCATTTTATTAAAGAACTTTTTGAAGAAAATGTTGTGTCGTTAAGCTATGTTTCTACCTATAATACCTCGTATTTTTATGCATATTATGAAATTATAAAAACTTATAGAAATTAATTATTGTGTGCTTGGCGTGACCCGAGATGTCACTGTTTACACTTTTTTGTATTATTTCATTCGAATTTGAAATAAGACATTACATATATTAATTCATTAATTGAATTAGTTATTTTTTACTCGTATTTGGTGAATATTAAATGTATGAGTTCTTATACATTTGAGTTTACATAATTTGGTAGTCAGCTTTTAGGACTCGTAGAATGTTCGTTTATGACTAAAAATAGTGGGTTTTAGGTCTACTGCGTTAGTACATGGCCTAGGGAGTGTTTGAGCCATTTAGAGGTGTTTTGGGGCTAATTTAGACGAGGTTTATTTTGTGCCCAAGCTTTATTTCAGGATTAAGAGTCTTAGGGGGGTCACTAGGGATTCATTAAACTCATTCACAAGTTATGGAGGCAACATAAGGCTAAAGATCATGAGGTTTAAACGGGGAGGAAAGACTTGGAGATTTCGGGGTGTGATTTCTCAATCCACCAAGAGATAAGTTTTATTAATTGTTTTATTATAATTTTATTTGTTATATTGTATTCTTATCCCTTGTAATCTAAACTATTAAGAATTGGTTTTGATTAATTAACTTAATTGGGTTTTTTTGGTTAAATGTCCATTAAGCCTATTACTGAAATTGAGATAAAATTCATATGACTTGAGGTTATAATCAATGTAATATTGTTATAAGTACATTTAATAATCAAAAGTATAGAAAGCCCCTTATAAATACCTTTAATTGGATTATAATCAAATATTTTGGTTTAAATTGACAAAACTAGGGTTCTTGTGACAAAGTTGGAAATTGACCCTTTTATTCTTTTGTTCTTGGATGAAAAATTTGGATTTTGTTTTGGGGGGATGATATACCAATTATATTTTAAGGGGAGGGTTATAATGAGTTTAAAGTCTTATAGCTTGAGTGGATTTTGAGTTGGGCCACCATTTTATGCATTTGGGGAACCTTCAATTATGCCTAGATACGAATCAAATCTTCCTATTGGTGAACAAATCCGGCCCATAAATTTTTTAAATATTTCAAATACAAATGCGTGGTCGCTTATTTCATATTTTTTAGACTTTTTTTGAATTTTTGGTGAGTTTTTTCCTAATACGTGTCAAGGATTGATATTTGAAAGTTTGAGAGGTTTAGGGATTAACTTTGGATGTCCAAGGTATATTAGGACTTAGTGAAACTAGGTGTATGCCATATATCCTTCTAGGATATTAGGAATTATCCTTAAACCCTATAGTGGGGGTAGTTTTATATTGATTGTCTATACATGAGTTAAGTACGTTATACGACCTAGAAGGGGAGCCTCGAGAGATTAGGCTAATGTTAGGTGCATTAGGTATATATCTATTGTGTGTATATTATAGCATGAGTTAGGATGGAAGTTTATCTAATAAGGGGACCCAATGTTTTGATCTAGACTCAGGATATACGGGATATCTAGGAATGCATATGTGAATTTTAAGGCTAAGGATGGCTTCGAGTATGATTGGTAACCCGTGGTAGAGTGTAGTATATGATTTGGATTATCTTTGTTAGGGAGGGGGATGCGTTAATAGAGTTCAGAGGTCTTGAGGATTATGTTTAACATTGTATAGGGTTGATTAGGGTTAATGTGTGTAATGCCCTTATATATTGTTATTGTTTTATGTGTGATATGGTATAATTGAATCCATATGATTTCACCAATTAGTGAGGGTTATACTTCCTTGTGTGTTTATGTGCAATGAATACCATGTGTAAGTATTCATGGGTGACCTACTAGGGACATTCCTTATTGGGATTTTACATGGACTATGTTGATACCCAAGTGATGAGATGTGATTTACCTTGGTCATTTACCCCAGACACTATGGCCTACGTATTCATTCCATGAGGGAGAATACAAAGGGGTTGTCATCACACAGTTATTGGATATACAAGTTATGATTATCGTATAATCGATGGTATGGTAGCCTATACAAATGATGTAAAAGTATAGTGATTTACCCTCTGAATGATGAGTTCTTAAGTGTGGGAAAACCTATGACAATACCTAGTATGAGCAAGCAATTTGCGAAGGCGATAGGGATATGCTTTCATTATCTACGAGCGTAAGTGTATCCCATTTGCTTGTACATGTCAGAGGTTATACCTATGTGTGGATGTTAGACTGAGATATTATTTTTCTCCCACCTTATGTGATTATGTGTTGCAATACAAGGGATATATGTATCACTTTCTATGCTATACTAGATATCTATATAGTTTTTTATAGGGATATGTACACATATACTCTTGGGACTCGGTAATTATGTTTATATATCCTAGAGACCTATATCATTGTTATGGCATGAGATAGCCGATTCCTATCATTTTTAGATCTGGGATCTTAAACGTTAGTCGTATATTAGTCACCTTACAAGATATGCTTTGGTAATAGAATACCGTTATAATGGAATAATAATTTATGAAAGAATTTAATATAATAATTATAAAGATAATGATTAAATAATTATCACGAGTCATACATGGGTTTCGTAGAGTGGCATGATATTTAAGGTTATTGGATTCGGTAACTAATAACTTAAAATCCACCTTCAAAGAGAGGAAGATGCGTAGTAAAATGGTGGACTAAATTCAATCATATAATCTTACCTAATAGGATTACTGTTAACCCCCTTGACGTTCTTACTTTCTAGATCTTATGCTAGGTTGCGGCCCTAGACTTGGGTTAATCATTGGATGAGAATCTCTAGTGACATTATTTATCACTTCTTAGGATCTTTAACTCGATCAGTGAAACTTATCTATCTCTTGAATTCGTTTCATTAATAGTGGGAAGTTGTATTTACTTATCACGAGTATTATGGTTGTACATGTGGTACTTGTATCAAAGATGATTATAATTATTTAAGATATAATTTGATTTCAGAGTTGGTGTATTTGTGTCATTTCTTGATTGGTATCATAGACAGTTTATGTTAATAACTTTTTATTATCTTTCATTTCTATTAGTTATTGAGTTTTTTTTATCGTTATGCTAATAATGTTACCAAATTTTTTTTATTCCTATAATATTTGTATAGGACTTGATCAATCTGTATATGGATTTTACGGGTTGTCACATTACCTGTGGGTACCTTGATTAACAATATCAGCCCAGATGAGTAGCTCATACCTCGATTAACCATTCTGGCCCAGATGAGTAGCCCGATTAAGTCCGGGCCAAAGCCTAAAGTTTTCTTGCATAACTAATCCAGTTATGACCCATTCAACCTATAAAATCTCTCAAGAGATATTTGAGGGATCATGGGTTAATGTGGAGGAGTTCAATACCCCCACTCTCCAAGAAATGACATGTATATATTTAACCCTCAGCCCGGGGTAAAGGGCACGATTTTGTAAACACTCCCCCAGAGTAAACATAAATAAAAATCAGAGAGCACCGCCGTGGACGTAGGCCATTTTTCTGAACATCGTATATCTTATGTTGTCTGTGACTGCTGATAACATGACTTTTTGAGTATATGTCGTTGTTGTTGAAAGCCAAGTTAGTCAAAAATCCTCAAATACCTACAAATAATAACAAACTCAAAAGTGTAGAGGTAAGTAAGGGTATCAATCCACTTCCTAGGGAGTAAGCTAGAGACAAATTCAATTGTGATTCACTTTTTATTTTCTTTTTGTGCTTTTTCACTTTTCTACTTTTTTTAAGCTTTTTCAATATTAAAACAAATGGGTGAGGTGATGTTTTAAACTAAACTAAACTAAGATGAAAATAACTAACTAGAAAGTGATTGAAATGAATAATAAAGTCTAAACTAAAATAAAAGATAAAGTGAGGTAAATAATTGTGAGAACAACCAAGGAATGGGATTACACCAAAAATTTTAGTTATTCTAATTAATTAATTTAATTATTTGAATACTCCCAAATTAATATCAAAATTACAAACCAACTCTCGTTGCAAGTGTAATTAGAATAGTAATCTTTTAGACAGTTAAGTTTAACACCCCACAACTCTAGAAACATAGATTCACACTCCTTTTAATTAATCACCCGCTTGGATCGATCAATTAGAATTTATGTCAACCTTATAAAATAAATTTAGAGTTGAAATTCAAGTGATAATACCCCACTTAAGAAACCTCTATCTATAGTTCGAATCTAAAATCGGTATTATCACTAGAATTTCGATTTTCTCTCGAAAACCATTACCCTCTCTCTAGGCGTAAATCTAAGGGTGAGGGATCAAAATTAACATTCAAAGGGACTTTTCAAGTAATTAAACTAATAAAAATAAAATAACATCAAATAAGGGTTTTACCCCACCCTTTGAAAGGGGATTTAGCCTAACATGGTATCAAACATAATAAACAAATATTCAATAGGCATATATAATAAAAGAGTAGAGAAAGAGAACAAATCTTCAACAAGTCTCCTTGAATTTGGAAATTTGAACTCTATCATCTTCCATTCAATTCAATTACTCACAATTAATTCTCAACAAATATCTAAAAAAAAGAATAAAACCAAACTATTTACAAATGGTGTTTTTCTAATTTATTTTCTAAACTAAACTCTCTCTCTAGAATTTTCTTCCTATCTCTAAGCCTTTTTTATTTGATCCTCAGCTTTTGGTCTTCAACTCTCTTTAAATACAAGGCATGGAGCATGGGGGGTTAATTTGGGTAATTGGTTTAAGTGTGCATGTGGTTTGGGTGTGTCATGTTGGTAGTGAGGTGAGGAGATAAAATCATATTTGGGGATGAAAGGTTTGGGGTCATTTTGGGGTATTGAGTTAAGTGGGTTAGTTGAGGGTATAAAGGGTAAAAGGGTTTTAATGAGTTTTGTGGCATGTGGCTTAATTGGTATTTGGCTTTGTTGGCTTATGCAGGAGAAAAGAATCATGGAAGAGAAAATGGGTCATAAATGGGAAATGGGTTTTGGCTTGGTATGAAATGGGTGTGGATTGAAGGATTCTCATACGCGGGTTGGAAGAAATGGGTTTGGGTTTGGTTGGATACCCGGTTTGGATTTGATTCCGGGTTTGGAGAAGGCGGTAGGTCGGTGGCTGGTTTTAGGTTATGTTGCCGCCGGCGGAGGTACGGTTGGGGGGTGTGGGTCGCGATCGGGGGTTGCTGCCGGAGAGGGGTGGAGGGGTGATGAAGCATGTGGCGGCTTCTGTATGGGGAAGGGGTTGTCTCCTGGGGAGAGAGAGAGGGGGTCGGAGGTGTGAGTCGACGGAAGGAGGGGTTGCGACCGGAGAAGGGGGCTGTGGGACGAGAGTGAGAGAGAGGGGCATGTTTCTTGGTGTAAGGGGTGAGTTGGGTTTGAGGTTGGAGATGGTGTTGGGTGAGATGAGAGTTTGGTTATGGGGATTAGGAGAGTGAAAAGGGTTGGTTTGTTTGGTGGGGAATATGATGATAGAAGGGATAAGGTGTGGTGGGGTGTAGGGTGGATGAGTGTGGGTAAGGGAGTGATTAGGTGTGTTCGGGTGTATGATAGTGTGGTAGTTTTAGGGTGTGTTTAAGTTATAGGGTGTGTGTGTTTAATTTGGACCTTTAAAATAAATGTAAAATAAAACTAATAAAAAAATGAAATAAAATGACTCAAACTATCTAAGAAAATAAAACTTAAGAAATAAAATAAAAATAAAAATCTAACTAACAAAATAAAAATAAAATATTAAAACTTCAGAAAATAAAATTCTAAGCTATTAAAAACTAAAATAATAAAACAAAGAAGTAAAATATGAAAAATGTAATAAAATATGTAAACAAAAATCCTAAAATATAAAATCTAATAAACTAAAAATAAACTCCTAAAACTAATCCTAATAAAACTAAAAACTAATAAAAATCAAAATAAAATAAAATTACACTAATAAAAATAAAATAGAAAATAAAAACTAGAAAATACTAAATAAATCCAAAATAAATCATAAAAATAAAAATGACTCAAACCAAAAATCTAAAAAATACTAAAAAGACACAAACTAAACACACACAGGGTTTAGGGTAGGTTTAGGCTCAGGTTAGGGTACTAGATCCATTCTAATTGCAATTGGCCTCGAAATGTTGCTTTTGACACCGCAACTGCAGTTAAGCCTGCATGATAAACATTTAAGCACATACGACCCATATTATCGAGAATTAGCAACAAAAGTACGTCTATTCGGGGTATAAATTGTACAGTTTTGGGTGCTTATCAACTGCAATTATTTTGTGTTCTTTATTTTTTCTGGTGATCGCATTTGCTTATTATTTTTTTTTTGATATTTATTGTCACCACAATTTGCATCGTCTCTGGGAAGCGATTGTTTTCCTTTAAGAAAGCATTCACCAATAAGAACCTAGAATGTCTGGTCACAACAGAAATTCCCTTCAATCAGGGGACATTCAAGAGAAACCAACCCCTCGTAGGGTTAAATCTGAAGTTCGACGCTCAAATTCTAGACCTCGCCCAGACTGGCAAGCATTAGAAGAAATTTAGGTACCATCCAGGTCCACGCAAGTCTCCAAGCTGATCAACGCCTATGAGGCTAGGCTCCAAGAGCAGGAGGATGCCACTCACAAGCAGGAGACTAAGAATTCTCGCCTCAAGAGAAGACGAGAGAAGATGGAGAGATAACTCCATCGCAACACGAGGCAACGTCACTATCGCACTCCTAGGCCTCAGAAGATTAGGTCTCGCAGCTGAGGAAGTAGCCCTAGACGTGGATCTCAAAGATTTGAGGGACACGGGTCAGATGAAGACATACCTGAGCAATAACAATCAGCTCACCATTATAAGAGCCCAGGTCGAGGAAATGATGACATACGAAATCTGGTCCGAAGAGAAATGGTCCAACACCCCACACATCGGGGTGCCAGGTCGACTAGAGAGTTAGCCAGGTGAGCTCTCAGGACCCAAATGAAATCCCCTTTCTTAAGGGAGATTGAAGAAGAAGAACCCCCAAGAAATTTGTGATTCCCTCATTCAAGATCTATGATGGAAAGACTGATCATATTGACCATGTTAGGCAGTACAGACAGGCCATGACCCGCTGCACCATAAGGATGCATTGATGTGCCGGATCTTTTCATCTATCTTGCATGACGTAGCTCAAAAGTTGGGTGACACCCCGACTAATTAAATACCGGGTAGCTACTCCTTTATTAAATTAATACAAAATGCCAAGTTGGTTCACTTAATAGCATCACTATCGAAAACATTTTAATGATTACTAACCACCTAGTATTTAAAAAGTAAGATGTCAAATTTTAAATTAAGTCTGATTAACATGCAATAAAAAAAATTATGAAAGAATAACATAACCATACACCATAAAGTCTCAACGAAGTAACCAACAAACATTAATGAGTCCAGAGGAAAAACTCCTCACAACAATCCCAAAACTCAAATGAACAAAATAGTGTATCATGAATTTATTACATGCCAAGAATCTGAATAACTGAAATATGAAATGTCTCTAATAGAAATGGGCGACATGCACTACAAATGATGGAACTGAATATGGAGTCAAAACCAAAGGAAGCATCTACTAGCAAGGCCCTGTAACTTCCACAACAGCTACAGCTCGTCACCTGAATGGAAATCCTATGCATGGTGTCCTTGTGGCTGGGAACCTAAAAGGTTTTTACAAAAATAGATTTGAAAGCAAACGGGTCAGAGCCCGAAAGTGGAGAGTATTTTAAAAACAGGAAGTGCTTTAATAACATTAAAACAATGAATGCAAAATACATGTTAGGACGTGCACTCACATGAAATACTCACCTCTCGACTAATTGTGCACTCCTAACGTACCGTACCCATCTAAGCGATATTCGTAACTAACTAAACCGTCAAAAGTTCTAACCTTTCTACTCGACTCACAATATAAATTCTCAGCATTATCAATTAAATAGAAGGCTTTACTTAAACTCGGATTCTCAATTGTTAGCAAAACCATTCACAACAGGTTTTCCCTTTTTATCTTTATCAAGACGTTACATCAATTATTCTCACAATTAAACATAACAATTCCTTTTCATTTAACCATATATATTTCACATCATAAATATACAATACAAGCACCCCGAAGCTAAGCTGCGGTGCACACATACTCTGCTATCCATCCCGGTACATCACGTACATAAGGATCACGCATTCCGAATCTCTCAGGAATCGTTCTCAGATAACAACAATCACAAACAATGGAGGAGAACACAGTCACATCACACGAGTCACGCACATACCTACTCTCCCATGATCAGCAGTCTTATTAACTTCCCAATAAGTCCTTCTCTGACCTATGTTCTCGAGGTACCAATCTATATCCTCCCGTAGGCACACAAAGATTAGATGGTCCTAAACGAACGCAAACCTCCCGTGATAGCAAGTATGGTAGGTATGTCATACACATAAGTCATATACTAAGCATTCACACATCTTAGATATTTCATTATTAATAAAGGTATATTCTACATCCTTATACCATTATTACAATTTTATACATTTTTAAATCTTTCGATAATATATAATGTAGACTGTCGACACATCTCACGTCATAGTTTCTTGTACTTAAAACCTATCTCAAAGGGATTAATAAGTCTCCTATTATTCCCACATATAATATCATTATTCTTAAGATCCTTACTTCTGCCCCAAACCTCATTTCATCAAATTATTCGAATTTACTCCTTTAACCCTAATATTATCTCACTCATCGAATTTTATTAGATTTCATAATAATTCCTCAAATTGAATTCTAACGCAGGTACAAATTTTATAACCATACGTACTGGTCTTCCTTAAGTCTAAGTATATTCATAAAATCTCCATTAATAATTTTCTAAGGGTTAACATCATTAAAATTTAACTAGGGAAAATATTTCTCATTCTGGGAAGGTCGATCGATCGACCTTGAACATCGATCGATCGATGTTGGTCGATCGATCGACTGATGAATGTCGATCGATCGATTGCACTAGATAAGTTACGAACTGCTTCGTTTTGCAGTCCTCAAATCGTCCCAAAAATCCATTACAATGCATGAAACTTCGTTCTAACGTTATAATATCATCAAATAATCATCCTACAACATTGTTAACGTTCTAAAACTAATTAATCATCACCCAAAGGCCTTATTTAGATCCAAATATCATCAAGAACCCTAGAAATTTAAAGTCATCAATTTCCCTTAATAAATCCTTTTTTGTATCATCAAAGTCATATTTCTATTAGTATAATCACCCAATAAAAATTCTACATGAAATCCCTATATCACAACCTGAATTTACAACTCCAATTTCATGGGTTTTTATAAATCTCCCAATACAATGCAATTATGTAGATTTCTAAGCATGGAAGAATCATTCGCTTGAAATTAACGTAACTAAACCACTTGCCTCGGATTGTTCTCTGAATTTGATGTTGGATGTTGGAAGTTGCTCTGTTTTCCTCTACAATTTATCCCAAGGTTGAAGGTTGAAGATGATGGTTATGGTTTTTCTCTTTTGGGAACCTCTCCTAACTTCTCCTATAACTCCCGTAGCCCTCTAATTAGTTAAGTGCTGGTAATGGGTTAGTGGGTTCCCAAATACCCTATTTTTAATTCCCAAAATTCGTTGGTCAAAATTCCCCAAATCCCAAAATTACCAAAATACCCTTTTCAGTTGCCGGTGTGGCCCAAAAATGCCCCGGGACCCAAACGAAACCCCCGGCTAGTGTTTTCTGACTATTTCAACCCTTCCGAACTCGTTGGCGCACTCAAAATGACCATACACTTGATAAAAATAAAATTCACGTTTTGATTTAAATAGTTACCTTCCTGACGCGACTATCACGTGCGTCCCAACAAAATTTCCCAAATTTCCGTATTTCAGTCTCGCGACAATTTTAATATTTTCAATATTCATATACTACCATATATACACATTATAATCAAATGCCAACTCACATCTCGTTAGTATTTTATCAGGATTAATTCTCAATTAATTCACATTTAATTTAATTAATCCCATAAATAAATATCCATAAAAGTACGGGGTATTACATACTTCCCCCTTAATAACAGAATTTCATCCTGAAATTCGGATAAGTAAGGCACACCTAGAAAAATTAGGTATCCTCCAGTATTCAAAACAATTATAAAGAAAAGCCCAAATCACTAAAACCCTCGCTTCACAATAAGCTTGTTTAACATACTTGATACCTTATCAGAATAATCTTCGATAAATGCACCTCATGTTGTGCTCTTATTAAACAACATTCGAATAAAAATAGCCTATACATCATTAGCCGCATTATTTTTTTATTAGTATTGTGAGTCCGCACCTCACTACTAACTCCCGCGTTTATCAAAACTTCAAACTCCCTTCCTGGGATGAATCAATAGCACATCTGACTACGCTTGTCCATTCCTTGAAATATCCCGACGTTGTGACTTTTACACAAGGGAAAACCACTTCAGCCTGTTGGTGTCACACAAACCTTTGTAAGCACCTTGTCCACCATAAATAGATACGGGTTATTTTCCCCCAACTCTACCATTAGGTAATATATCCTCCTCATGACTACAATATACCTCACTAGTTATACCCGATTTGGAATTAAAAATATCGTAATGAATCCAAAATTTCTTTCATACAATCCATCAGTCGTTAGTCACCTTGCGCCTGCACCTCGGGTTATAGGTGATACAACCCTCAGTTTTAATCGTTATTTCCCACTACTTATTGTCACCCCACCTAAATGTGGATTTCGGGGATTTCATTCCAGTTCTAAATAATACTACGTCGAACCACATACCGGCGTGTTCACTATCTAATAGTGTAAATCATTCAAGTATATAACAATTTGTCTCCTTCTGAACAACATGACTCACGTATTTGAAGGAATTTGTTGCCCCTCAAGGAATTTACTAACTTGACTCTTCCATCCCTGGAATCATCGGTTGGATACAAAATTAATTGGTTAATCATATAACACCCAACCGTTCTGCTACTTACTACACCCCTTTAAATGCTGACTTTCTTGTAAATGTTCCTTCCCGTTAAGTGATACTTAACGATCATCTGCTTCTCTTGGCGTATGCCAAAGTTTCGACCCTTACACTTTCTCACCTCTTTGTGAAAATCCGGACTCCTTATACCTTATTAACATTTTCACTCTATTTACTCTTGAGTCACCCACAACATTTGATTAGTCGGAACTCTACTCCAAATTGCACATAATAATTAAATATTTTCCTTCTCAAGAGATATCCCCTTATTAAATGGCTTTCCATTGCTTTTTCACTACATTCGGACTTGCTACACTGATTACATACGAGTATACTCATTAACACCTTCTTTTAACGCTAAATCCTATAAGTAATAATTTCACCCAACTATATCCCTTCTTCTGACGATACTACTTTAGTCAACTAGAATATCTACAACTTTTATAACCCATGCATATGGCGTTACACATCATATATGCTATACGTATTCCAAACTCTTTATTGCTCTAGTATTTCCAACGTGGCCATACCACTTGGGCGTTCTAAATCACCTCGGAATTTGAAATCCTAAATACTTCTTAACCTCAATGCATCCTTCAACCTGCCGAAATAAAACTAAAATTTTCAGTACTTCTTCACCACACCATTGGCTCTACTGACCTTATATCGTAATTTTCCTAACTAACTATTTTTGTAATTTTTGAGGGATTCCAAATTATGGACGAATGGTTAAATATCCCCCTACTACCAACCTTAAGCTAGGTTTCATGCGTGGGATGTCTTGCAAAGCGAAATCCAAACAAGGAACCCCCCCGATACACTACTACCTAACCTTGTCGGTCATCGATATTTATTAAGCCCTCGGTCCATAACACGTACCCCTATGTTCCCGTCTCTTAACAACAAAGTTACATCTCCTTTCTCAATTTAACTTAAACAAGGAACTCTTTCCGAAAGACACTTTTTCTTGACATTGATGGAAGAAACATTCGCTTGAAATTAACGTAATTAAACCACCTGTGACACCCTGACTAATTAAATACCGGGTAGCTACTCCTTTATTAAATTAATACAAAATGCCAAGTTGGTTCAGTTAATAGCATCACTGTCGAAAACATTTTAATGATTACTAACCACCTAGTATTTAAAAAGTAAGATGTCAAATTTTAAACTAAGTCTGATTAACATGCAATAAAAGAATTATGAAAGAATAACATAACCATACACCATAAAGTCTCAACGAAGTAACCAACAAACATTAATGAGTCCAGAGGAAAAACTCCTCACAACAATCCCACAACTGAAATGAACAAAATAGTGTATCCTGAATTTATTACATGCCAAGAATCTGAATAACTGAAATATGAAATGTCTCTAATAGAAATGGGTGACATGCCCTACAAATGATGGAACTGAATATGGAGTCAAAACCAAAGGAAGCATCTACTAGAAAGGCCCTGTAACTTCCACAACAGCTACAGCTCGTCACCTGAATGGAAATCCTATGCATGGTGTCCTTGTGGCTGGGCACCTAAAAGGTTTTTACAAAAATAGATTTGAAAGCAAACGGGTCAGAGCCCAAAAGTGGAAAGTATTTTAAAAACAGCAAGTGCTTTAATAACATTAAAACAATGAATGCAAAATACATGTTAGGACGTGCACTCACATGAAATACTCACCTCTCGACCAATAGTGCACTCCTAACGTACCGTACCCATCTAAGCGATATTCGTAACTAACTAAACCGTCATAAGTTCAAACCTTTCCACTCGATTCACAATATAAATTCCCAGCATTATCAATTAAATAGAAGGCAATTCCCAGCATTATCAATTAAATAGAAGGCTTTACTTAAACTCGGATTCTCAATTGTTAGCAAAACCATTCACAGCAGGTTTTCCCTTTTTATCTTTATCAAGACGTTACTTCAATTATTCTCATAATTAAACATAACAATTCCTTTTCATTTAACCATATATATTTCACATCATAAATATATAATACAAGCACCTCGATGCTAAGCTGCGGTGCACACATACTCTGCTATCCATCCCGGTACATCACGTACATAAGGATCACGCATTCCGAATCTCTCAAGAATCGTTCTCAGATAACAACAATCCCAAATAATGGAGGCGAACACAGTCACGTCACATGGGTTACGCACATACATACGCTCCCATGATCAGCAGTCTTATTAACTTCCCAATAAGTCCTTCTTTGACCTATGTTCTCGAGGTACCAATCTATATCCCCCCGTAGGCACACAAAGATTAGATGGTCCTAAACGAACGTAAACCTCCCGTGATAGCAAGTATGGTAGGTATGTCATACACATAAGTCATATACTAAGAATTCACACATCTTAGATATCTCATTATTAATAAAGGTATATTCTACATCCTTATACCATTATTCCAATTTTATACATTTTTAAATCTTCCGATAATATATAATGTAGACTGTCGACACATCTCACGTCATAGTTTCTTGTACTTAAAACCTATCTCAAAGGGATTAATAAGTCTCCTATTATTCCCACATATAACATCATTATTCTTAAGATCCTTACTTCTGCCCCAAACCTCATTTCATCAAATTATTCGAATTTACTCCTTTAACCCTAATATTATCTCACTCATCGAATTTTATTAGATTTCATAATAATTCCTCAAATTGAATTCTAACGCAGGTACAAATTTTATAACCATACGTACTGGTCTTCCTTAAGTCTAAGGATATTCATAAAATCTCCATTAATAATTTTCTAAGGGTTAACATCATTAAAATTTAACTAGGGAAAATATTTCTCATTCTGGGAAGGTCGATCGATCGACCTTGAACATCGATTGATCGATGTTGGTCGATCGATCGACTGATGAATGTCGATCGATCGATTGCACCATATAAGTTACGAACTGCTTCGTTTTGCAGTCCTCAAATCGTCCCAAAAATCCATTACAATGCATGAAACTTCGTTCTAACGTTATAATATCATCAAATAATCATCCTACAACATTGTTAACGTTCTAAAACTAATTAATCATCACCCAAAGGCCTTATTTAGATCCAAATATCATCAAGAACCCTAGAAATTTAAAGTCATCAATTTCCCTTATTAAATCCTTTTTTGTATCATCAAAGTCGTATTTCTATTAGTATAATCACCCAATAAAAATTCTACATGAAATCCCTATATCACAACCTAAATTTACAACTCCAATTTCATGGGTTTTTATAAATTTCCCAATACAATGCAATTATGTAGATTTCTAAGCATGGAAGAAATATTCCCTTGAAATTAATGTAATTAAATCACTTACCTCGGATTGTTCTCTGGATTTGATGTTGGATGTTGGATGTTGCTCTCTTTTCCTCTACAATTTCTCCCAAGGTTGAAGGTTGAAGATGATGGTTATGGTTTTTCTCTTTTGGGAACCTCTCCTAACTTCACCTATAACTCCCGTAGCCCTCTAATTAGTTAAGTGCTCGTAATGGGTTAGTGGGTTCCCAAATACCCTATTTTTAATTCCCAAAATTCGTTGGTCAAAATTCCCCAAATTCCAAAATTACCAAAATACCCTTTTAAGTTGCCGGTGTGGCCCAAAAATACCCTGGGACCCAAACTAAACCCCCGGCTAGTGTTTTCTGACTATTTCGACCCTTCCGGACTCATTGGCGCACTCAAAATGACCATACGGTTGATAAAAATAAAATTCACTTTTTGATTTAAATAGTTACCTTCCTGACGCGACTGTCACGCGCGTCCCAACAAAATTTCCCAAATTGTCGTATTTCAGTCTCGCGACAATTTTAATATTTTCAATATTCATATACTGCCATATATACACATTATAATCAAATGGCAACTCACATCTCGTTAGTATTTTATCCGGATTAATTCTCAATTAATTAACATTTAATTTAATTAATTCCATAAATAAATATCCATAAAACTACGGGGTATTACAAGTTGTTCAAAAAAATCGCTCACAGATCCATAAGAAGTTTCGAGTCCTTGGCGTAGCTCTTTAGAACTCGCTTCATTACCAGCAGATCCCATCCAAAGAGGATGGATGCTTTATTAACAATGAAGAAAATGCCCCATGAGAGCCCTAGAGACTACGCGAAGAGATATTGGGAGTTATTCAACGAGGTCGGGAACTATTCGGAGCTAGTCGCCATGGCATCCTTTAAGATCAGTATACCCGACTCCTTCCTCTTGCACCAATCCCTCGCTAAGAAGGAGGCCACAACAATTAACGACTTAATGTCTCCTATTGAAAAATACGCCAAAGTTGAAGATGCGACCCTTCTCAGTGTAGGGGAGAATGGTTGCGCCAAGTTTGTAGGTAAGTGAAGCGACAAAACTGAGAACCAAAAGAAAGGAAGCAAAAATGGGGGCAAGAGCGGCCCCAAGAATGGGAACAAAAGTGATGCCTCAAAACCATTTCAGACAGTGAACACAGTTTTTAAAGAACCAATATATAAGATTCTAGCAATGATTAAGGATGATCCGTTCGTTAAGTGGCCCAGGAAAATGGGAGGAGACCCCTTAAAAGGGAACAACGCACTGAGATGTGCTTTTCACAAATAGGGTGGGAACAAAATTGAGCACTGCAAAGCCCTCAAGTATCACCTATAAGATTTAACTCAAACTGGACACTTCAACGAATCTGTGGAAAAGAAGGTAGAGAAGGTCGCTGCCAATAGAGAACAAAGGCCTGATAATATGCTCGAGGAGGACATCGGCCATGAGTTCACAGTGATTCATAGGGTATTCGATCTAAAGAAGATTCAAGGAAACTAAGCTCGGATGGAAGTCAAAAAGATTACACCAGTAATGCAAGATTTTCAAATAGATCTAGCCAAATGTAAGTAGGAAAGAATTGACGAGCAGAGGACGTCTACTACAGTAAGCATATTGTGTTAAGGGATGAAGACATAGTTGAAGTAAGGACCCCAAATCATGATGCCTTGATCATTACACTCAGGATAGCTAACTATGACGTCGACCAGGTGCTCGTCAACCAAGGTAGCTCATTCTAAGTAATCTATCTCGACCTATTCAGAAAGTTGAAGTTAAGCGGCATCGACTTAAAGGAAGACACCATTCCTCTATTTGGCTTCGCTAGAAAAGTAACCATTGCTTTGGGGAATATTTTCCTACCAGTAAGGGCAGGAAAAAATTCCAAAATGATCGAGTTTCTCTTGGTCGATATTGACTCACCCTACCAGGCAATCCTTAGCAGGGGATGGCTTCACATGATGAAGGTCGTCCCCTCTACCTACCATCAGAAACTCAAGTATGTGACCCAGGAAGGAGTGATGGAAATCCATGTGGATCAAGCGATGGCGAGGAGGTGCTTTATAGCGGACATCTGCCCCAAACTAGAAAAGAAAGTTGAGAAAGCCAAGGAAAAGGTTAAAGAACAGGAAGGTTTGATACCGTACAAATAGAAGCTAAAATATGGAAGACCTGGAGTGGAGGAGACCAGGCTCCTCCCCTCGGAGCGGGTCGTTGAGAACCTAGAGGAAGTCACAACTGGCAGTAAGAAATATAGGATGTTGTTGATCAGAGACTCTCTCACAGAGCGAGAGAAGAAGGAACTAACATTACTTTTATAGAATAACTTGCACGCTTTTGTGTGGGAACCCTACGAGATGCCTGGGATTGGTCCCAGTGTTGTTTGTCATCGGTGGCACATTGACCCGACTTTTAAGTTGATCACATAAAAGGCACGACGAACTGCACCCGATAAGGCCAGGGATGTGGATAAGGAAGTGGAAAAGCTGATGGATGAAGGATCCATACGGGAAGTTCAATTACCTAAGTGGTTATCCCACCCAGTAGTGACCCTGAAAAGGAATAGAAAATGGAGAGCCTGCATTGACTTCACCGTCCTTAACAGAGCTTGCCCCAAAGATTGTTTTCCTCTCCTAAAGATTGACCAGTGTGTGGATGCCACAATAGCTCATGAAAGAATGAGTTTCCTAGATGCATACTCTGGGTATCACCAAATCCCTCTACATGAGCCAGACCAAGACAAAATAGCATTCATCACCACAGTTTGGTTATATTGCTAAAAGGTCATGCCCTTTGGGATAAAAAATACAGGATCAACTTACCAGCGATAGGTCACCAAAATGTTCAAAGACCAAATGGGAAGAACTATGGAGGTATACATCGATTATATGCTCATAAATAGCAAGCTTAAAGAAGACCACCTTTTTGACCTATCAAGGACATTCAAAATCCTCAGGAAATACTGAATGAAGCTTAATGTAAGTAAGCATTCCTTCGATGTCCAGTCAGGAAAATTTCTTGGGTACTTGGTTACTAAGAGAGGCATTGAAGCCAACCTAGACCAAATTAATCCCATTCAAAGGGTACAGTCCCCCCGTACGATAAGAGATATAAAGAAGCTCGCATGGATGCTCGCCGCTTTGAACCGATTCATCTTAAAGTCATCCGGAAGGTGCCATTCATTTTTCCAATAGTTGAAGAAAATCAAAGATGTGGAATGGAATAAGGACTTCTCGAAGGAGCTAGAAGGACTCAAGGCTTACCTCAACACACCACCCTTACTCGTAATCCCAAAAGAGAATGACACCCTATACCTGTACCTCATATTTTCCAGTCATGTTGTAAGTTATTCACTGATATGCGAAAGAATGGGGATCCAGCACCCAATCTATTACGTGAGCAAGACCCTCCTGGATGCTGAACAACGATACCTACCACTAGAAAATCTCGCCATTGCGCTAGTCGTAGCCTCGAGGAAATTAAAGAATTACTTCAAGTCCCACTCCATCATCATCCTTACATCCGACTCTCTTAAAGAAGTCCTGAGAAAAGTACATATGTCCGATAGACTTTCAAAGTGTTCAGTTGAGCCCGAGCGATTTGACATCCAGTTTCAACGAAGGAATGCCATCAAGGGATAGGTCCTCACCGATGTCATTGCAAAATATATAGGAGAACATCCTTGCAATAAACCTTAAACTATTCATCAGAAGGAAGTTCCCTCTGCATCAGGCATCTATAGATTGTTCGTTGACGGTGCCTCTAATTCCAAGGGGGTAGGAGTAGGCATCGTGCTGATTACCCCTGAAGATGTAATCATCGAGCAAGGGATCAGGCTTGGATTTAAAGCCTCCAACAATGAAGTAGAATATGAAGCACTGATAGTAGGCCTACAGAAGGCACACGCACTGGGAGCAAAGCATCTCCAAGTGTTCGGCGACTCACAGTTGGTATCCAACCAGATAAGTGGTAATTTCAATGCTAGGGATGAGAGGATGGCACCCTACCTCGCCATAGCTAAAAAAATATTGGCTAACTTCGAAAAATTCACTGTCTAATAGTTTCTCAAAGGACAGAATAGCCATGCTAATTGCCTAGCAACCTTAAGCTCAACGATCAATTCCGACTTGAAGAGAATAATTTCGATTGACGTCCTCTCCCAGCTAAGGATTAACCAGATTGATGAACTTCCAAACGTTAGACATGTTCTCCAGGTTGAGACAGCCCCCAGTTGGATTGACCCCTTAAGGGATTATTTTAAGGATGGTGCGCTATCAGATGATAAAAAGACCACTCATCAAATAAGAGTCAAAGCTACTCGCTTTAACTTATCTTCTGAGGACAAACTGTACAAGAGATCTTTCATCGATCATTACCTCCAATGCATTCACCCGAAGGACATCGAGAAAGTTCTTCACTAACTCCATAAGAGAATCTGTGGAAGTCACATTGAGGGCGGGTTGCTAGCTTTTTGATCAATGAAAAAAGGCTACTGGTGGTCGTACATACAGAAAGACGCTGGAGTTTATGATCGCAAATGCAAAAATTTCCAACTTTATGCTCCTATGGTTCACCATCCAGACAGCGACCTGAAGTCACTTACCAGCCCATGGCCTTTTGACCAATGGGTAATGGACATCATAGGCCCGCTTCCTACCCCAACTGGTAATCGAAAGTATCTGTTAGTCGCAACAGACTACTTCACCAAATGGATAGAGGCAGAGCCACTGGTAAACATTAGAGAAGCTGATATGATAAGATTCATATGGACGAACATTATCACTTATTTTGAAATCCCCAAGACTATCATCACTGACAACAAAACCCAGTTTAAAAGAGGACTCTTTCAGGGTTTATGTAGCGACCACGGGATCAGGCGCTACTTTAGTTCTGTGGCATACCCTAAGAGCAACGAACAATCTGAAGCTTCCAACAAAATAGAGATCGATGGATTAAAGAAGCGCTTGGAGCGAGACAAAGGGGCCTGGGTAAACGAACTACCCCACATCCTATGGACTTATCGCACTACCCCACGATGAGAAATAGGGGAAACACCGTTCGCACTAACATATGGTATGGAGGCAATCATCCCCTTAGAAGCTAGCCTCCCTACTATGAGGTCCACCCTAGTCGACCAAGGCCAGAACGATGAAGCATTGATCGCTAAACTTGACCTAACTGAAGAGCGAAGAGAGCTGGTTCTAGTTAAACTAGTAGGTTATCAGCAACAGCTAGCAAGGCATGACAACAAGAAAGTCAATCCAAGAGCATTCCAAGTTGAGGACTATGTCCTAAGGAAAGTTCTTGGCAGCGCTGTAAGACCATCGGATGACAAGCTAGGGCCAAACTCGGAGGGACCATTCAAGGTGATAAGAGACGACCTACAAGGTGCCTACAACTTAGAAATGATGGAGGGTAGGGAGATACCTGAAGCTTGGAATGCAGCCAACTTCAAGAAATTCTACTTCTAGTTTTTCTCCGTTAATTTTTACTTCAATTTTGAAATTTTCAATTCATTTCTAATTAATAAAAATGTGTTTAGCAGTGGCATTCTATGAAGTGTTGAAATACATTATGATGCACGCACCTTTTCCAAGTTACAGGCTCCCCCCTTAACGTACAAAACTAAGATCACGAGATGCGTATTAAAGCAGGGTCAGTATGTAATAACCCTCCTCAAGCATTCGTCATCAAACACGAATGACCTCCTAGCATTGCCCCTGGCAATATATGAAGCCCTACATGGGACCCTTAGACAATATGACAAACCCAGGTTGGTCGCTAACATTGTTTGTCTCAAAAATCCTGCTCGGATGGAACATCCAATGCCAGGTGTATCCTCGCCATTTCCACACTTAGGCCTAAAGAAGTGTGACAACACAACCTAAAAGTTAAAGTAAGGTAGAATGGTATAATGAAAGCCTACTGGACAGGGGGGATACCCACTCAACAAACTGACTCTTCCTACGTCAAGTCTAGTCGGCTAAAAAATCCCAAGATAGTTAAACAAGGAATCAATGAAGTAAAAAATGCACAATACATGTTTAGTCGGCAAATTGCCAAAAACATAACTATTTTATTACATCATTACATATGTTGAGTAAAGTAAATCCTAATTAGAATTCGGTCGCTGAGCAAGAAAGTCGGCCACTTGTGCTCTTCGACCATCATCTGGGTGAGGAGATAAGTCCTCCTCGACTTCATCTGAATCTGGTTCCACGAGCTGCCTTGGGATGGAATCTATAGGGACCCACCGATCATCCCTCCTGAATGGGTTCGGCATCAAAGTTGTGGAGGAAATCTCATGATGATACCAGAGGACAGATTTCCTAGGGTCCTGCAACTTCCTAAGAGCACTATACCATCCTCTAATGAAAGACATCTCCTCGACCTCCCTCAACTTCGTCGGGGCATCGGTCTAACCCTGATCATAACCATCAGCCCATACCTGCCGAGGACCTTTCTTGAACAGGTGCCTCAGCGAGGTAACATCTTTTTGAAGATCGGCATCTATCACATACGCCATATGAACATCACCCCTAAGATCATCAATATCCTTAGCTAAGCCACTGTCATTAGTATCAGCTCGCAGACCAACCGATGAAGAGGAACCACGCAGAAATCGAGGGGCAATGCTCGGCGCATTCTCCTTAAGTCGCAAGACCTCTCTCCTTTAACCATCATTTTCTTGTTGAAGTACCTCTCCAACTTGATTAACTTCGAAGGCATCCAGAAGCTTGGCCTTCAGAGCATCCACTTCTTATTGAACAGAAGTGTTGACCTCCTCCATCTCTTGGAGTCTATCCTTAAACTTAGCAACGAGATCTGACTGATCTTTATACTCTTGGTTCCTCGACCTAAGTGACTTGAAAATTCTTACAAAAGCATGGCGAACTCGATTTCTCGCATCAGGACCAAGAATTTGTCCTAGTTGAGAGGAACTAGGAATATATTCCTCAACATCAATAAGATATAAACCATATAAGCAGTAAAGAATAAATAAACCAGTATGCGGAATGGAGAAGAATTTTATTTCATTTAAACAAAGTTAGAGTACATCAGCGAAAAGAAAGAACAACTAAAATAAAAAGAAAAAATACAAAAAGCTCCCTAAGGAAGACTAGCTGGCAACCTCAGTCTGCTCTAAAACTGCTGTTTGTTTCCCCTTATCTACGACAGTCCCAAGTGCGCCCCCTTAGGAGGAGCAGGAGTGGTCTGAAAATATTGAGCACCGTCATTGGCAGCATGAGGGGCATCTCATCCATAACAGGATTTGGGCCAGGGTCGTGCTCATCAAAGAGGGGGGAATCAACGTCCACCTCGGTAGCGAGCAAGACCTTATCCCAACCCTTCTTAAAGTTGAGATGGATAATGTAGACAATCTATCCCTCAGCATCATCGTATGCTGCAGCCCATCCAGCATTATACGAACTCTCCTTGAGAGAACCAGCCTCAAACTCCACCTTCTTCACCTTCACAGCAAGAACCTTGTTCTCCTCGATCACCGCCAACTTTCTCGTGCAAACCAAGTCATAGGACTTACTCAGGTCCTCGATCTCCTTAGTTGTTGCCTCATTTTCCTTATTAGCTTGGCCAAGGTGAGTTCAGAAGATTTTTTAGCAGTAGTGGCAGCCTTCAAATTCTCATCCAACTTAGCATTCTTCCTCGCCAACTCATCGCGGCTGCGATTGAGGACGGTGAAGTCAAAAACAAACTGCAAAAAGAAAAAGAACATTAGCAAGAGAGATAGTAAGAGGAAAACTGAGAAAATAGAAGAGTTAGAAGAAACTCACCAAGGCTAGACCCTGACTTACCTTTAGGGTTAACTGGTCGATACCTATGCTAGATGAGTTTTGGTGATCAGCGAGCAAAATTACTTTCTCGAGCACCATCGAAGCTAACTGAGGGGAAAGGGTAATAAAAGCCCCCTTAGCCAGGGCAGACACGGGCACCAAAGACTACCCTATCTTGGTCCTCACTTCTTCTCTTCTTCTCTGTTCCTCTATCTCCTTCTTCTTCCTCTCTTCTTATTTCTTTCTCTCCATCTCTTTCACTAATGCCTCATCTTTCTTCTTCATCTCCTCCTCATGAGCAGGAGTTTGGGAGCCAGTGGCAACATCCATACTCCGAGATTTCTGCTTCTTCAACCTGCGAGTGAGCAGCATATTGTCTTCATCATCATCTTGGATCAGATTTTTCTTAGGGGGAGCCATAGCTTCCTCGCTGGAGCTATCCGAAGAGTCCTCCAAGTCCTTCGGAACCTCTGAACCTTCCTCCTAAGTAGAAGACTCTACATTGCTTAAGCTCTCCCTCACTCTCTTCACCAGAACTGCTTTCCTCCTTATCCAATTGAATGGGGTTAGCAACAACCTCGTTTGTGATATCTAGTTGAGGAATACTATACATAGGAAGGGTAATGAAGTTGAACCCAATGTTCTTATACTCCAAAAGGAATGCGGCTGATCACGGATGCTCACCGTTTTGATCTTTTAAGCCTTAACCAGCTTACCAGCTCGAATCTCACGAAGAGAAGGATCTGTGTTCATTCAATTCACTAAAAGAGATGAAG
The DNA here is from genome assembly GCA_949130495.1 of Sambucus nigra. NCBI lineage: Eukaryota > Viridiplantae > Streptophyta > Magnoliopsida > Dipsacales > Adoxaceae > Sambucus > Sambucus nigra. The sequence continues at coordinate 260,504,629 of OX422212.1, forward strand.
AGGGAAATATGAGAAAGACAATACAATAAAAGAAAATCCACAAGAAGAACAAGGGATATGCTTACCTATGTATTCCTCCCCATAAAAGGGAATCCCAGGTCCCCTGTACCTCGCCCCTTCAGTTTGGGGAGGGAACTTCCAGTTTCTGGCAATAAACCCCTCATGTCTGTAGTCATTGTGGGAATTAAGTAGATTTACTACCAATACCCTGTCAGGACTCCTAGCTTTGAGATAAAGGAGACCAAAGTTTATTTGGGAAAAAGAATAGTAATAGCGAATTTTAGCAAGACCTAGGTCGGTGCCATTGATCTAATTAATTATATGTACACCATTGACAATTTTCCAAACATATGGCGAGCACTGTGCAGAAACTATATAGAAGTAACTAAAAAAAATGCAAAAATAAGTGATTTGGGGGAAAAGTAAGACCCCCCTGGGATAACAGAAGAACATGTATCATGTGATCGTCCTCAATGTCCCTGACATTACGAGGAATAAGGTCACATTCAATGTCTACCCAGTTTGGAATATTATAGAACTTCCTAAACTCAGTTATCAACATATTGCCTATTTTTTCCATCAGAAAAGAGAAATCCTCGTATAGATAATGAAGAAATTCCAACGAAAAACAAAAGAGAAGGAGTTTGAAGAACTTACGAAGTGAGAATCATCTTGAGATGATGCAAAGCCACAAGAAGAAAAGATGAGAAGATAAGGAAGAAGGTCGAAGGTGAAAGACGAGACCTGGAAGTGAGAAATCACGGTAAGGAGTTGAAAAAATCTTGAGAATGCAAAGAAGTTGGAATCGACATCAGAAAATGCCTTCTCTAAACTAGTTTAAACTCTCCCAATCATGATGCACAGGAAACGAAGAAAATCTGCCACCTAAACCTACTCAAGAGAGACGCTTCAATCCTAAAGTGCTATGCGATTCACAAAAATGCCATTAAGGCTATTATGTAAAATTATTGAGCCCAAATTGTGGCCCAAAAATTTTAAGGGCAATTGTGGGTACCTCGATTAACCATTCTGGCCCAGATGAGTAGCCCGATTAAGTTCGGCCCAAAGTCTAAAGGCCTCTTGCATAACTACTCCTATTATGACCCTTTTAACCCCTAAAATATCTCAAGAGATATTCGAGGGATCACAGATTAACGTGGAGGAGTCCAATACCCCCACTCTCTGGGAAATAACATGTATATATTTAACCCACATCCTGGGGCAAAGGGCAAGATTTTGTAAACACTCCCCCAGAGTAAACAAAAATATAAATCTGAGAGCACCACCATGGATGTTGGCAATTTTTTACCGAACCATGTATATCTTATGTTGTGTGTGATTGCAGTTATTTTGTGTTCTTTATTTAATCTGGTGATCACATTTGCTTATTATTTTTGTGTTGAGATTTATTGTCACCACACTACCGATCTTCAATTCGTGAATATTTTAATTAAACTTCTTGATTGGACTATATTTGAGTGTCTTAGGTCATTGTTAGGTCGTTGGAACGTTGTTTGAATGACTCGATAACATGTCTAGCATTTGTGCTTCTTTGCTTTGTTTCATTTGTTATCCTATGCCATGTTTTTTTCAAGGGTTGGTTGTATTATTTTCAATAAAAAGATTTGTTAAATACAATCATTTATATGCTCTTTAGATGTTATACAATCATGGAATTCCAATATTCAATCCTTTGCTATGAGAAATTTCTCTTTAAAAATTAAAACCCTTAAAGAAGTTTTTAAGGATTGGAACAAAAGTGCCTTCAAAAATATTTTTCAGAATCTTCAAGACTTGGATGATGACGTTCTCATTAAGGATTTTGAGTTTGAAAATGACCCTTTTGCAGATAAGTGGTTGGAGATGCAACAATCAAATGTAAAGTTAAATCAGGCTTTAGCTATTGAAGAGATGTATTGGAAGAAAAAATCTAATGTCGGATAGCTTAAGGAAGGAAATATGAATACAACGTTTTTTCATTCAGCTGTGAAGGATAAGGTAGATGTTGTTACAATACACAAGATCAAAGATGATGATGGTAATTGGAAGACTAGTAGAGAGGACATTGAACAAACTTTAATTGATCATTTCAATGATAAATGGTAGTATGGACCTACTACATATCAAGAGGAGATATTAGATGTTATTATAAGATTGGTTTCAGATGATATGAATTCTAATCTCAGCAAAGTTCCTGACGAGGATGAAATTTTTAAAGAAGTTGCCAACCTTAATATTGATAGTACCCCAGGTCCCGATGGATTTGGTGGAGTTTTTTATGTCAAGTGTTAGGATATTATAAAAATGGGATCTCTGTGTTGCCATTCAATTCTTTTTTTCTAGGTGCCCAAATTCTAAAAAGTTAGTTAAGTTACTCTATTTTTTTGATCCCAAAAGTTTCTAATCCCCATCTTTGCTCACATTTCAAACCTATTAACCTCAGTAACTTCAATGTGAAAATTATTTCAAAAATTTTGAATGGTAGGCTCTCTAATTACCTTCGTATTCTTACCTCTTCCTCACAAGTGGTTTCATTAAGGGGAGGAGTATTCAGGATGATAGTTATCTTGCTCATGAGATGGCTAGTTTGATTAAAAAAAAGTGTCATGGGTCAAATGTGCTTATCAAATTGGATATGGAGAAAGCTTATGACATGGTGGATTGGTTATTCATGATTATGGTGCTGATAAGATTTGGTTTTTGTGAAGTTTTTATTGACTTCATATGGAGAATTATCTCTTCAAACTAGTTTTCAATCATTATCACTGGAAGTGTAGAGAGATTCTTTAAATATAATAGAGGGTTGAAACTAGGAGATCATATATCCCCTTCTTTATTTGTTCGAATGGCTGAAATCCTATGTAGAGATTTGCATATGCTCATGATAACCAAGAAAGTTGTTCCATTATATCACCCTATAGGTGGTTCTCTTGTCTCTAATTTGTGTTTTTCATATGATACTACTATTTCATAAATGGATGCAAAAGAAGTCTTGAATATCATATGAAGTTTTTGGAGTGCTACGAGAAAGTTTCACGTCAACTGATAAATAAGAGAAAGAGTTCATTCTCTATCAATCCAAAATCCCCAATCTCTAAAAGATCAGTTATAGTCGAATACCTTTGTCTTCATTTTAAACCTCTACCTATTGAATACTTAGGTTGTCTTCTATTCAAAGGGAGTAGAAAAATTAGAGACTTTTCTGACCTGCTTGATAAAATCATAGCTAAGTTTAAAGGGTTGAAGACTAGATACCTCTCAGTTGTTAGTTGACTGACACTGACAAACATGTTTTAACCTCTATCCCCAATTTACTCTAGATTTTTTAAAACCTACAAAAGTAATTTTCCAAAAGATTAATGAGATGTTTAATATATTCTTTTAGGGTTCAAATGATCTATTGGGATTCAAACATGCTTGGGTGAAATCGGACGACACATGCAGACCTAATGATGAGGGTGGTCTTAGAGTTAGAGATTTGAAGACAATTTTAGAAGCTTTTGATCTTAAAATTGCATGGATATTTCATTCTTCAGATGGTATTTAGTCTAGATTTATGAGGAATAAATATAATAATGTGAGAAGCACCATTGGTTCCACAATTTATAAGAGAATCAAGAAAGAAATTGCTATTTTTTAAGAAAATTTAACTTTAATTGATCATGATCTGATTTAGAAAACAACTACTTCTGGAAACTTTTCTTTAAGGTCTATTGTTCAGATATGTTCTCCTCCTCATATTAAATCTTATATTTGGTCCAACTTATGGTCTCAATAGGTTCCTACAAAATATCCATTTCCACTTGGAAAATTACTCATAATGCTTTACCTCTGGATTCAAACATTAAGAATATCCCCACAATTTCTAGATGTCAATGCTTCTACAAATAGGATGAATATAACCTCCATTTGTTTTTACACGTCCCACTTGCTAAGGATGTTTGGAATCATTTCAATAGTCTTTTTAAAGTTAGACCTACCGTGTCATCCTTTTATTCTCTATTTACGTCTTGGTGGATATCAAAATCTAAGAAAGACTACTTGAAATTATGTCTCAAAATCATTCATATGGCTATCCTCTGGGAGATTTGGAAAGCTAGATGCAATTCCATTCTTGAGGATAAACCTATGTTAATTGAAAGCATCATCCAAAACATTACTGGATTGGTTGTTGAGAAGGCTACAAGTTTAAAGTTTCGAGTTTGAGAGTTTTATAGAAAAGATTCATCAAGATCTGATTTCTATGTTTAATATTAAAGTGGTTCCAAAAAACTAGTGTTCATCATCACATGATGGATCCATCCTCTTGCTAATGCTATAAAACTTCATGAAAAAGGATTATGTAGAGGTAATCTAGAAGATAGTGGAATTAGGATAATTATCAGAGGAACTAATAGATGTATTATTCATGCTCTTTATGAGTATATTGGGAAAAATACAAGTTTAGAGTCTGATCGCATGCCTATTCTTAAGGGTATCAAAGCTTTTATGGTAATAGGTTTGAGACATAGGTTGACAAAACCCTAAAAGAAGAGGAAAAATGTCTTTATCTCTCTTTAGCCGCCTTTCAAACCCTATCTAGGGTTTGCATGGCCACCCAACCCTCCATGTCCCACGTTAATCCAAAACCCCTGACATTAAATCAATTTGGAATCATTCTTTTGAATTTGTAGTTGTTGATTCATCACCCACTTATCACGATCTATCTCTTAAACCACCCACAACCATCAAAGTTGATCCTGCAGTCATGTTCTCACAAGAAGACATTATGATCCTTTCTAAACCCTTTCAACATGCCTTAGTAGGGAAATTCTCACATGGCAGACCATCCATGGATGCTATAAGGCAGATCTTTCAAACTTTATCACTAAAAACTACTTTCAATAGAGGGATCCTAGACAATAAACACATCTTAATCAGGGTGAATTCAAAGGAAGACTTATCTAGAATGTGGATATGTGATACTTTGAATGTTGGTAGATTTCCTATGAGAATATTCAAGTGGAATCCTGATTTCAGATCAGATATTGAAAGCAACCTTTCCCCTATTTGGATTTCATTCCCTCAATTACCAATCCACTTTTCTCCAATTTTCCCACTTCTCTATTGCCCAACATTTTTTAAAACCTCTAAATCTCGATGCCTCTATAGTAGAATTCAACAAGCCTAGTGTCGCTCGTGTTTGTGTTGAAGTGGATCTCAAAAAAAGGATTCCTAAGAGAGTGTGGAAAGGGTGTGGGGACAAGGTTTTTTGGTAGGAGGTTAAAGTGGAGAATAAACCAAAGTATTGTAGAAACTATTGCGAGAAGGGCCATGTAGAGGATTCTTGTATATCCTCTTGTATTAGAATGTGGACAAACCTTCAGGAAAAGGTAATCCTAATCCCGAACGAAAACAAAATGAGTCAATGGCACATGGAGTTAACACCAACAACAATATTCAGGTTGATACAATCAAAAGTCAAGAACATCATTGCCCCCATCAGTGATGCACTGACAGGAAAAGTCAGAACTGAAGACCATCATGAACATGGGGATTTTGAAGAACAACAATATCTAGACTAAAAGTTAGAGTGCGATCAAGAAGATTTTAAAATTCATTAGGGAGCATGATGAAGAATCCTCACCCAATAACTTTTTTAATGAATGTTTAAAGGAAACTATAAGTAGCAAGAAAGAATTGCAAATCAAGCGTAGGAAAAAACAAGATCATATAGACAAGATTCATAATCAAGACTTGGAAATTGAAGAAATCCAAATTATAGACAAGCATGACCTGTCTCCTAGGGGTATTGAAGTTCAAGATATCATAAAAATTGTGTCATCCAAGCCATTGTACTTAACATGTGCAGAAGATAGAGAATAATTCCACACTCCTCTTATAGAAGAGTTGCAGATATCAGTTAGAAGAATAAATAATGAACTTAGATCGAGTTCATTGAATAAAAAGACTGAATCCAACAAGGTGTTTCAAGTTTCTTATCCCCCAAGCCTTAGAAGCCTATGAGAATTCCAGACCCAATGTTCAAAAGATTCACTAGATCCTCATTGAAAGGTAACACTAACTCACTCTCCTCAAAGTCTCAATGATAAATTTCCTAGTGTGGAATGTTAGAGTTGTGGCTAAGAAATTCTTGAATAGAAGAATTAATGCTCTGTAAGATTCATAAATTGCCTCTTTTTGCTCTCTTGGAACCTAAGGTGGACTCCAAAGAAATTGTCTCTTTTATAATCAAATGGGGATTTGATGATTGTCTCAATAATGTCAATGGATATATTTAGATGTTTGGGAGATTTAACATCTCCATTCAATGCTTAGTTAACCACCCCCAACATTTGACAGTGCAAATCACATATCCTTCAATCAAAAATAGTCTAGTAATAACTATAGTGAATGCCGAATGTTCAAAAGAGGAAATAACAAAATTATGAAATCAAGTATATTCCATTTCTTCTTTTTTTAAAGATACTATTCATATGGTCATTGGGGAATTCAATGTTGTATCCTCCCAAACTGAAAAACTGGGAGGGAATGATATAAACCACATTGCTATAGAAGATTTCAACTCATCTATTCATGATATTTCCCTCATTGATATGGGATATTTGGGTACTAGATTCACTTGGTGCACCTATAGGAAGGAGGATGACTTTATTATGGCTAGGTTAGATAGGTGCCTAGTAAACAAATATTTTGTTTCCCATTTTCCTAATTCAAAAGTTAATCACCTAAATAGATCAACATCTCACAATACTCCACTATTACTTACCTTTCAATCTCAGCTATAATCTTCTCCTCATCCATTGAAATTATAGCATATGTGGGCCAAGCATAGTCAGTTCTTAGACATTGTTTAAAATTCATGGGAGGAGGATACTTAAGCAGTTGGTTTGGACAATTTCAATAGGAATATTTTGAGACTTAGAGGAGTCCTTAAACAATGAAATAGACACACATTTACGGATGTTTTCCAAACCATTAGAGACTTGAAGGATTAAAATATCCGACTTCAGCTCATTTATTAACTAGATCCCACTAACTCAAATCGAGAAGCTGTGAATAGAAGAAAAACAGACCTGTTGTAAGCCTATGCTAATGAGGAGGTATTTTGGAGACAGAAATCAACTGCTAAATGGCTTAAAGAGGGGCACTCAAACTCTAGGTTGTTTCACAACAATGTCGAGATCAAAAACCGTAAACTCAACATCGACTCAAGTCGATATGAAAGTGGGAATACCCTGGATAAATTTTAATACATCAAACAACACTACCTAATGTTTTATGAAAATCTCATAAGGGGTGGTCAAGTCAGGAGCTTACCTCATGTATCACAAATGATTCCAATCATTGTGTTTGCTGAGACTAATGAATAATTAAAGGCATTGTCTCCACAAGAGGAAATATTTAAAGTTATCCAAGACCTTAATAAAGACTCAATCCTGGGCCCAGATGGATTTGGGGGGTATTTATTCAAGAAATATTGGCACTTAATTAAATAGCCATAAGATCCCTCTATGAGCAAGACATCATGCTCCCTTAAACATGGTGACTACGATTCCCATCATTTCGACATTGCTCCAACGGGTGAAAAGAATTTCCCCAAATTTTCACATCTGGGCATTTCCATACCCTGCTCTAAGCCAAAGCTTCTGAGCCCTACACTTACCCTGAATACCGCTACACTGCATTAGCATGACTTAACTTCAACGTATGATCCTTATCAAGGACCTTTCGAACCTTTTCCCAATTTAACTTCACCGGGTAATTCAACTCTAGCACCACTCTACACTATAGCGGTGCTTGGATAATTATAACTAATATACTTCAGTAATCGTCGTATCCATCCATGACAATGCCACAAAGGGAGTGGACCTCATTCCCAACTTCAACTTATAGCTCCAACTAAGCCCCGCCTCCTAATGCCCTTATCACGACCTTCCTTAGTCACCCTTCCTCGATCAACACACGAATCTCGAATGAGCACGCAAAAGATTTACTATAATCTTATATAATGGCACGAGAACGAAATCTCACAAGAGGAATCAACAATCCTAATCATAAGGCTCTATATCAAATCGAGAGTAATGCTGAAAGCGTAGTACGTCCGCACAGATTCCTAAGGATACTAGAACCTGATTCTTTGATACCATCTGTGACACGCCGCCTAATAAAATACCGGGTGATGAATCCTATACCAAATTAAAACAAGAGTCTCATATGGTTCATTCTCAGCATCACTGCCGAAAACCAATTTAATTACTAATAACCTATTAGGTTGGCGTCAAATTTTTTTATTAATTAATCTTTTTAAACAATCCAACTAAATAAAACATTCACACAGTTTATATGCATGAAACTGAAATGAAATAAAGATAACCGAACACTCGGTTAAATCATAACATAACCAAATCGAATGCCACACTAAAAGGCGGTAAAAGAATAAGTAATACAATTGGGCTATCTGCCCGAGTGTTTCTATAATGCGTCCTATCTAGATCACAAGAATAGAAGCGTCTAAAATAAACCTGCATGCATCCACAGCTACTGCAGTAAACGTCTGACTCGAAAGAATCATCATCCAGGCGTCCCTGTGTATGGACACCTAATATATATATATATATATATATAAAAATTAAGAAACTTATGTATGTCATAAGCTTAAAAAATGATGTCATCTTTATGACTTTCTATGCACTACCTCTTTTCCCCTCTAAGCATTTGAGTCCCCCTCCTTTTTTCACACTCAAAATTTAAAAACAAGGCTATTTTTGTAAACTCTCCTCAATCATACTCCCTCAACCCTACCACATTATCATTTTCTACCTCTCACTCATCCGTTGCCTTCCAAAGACAAACCCTTTCATTCTGTCCCTCTCTCACTCATCCGCCCACCCCTCTCTCATTCACCCGATGCTTCCCCCTCCCCCAGTTCTCAATATCATCTCTCAATCTCTATCTCTGACATCCTCACTCTCTTTATCTCTCTCTTTCACACGCTTCTCCACCTCTCCGAGCTCCAAAACTCTCCGCCTCTCTGCCTCCAAATTCAACTCTCCGCCTCTCTACCTCCAAATGCAACTCTACGCCTCTCCAAGATCCATAATGCTTGAGGTTTTTAGGTATGCTTATTTTTAAGATCCTCACTCTCTCTGCTCTTCGTTTTTAAGATCCTCACATTTGGCTGAGCTGGATCTTAAAAAATATTTTTAAGATCCTCACCTTTCTTTCTCTATGATTTCGGGGGCTTTTGTACATGAATGTTATTTTTTCTCACATGTACCTCTGAGCATTTCATTTACTTTTCCAGATCTGAACTTGGGGCTCCCCATGTATTTTTTCTTATATTTTCTTTTATTGTGCAGGTTTCTTATAATAAGACCTCCATAAGAAGAAGAAGCTTCCATGGATGTGATGTTGTATGAGTAAGACATATTCTGTAGAAGTTTGGGACTGACGGCCAATCTTAAATCGAAGGTATGCCTTCCTATACTAATTTTTCTTATATTTTCTTTTAGGTATTTTTTGTTGATATAATTTTTGTGTGAGTTTTGATGTTTATGTTTTTTCTCTCAGATTGAAACATAATTAACTATACATTATCTCCCTTTAATTGGAACTTTGTGTTTTTATTTTTGGTTCAAACTAACTTTTTGTAGATCTAATTTTTTGTTTGTGTTTTGATGTTTATTTTTTTCAGATTCAAGCCTAATCAGGTATGGGGCCATTCTCTTACACCGCCTCTCTAGAGGTAATCTCCATCTCTCTTACACACACACAAAATGTGATGTTTGTCTGTGTTTGTTCCATAAACTAATGTATGGAATATTATGGATTGAGTTCATGTGATTGCAAGCTTCCATGTGATTGAGTTCATGTGATTGCAAGCTTCGCCGTTATGAGTATTAGTTAGGATGTTAGTTTTTATTCATTTCGTTATTGGAGTTTAAATTTTTCAACATCTTTTGATATGATTGTTCATGGACTTTATTACTGCGTGGTATTTCAAGTGTGGGGATTCCACTCTACTTTGTTAATGCTTGGGTTGACTATGGAAATGGACAAATATAACTCCAAGGATTTATAATTTTCTTTCGTATATGATGTTTAATTATGAAGTATGTTTGCACTCTCGAACGATTAGTTTCAAGGCTCTAGATTTAAGTGTACTCCCACTAGCTTATTCAGTTTTCACTATATAGTGAAAACTATATAGTGAAACTATGTAGTGAAAACTGAATAAGCGAAGTCACTACATAGTTTAATTAAAAATGAAGTTACTACATAGTTTCACTATATAGTTTCACTATCCATTAGAGAATAACTAAGTTACTAAAAATAAAACTCACCGTGGTCTTTTTATTCTCTAATGGATGATCATATTTAAACAAGAACTCACCTCAATTTCCAAGTGTACTAGATATAGACCTAAAATTCATTGGATAAATATATATTGTGACCTATATTCAATTCTACCATATGTAGTATTTGTGTTGTATGCTGTGTTGATATTGGTTATGTTGAGGTTCTCTATCGTGTTGAGTTTCACTATTTTTATTTTGAGGTTCTCTAACTTACACATCCATTGACATTTGGTAGTATATACTCTAAAGCATTGCATTTTTTCTACCTTACTTAGTTTAATTTTTGTAGCTCTAAAGTCTATGGAGGATCCCTACAAGTTTCTGTATATGCGAGTTATTTATCTTATGTCTCTATTCTGTTTTTTAGGTACACCTACATGTTGAAGTAGCTAACCACATCCTTAAGGTATCTTTCGTTTGTTGTAAGTTTTCAAAGTATTCTTCAATTCCCCTTTAGTTTTATTTGGTTCATGTTTTGTAAGTTGTTATGCCCTATTTAGTAAGTGAGAAGTTCCTATGCCATGTGCCCTATTTAGTAAGTTCATATGCGCTGTTTAGTAAGTTACTCTAGATCAAAACATGGCTTTGGTCATTTCGGAGAAGCCCCAACAATATGCCGATAAAAAGCCAATCCATGGGTAAATGAGTTCACCCCCAAGTGGTCCATATCCGTCTACAATAGTATATAAAAAGGAATAAATATAAGAGAAGTAAGATCACATCTTGGCATCCAATAATAGACATTGGGATAGATAATGAGTAATGACGGGAAAAACATTATTTTGCGTTGGTGTCAAATTTTCAAGGTTGAGCTTAATTTATAAGTGTCTTATTATCAATCCAATGGTACTGTCACTTTCAGAGAAACAAATCAATGGATTTATTTCTCTTTTTGTTAGTTGTATAATTATAATTTTGTTTTATGTCTCTTTAACAATGTTGTTAGTTTGAACAGGGATAATGTGAACAAGATCAAGTTACATTCATAATCGATTTTTCGTATACATTATCTTTTAATAACTCAATCTTAATCCTATTTTTGTTTAAAGAATTTACTATAGTGGATTTTGAAATGGTAAAACTAACGTACGAGGAACTATAACGGTATAATTAATATTGTAACTATATCTTACATTCACTACTGAATCCAAAATATATGGTACTACTAATCTATCACATTAGAGTCCTACACCGACTCATGGTTTTCACAAATTTGAATACTGCTGTGAAGGTCTGTAACACTTTTTACGTACTAGCAGTGGAAGTTCTCGTCTCAAATTTAAATTTTTTGGCATGTCATATTTTACAGCTTTAGTTCATGTTTGTAAAAGCATTGATTGGCTAATATTTTGGCAATATTGTTGGGTGTTAGAATAAGTCTAGAGGGGTTTTTTTAATCTTTTTTTTAATATTTTGGCAATACTGTTGGGTGTAACACATGAAACTGTCACATTTCCTTTTTTTAATCTTTTTTGGCATTAGAATAAGTCTAGAGGGGTTTTTTTCATTAGAACAGGTCACTATCCTGTTTGCAGCATTTTAAGAACATACATTACAAAACTGTTTTAACAGGTGTTGAGAATCTCTTCTGAAAGAAGCCTCCTTTGGTGGGGGTGGTTTGGAACTCACCCTCAATGTTTTCCTCTAAAGTTCATAGGCATTGAATTGTTGGTAAGCTGCTTCTACTTCGTCAGCCGATGACATCATCACAAAGCTAAATCCTCGGCTTCTTCTGGTGACTGTCATATATAACCTCAACCATCTCAACAATTCCCAGCGCTCTCAAACAAGCCAGCGAGGGCAGCACTATACACATTGAAAGGCAAGTTCCCCACAAACAATTTAAGGTCAGGTGAGAAACTCCTGTCTTCCACATCACAATATAGCCATTTCTTTTGGTTCTCTTTTTTTTCCTAAGAATTTTTAGGTGGTTTTATGGTTAATTTTTTCTAAGTATTTTTATGACTAAATTTAAAGGGTCTTCCTTTATACGTGGATTTAAACTCGGTGTGAAATGTGTTTGTGTTGGCATTAAATAAAAGAAAACACCATAAGCCAAAGTAGCGCATGCGAGGGAAGTTGTATGATCTTTCTCCTTTTATGGAGATAATCATTAAAACTGATTGTTTGTTCAGTCACATGATTGGCTAACTAATCAGTTACGTGATTGTCTAATCAATTACGTTAGTATTTCACCTAACTAATCAGTTACGTTAGTAGTTCAGTTATGTGATTGGATAACTTGGTTTGTTCATTAATCGTTGTTCAGTTGCTTTTATTGAGCTCCATATGTTGTATTGTGTAGGTCATAGAAGCTGAAGGCACCCCACTCATCGATATCTCAGCTTCAAACTCCAACTACTTTTTTTTCCAAGTGATCTACCACGAGGTACCATTAGCAACGAGGTCCTTCTATGGATAGCTAAAAGAAGTGCATGACCTCTATTTTCCCCTAATCTATTATGTTTTGCAGGTTTAATCTATGGTAGCTTCTATGTAATTTTATCAGTGAGGTCCTTCTCTGTACAGCTAAAAGAGGTCCTTCTATGTAATTTTATAATCCTTTTTATTGTTATTTTTAATTTATCATAAATTATTATTTACAGATACATGTATTATCTCCTATTATAACTGTAAATCATTATGTTCAGATACAGGTATTTTTATGTACAGATATAGTTATTATACTGTAAGCCTACTAGAAGTTCATCTTTTAAAAACATGCTTCGGGTTTTGAGGCTTGAAAATCCAAAGTCCAAGTGATATTTCTTGAGGTTGAGATCTTTGGTAGTTTTACTAAGGACCCCCACTCTACTGAGGAAATCTCTGACAGTTAGAGAAGTGGTGAAGGAGAATATGCTAAGGTTTCTGCTTTTATTTCTAAGGGAGCATTGGCCAATATTGAAGCTCATTCCCTTCCATCTATGCCTAATAATGAATCTTCTGCTGCTCTGGTCATACCAAGACCCTCAGCAAAGGAATGTGTAACCCTCGAGAAGGAACTTGATGTGAATTCCCAACCTTGATAAATCTGTTTAATGTTTTGTTTTGGTTGTCCATAGGCCATGTGATGTAATCTCCCAGCTCTTTTAATGAAGGAGTTTTGTAAATTTAGGACTTATTGTAATATGTATTTTGGAAATAGGGCAACAAACATTTTATTTATAGTTTTATTCCCTACTTTTGAATAAAGCCGCTGGCGCGGACCCATATTCATAAAACGTCAACCAATCACAACATGCCACGTGTCCCTTAAATTTGAAAATAGGGACTAAAAATGGAAACAAAACTTTGTTGTCCTATATCCATAATCAATATTATTTTAAGCCCTAAAAATACATAATCTATTTAATGAATGACAATTTGTTTTGTTGAAATTTTGACTTTTTATTTACTAATGTTTCTTTTATTTTTCTTTGCCAAGGAATGTTTGCATGAGGTATCCCAAGTAGGTTATAATTCATTAGTACAGATACTATAAATCATTATGCCTTTCATATGTAAGAAATATTGATGTTTATCTCCTGTTATAGCTATGCTGCCAAACCAATTGAATGGGTGATACTGAGTCTCCCTTTGTTTCATGTCTGTTTCTTGAGATATTTTCTCTTCGTTTGTGTTTTGCAGGTTTAATCTATGGAAATGTATCACTTTGAAATTTGTTTTGCATGTTTTAATTCATTTTTTTAATCTGCACTTTTTACTTTTGGTTTGATATTTTTTTATGTTAGTTATATTTAATTTTAATTTTATACTTCTAACTATGCAAGCTTGATTGTCGGTGAAAACATGAATTTGATCATGATTCAAGTGAGAGCGTGGTTTGTGTATTCTTTTTGTTACAATTTTTTTTCAGACTCTAAAGTGGTTGTGTTTATTTCATCAGCTAGGTAGTTTTATCTATTTAAATTCGATTGCTTAGGTAGCTCTCTATAATATTAGCATGTTGCATTTTGACTAGCTATTTCAATTGATTAATGTAATACCCCGTATTTTTATGCTATATTAATTTGGGGATTTATTAAATTTAATGTGAATGAATTATTTAATAAAAATCCGAAAATTAATTATGTTATAATTATTACCGTGACGAGAGTTAGTAATTATGGGAAATTTGTTGAATATTACTAATAAGCAAAGTAATATATGATATTGATTATATTGAATGTCACGAGTGAATAAAATGACAATTTTGGAAATTTGAATCGGGACGCGCTCGTGTCGCGTCCGGACTAAATTTTGATAAATAAAAAGTGAATATTTTATAAGTTGCCCGTATGGTCGTTTTGAGTGCGCCAACGCGTCCGAAAGGGTCGAGATAGTCAGAAAAGTGTACACGGGGGTGTAGTTTGGGTCTCGGGGCGTTTTTAGGCCTAATTAGTAACCCGGGAGGGCATTTTGGTCATTTTACATTTAGGGGTAATTAAACCCACGAAAATCAGAGGGGCTATATCTGATATTGAGTTTGTCACCTAGGGTTAGAAATTCCCAAAACCTAGAATGGACATTGGAGAAGAGAGGAGAGAGCTCTCAAGCAAGTTCAAGGCCTAAAAATCAACGGTTTGCGGCCGTCACCGCCAACGCGTAGATCGCGAGACGAGGAACGCAACCACACCAAAATCAACCGTAAATCAGAATACAAAAAATCCCAGGCAAGTGTTTATCTTTCTATTTTCGTTGGTGCAATTTCCATATTAGTTTAGGAATGATTAGGGATGAAATATATGGAAGAAAACACAAATTTTGATAGGAATTTGCATGTAGTAAAGACTTAAACCTTATTCTGGAAGTCTCTTGTGATGTAGAAAGATAACCCACAAATTTTGTTGTAATTAAGAAAGGAATTCTGGGGTAAAACAGATTAGAACCATGATTTAGAGATTTTAGGGTTCTTGAAGTTGTGTATGAATTTTGGGTTGTTAATCCATGTTTAAATGATAAAAATGTACATGCCTTACGTTAGAAACATCTGGTATATTGTTATAATGTTAGTAGTAGAATTTTTGGGACGTTTGGGTTTGGAAAATATGGATTTGGATGAAGAAAAGTGGTAGAACCCGTAACTGCATTTCTACAGAAATCGAAATACCTGTTCGATCGACCCCTCCTGGAAGACTCCTATTTCCCTTGCTTAAATAGTTAAATTAAATTTATCGTGAAATAATTCTTAGGTATTCTTAATAAAATGTTTTGGGAGATAGGAAAGACCAGTAGGACATTTGAATAAGTGTTGGGAACTTTGTTATAAGACCAGAATTTTGCTTTTGGGATAATTATATAATGAACGATGAAACTACGTATTTCAAGTGAGAGATTACGGCTTATAGCTACGATAGTGAATAGAGGTATACCTACTGAATTTTCTATTTGGAAGGAGAGTCCACGAGTGTCACGTAATAAGTGAGAAAACCCTTCGAGTTAAGGTTAGAAATGAAACCTTATACGTAATACTAATAATGTGAAATTAAGGATAAATGTTGTAATTATGGGTGACGAGAGGAACCTATATTAATATGATAAAAGAGGTATATTTATATGATTGTGTGTACATATATTATATACATGTGAAAAACATACCGCGCTACTTGCTATCCTTCAGGTTACCGCGCTGGGACAGTCTTATCTCGATGGGACCTTTATGGGGGATATTGACTTGTACCCTAGAAGATAGATATCCTTGGTACAGGCTATCGAATTGATAGTTCAGACGGTCCTAAGAGACGCGAGTATGTGCCATCCTCTTAGAGACTTGGAATCTATGCTTCGCCTCGATATTGTTTGTGTATGTGTTAATACAGTTCGAGAGTGATTCCGAATTTGTATTCCCCTGGATATGAGTGGTATGGGGTTTGGATAGTAGAAGTATGCCCGCACCATAGTTTTATTTGGGGCGCTATTCTGTTATATATATTTTACGAGTAGTTAATATATATATGAAATTCTGAAATCTGGAACTACCTACGGCGATGTGATATGTAGGACATGGTTGATGACTCAATTATAAATACTTGTTTTGAGAAAGTAAAATATGACACTGGAAAACTTTATTGATTAATAAAGTCAAAATGAGAACTTTGGTTATTAATTGAAATATTCTTTTCAAACAATTGAATCGTGGAATTTTAAATCTTACGAGTAATCTAAGATAAGTTAAATCATTTGAAAGATTAGTGCGATAAATGATAAGACAAACCATGGGGAGGGTTAGTGCGATAGGTCTGCACATTAGAAGAGAGGTGAGAATTTCTCAAGAGAGTGTTCGCACTAATATGTGGTTGCATTGGCCTGTATCAATTTAAATACTTGCTAAACGTATTTTAAATCAAACACACTTTCGGGCTCTGACCCGTTTTTCTCTCTCTATCTCTATCTCTCTCTCTCTTGTATATATATGTATGTATTACAGGTGCCCAGCCACAGGGGCGTCTTGCTTAGGATCTCTTGGAAGGAACGCACTGCAGCTTAAGTGGGAGTTGCAGGTCTCTTGATTAGACGACTTCGCTCATTCAGATCCACTCTTAGTATTTTCATTTAGATGGGCATATGTATCCCTTTCCATTATTTCATTGTTATTGGACATTTGTATTTCAGTTATTTCCAGTATTGTTACTATGGGATTTATTCAGTTTGGATGTGTGACTTTAAATTTCGTATGTTGACATTCGATTAATGAATGTATTAAATTAATTGGACTATGTTGCAGAATTTAAATGTGGTGTGATTCTTACTTATTGAATGTGGTTAACTAAAATAAATAAATAATTTTTCTTTGAATAAAATTTGGAAAGTTATGTATGAAAATGGTTTTGACACTTAGCTTAATTATTTAGGGTGTTAAATTGGAAAATTTATTTTTATCGACAGTGATGCTGAGAATGAACCAACTGTTTACCTTGATTTAATTTAATAAAGGAGTGATCGCCCGGTATTTAATTAGGCGGGGTGTCACAATTAACTACTTTTTTTTGTTTTGTATCAGGTTGCATTTTAAAAACTACGGACAATCTTATAGTGGAACATGTGGGACAGTCTCAATTGTTATATATATATATATATATATATATATATATATATATATATATATATATAGAGAGAGAGAGAGAGAGAGAGAGAGAGATGGTTTTTTTAAAGAAGTTTGTTCCGTCAAAGTATTTTTTTGATGAATTTGGACTTTTTGAATATTTTAGGTTTGGTTGTTACCCCTTAAGCAGGGTGGATAGTCCAATAAACAAAGGAGATTATGTCCAATTTTTTTTAATAAAATTTAGTCTTTGTTACAATGTGAATTCGATTGATGAATATTGTATATTTAATGTTACATGTAAGTTTATTTGAACGTTGTTGGACTATTTAGTATTTGTCAAGCAAGGTGGACAATTTTTTAAATAAAGGAGATTATGATTATTTTTTTAAATTACATTTTGTTTTGTTGAGTAATGAAATTTTTGCCTTTTTGCAATTACATATTTTGAAAATTTTCGCTATTTTGCGATTATCAGTGTGCCTTCAGGCACGGGCATACCCTAGTATATATGTGTGTATATATATATATATATGTGTGTGTGTGTGTGTGTGTGTGTGTGTGTGTGTGTGTGTGTGTGTGTGTGTGTGTGTGTGTGTGTGTATTTATACTTGATGTGATATGAAGATACGTATATAAGTGTAAACAAAGTATATATGGGCACACTACACTAAGTTGTGAATAATTAATTAATAACTAAAGTAAATTTATGTGAAATTGAGAATTATAATTATAAAGAGGATTTGAAAATATATATAGCATGAGAGGAAAATAGAGAAACGGGTCAGAGCCCGAGTTTGAAAATATTTAGAAAGTGAATAAATGCCATATTTAAAAATATGAAATATCTCATATTTAAATTGGTATTGCACTCTCATGACATACACCTCACCCCTCTTCTAATAGTGCACACCTATCACATACATTTTTAAACAACCTAGTTAAGCCACCCGGCCTAACTAAGCCATTTCACCCAAGTACTAAGGGATAAACTTCTCCCCATTCCCAACATTGCGCTACGTTCGTGCGTGGGGTGTCTTGCAAAGTGAAATCCAGACAAGGAACCTCCCCAACACACTACAACCTGGGAATGTTGATCATCGAGATTCATTAGTCCCTCAGCACATAACGTAAATATATATATATAAACACATAAATATATACATATATATATAGTTATCACTAGATCCTACGATTCATATTCATTTAAATCTGGATATAAATCTACCGGAAGGGGAAGAACTCTTATTAATTCTTTTCATTTTATACACGTTTACTTTTTATGATATCTCATCTTCATATACAAGAATATACTATACGCAACAAGTATAATTATACCTATCACAATCATAAGTATAATAATCATCCTTCCGAGCTATAACTCAAGAATGCAGTCTCATAGTGCCTATCCAAATTCGGGTTTACTCACTCTACGACGGTACCAAGCTAGACTTACTCATGGTCATGGTAAAAATACACAACGGTGGAGGCAGCCATATTCGCCCTACAAGTGAAGTACACACATTACACTCGAACATGGGACGATATGACCTGGGGATATACTCTCCCTGCTTCTCAAGCCAGGGGATTCACCCACATCACGCAACCTCCCTGGATCGCACTAAAAAAAATATATAATCTAGTTGTCCAACCCTATGCCCAGGGAAGCCCATGGAACCAGCCTCTAAGATAAAAATATAGCAATCACACAGAGATATATATGTATTTCCGTATCATATTATATATATACTATAACAACGTCGTATATGTAATCTACATCTATAATTGCCAAACACTCATAGCGATAGCCAATAATCCCGAATGTTCCCATTCATAATAGTATCTAAGTATTCGCACACTTACAATACTAAATTTATAAGCATTCTCTTACTTAAATATAACCCGTACCTTAATCACTTTAACGATTTATATACTCTCCGAATATACCAATCATAATAATTAAATAGGTATGCTCGCAACTTATTTTATTCCCATAGGTATCGCATTAACTAATAATAGTCATCAATAGCCGTAAGACAACTACTCAATTGTCTTTTGGACCATATCCTAAATTCCATCCTAATCACGTCCTAAGATTTACTCAATTACAATTGGCCCATATTTATCCTAACCACATAAATATACTTACATACGCTTACCGAATAATTTCCTCGAACGTCTTTCTTCCTAAACATTCGTTAGGCCCACACCCCGGATTATCCTCTTAATTAACCCAATGTTAATATGCAACTTACAATTCCTTTAGGTCATAAACATCTATAATACACTAATTTAGAAGGCCCCTACGTTTTAAACCCGAAAAGAAAAGGAATAGAAAAATCCAATTCTTGGGCAGAAAATAGAGTACCGGTCGACCAGTCCCTGACCCCCGATCGACCGCGATATGGGAATTTGCCTAGAGAGCCAACCAGTAGCCTTTTTCCCATGACCCGGTTGACCGGACATAGGGTCGCGGTCGACCAGTCACACCAGATAGGTCGTCCATCCCTCCATTTCTTACAAAACCTAAATCTCCAAAACACCAATTAGCATCCCAATCTCCATTCTTATAGTTTATAATCTCCACCAATAGCACTATAAACATCTAATCTATATTTTTGAACTAACACATAAATTATTTGGGGGATTAAACCAATTTTCTTAGATTTAAACCCTAAAACCATTCAAGCCCTAGTTTTATCATTTCTAACCATTGCTACCCTCCATTATCATGGATTTGACACTAGAAACCATTAAGAGTTTACAATACATCAAATTGTAAAATTAAACTAAAATTTCCCAAATTTATTTTATGGGTTCTAACCCAAAATTTTAGTTTACCAACTATAATATGAGATACACACACTATATCTAATAAAGCAAGTAAACACTTCCCTCGTGGATAAAATCCGACGACCTCGAGTCGAATCCCATAGAGTTTGGTATAAATCTCCTTTTTCTTCTCCATCTCTTCCTTTATCTCTTCTCCTCTTTCTTTTTCTTTCTTTCTTTCACTCTATTGTGCCTTATATAGGGAGAAATAAGGGCTGATCCCATATAAACCCAAAATTGACTCCTTTACTTATTGGGAGTCCCTACTGGTCCAAAAATTCTCGAAACCAAAACGCTACCCCCGGATACTCTATTCTGACTATCTCGGACATTCCGAACCCAATCGCGCACTTGAAATCTCCATCCAAGTCACTTAACTACGATTCAATAATTAAACCCAACACACTTCGATACGGGTTTTCCAATTAAAATATTATCCTCTGTCGCTTTACCCAACTGCGACATGTGATAAAAATAATCCAACTTATTTACTTATTCCCAAAAGTAAATGTAACACACATCGGAAAACATCTAACACTCATAAACTCCAAAAATTATTATTCAGAGAAATGCCTCAAAATTCCAAATTACACCCAGTTAGGTAATTTAAATATCCATAAAATTGCAGGATATTACATTCCCCCCTCCCCCCTTACAATGTAATTTCATCCCCGAAATTCGAATACGATCGGTGCCACAAACTTCGGATCGCTAATCACATTTCATCTTACATACACAAGTCGAAAGGTACTAACCCAAATGGTATCCACTTATATCAAGGCTTATACTCTAATGTACTAGCTTAACAACAAGTTTAACTATAGCTCTATATGCTACAACACTACCTCAGTCGTAAGGTTCACTCTCACGTCATGTCACACCTAGTTCTTTTATAATCGCATATAAAGAAAATAAGAATATAATCACCACTTAACTGTTTCGATCCCATAGAAAATATACTACTTTAACGGTCCATTCGCCTTCCTCACAACTTTGCATTTCCCTAAAAAAAGAAACTCTACTGGAACTTGTCTACTCCCGTCAATTTTCCATTTCAAACGTGCTACTCCTTGTTGTACCTATTTAATTGGATCATCGCGTGCCTCCTACAACGTTCCATCCACAAACTTCAATCTCACTTATAACTGCCCCACAGCATATTCTTCAATTTTATATACTACACCCTTTCTATTTCAGAAGGTATATAAAACCAACTTACCAAGGAGCCCATACAGCTTTTGACCCGTGCCTATCTGCACAGCCACTGTAAATGTCACAGACGTAACACTCTCTCAAAAATGGACCTCACTTTCTTGGCCTGGTACTAACACCTGGTATTCTCAATAATCTTCTTAAGATTCAATTTTTCCTATATCTGGAAATCCAATCCTTCTTAATGTTAACCCACCAATCTTCTTGTGGTTAACTCACTATAATCTTCCTACATCAGCGCCACTTTCCCCACTGGCCTTACTTCCTAATAACCCTAAGATCGATGTGTTTACAACACACATAAAATGAATACTATCCTAACTATATCCCTAGTGCCCAAGACCTCTCTTAATTTCTGGCAGTCACTCGATTTCATGCGTGGGACGTCTTGTAAAGAGAAATTCATACAAGGAACCCTCCCGTTCCAGTACTTCCTCACATCGTCGGTTATCGAGATATAACGACTTAAGGTACACAATCGGGATGTTCTAAATCCTACCTCGTTAACTTACTAACGTACTTCTACCACTATGTCCTTCCAATTCGACAAAATGGAATGTCTAACTAATCAGGGCGCCTATACTCAACACAGATACTACGAACGTCATACCCAAAAAAATTATCTCAAAATTTGCCTTCCACTTAGGTGTAACAACCCACGTAATTTTGGGCTATTTTAATTAACTTCTGGAAAATGGAGGAAAATAAAGTTTTTGGTAAAATTATTTTTTTATTGCTCAAATATGTTGGTTATTATTTTTAAAGGCGAGAATTTCAAACGGTTTCGAAAATGGAGTTAAAACGGATTTTAAAATGATTTTTAAATGTTTTTAACTCTTGGAATTCTAAGTCGGCGAACATTAAGTAATTTTCAAGAGTTGTTTTGACTTCCAAATCTTCATTTATTTGCCTTATTTAAAGGAGTCTTTTGGATTCCAACTTTTCATTTCTTTGCATTATAAAAGGAAGTCTTGGGCAAGCCTTTTAACATACTTTTGGCACAAATTTTGGCAGCAAATATATTTTATATTCCTCTTCTTTTTATATACACATTGGCCCTTGAGATTTGCGAGTTCCAACCTTAGATTAGAGGTGTTATTGGGGCTATTTTGTTGGAGGTTCTTGGGGGAGATTTTGTAGATCGTTTGTGTTGATCTTGAGGATGTGATCATTGGTTTCTCATCATGGTTTGAGGTATGGGGTTTTACACAATATGCTCCTTTAAATCTCGCGAGTGTCATTCTCTTTAAATTCTTGTTAATTGAACTCATATTTGAATTGATAAATTCATTGAAATCTGAAAAATAGTTGTTGAAATTATTTTGATTCATGTAGTATCATTATATTATTGATAAGCACGTTGTCATGAGATTTTAATATGGCACGGATGTTGGGCACCCGCCAAAATTCCTGTTTCTCGGGCTATGGCTTGATAAAGCATATACGGATGTGGTGAGGCCTGGTGACCCAGTTAAAGTGTTGTTGAGAAATTATATTGATAAATGCTTTGAGATTTGCATTTCGATTTGAATATTCGTATTCGTGTTGTTACGTTTTATTCATCACTAACATATATTTGTTGAGCATCTTTCTTCTCGTATTGTGTACTTCCCCATATTTTCTTTTAGTGTCAGGTTAGCGCGGATTTTGGGGCGCTATGGAGATTGATTTCAGCCAGGATTGTTTGGGAAAGATTTGTATTATTTTGATGTATAGAGCTTTGGAGATTTGTATTTTTATTCGAATTAGATGTTGTATTTATTCGAGAGACTTGTTGTAATTGAAGAGATTGAGATTAGTGGATTTATATTATTTTGGGTTTATTTAGATGCTCTATACCTTGTCACTTGTGGATTTGGATTTATTTTATCGCATTAGCACTCCGTTCGCTCTCCCCGGGCGGGCGGGCGGTGTGTTACAAATGGTATCAGAGCTTAGGTATACGACAACCCTCGGGTCTTGGGTTTTGGGTTCATTGCGTGGTTAGCAATTTTTGGAGATAGCAAATTTTAGGTGATATTCGTGTTAGGTTTCGAGATTAAATGTGAGGAATTTATTTTTGGAGACAAGATTATTTTTGGAGATTGTTAGCCTGATTTTTGAGAGTTAGGCATTCGGCGAATTTCGGGGGCGAAATTCCATTGTTAGTGGGGAAGTGTAACAACCCGCGTAATTTTGGGCTATTTTAATTAATTTCTAAAAAATGGAGGAAAATAAAGTTTTTGGTAAAATTATTTTTTATTGCTCAAATATGTTGGTTATTATTTTTAAAGGCGAGAATTTCAAACGGTTTCAAAAATGGAGTTAAAACGAATTTTAAAAAGATTTTTAAATGTTTTTAACTCTTGGAATTCTAAGTCGGCGAACATTAAATAATTTTCAAGAGTTGTTTTGACTTCCAAATCTTCATTTATTTGCCTTATTTAAAGGAGTCTTTTGGATTCCAACTTTTCATTTCTTTGCATTATAAAAGGAAGTCTTGGGCAAGCCTTTTAACATACTTTTGGCACAAATTTTGGCAGCAAATATATTTTATATTCCTCTTCTTTTTATATACACATTGGCCCTTGAGATTTGCGAGTTCCAACCTTAGATTAGAGGTGTTATTGGGGCTATTTTGTTGGAGGTTCTTGGGGGAGATTTTGTAGATCGTTTGTGTTGATCTTGAGGATGTGATCATTGGTTTCTCATCATGGTTTGAGGTATGGGGTTTTACACAATATGCTCCTTTAAATCTCGCGAGTGTCATTCTCTTTAAATTCTTGTTAATTGAACTCATATTTGAATTGATAAATTCATTGAAATCTGAAAAATAGTTGTTGAAATTATTTTGATTCATGTAGTATCATTATATTATTGATAAGCACGTTGTCATGAGATTTTAATATGGCACGGATGTTGGGCACCCGCCAAAATTCCTGTTTCTCGGGCTATGGCTTGATAAAGCATATACGGATGTGGTGAGGCCTGGTGACCCAGTTAAAGTGTTGTTGAGAAATTATATTGATAAATGCTTTGAGATTTGCATTTCGATTTGAATATTCGTATTCGTGTTGTTACGTTTTATTCATCACTAACATATATTTGTTGAGCATCTTTCTTCTCGTATTGTGTACTTCCCCATATTTTCTTTTAGTGTCAGGTTAGCGCGGATTTTGGGGCGCTATGGAGATTGATTTCAGCCAGGATTGTTTGGGAAAGATTTGTATTATTTTGATGTATAGAGCTTTGGAGATTTGTATTTTTATTCGAATTAGATGTTGTATTTATTCGAGAGACTTGTTGTAATTGAAGAGATTGAGATTAGTGGATTTATATTATTTTGGGTTTATTTAGATGCTCTATACCTTGTCACTTGTGGATTTGGATTTATTTTATCGCATTAGCACTCCGTTCGCTCTCCCCGGGCGGGCGGGCGGTGTGTTACAAATGGTATCAGAGCTTAGGTATACGACAACCCTCGGGTCTTGGGTTTTGGGTTCATTGCGTGGTTAGCAATTTTTGGAGATAGCAAATTTTAGGTGATATTCGTGTTAGGTTTCGAGATTAAATGTGAGGAATTTATTTTTGGAGACAAGATTATTTTTGGAGATTGTTAGCCTGATTTTTGAGAGTTAGGCATTCGGCGAATTTCGGGGGCGAAATTCCATTGTTAGTGGGGAAGTGTAACAACCCGCGTAATTTTGGGCTATTTTAATTAATTTCTAAAAAATGGAGGAAAATAAAGTTTTTGGTAAAATTATTTTTTATTGCTCAAATATGTTGGTTATTATTTTTAAAGGCGAGAATTTCAAACGGTTTCAAAAATGGAGTTAAAACGAATTTTAAAAAGATTTTTAAATGTTTTTAACTCTTGGAATTCTAAGTCGGCGAACATTAAATAATTTTCAAGAGTTGTTTTGACTTCCAAATCTTCATTTATTTGCCTTATTTAAAGGAGTCTTTTGGATTCCAACTTTTCATTTCTTTGCATTATAAAAGGAAGTCTTGGGCAAGCCTTTTAACATACTTTTGGCACAAATTTTGGCAGCAAATATATTTTATATTCCTCTTCTTTTTATATACACATTGGCCCTTGAGATTTGTGAGTTCCAACCTTAGATTAGAGGTGTTATTGGGGCTATTTTGTTGGAGGTTCTTGGGGGAGATTTTGTAGATCTTTTGTGTTCATCTTGAGGATGTGATCATTGGTTTCTCATCATGGTTTGAGGTATGGGGTTTTACACAATATGCTCCTTTAAATCTCGCGAGTGTCATTCTCTTTGAATTCTTGTTAATTGAACTCATATTTGAATTGATAAATTCATTGAAATCTGAAAAATAATTGTTGAAATTATTTTGATTCATGTAGTATCATTATATTATTGATAAGCACGTTGTCATGAGATTTTACTATGGCACGGATGTTGGGCACCCGCCAAAACTCCTGTTTCCCGGGCTATGGCTTGATAAAGCATATACGGATGTGGTGAGTCCTGGTGACCCAGTTAAAGTGTTGTTGAGAAATTATATTGATAAATGCTTTGAGATTTGCATTTCGATTTGAATATTCGTATTCGTGTTGTTACGTTTTATTCATCGCTAACATATATTTATTGAGAATCTTTCTTGTCGTATTGTGTACTTCCCCATATTTTCTTTTAGTGGCAGGTTATCGCGGATTTTGGGGCTCTATGGAGATTGATTTTAGCGAGGATTGTTTGGGAAAGATTTGTATTATTTTGATGTATAGAGCTTTGGAGATTTGTATTTTTATTCGAGTTAGATGTTGTATTTATTCGAGAGACTTGTTGTAATTGAAGAGACTGAGATTAGTGGATTTATATTGTTATGGGTTTATTTAGATGCTCTATACCTTGTCACTTGTGGATTTGGATTTATTTTATCGCATTAGCACTCCGTTCCCTCTCCCCGGGCGGGCGGGGTGTTACATTAGGGCCTGGCTATAAGGCTTAAATGGATTTCCTTTACCTTTCCTCACCTATATACTTGCGATGAGAAAGCCATTTCAGTGCTTTTCCTTATCACTTCTATCTCCATAAGCATGCGATGATCACACGGCTCTCAGTCTATAGTGTTTTCTCCACACTACGTAACTTATAGTCAAAAACATCATCCTTGCATCCCATAACATCTCTCCACTCCCGATGCCATTAAGGTTCAGGCGTGTAGTGTCTTGAGGCAAAATCCAAACAAGGAACCCCTCCTATACACTACTACTTAAATTTGTCGGTCATGGAGGTCCATTACTTTCAAACATGCTACTGGGATAATCCAATCCCATCTATCAACAAAATGTGGTCCGACCTCCTACTTCTTTCGAGGAGTCATACCACAAGGCGCTTGTACTAACATTAAATCCTTTGTGCAAACAACAATGAGCTTAAACTCACGCTTAACAATAAATCATGCATACCTTACATCAAATATATAAGGTCGCCACGTACTCAAATCATGATAATAAAACATCTACTCACCGAAGTTACATCTAAACATATAATAAAGGCGAGATCAATCTGTATCCAGATGAGATATCACAACAACAACCTGTTCCTCCCTGAAATTGTGGATACGATAGTCTTGCACTTATTAGCCTGTTATTGCTCTGATAATCCACAAATACATTACACTTACAATAGTACTATACTCATATAACACACACAAAACGAGAAGTACAAACCAAATACAAATTCAAAAATAGAACCCTACTATCGTGAAAAAACATGTAGACATACACTATATAACGTTTTCGATACTACCAGTAAACTCGAATCACACACGGATCTAAGGCTAACAAAATATTGTAACCCAAATCTTGTCACATAGAATATACCTCCTTCATCAGAGGTGAAACTCATAACAACATTCTTGCCAATTACCCTGGCTACTCCAAATGGTTCCCAAACATGGTACATTTTCCCTAAATGAACTAAAAACTACTTTAATCAATGCCCCATCTAGGCACCCTACTTTTTCCTTTTAATTCCTACTGGGCAAGTACTAACCGTGTGGTTCTACACTCCACATTGTAACATTCCCCATCTCTGACCACCCTGACCATGTTATGATTATCAGTATCTCACACTTTATAGTCTCAATCTTGAAAATCGCCTTCATATTCCCCTTAACTTCTTTGTCAAAAGGAAACTACACTACCGGCCTTAACAATCCTATTTCAATGAATTCCCCGGTCCCATGAACACCAATGAGGTTCCACGAACACAACTTCTCCATAATTGTTAGCAACACTTACTAGTGAGCCTATTATTACACTGAAGCACTCTCTCTCTTCATTATACCTACCTTAATCCGACAGAAAGTTCATTTATCCATATAACTCTTTATTCACTATTAGCCTCTGACCGATCCTATGTAAATAATTCAGAATTTCATTCTCTTCATTTTTGATAAACCAAAGGAACTAACGGTTATATCCATCCGTAAGATCCCTCTATGATCAAAACATCTTGATCACTTAAACATGGTGACTACCATTCCCACCATTTTGACATTGCTTCAACGAGTGAAAAAAATTTCCCCAAATTTTCACATCTGGGCATTTCCATACCTTGCTCTAAACCAAAGCTTATGAGACCTACACTTAACCTGAATACCGCTACACTGCCTTCACATGACTTACCTTCAACGTATGGTCCTTATCAAGGACCTTTCGGACCTTTTCCCAATTTAACTTCACTGGGTAAATCAACTCTAGCACCACTCTCTACTATAGCGCTGCTTACATAATTATAACTACTATACTTTAGTAGACATCGTAGCCATCCACGAAAATGCCACAAAAGTATTGGCCTCATCCCTAACTTCAATTTATAGCTCCAACTAAGCCCCGCCTCCTGCTTCCCTCATCACGGCCTTCCTTAGTCGCCCTTCCTCGATCAACACACGAATATCAAATGAGCACGAAATCTCACAAGAGAAATCAACAATCCTAATCATAAGGATCTATATCAAATAGAGAGCAACGCTGAAAGAATATTACGTTCGCACAGATTCCTAAGGATACTAGAACTTGATGCTCTGATATCATCTGTGACACCCCTCCTAATAAAATATCGGGTGATGAATCCTATACCAAATTAGAACAAGAGTCTCATATGATTCATTATCAGCATAACTGTCAAAAACCAATTTAATTACTAATAACCTATTAGGTTGGCGTCAAAATTTTATATTAACAAATCTTTTAAAACGAACCAACTAAATAAAACATTCACACAGTTTATATGCACGAAACTGAAATGAAATAAAGATAATCGAACACTCGCTTAAATCATAATACAACCAAATCGAATGACGCACTAAAAGGCGGTAAAGGAATAAATAATACAATTAGGCTATCTGCCCGAGTGTTTCTACAATGCTTCCTATTTAGATCATAAGAATAGAAGCGTCAAAAATAATCATGCATGCATCCACAGCTGCTGCAGCAATCGTCTGACTCGAAAGAATCGCCTTCCAGGCGTCCTTGTGTCTGGACACCTAATATATATATATATATATATATATGTGTGTGTGTGTGTGTGTGTGTGTGTGTGTGTGTGTGTGTGTGTGTGTAGCAAGAGAGGAAAATGGAGAAACGGTTCAGAGCCCAAGTTTGAAAATATTTTGCAAGTGCATAAATGTCATATTTAGTAATATGAAATATCTCATATTTCAATTAGTATTGCACTCTCATGAGATACACCTCACCCCTCTTCTAATAGTGCACACCTATCGTATACATTTTTAGACAACCTAGTTAAGTTACCCTGCCTAACTAATCTATTTCACCCATCTTCTAAGGTCCTCATAGACCCAAGTACTAAGGGCTAAATTTCTCCCCATTCCCAACATTGTTCTACATTCGTGCGTGGGGTGTCTCGCGAAGCGAAATCCAAATAAGGAACCTCCCTGATACACTACTACCTGGCAATGTTGATCATCGAGATTCATTAGTCCCTCAGAACATAACGTGTATATATATATATATATAAACTCATAAATATATACATATACATATAGTTCTCACTAGAACCTACGATTCATATTCATTTAAATCCGGATATAAATCTACCGGAAGGGGAATAACTCTTATTCATTCTTTTCATTTTATACACGTTTACTTTATATGATATCTCATCTTCATGTACAAGAAATATACTATACGCAACTAGTATAATTATACCTATCACAATCATAAGTATAATAACCATCCCTCCGAGCTATAACTCGAGGATCCGGTCTCATAGTGCCTATCCAAATCCGAGTTTACTCACTTTACCAAGGTATCAAGTGAGACTTACTCATGGTCATGGTAAAAATACACAACAGTGGAGGTGGTCGTGTTCCCCCTAGAAGTCGAATACACACATCGCACTCGAACGTGGGAAGATATGACCTGGGGATATACTCTCCCTGCACCACAAGCCAGGGGATTCACCCACATCGCACAACCTCCCTAGATCGTACTAAAGAAAATATATAATATGGCTATCCATCACTATGCCCGGGAAAGCCCGTGGAACCAGCCTCTAAGATACAAATATATCAATCACACACAGATATTTATGTATTTTCGTATCATATTATTTATATACTGGAGCAACGTCGTATATATACTTTATATCCCTTCTTAGAACATATGGCTATAATTGCCAAACTCTCATAGCAATAGCCAATCATCCTTGATATTACCATTCGTAATAGTATCTAAGTATTCTCAAACTTACAATAATAAATTTATAAGCATTCTCTTGCTTAAATAGAACCCATACCTTAATCCCTTTTAAGGATTTATATACTCTCCGAATATACCAATCAAAATAATTAAATAAGTATACTTCCAACTTATTTTATTCCCATAGGTATCGCATTACCTAATAATATTCGTCAATAGACGTAGGACAACTATGGTATATGAGTAATGCCCTGGAAGATGATAGCATGGTGCAGTATATTGGCATTCTATAGCCGGTTATATTATGTGTATGGCAATTGTACATTATATGTGTTATGTACACGTGGTTATGAGAATGAATGACTGTATATATATATATATATGCTATGTATGAAAAAGGATATGAAATTTCTATGGTGTACATCTTGGGTGATTATGGTGTACAAAATTGTTGGGGGTTGATGTATCACACTTAGAGACAAATTTCGGTGATATCGACCCAAGGATATAATGGAGACTTTTAGGTTGTTCTTAGATAGTAATCGAGATTATATTAGATTTGTGTGGATGACATAATGGATCCCTACGATCGACATTGTCAAGGAGTAGTGTATCGGGGGGGCTCCTTATTTGGATTTCGCTTTGCGAGATGCCCCACACACGAAACGCAGTTCAATGTTGAACGTAGAGAGAAATTTTGTCCTTATTAAATTGCATGCATGTTTTAGAGAATAAATTCATTTATCAAAGCCAAATGTTAATGTGCAACGTATTAAGACTTATAACTAGTGTAAGCTAATAATTGGAACCACTATAGCCTAGTAAGGCATATGTGTGAAAATATACTTAAGTGTGATTAGAATGGGAACGATTTTTGGGTTATATTAGGATGGCAGGTCATGTGGGTATTGGTCGTGCGTATGGTGAGGTAGGTTGCCCTTTTATGTCGGGTAATTTAATTAAGATTCCAGGACGCGAATAGGTGCGCTTTGTAGATGAGAGGTGAGTTTGGGGTTTCACGAGAGTGCAATTCCACTTTAATTATGAAATAGTACATTTATATTTATTATGCACAGTTAACACACTTGCTAAACATTTTTACACCTCGGGCTCTGACCCGATTATATTTCTCTTTTGCAATATATATATATATATATGTCCTACAGGTGTCCTATCGCATGGATACCGAATGCTTTTCTATCCAGAGTCTTGGGAGCCGTAACAGTTGCGGACTCTGGTGGGATTTAGTTTGTAGTCGCTTCCTACTTCTTATAAATCTAGGTAGGATTCATGTTGTGTATAGGGTTTATACCCAAGGGATATTCGTAGCATTTTATATTCCTTCTTTATGGATGTTGTATTGTTTGTGACCCAACAGGTTATTCGGGTATATTTCTTTTTGTATACTAGTTTAATTTTTATTCCAGCTTTTCTTTTTCATGGTACTTGTGTGTACTTTACCGTTTTCGTTAGTTCTATATTGTTGGTTGGTTGTCTGTTGTATGATTTATTTAATTTTAGCATCCGCTTTTAATAATTTCGGGTACTTAGCCTTATTTATTTTATTATTGCCAGTTGATGTTGAGACTGAGCCATCTGAGATTTCAGATTTAATGTAGTATAAGGCTGCCCACCCGTTATTATTATAAGCGGGGTGTCACAGATGGTATCAGAGCATCTAGAGTCTTTAGGATCTGTGTGGGTTTTCTGCATTCTTCCTTTGGCGTTCTTGATATAGAGCCCTACTATCAGGATTGTTATGTTCATTATATGTATCTTCTTCTGCGAGGTGTACTCACTTGAACGATGCTTTGACAGTTTCTTTCGTCTCAGATGTCGCCAAAAAAAAGTCGTCCAGGAAGGGGCAAGATGAGAGATGCAATACCCATAACAGATTTTGGGTACGACTTGACTGGAGGTATTTTCCTTCCGTGACTCAGGCGGAGATAAGGAGGATAATCCTAGAGGTGATTCCAGGTGATTGATGGTAGTCGAGTGAGATGGATAATTTTTTGATCGATGAGGTAAGTGATGATGAGAAGCGAATAGGAAGCCCTTGGGAGGTTTAGATTGATAAATTTACTAGCATTTGTGAGGAATCTTGGTGTTGGTGATTTTCTCGATGTGAGGTGTGGAATTTTCCCAATGTCGGGAGTATTACCTTCTGGGAAGAGGGAGTAAGAAATTTAGAGTTTTGGGTCCATTGCGTAGGACTGAGGGAGTTATCGAGAGTCGCAATAGCGTCTTGTCCTTCGGGATAGTTAGGAAGGGTTTTTGGGAAGATGTTTCCCTTATGGAGGGATAAGCTTAAGGATGAAAGATTGTCATCGAAGAAGTAGAGGACTTTGAACACGGATTCAGGAATGAAGTGAAACAATTGGGTTATGGAAGTATAAGGTCTAATAACTTTCTTTGGGTCTAGTTCATGCTTTGCGCGGGAATAGGAGCGTCGCATGTAAGGTTTATGAGTGGTTAGATGTTATAACCATTATGGGTGTAGAATTTTCATTAGAGGAAGGAATGATCAAATGTGGCCTTTGTATGGCATCTTTTGGGAAAATATATCACCTCGTGGTGAGCTATTAGAGAGTTATGTTATTGAATTCTGAAAGTGATAACTGTTAAGGTTATTGACTTATGGATAGGCTTGGGCAGGTAATTATAGTGTTCCAATGAGGGAAGGACTTATCTTGTGGAAATGTGTTGATGTGATGTAAGGGATTTGTATGACTGAGAGGTTCAGAGTTTAATATATTGATTATCAAGCAGAGAATTTAGCTCATGGTTGTGCTAGTTATGAGAACTAGGTATTGGTGAGAGTATTGTGTTTGTTGAGACCTTGTCTTGAGAACATAAGGTGCTTGCTTGGCATGTTGAAAGACATGGAATTATTTTATATTATTCATTATATAGGCCTTCGAGCAATACCTATAATTCAAAAATCATTTATAAAACCTTAACCTTGGTTCAACTGATATCAATCCCCGACATAGCTACACAGTAGTGTATTAGGAGGGTTCCTTGTTTGGATTTCGCTTGCGAGACCTCCCCCGCATGAAGGTAGCTTATGTCAGGAATTGAGAAGAGTTCAACCATTGGGAATTTTAAACTTTTATATATATACTTAGTACGCTATTATAGATTATTTTATTGGAGAGTTATATTACGATTCGAGGCTAGTGGATTCGGGTTATTGTTTGACGAGTTGAGCTCGGGTACATGGTGTATAGGCGCCCTGGCTAACTAGTTTGATTTTTAAAATCTATATGGTTCGATGTGAGAACTGGACGAGATATGTAAAGTAATGTTCAGGGTAGATGTAAGGACTAGATGAGATTCTAAGTCCTAGGCATAACATAAATTTCGAGGACGAAATTTTTGTAAGGGGGAAGATCTGTAACACCCCACGATTTTGGGACCGAGAAATTTAAAATTTTGGGAGAAATAAAATTTATTTAAATTGGAGAATTTTAAAATTTGGCAATCGAGGTCCAAAAATTGAGGACGTTTTAAAGTATTTTGGATGACGATTTTGAGTGCACCATTGATTCTGGATGGGTAGATATAGTCAAAATGATTGTCATTGGGTTTAATTTCGGCTTCGGAATATTTATAAGTTAGTTTGACTCGAATTGGAGTAAACAAGTCATTTAAAGTGTGTATTACAATTTAAAACTGGGAATCATGTTTTAAAGGTTTAAGAGGCTTACGGATCAAGCCAATCTCATTGTGAGAAAGAGAGAAAGAGAAAGGAAAAGAGAAAAAAAAAGAATAAAGGAAGAGAGAGAGAAGGGAGAAAGCTTGGAGATTCCGACCAATGCGCGGTTCCGGGGAAGATTCAACCTCTACAATTCTCAGGCAAGTCTTTAATCTTGCTAAATATTTCATTTGTGTATTTCATTTCATAATTTGTGGATAAAAGAATTGAATTTTGGGTTATGTACCAAAACCTATATTTTGTGGTTTAAATCTTGCAATTGAAGTTACACATGGGTTTAAGGATGTATAACTTGATGAGTTTAGATATAGGATGGGTTTTGGTGTTGGAAACTTGATTGGGTTAGTGTTTGATGGTTGGAAGTGGTATAAATTGAATTTTAGGAAATTTGGGTTTGGAGAAAATAGCCCCATTTCGTGGCTTTCTGAACTGGCCGAATCGATTCTCCTGTAGCGAATCGATTTGCCATGTTGCAGAAGCATCAGGTCTTTAGGACCGAATCGATTCACCCCTAGCAAATCGATTCGTTATGTAGCAGACTTATAGGTCTAGTTTGGCCGAATCGATTCGGAGGGGCCGAATCTATTCGCAACTAGGACCGAATCAATTCGGAAACACGGCAATTTTGGATAATTTTTCCTAGGGAGAATTTTTCTCCTATTCTCTTGGTCTTATCGACTTGGAACATTATAAATTGATGAAGGGGTTATGATTTGAAGATTTTTAAGGAGTTTCTTATGTGTTATGATGGTGGGGACCAATCAAACTATTTTGGAGACAAATATATGTGCGTATTGGAGATTGTTATATTAGAATAGTGGGGAATCTCATTGAGAATGGGAGTTCTATTTAGGGGTCATAAGTGAGCCTAGTTATGATGTATGGTTAACGACCCTTTGAGAGAGTTGTGAGGGTACGGCATGGAATTGTAGGCCAATATTGGTGTCAAATCCTTATTGTGATAGGATTTTATTTAAGTTAAGATTGGGGGCCAATAAGAGAGAGTGGTCACGTATCTTTAATAATGTTGAACTTAGAGAATAAATTGTATATGCAATAAGATTAAAAGGTTCATAAGAGGAATCGAACCATAGGCGTAATTGAGGACTATTAGATAGTACTATCTACTAGAAAATGATGGGTTGTAAATCTAGTCGAATAGTTGTTATATATCTGTATGTGATCAACAATGGGAATTCCAAATTATGGATTGGGACCTTAGAAGGAAATTTAAGATTTAGTTGGAGGTTTGTAGACTATTAGTTATGTGCTTACCAATAGTCGAAATTAGTACTAGATATATCTATGTGCTTTTGGATATTGATGGGAAGTGTAGTGATTGTTATACACTTTAAACTTTGGGGTGATAACCTTAACGTTGAATATATTGGAAGACTATTCACATCATAGGTGTAATGGATGAATACACTTCAAGTGAGAGATCGTATTTATATAAGGAATTAAATTAAATACGTTTGGGACGACGGCTAGTATAAAGAGGATTATATACACGTATAACTGAGTTTATAAATTTCATACATACGCATGAGAGATGGTATGAATTTATGTAAATATATATATGTATAGGTATGGATATGTATATATGTATGTACTCATGGCGTGAATATCTAAACCGTATGTGATGGTTTAATTATATGATGTGATCATATGGATGTATACATATTGTGTATGTGAATGATATATATACTTGTGATGTGAAGCATATAAGGTACATGTTATCATTGGGAAGTTGCATGATGAGGGTGAGCATTCTGGCTCGAGGAGCAGGGTGTCGATATTCCCCAGGTCATAGTCATCCATTTTATTTATTTGTATGATTCTATATTTTGGGGGTGAGAAGTCTTGGGTATGGGTCGTTCTCACCTACCGGTTAGGAACTATGATCGCTTCCCATGCGTTGTGATTTGGTTTTGACCACGAAGTGGGTGACATTTAGTCCCACCGGTGGTTCCCAGGATGGTATATGATTAATGCCCTGAAGATGATAGCATAGTGTAGTACATTGGCATTCTATAGCTGGTTTTATTATGTGTATGGCAATTGTACATTATATGTGTTATGCACACGTGGCTATGGGAATGAATGACTGTATATATCTATGTTTAGAGTATATATATATATATATGCTATAGGTGAAAAAGGATATGAAATTTCTATGGTGTACATCTTGGGTGATTATGGTGTACAAAATTGTTGGGGGTTGATGTATCGCACTTAGAGACAAATTTTGGTGATATCAACCCAAGGATTTAATGGAGACTTTTAGGTTGTTCTTAGATAGTAATCGAGATTATAGTAGATTTGTGTGGATGAGATAATGGATCCTTACGATCGACATTGTCAAGGAGTAGTGTATCGGGGGGTTCCTTGTTTGGATTTCGCTTTACGAGACGCCCCACGCACGAAACGCAGTGCAATGTTGAGAGTAGAGAGAAGTTTTATCCTTATTAAATTGTATGCATGTTTTAGAGAATAAATTCATATATTGAAGCCAAATGTTAATGTACAACGTATTAAGACTTATAATTAGTGTAAGCTAATAATTGGAGCCACTATAGCCTAATAAGGAATATATGTGAAAATATACTTAAGTGTGATTAGAATGGGAAGGATTTATGGATTATATTAGAATGGCAAGTCATGTGGGTATTAGTCGTGCGTATGGTGAGGTAGGTTTCCCTTTTGTGTCGTGTAATTTAATTAAGATTCTAGGACGTGAATAGGTGCGCGCTGTAGATGAGAGGTGAGTTTGGGATTTCACGAGAGTGCGATTCC
The DNA here is from genome assembly GCA_949130495.1 of Sambucus nigra. Taxonomy (NCBI): domain Eukaryota; kingdom Viridiplantae; phylum Streptophyta; class Magnoliopsida; order Dipsacales; family Adoxaceae; genus Sambucus; species Sambucus nigra. The sequence continues at coordinate 260,541,246 of OX422212.1, forward strand.
ACTTTAATTATGAAATAGTTCATTTATATTTAGTATGCACGGTTAACACACTTGCTAAACATTTTTACACCTCGGGCTCTGACCCGGTTATATTTCTCTTTTTCTATATATATATATATATATATATATATATGTCCTACAGGTGTCCTACCGCATGGATACCGGATTCTTTTCCATCCAGAGTCTTGGGAGCCATAACAGTTGCGGATTGTGGCGAGATTTAGTTTATAGTCGCTTCCTACTTCTTATAAATCTAGGTAGGATTCATGTTGTGTATCGGGTTTATATCCAAGGGATATTCGTAGCATTTTATATTCCTTCTTTATGGATGTTGTACTGTCTGTGACCCAACAGCTTATTCGGGTATATTTCTTTTTGTGTACTCGTTTCATTTTTATTCGAGCTTTTCTTTTTCATGGTACTTATGTGTACTTTACTGTTTCCGTTAGTTCTATATTGTTGGTTGGTTGTGTGTTGTATGATTTATTTAATTTTTGCATCTGCTTTTAATAGTTTCGGGTAGTTAGCCTTATTTATTTTAGTATTGTTAGTTGATGTTGAGACTGAGCCATCTGAGATTCCTGATTTAATGTAGTATAGGGCTTGCCACCCGTTATTATTTTAAGCGGGGTGTCACATACATCAAATTGTTAACTTAAACATAAATTTTCCAAATTTATTTTAAGGGTTCTAACCCAAAATTTTATAGTTTACCAACTATAATATGAGATACACACACTATATCAAATAAAGCAAGTAAACACTTGCCTCGTGGATAAAATTCGACGATCTCGAGTCGAATCCCATGGAGTTTGGCCAAAATCCCCTTTTTATTCTCCCTCTCTTCCTTTCTCTCTTACCATCTTTCTTTTTATTTATTTATTTCTCTCTTTCGTTCCCTATATAGGGAGAAATAAGGGTTTATCCCTTATAAACCCAAAAATGACTCGTTTACTCAATTGCGAGTCCCTACTGGTCCAAAAATTCATGAAACCTAAACGCTACCCCTAGATACTCTATTCTTACTATCTCGGACATTCTGGACCCAACCACGCACTCGAAATATCTATCTTAGTACCCAACATACCTCGATACAGGTTTTCCAATTAAAATATTGTCCTCTGTTGCTTTACCCAACTGTGACATGTGATTAAAATAATCAGACTTATTTACTTAGTCCTAAGAGTAAATGTAACACATATCGAAAAACATCTAACACTCATAAACTCCAAAAATTATTATTCAGAGAAATTCCACAAATTTCCAAATTACTCCCATTTAGGTAATTTAAATATCCATAAAAGTGCGGGGTATTATAATTTAGTCTCATTATGTTCCCAATGGCTACCCTATTATCTCACACCTAGATCTTCCAGATGATTTGATTGTTTTTTGCAGGGGTGACGAGACCTTTGAGTAGGTTGGGGGACTTCATTATTCATTACAGCTGCTTATCAGGCCAAAACGTTAACACTTCAAAGAGATCTTTCACAATTGATTTTCAGCAGCCTCCTCACTTTAGATCTAAATTAGAAGATATAACATGTCTTAATCATAAGAATTTGCCAATTTCTTATTTGGGATGACCTCTATTTAAAGGCAGGAAAAAGGTGAACTATTTTGACCCCTCGTCAACAAAGTCAGAGCTAAAAAATTTAGTTGGAAATAAAAAATTCTATCTGGTGGTGGTAGGCCCAATCTTCAACATGTCCTCACATCAATTTCCTCTTATCTTATATCCTCTATGTCTCCTACTAAAGCTATCCTTACTAAACTCCATACAATCTCAAGAAATTTTTTTGGGTTGGCACTGAAGAACAAGGTTATAAATACCAACGAAAAAATTTGGATTTCATTAGTAGAGATATCAAGGAGGGGGGTCTTTGAGTGGATAATTTCCTTTATATTTCCCAAGATTCTTCTACGAAGTTATTTTGGAAGCTCTACTCTGATAAATCTCTTTGGTCTGCTTATATGTCTAATAGGTATATGAACAATGTTGTTGACAACCAAACAGTATCTATAACGTGGAGAAGTCTGATGATAATTAAGGATGTATGTCTTGAGCATATGTTGAAAGTAGATGGCCAATGGCTTTGGTCCCCTGATATTAAGGTGAATTCAGTTTCTCCTCTACTTATGCTTGCTGTAAAGCAAACCACACTTTCTCCTACATCAATAGATTTATTTGGGACCTTCCCATTACCAAGAAATGCACTATTCATGTTTAGAAAATCATAAACAACTTTATTCCTACTGATGAAAACATACAATCTTTGGGCATTAGACTGTGTTCTAGATGCAAACTCTGCCTCAATGATATCGAGACACTTGACCGTCTCTTTCTCCACTACCCAAAAGTTATTCTAATTTAGATATTTTTCTACAACATCATGGGCATTGATATAAGCTTCGAAACCAATTTATCAATGTTGCATAGTTGGTGGATTAAATGTGGCCCTAAAGATTACTATAAAATTCTTGGAAAATGTATCCTTATTATTGTTTGTTAGGAGGTTTAGAAAATGAGGAATAAAGCCTACTTTGAAAATTTTATATTCGATGAGATATTCATCATCTCTCAATCCATTTTTTTTATTTCCAATATTTGTAAGTTGAAAACCTTCAGAATGGTCCTTGTCAATTTTATGTTGGCATTCAATCTAACTTTACCCTCTCAACCAAAAGATCCACCAAATTGATTAGGGCTCTAAAGTGGAATTTTCCCAATAAAAATTGTTTCAAGATAAATATTGATGGTACTTACAAGGGTAATCCATGTAAGAGAGGCGTAGGTGGTATCTTGAGGAATGATAAGGGTGCTTTAGTTTTTCCTTATTCTCATTCTGAAAGACATGATTCAAACACTTTTGTGGAGATTAAAATCTCATTGGTGGGGGTTAAACTGTGTTTGGACTTCAATATTTTTGAAGTGCTTATTGAATTAGATTCTTCTTTTGTAGTGAACCTGATTACAATGGAAATCTCCTTGGAATGTTTCTAATTGTGTGAATGAAATGATATCTGCTTTATATTCTCTCAAATTCTTATTAACCCATTGTTACCGTGAATCTAACATGGTTGCTGATGCTCTAGTCAATTATTGGTCCATTATTCAAGTTCTCCCAATCTTTAGACACTACAAGGATATTCCTACTATATCTTGTGGTGCTTTCATGTTAGACAAAATGCGATGCTTCTACCTTAGATATTCTTAGTGATGTTCTTTTGTTTTTAGTATTGTAATGGGGCTATTATAAACTCCCATGTTTATTGCGTCCCTAGTTGAAATCCCCAATGCTTGTATTTTTCCTTGCTTTGCCATTTAGGATAGGCTTTTCCTCCTCAATCAATAATATGATAGGGGGTTCTACCCCTCTTCAATAAAAAAAATAGTCTTATAATTGAAACGGACTCTCTTACATCTTTGTATATGATTCTAGACAGATGGCAAGTTCCATGGTACTTCAAAAGCATTGTTCAAGAGATTAAGCTCCTAATGTCTTCTAATCAGATTTTAGCTCCACACATTTGGAGAGAAAATATTACTTTAGCATATGTCTTAACTTCAAGAGTTTCAAGTTCAAAACAATCGAAGACATATCATAATTTCAAAGATTTGCCTAATTTGATTAGGGGATTTCAAAATTTAAATAGATGAGGTATGCAAGTATAAGATCCTTTTAATTTATATTTTTAAGTTTCCTTTTACTTGTAAGGCCATCAAGGCGAGGCTCTTTCCCCTTTTTTCTAATAAAATACGGTTGTAGGGATTTTCCTTAAAAGAAAATATGATATACTCCTTCCCATATCTTCATATAACAATTGGTTATTTTTGAATACTTTTTTCCCGTCGTTATAATAAAGGTGATTTTCTTCATAATAAAACAAGTTTCTATTTTCTTTTAAAGGCTTACAAACTTTGAGAAACTTATTATTGGTAACACACTCTCTTATCTTATTTTACTTCACACTGCACTACACAATGTATTGATGCCACTTAATGAGGAATGAAAAAGTTGTACAATCTTTCACAAACAGTTCAAATCTTTGAATATTTCTAAGACAAAGTCCATTACTCTCAAACGTGTGTGTGTGTGTGAGAGACTTACTTATGATTTGAAGGAGTTGAAAATATAAATGATATGTAAAAATCATGATAGATGATGTGTTTAGGGCTACAACTTTGATTGGATGATGCTACCTATTGGAAATAGTATACCATCATAGTAATGAACGAGTGACACCTGCTACCTGCAAAAACATTTGAACGGAGGAAGGTTTTAAATATATCTATCCACATAAAAAATTAAGTAAAATAAATTCCGTGGAACTAAATGTTTTAACCAAATTGCTCATACGGAAGAAAAAAATGTTAGTTGAAAATAATTCAAAAGGTGTTGGAAATTTTCAGAACTTTTGAAGGTTTGGGTCATTTGTTCTTGAATTGTTATTCTTAATTGAACTCGATATTGGTTTTACTCTTTCAATGGTGTTAATTGTTTTTATTTTACACGTGAGATGTGATCTTATATTCTTCATTAATAAACCTCATCGTGTTATTAGCCTTTAGGATAATCTTTTCTTGGTTATGAACACTAGTTATATATCTCACAACATTTGGTAAGTAGGAAAGTTTAATATATACTTTTCTTTATCCAAATAAAAGTTTTGGAGTTTTTTTCATTATCTATTGCATATATAAAATTGTGAATGAAAAAATCTTCTTATAAGTGTACTACGTTAACTCTATTTTATCAACATCATGTTCTCCTTATGACTTACTTGGTTATCTTTTCTTTATCCACTTCCTTAACAAAAATGTGGACAAGTATTAGGGAGAGAGAGAAACTCTTTATAGAAAGGGAGAGTTTTATTATTTAGGGGGAGACTTGAATATTGTTTTATATGCAAGTTAGTTTGCAATTCAAATCTACATCTCCTATAAATAACTCTTTCATATTATTTATTTCTTTACACATTGGTATTTTGATGGGGTTTGCTAGTGTGTTTCAGTAAATCTTCATCCGTGTACTTTGAAGAAGTACCTTATAGTGTTTGGGTTGTAAGAATTTGTAATTTCTATCCTATTATGCCTTTGGTCGGGCCTTCTACATAGTTGATAGGGATTTCATTATATTTATTTAAATCTCTAGTTTTTGTCTTTTTATGGACGAAAAAAATAAATGGGAATATTATAAGAGTATTCATAAACTCATGTGTGCCCTCATTGGTAGTTGTCTTATTACGGTTTTTTTAAACACATTTGGATTCATGATTTAACTCTCTAGAAAGTTTCATCAGTATTAAAGGTCTTAAAGTTGTTGTTGTTTTATCATCCTCATTATCTCAAGTATCACATTATTGTATGAAAGGTAAATTCAATAATTCCCTCAGAGATGTCGTGCATTTTTACAAATTATTTTCGAAACATCTTAGAAAAAAAATTTGTGTGTGTAAATCTTGAGGATTTGCTATATTAAAATTACTTGAATTAAATGTATTAAAAGATATAAATGAAACAGAAGTGAGCGAAATTGACCATTTTCGCAATAGTGACAATTTTTCGCTAAAGAGAAAATGGAAAAAATCTTATAGCAAAAATTCCGAAACATGACGCGAGTAGTTTATCGTTAAATCACTGCCACATCGGCACCTTCATTTTAGCGATAGTTCCCTTGTTGGATACCAAGTCCTTTAAAGGTCTCTTAAAAAATTCTCTAAACAAATATGTGACTTGCATCGTGGCAATTTTGCTCCAGCGATGCTTGTCTTCACTACAGTTACACCTCTAATGACGCGCACATATTCATAAGTCTATCATAACGATTTTATGAGGCCCTATAGATATTTGTGTGAAAATCATCTTTTTGGATTCTGAGTAGACTTAGTACTCACTAACCAGTCTCTCACACATACTTTTTATAAGAGATGTGTACTTTGACTTGTCTTGGAAAATGGGAAACCCATTTATGTTGCTTTTCTTATTTAAAACTTCAATTATTTTCTTTTCAAAACAACTCTCATATCTTCAAGAGAAAATATGACAAGAGTTTTTTTAAGTGTGTATCTCTTTTCTTATTTTCTAAGAAGAGAAGAACGCATTTGTGAAAAAGAGTGAACCCATTTTTAAAACCTACTCCATCTTCTTCAACTTCTCTTCTTTGTATTTAATCACCTTTATTTTGAGAAGTTTATTAATATCAAAGGAGACAAATCTTTTTATCAAAGAAATAATTTTGATAAAGTAAACTTTTCTTACACTTTAGGTCTTTCGCCTAACAAGAAGTACTATGATATTTGACGTTCTCTTTCTGAGTTCATATGAAGTGTGATCTCCAAAGTTTGAAGACAACAACTTGTTCAACATTTTTTACACATGTCATCACATTGCGATGTTGAGATTTTCCATTTACGGATAGGAGTCTCGGATTTATTACAATTAGGTGAAAAAATTGTGAAGGTAATATTTAGCCCTGATAGGAGTATAAGTTTTTAGTCCCCTCAATAAGTCTTTGCCAAGTTTAGTGAGATTATTGCATTGGACCAAGGTATTTCCTGTTAGTGGGTTTTTGTCCTCATACATTTTTTTCTGATCTTATTTATCTTTTCGATATCTTTTATCGGCCTCATGGTTAAGCAAGATAAAACTTGAACTCCGATTATTAAAATTTGGGTAAATTGTTTAGCATTATCTCATTGGTGTGCTATATAAATTTTTGGTGGGTCTCCATATATATATATATATACACACACACTAGTAGTGACCCGTGCAATGCACGGTCAGGTGTAACGTATTTTGAAATATTTATTTAAATATATAAAATAGTATGCAATTATTATCAGTATTTAAAATAAAAGATCGTTGCTATAACAATGAGCAATTAAATGTAAATAATGTGGTAAATAGAGAATATGACTTAAAATGAATATAGACATGTGTTAAGCTTTTCGATATCATTGTTTACATATTGTACAGTTCAAACTTTATGTACATAAGTATTCTTATTATTATTTTTTGTTTATAATCATTGTTATTGTTAATTAATTTGATATCTTTTTAATATTTCTGTATGTAACTTATTTCATTACATAAAGTTTATTTTAATATAAATAAGTATGATACTTTACTTATGGTTTAAACACACTTTAAAAAATGTGGTGATCCGTGTGATGCACATTCGTGTGTAAAACGTCTTGAAATATTTTATTCAAATATATAAATTAAAATATCAAAAACCATACCATTGACATGGATATTTTCTAATTTTATAACATTATGATAGCAAAAATTCAAGTTTCTATAATTTTATTAGGATGGTGATTAATCAAATACCAAATATAAAATTGAGATATAATATAATAAAATAAAACAAAACTTGTTGTTTAGTGATAACACGAAAATCACAAACCCAAGCCAACAAAAAGGTAATTATATGAGATACATACTTCAACGATTATTAAAAAAATAAAAAATAAAAGACTCAAATAAATTATGATTGCATGCTAATAGTTATAGGTTGCAATTTTTGAAAATGCACGTGGCACGAAAGCATATGAAATTGGTATAAAATTAAAATAATTATTCATGTTTTAAATTGATCATTTTATGTTGAACAAAGCATTAAACTACTTTTAATCACACTTATTTCTCATCTTTTGAAATTTTGGAGACCCAAACTAAAAGAATACAATATAAACATACCCTTCTTTGATTGTATTTAATATCTGAACCCATTCAAAATGTGAAAAGGAAAAAATATCCACTATTCTATGTACCGTAACCTATTAATCTTACATGCTATTTATAACACTTAACAGACACCCATCAACCCATCCCAAAACAAAACGCGGTCATAGTCTCCTTCTATCCCAAAGGCTAAACCTAGCTATTTGTACCTTAACTGTCTGTCACCATAAACTATGGTGTAGCCCATTGCCATGCCCCCCAGTTCATTCTCTCTCTCTCTCCAATCACATGCATTCGTATATCATTCAAATCGCAAGACATGTTGACCTATTAAAAAACTCATGAGGCAAAACACATCAAACACAAAGAGTAATGCACACGGATGTATTTTTTTGTTATCATACCCACCATACACCACCAAAGAGGGAGAGAGATGAGACAAAAAAGAAGCAAAGAGAAACTAAGATAGTATATAATACAGATGAAAAATGTTAAAGTTATTTATCAATACCAATGAAAATACGAATAGATAGCATAAGTGAAAAAAAATTCATATAGATGTACCAAGTTAATATCATATGAGAAAATTAGAAATTCAATGTATATTTTTCATATCTTATCCTGACCCTATAGAATAAAAAAAAGGGTATTAACCCCAACAACCCAAGTGCCACCATCTTAAACCATATACATTGACTTCCCTTAATACCTAAAAAATATCACAAATATATGAAACTTCCTTTACAGTGTTTCATAAATCTAATATATTACAAATATTATATATCTCTAAATATGAGCACAAAAACTATAGGGAATATTATTGTAACTTGTATACACCTACCATTTATATAAATACACAAACAAATAGTATATATATACAAACATATGTAAAGATAAACGTCCCCACAACCCCACAACACTGCTAGAAGATAAAGAAACTCAAAGATAGTATTTTTATGAAGGATATAATTTGAGAAAGTTGGACTATTTATCTTAAGTATTAGTTATGTTCTAAGAATTTAACTTCAAATATATAAAAAGAGGATTCAATGGGGAAGATATTTGGACTATATATACTCATAAAAACACAAACTGTGTATAGAGGTGAATTGTTTTTTACAAAATCTGAAATGTTTGGAACATATATACTGTGTCAAACACATAAAAACAATCCCATCAATAATGGAATACATATAGATCTTTGGTTTGGATGGCGGTTCGTCCTGAGGGTTAAAGGTTTATCATCTTTGCATATGGTGATGATTTTGTGTCTTTATTGTATTATGATTTTGAGAGTAAGGAGAGACGGGGAAAACTTCCTCACCCAACACCACCATTCCTGGGTGCGGTGAAATATACATATACAATTGTAAATGAGTTTCATGCATGCATATGAAAATGTATGCCTGTGATTTTGAATCCGACTTCCTTGAGATTTTCCCATCTCAGTTATTCTACTGCGGTGGAGTTCCAACTTTGCTTCATCGTTCTGATTCCCAATCCTTCTACCAAAGACGAAGACGACCCTCATTTGCAAATATGTATGGACAAACTGCAGATTTCCATGGGCAATGCCAATGAACCACTGAAGGTTTTAGCACTGTATAATCTGTCAAGGATCTGGTGCCTGAGTGGGTGTTGCTTAATTGGAGAAAGTAACCCAAAAATTGATAAAGTAAGAACCGTGGGTTGGATGCTAGACATGAAACTATATGCATTCTGTTATATAAGATATATACTTTTGTGTTTTATCAAATTTAAAATATGAAATAAATCATATTTATGCAATAAATTAATACCACTAGAAAACTTACAAACGAAGAATATGACCGAGTCAAGTGTTTGACACTCTCTCCTTAAGACAAAATGTGCTCCCGCTACGATGCTTACGGCAATGAACAATGAGCGTTTGCCTCCCAGGATAAAACGGTCTCGACACGCGCAAGAAGCACTTCAGTGTGCGTGTCCCACGAACCAATTATGTTTGATACTCTATCCGACTCGATCGGGAATGGAAAGTATAGAAAATATTTTTCCTCATTTTTTTTCTCTCTAAAAAATGAAGACAAGTCTTGTATTTATAGAAAACAAAGTGTTTTTTCATGAAAAGACATGTCTTTTAGAAAACAGTCACTTTAGGGACGTTTTTCATGAACTGTCACAACTTATGGTGAACAGTCACGACCTTTAGGGACGGTTCTGAAAAACAGTCACTATATAGCGAACAGTCACAACCTTTAGCGACAGTTAGGAAAATTCGTCCCAGAAAATTAAATAAATTTCCCAATAAATTTCATACATAAATGGGGCACTTTGATACCAAATTTCTTATTCATCATTTATCCGTTTTAAACAAATAAATATATCGCGTGACTCGACATGCTACAAGGAACGCGCACGTACTTGGTCCTACTTTGACCAACATATTAATTTGGTCATAAAATAATTTGTTTAAAAACACAATATTTTCCAACAATCCCCCACATGAATGAAATTTGGGTGAAGAATCAAACGAACATGAAGACAAATTAGACAGAGTATCGGTGGAAAAGAGCTGCATCGGTAAAGATAGCTTTTGGCCTTGAATCTTTCCTAGTGAGAGACTATCGGGTCTACTGGCCAATCAATGAACGCGATGTCTTGAATTGATCAACCTTTTTGTGTAAACCGAGACAATAGAATTCACACAGTCCTTCTCCGAACATTCTTGGTTCTCACTTTTGTGTCCGTTTTGGCCTTGGACACCTCCTGGTTTCATGAGTGTGTTAGAGAATTTAACAATGTAGCCGTTGGTTATTCTCATAGAAGTGGCCCCTTCTCACTCACATAGGTGATTTCTATAAAGAGTATCCTGCTAATACCCCACTTGATCCTTATGTTTAAGATATAGAAGTCATTAAAATAAAATTTATCCTATTACACGCGGCAGATAGTGCACTGACTCATCCTAGGAATGGGAGAAAGAATTTATTTTCTTCTCAGTGCTAACTGAATCGCACATAATTAGGTTGTCCCATTGAACCTAATTCTTGGGATCTCCAGTCATTTAGGTTGGGTTTCCATTATGGCAATTGTTTTAGGTTTTAACCGGCTGTAAGCCCATTCCCCTTGATGTACGTATCTTACTCTCTTGTTAGCGGATCCGCAATGATTTTATTAGGCCTAATGTTATCACTAACAAAGAAAGATTTCTTTATGGTCTTATGTCATGACTAATAATTCGTGACTTGCCAAATTTCTTTATGCCTTTTCAAGCAATGATTTTCAATTGCAAGAACATGCATTATAATTGTTATCTCAAATCATCCTCTTTAAAATTGTCAAGGTACCTTGCTTTTTAGGAAATAATATTCATATTCCATCATAAGAGGATTTCCAAATATTAACACCTCTAATCATGCTAATATATCACTCGAAATACAAGTCTCGAAAGTCATATATTGTTTAAAATATATTCATAATTTCCTAATGTTTATGTCATTTGTTACTTATATCTTAGTATCGATACTGAACGACTCATTTGTACTTTAGACTCTTTGATCCATTGTGTACACGCTTAATCATTTCCAACCTTGGAATATAATCAAAGTACTTAAGTATTAATTATCGTTCAATCCATGAAGTATACACTTCTTTAGACAAATGCACGTTGGAAATACTATTAGTACATTAAATGTACTTATGCAATCAAATACTACACTTTCAATAGTGTTTATCTTATTTTCAATAAGAAATGCAATCAAATACTACATTTTCAGTAGTGTTTATCCTATTTTCAATAGGAATCATCTCTGTTTCTATTTTTGGATAGAAATTATTGCCTTAGATAAATACCCCCACATTTATCATAATTCATACAAAGGTTCTCAACCTTTCCCATAAAATTTTTATGGTGGGTTAATGTGTTGAGAATATAACTCATAGAAAACACAATACTTCCCCCACAATTTCAAACATAAATTTGAAATTATACAAAATTGATACATTTATTCTCAACCTCGAAACGCTTTATTTTCTTTAAAATGAAATGATATTAATGTATATTTGGACCAACACATATGTCCATCTAGAAGGTATACATTCATTTCATTGTAAATAAAATTTAGTTGAGATAAGTTTCTCTACTTTAGTGATTTCGACATTTAATGGTATATTCCTTATTGTTCCATAGGCCTACAAATTCACTTGTCACAATTCTTAGTATTAAACTAAAGTTGTGTCACACATAATTTTGAGTTTACTAGTTGTGGTGTCTTGAGATTACGCCTAAATCTCTAATGAGATCATAATTTGATTCTACCTTCTTTAAAGCAGTTGTGAAACCGCTCGGTTCTGAACCCCTTAATCATTTATATGGATTTATGATTTAATTCTATACCATCTTTAAAGCAGTCTTTAAACCGCTCGGTTCTGAATTTTGAATCATAAATTCAATAAATAAATCTGTAATCACGCCACACTAATTTTTCTCCATTGAAGAATACGTTCGACAAACGCATTAATTGGAAGTATAAGATTCTTCCAAAATGAATTTATATATTACGGTAAAGACTCTCATAACTTTTGCAATCTTCATCGCATTTGATAACATTCAATATAGTGAAGAGGAGTAACATATTGAAATTAATCATATCCACTCTTTCAAGTCTATGGAAAATTGAACACCACGATATCAATACAAATTGTATTTATTTTTCATCAACTTAACATCAATTGAATGTTACATAAAAATGTAATTCTTCATGAAACATCATGTTTAACATAGCATGTTCCAATGATATTTTGATGAAAGTGTCTCACAAAATTAAGAGTGAAAGGGTCACCCCTAATATTAAAAGTCGCATTATGCTATATGGTTAATGCTATACAATCATGCCACAAATATCTAATAGACTTCTACACGTGAAAATAGTCTGTCATTACACACCTCAATTTTCATTACTTGAAATTAGGTCATCGGATGCTACAACATGTCATCAACTATAAAAATTATGCAAACATAATAAATTCCTAACCTATAGGACTTTTTAATTTATTATGCGTGAAAATATTCTCAAATTTTCAACATGTTGGTTCACATCGTTTTAAACAATAGTGCATATTCATATCTCTAAGAGTCGATATAATGCATGCATTGCAATGTTTAACATACATACCAACAATAATGGACAATGCATTATATTTTCTTTTTCTCTTTCTCGTGACACGGGAGATTAAAACAAATTTAAACGTAATATCAAGATTACATAAATTATCACAATAATTAAATATTGACATTCTACAAGGAATGCAACTCAAATCATGTTTCTAAATATATCACATTTTCGTTCATGTAATCTAATTTAATTTAGTGCACAATACATCAATGAATAACTAATTGTGTCACCATATTTCACTAAATGTGCTTCAATGGATAACCCCCCCAAAAAAATTATATAATGACATTAAGATATTACTATCACACATATTCATGTAGTCATACAAGAGACCATAATATAATCGCATATATTATTTTCACATTACTTTGCATAAAGTATAACTACTACATGAATTTCATATACTAACAATTATAGATAAGATATTGCATATATCAACCATTTGTGTGGATTTTTGAAATGCCAATATGCAATTGATATTATATTTGAAAACATTATTACTAAAATTACACAAGCACATATGCATATGACCACACGCATGACCATTACGTCATTATAAATATTATTGTCACTTCACGACACTTATATATCACCAAAAGTATGATCAAATATATTTTATATATGTATATATGCACGCGTAACTCTCTAGTGAATGCACATCACTATCACGTGACTAGATGTGTGACAACATCATTTAATAGCGCATCTTCTAACTTGGGTGAAAATTTCATGATATCGTTATCTCTTAGAAGTAATAGGAATAAGAATAGAATTGAAATATAACTCAACATGATTATATACTTCCATTATGTGAATGTTGTATATAACTCATATGACAAACTTTTAGATATGCCAGGAACATATTTATGTCAAAATGTCATCACATGTGATAAAGCTGCTACTCATAATATGGGGAGATATCATGGAAAGTTAAGATATCACACGTCCACTAGTCAAATGAACATATAAAAGGCCCATTCCTTTAAGTTTTGTAAAGCAATATATTAACACATATGTAGGAAGTTAGATTCTGGTGCATACTCAAAATTTTAAATCATCAAACTTTTAGGTCCCGATAAAATACAACCCTTAGATCCAAAAAGCACAGGAATATTTTTATTTGCACAGTCGAACACTTACTAAGAAATCACGCAAAAAGTCCTATATATATATATATATATATATTAAAAATAATAACTGTATGCAGCGGGCCACAATACCAAACATGAATATAGAAATGCATCATTATTAAATAGAACGCTTTCCAAATTTTCATAAAATCAAAACACAAAGTGAATTTATGAAGAAGTTGCATTCCCAGGGAAATTCGAGGACACCGATTTAAAAAAAATAACACAAAATATATTTCTTGGTTTTCAAAGAAAAAAATCATAATTGTTGAACAAATATGAATTTTTATGCAATAATTTTTAGTGCATAAATAATTTCACAACAATGGCGCAAATATCAATGGTAAAAAAAATGATCAAACTGCTATTTCACTAAAGGCTTCATCAATCCTTTCAAATTATAATTTTTACATATATGATGATTGGTTCGTTAAGCAACTTAAAGTTTGTCATGTCACAAGCAAAAGATATTCTTTATGAGAAGCATTAGAATTACACTATCTAATGAAGGCATAAATCCATACATAATGACAAACTGCTATCTATAATAAAATGATTGATATCATGTGATAACATGATAGAAGTCAATAACAATTAAGGTACTGACTATCGAATCTTGAGTATAACTATGGATTTCAATAGATATATCAGTGCATAACAAACTACTATGTCAACGGAGAATAAATTGACACCAAAAAATTGAAATATATTGCAAATGATATGAATATTTTCAAGGAATATAATTAACACAAAAGCATCATATTAGGAAATGCATAAAAAATATTGTCTTAAGATTGTTATATAAGATATATACTTTTGTGTTTTATCAAATTTAAAATATGAAATAAATCATATTTATGCAATAAATTAATACCACTAGAAAACTTACAAACGAAGAATATGACCGAGTCAAGTGTTTGACACTCTCTCCTTAAGACAAAATGTGCTCCCGCTACGGTGCTTACGGCAATGAACAATGAGCGTTTGCCTCCCAGGATAAAACGGTCTCGACACGCGCAAGAAGTACTTCAGTGTGCGTGTCCCACGAACCAATTATGTTTGATACTCTATCCGACTCGATCGGGAATGGAAAGTATAGAAAATATTTTTCCTCATTTTTTTTCTCTCTAAAAAATGAAGACAAGTCTTGTATTTATAGAAAACAAAGTGTTTTTTCATGAAAAGACATGTCTTTTAGAAAACAGTCACTTTAGGGACGTTTTTCATGAACTGTCACAACTTATGGTGAACAGTCACGACCTTTAGGGACGGTTCTGAAAAACAGTCACTATATAGCGAACAGTCACAACCTTTAGCGACAGTTAGGAAAATTCGTCCCAGAAAATTAAATAAATTTCCCAATAAATTTCATACATAAATGGGGCACTTTGATACCAAATTTCTTATTCATCATTTATCCGTTTTAAACAAATAAATATATCGCGTGACTCGACATGCTACAAGGAACGCGCACGTACTTGGTCCTACTTTGACCAACATATTAATTTGGTCATAAAATAATTTGTTTAAAAACACAATATTTTCCAACACATTCAAATTTATAACCACACAAATTCAAATTAATATCAGTAAGACTCCAAGATCACAACTTCTTGCATTCAAATTCTTGTATTGGTAGTCAATGTTGATATGCAAATGAGATAAATTGTGAAAAAAATTAAATAAACAAAAACATGTTCCAAAATAAGGATAGATTTTTCTTTTTTTATAACCCAAGATGAAGATGACACACAACCAAAAAAATATTAGCCAAGACATGAGTATAGTGAAAAAAAATTTAAAAATGTGTATGAGAGAGCAAAATACAATGCCGAAACACAATTAGAAAGAGAGAGGGAGAAAATCATTCTAGAGAGAGCCAGACAATAATACGCATTTGTGTGTGCTGTCGTGAGAGAGACGTGCTGTAGAGAAGTTATTTGATGGAGATAACACCCAATTGCTACTGCAGCTTTCACCTCAGTTATTCTCTTTACATACCTACTTTCTTTACTTCTTAACTGGGTGTTATCTCTACTTTGAATTGGATGTAAAACTTATATTGAAAAGTCCTTGGAGATTGGATTTGGTAAGTGGGTTCTTGAGGTAAATGGTTTTGATGTGTTTTTTGAACTGCAAAGCACATTTGAGGCCATTTTCTTGAACCAATACTTGTAATTCTTGTTTATATACACACACTGAGGCTCAAAATTAAAAAGAAAAAAAAAGTGGCACTTTGGTGTGTTGAATTAAAGAAGAGGAGAGGGTGGTGGTGGGTACAAATGATTATGAGCCAAGAAATCTGAATTTGGTGCACCATTGGTGGATTCTCATGGCTATGTGGAAATCTTGTGTTCTCCCACCTCTTTGACAAATTTCAGGCTAAGAAAAATTCGAGAATCACATTGTGGTTGCTACTAATTTTGTTATACATTTCTCTCTGTTCGGATAATATTGCAATGACTTTTCACTTTTTAAGTCAGAAATTTTGAAATTCTGAAAAAAATCGTCCCCTTATCGTGGTGGATTGGTTTATGTGATTTTTCAATTGTAGGGAAGGGACTTTTTTTCTAAGAATTTGAGATTGTGGAAAACTATCGCCAGATCGTGTTGGTTGTTTTACGGTATTAATCAATAGTGGGGAAGGGGCTCGTGTTTTTTTATTCATTTAAGAAACTCAAAATTCCATAAAATTAGGATGACTTATTTGGAGTTTTGAGAGTCTTCCAACTACATACATATATGATTTCAAGAAACTAAAATATGGTTCAAGCAATTTAAAAATATTTTTCATCAATATGAATTTTTTTTGTACCATGTAAATTTAATTTCCAGAAATCAAAAACGATTTCAACAATATTAACTTTTTCCAGGAAAAAAATTATTTTTAGGAACAAAAAAAATGATTTTTCACCATTATAAAGATATTTTCATCTTATAAAAATGATTTTCAACACATAAAAATGAATTTCAGCAGTGATAAATTATTTCTAGCATATAAATATAATTTTCAACAAAAAAGAAATGATTTTCAGCAATAATATTTTTTCCAGCAAAGAAAAATTATTTCTCAGAATTAAAAAATGATTTTCAGCAATATAAAATGATTTTCAGCATAGAAAAATGATTTGCAACAAATAAAAAATTGAATTCAGGACTAATAAATAATTTCCATAAAAAAGTTATTTTTCGAACTGTCAAAAAAATGTTTGAAACAAATGTTTTTATTTATATTTCCATATATGTTTAGGGAACATTAATTTTTTTAAAAAATATTTTTTGGGAACACTAAACATATATTTATAAAAAAAAATAAAAAAAATAATTGTTTTATTTATATTCATAAAATGGCTAAAAACTATTTTTATATATATTTAAAAATAATTGTTTTTGCGATTTTTAACACTTGATATATATTTATTAAAAAAGATATTACAAATATTTATAAAACTTTTTAACTTTTATTTTACTTATTTTTTTTTTACAAAACATTTGAAAACTGTTTTGAATCAAATGTTATGATGTATATTTCCATATATGTTTAGTGAACATTAATTTTTTTTAAAACAATTAAAAAAATAATTTTTTGGGGGAACACTAAACATATATTTATCAAAAAGACATTTAAAAAAATATTTTATTTATATTTATAAAAATAGTTAAAAACTATTTTTACACATTAAAAATAACTATTTTACCTTTTTTAATAGTTTATATATACTTATTAAAAAAAGTTATTACCTATATTTATAAAAGTTTTTAACTCTTAGTTTACTTATTTGTTTTAGAAAAAACATTTAAAAAAAAGATTTTATACATATTTATATAAAACATTTAAAAAATAACTATAACTATATGTACAGAAAAACAATTTACAAAATGTAGCGGTATATGTTTGAAACAGGTATTATAAAAGGTAAATGCTTGAAAAAGATATAAAAATGGTATATGCTTGGGTTGCGTTTGTCTTTTTGTCTGAATCTGAAGTCTGAAATCTAAATTTGAAGTCTGAATCTGAAAAGGTTGTTTGTTTGGTGTCTGAATGAAATTTCTGAATGTATATTGTTTATTTGCAGATTTATGTCTGCAATCTGAATGCAGATTGTTTGGACCATTTTACCCTTATATTTATTTTATAAAAAAAATGTATATATAAAACATTCATGATCGTAAATAAATATTATGATTATTCCAACAAGACACACCACACTAACAACCTCTGCTTTGGGGTACATTTTACTGCATCACAAAAAATTATAAACAAAATGTATACATTTTATGTGCTTTATGCATACATAACATACATACATACATACATACATACATACATACATACATACGTACATAATTATTATCTTTTAATATTATTTTTTTATAATTTTGAATACATAATTATTTATGTATACATAACATACGTACATATACTAGTGGCACACATAAAATAATTGCAACCAACCAAACACAGGAACAAATTTTTAACTTGGCAACCTTTTGCATCCTTTCAAACTACAACCTGCTGCATTTTGAAACTCACACCAAACCACAAAAGAGGTATTCTCTTTATAAATATATATATATATATATATATATATATATATATATATATGTAAATGAGAATAAATCACAAATGCCAGCTGCCTCATTTATAACTCATGCGCGCCAGCTGCCTTATTTTGGAACCCACAAATGCACAAACCACAAGGAAAAAAAGACCTTCTCTCTCTCTAACATATACGGTCGGCAGCCAGCAAGCATACAGAAAAAGGAAGAAGAAGAAGAAGAAGAAGACAGAGTTTGGAGCATAAAGAAAAGGGAAGAAGAAGTAAGAGTCTCCTATTATGGTTTTTTTTTACAAAATCTGTTGTGAAGAATGAAGAAGAATAAAGAGGAATATACCTGTTGAAGTTTGTTTTCAAGGTTGTAGAGTTGTCAAATTCATCAGCGCTAATTTTGTGTATTTATGTAAATATATATAGAGATTTTGTTTGAAAAGAGTTTTATTGTGTTTAGAACTCTTTCTTATTTTAACACGATTTTCTTATAGATTATCTGTGGATTATCTAGATTATTGTGATTTCAATGAAATACTTAGGGTATTATTGAAAACAAATTTCGGTTCAGATTTAAGATTTCAGATTCAGAGGGGTCCGTTTGTTTACCCCTCTCAAGTCTGAATTTAAGCCATTCAGATTTCAGAAAGAGCAAAAGTGCGTTTGTTTGCCAACAAATTCAGATGTCAACGGATATATTATGTTTAATGAACATTAATTTTTTTTAAAACAATTAAAAAAATAATTTTTGGGGGGAACACTAAACATATATTTATAAAAAAACATTTAAAAAAATTATTTTACTTATATTTATAAAAACAGTTAAAAACTATTTTTACACATTAAAAATAACTATTTTACCTTTTTTAACAGTTTATATATACTTACTGAAAAAAGTTATTACCTATATTTATAAAAGTTTTTAACTCTTAGTTTACTTATTTGTTATAGAAAAAACATTTAAAAAAACGTTTTTATGCATATTTATATAAAACATTTAAAAATAACTATAACTATATGTACACAAAAACAGTTTACAAAATGTAGCGGTATATGTTTGAAAGAGGTATTATAAAAGGTAAATGCTAGAAACAGATATAAAAATGGTATATGCTTGGTCTCTTCATTTTTATAAGATGCTTGGTAAACATGTATGCAAACAGGTATTATAAGATGCTTGGTAAAAAGTTGAAAGATAGGCAATAGTTTCAAACATAAATGTTTTAAGCAGTTGCCATATATGTTTGAAATATACAGTTTCAGTTGCCATGAATATTTTAAGCACTTTCAAGCAGTTTGAAGCACACATGTTCCATATATGCTTGTTAAACCCATACATGTTGCAATGAATGTTTTAAGCAGTTGCCATGAATGGAAACATATATGTTTTAAGAAGTTTGAAACATTAGTTTTTAACAGTATGTGGGTATTATATGTTTGAAACACTCTCAGTTGCCATTTCTTCCTAACCACCCACCCACACTCGTCCAATTGTAATAACCAACCCTAAGATTTGTCAGCTAAAAAATTTACAAATTTCATATCTTCACATTTTGAAACTAAAATCATATATCACAATTCTCCCACAAACTCTGTCCATCTCTCCCAAATATACAACCACATATGAACTGTGTAAACTTTGCAAAACGCAGTCTAGAGAATATCATTTTCTCTACACCATTTTTTTCGTTCACCATTTTCTCTACTGGAAGGTTGACTATACTTTACACCATTTTTTTAGAACTACACAGTGACGAAAGTCGCAAGCAGAAGTGGGCTAAAACACTCCTTTAGGAATATATAATTGAGTTGGAAGCAGAAACAGTTTTAAGCATGTCGTGTCTTCAATATTTTTTTAAAAGTGACCAGTTACGAACACAGAAGTTGAAAATAAGGAGTTATGCAAGCCGTAAAAAAATGAGAAAAATACACCTATTTCATTGGTGGTGGTAAGACCGGTGGCAATGGAATCGAACCCAGGTAGATGACAAAGCCGGAGGTCATGTATGATGTAGCAGCGGCTTAGATAGAGGGGAGTGAGGTGAGGATGTAGCAGCGGCTTAGAGAGAGTAAAGTGGAACCATATACAGGTGAGAAAGAGAAGGAGAATCTGTTTATTTCAGTATTTTTTAGGAACATTGGTTAGACAGTTTAAACTGCAAATTTATGAGAAAAAAGGGATTGAATAGTTATGGTTTTTTAAGTTTTTTGAATGTAGATCGTGGGTTTGGTTTTTAAAATAAGACGTGTATGTCTCTAAACCTCATAACCGTCCCATGAATGGGGGGTTGTGTGTACATCTGGATTTTTGTTGATTTAAAAAATTCTAAATTCTAAGAAATTAGGGATTGAGTTTTGGAGAGTTTTCAAAGAAGGACTACATGCCTATATATATATATATATATATATATATATATATATATATATATATACACACATAACCGTCCCATGAATGGGGGGTTGTGTGTACATCTGGATTTTTGTTGATTTAAAAAATTCTAAATTCTAAGAAATTAGGGATTGAGTTTTGGAGAGTTTTCAAAGAAGGACTACATGCCTATATATATATATATATATATATATGTGTGTGTGTGTGTGTGTGTGTGTGCAGGGGCGGATCTACATGGTAAGTTGGTGGGACAAGTGCCCCACCCCAAATCTCAAATTACCCCTAGAAAATAGTAAATTTAGAGTTGTGCCCCACTCCAAAATAGAAAAAATTCAAAATTTTACCACTAAAAATTTTCTAACCCTAAAAAAAATTCTGGAGCTCCCGCCCCCGAACCCTCAGCAATGGTTTATGCCCCACTCGAAACAAATTCCTAGATCCGTCTGTGTGTGTGTGTGTGTGTGTGTGTGTTTGTACGTGTGTGCATGCGTGTACATTTTACAACTTTTTAAATCCAAAATAAAAGGGGTCGTCAGAG
Source organism: Sambucus nigra (assembly GCA_949130495.1). Classification (NCBI taxonomy): domain Eukaryota; kingdom Viridiplantae; phylum Streptophyta; class Magnoliopsida; order Dipsacales; family Adoxaceae; genus Sambucus; species Sambucus nigra. The sequence goes on from OX422212.1 coordinate 260,562,699, forward strand.
GGAGGGTTCCATTGTTAGGGAAGTACAAGATAAATGAGAGAGAGAGAGAGAGAGAGAGAGAGAGAGAGAGAGAGAGAGATGAGACATTAGCATCTCTAGTGAGCATAAGGGATTTGTACCTAATTTTTTCCAGGGACATGATTGCTTATATGAGGGATATTACGGTGGTGAGTGACCACTTCGACTACTCAATCCCTCATTTTGTGTTCATCACGGAGAAGTTAATGAAAACCATCTTGACGATAAGTGCGTGTTAGGGTTTGTGGGATACACCTCCCATTGCTACTTCAGTCCCACCTTCAGAGGGACCTTCCATAAATGTTGTTATGATATTGAGCCTATTTTTAGCCCAAACCCCAATGATACGTGTAACGAGCCTATCCTTGCATTCCAGAGGGGATGGTGGAGTCCAGTACAAGGCATATGTTTCTATTTCGTTGTCGTACTTCTCTATGCTCATAGGGGGGTAGGTATGTTATACTACCTCTTTCATTTTTTATCTTCATTATCTCTTTACATATCTTTTGATGCATTACCATTTTTATTGTAGGCGATCACTATACCTCGTGCAATACCATAGCAAATGTCCCAGTCAATGGCTTCTACCTAGCCTTCATTCATCGAACAATGATGGATTCGTTTATGAGTCACCCTGTGATCAAGGATGCTTCGTATCCCTTCCCCTATAGAACCTTTAAACCTTTTACTAGTGGTATTTTACGGTGGCTATTCCAGAGCCTTCTTAAATGATGTTCTAGTGATACATGGTCCCTTGAGCTCCTATGATCGATAAATTGAGGGTCGCCCATCTGTGAGGATGTGGGGATGCCTATGCCATCATCTGATTCTAGTGACAAGGATGAGGATGCTTGTGATTCCTTTTACATAGGGAGCATATTGTCACTCCCCCAGGGGTGTAGGCCTTGGGGGCACATTTTTTTTATTTTTTTACTTTCTTCTTTTTTGTTGTGCCTTATGACAATTTTAAGTGGTTTGTCCTTCTTTTCAATGGAAATTTAATGTATGTAAGAAAATATATTTTACTTAAAAAATGAATTTTATTTTACTATTCATTTATATGTTATTTTTAATTAATTATGTGTTAAGAGTATATGACAAACATATGTGTTGATGTAAAAAATTAGATTTGATCTAATTCTTTAATCACAGATAAAAGTAAATAAGACAAAAGATTTTTAAAGTGGTTCAGCCTTGAAAGAATGGCCTACGTCCACTGTTTGTGTTATTGCTGACTATTTACAGAATTCTCGATAATGGGTTTACTAAGAAATTCCGAGTCCCCAGCTAATGAGGAGGTTACAATGTATTTATAGCCTTGAGGAGGTACAAATGAAAGAATAATACATAGATGTCCAATAGGCATGTGCGTCTGTGTGATAATAATGAGCATTTAATGCGCAGTCATCCTCTTAAATATCCGGATATGAATGCTCTGTACGAGATGCAGCTCGGACCGCCTAAGCTACTCGGACCGCCTAAATAACTCGGTGTACATGAGTTGCTCGGTATAATAGAGTTCCTCGGTGCAATAGAGTTCCTCGGAGAACACTTATTGCTCGGAGCGTCTGAGTTGGTCGGGGAGGTTGAGTTCCTTGGAGTCGATGTGTTGTTCAAAAAATATTTGCGAGTGTCATGTAGATTGACATGTGTCTCCACATAATTGGTCCACGTCAGCAGAATAAATTTGGTATCAACAGAAGCCCGCAATGTTTCGTAGTTTGATGTTGAAGAAAAGTATGGAACATTCTGCTGCTTAGATTTTCGGTTTGTATGTTTTCTAGGAAAGCATTCGTTGTATACAACTCCTTTATAAATGCACAGTATCAGTCTTTATAAATATTTTGAATTCCCATAACCGCTTCTTTTTTTGTGCCCTTTTCTTCTTTTTAGCCGCCGGATACGCAATCGTCCATCCTGGTAATCATTATTTTTCTCTATTCTCGAGGTAAAGTATTTAAACACTTCAGAAAATTTGATCGTCTTTTACTTTTTTAAATCTGCATCTTAGAACTTCTTTGCTTCCTCTCTATCTTGTGCGTTCATTTCTTCCATTGTTCGTTGTCAACTGATCCACCCTTTTCCTGTAAGATCTTCTTCCTTCTTTTTTATTTTCTCTGTTCATCATGGTTTACCTTGTTGAGTCGCTTGATAAGTTGCGCTCTTATTTTTCTATTCCTTCATGGGTTACTTTGGAAGAACTTTCTGAACCTTCTGACTATTTTCGTCTGGCTGAGGGACATTGGTTCCCCCGTCTCTTTGTGGCCGAATGCGGCTTTTCTTTTCCTCCAAATCCTTTATGTTTGGAGTTCTGTCAGTTTTTTGATGTTGTTCCTGCAAAAATAGCGCCAAACACTTGGAGAATAGTTAATGGAGTTCATAGGTTAAATCAAATTCATGGAACCCATTTAAGAATTCCAGAAATTATGTTTTGTTATAGATGGGTTGTCAGCGATAGTACTTTTTATTTAAAAACTAGGTTTTTAAATAGGGCTTTAGTTGTCAATCTCCCATATGCCAACAGGGATTACTTCGAGCATGGAGTTATTATGAAAAATTGGCAACATGCTCCATTAAATAGAAATGATGTGTATCAGGGTCCTAGATTCCCTCCCTATGGAAATGGGATAGGTTATTCTTATTTTATTATTTTTAAGATTGTGTTTTCTTTGTGTTTGATAAAATGCGTCATTGACATTTTAATTTTTGTTTATTTGCAGTTGACAGAAAAAGAAAATCCCCCAAAGAGATTGATGTCAATTTGAGACACTTGAAACTTATATGGAGTTTGCACCAAACTATTACTGACGAACATATTGGATCAGCCTCATACTTGTTGCAGTACAAGAGCTACACTTCATCTTTTACTGCTCGTCCAGTGGTAGGTGACATCGACCCAATACCAGCTTCTGAAGGTTCTTCCCCTGAATCAAATATTCCTCTGAGTGACAGAATGAAAAGAAGAAGAGCTCCTGCCTTCTTTGATAAGTCTGCCTCTACTGCTGGAGAGGCGAAGAAAAATAAGCCAAATGTCCCAGAAGAAGGGATGAAAAATATTGATGCATCCCCTCATGTTGCTGCTAAGCAGATTGTCGAGAAGCCCCCAGTGGCTCCGAATAAGATTGTTTCTTTTTCTCCTCCCAGTGAGGTTATCGTTATATCACCAACTAAGACAACATCCTTGGTTGAGAATGTTCCTGCTCCTACGAGGAGGTTGAAGAAAAGTTCCTCGGATAAACCGGCTAAATCTATCTCTCAGCCTTTAACTGCTGGAAGTGGTATTCCCACTTTTGTTGCTCCGAGCTCTGCCATGAGCTCGATGAAGTCTTGGATTATCCCAAAGATCCAAGGCATTGAAGACAGTCTTCCTCGTGATAGGATCACTTCATTGGCTTCTCAACATATTGCTTCAGTAAGTATTACTATTCTAAACTTTCATTTTTCAATGTTATGTCCCTACACTGACTTATAATTATTTTCTTTTTCCAGCTGGTAACCTGTTTCAACACTATTCTAAAAAAGGATGAAGCTATTAAAGCTTCAAGCTCCTCGGGAGGTGTGGAGGAAGCTTTTGTAGGTCTGACCTAGTCCTTAAAGGACTCTCGTCAGAAATATGAAGAAGATAAAGAGGCCTAGAAAACACGACTCAAGTCCATCGAGCAAGAAAAAGACCGTGCTGTGGAGGCCTCCCAGGAGTTAGAGAGGAAAGTGAAAGAATTTGAGAAGAAAAATAATGAGCTTGAGGAGAAGCTCAAGAGCACTGAAGATCTTGAGAACAAGCTTAAGAAATCTGAAGAGGAAGTTGTTAAACTCTATGGCGTTGATCGTCAAAGGCAGGAGATAGAAGGGAAGATGAAGGTTGCCGAGGAACTTCATACTGAGAGGATTTCCTCAGAGAAAGCCAAAAGAAAACTTGCAGTTAAAAACTATTATAGCACTGGCTGGGATAAGGGATGGAATAAAGGTCTAGCTGCCATGTCTTCCCAGATGGAGTTTGCTAGTGTTAAATACTTTAGGGATGGATGGATTGCTGCTCTGCATGAGTTAAAGGTCTCTGAGAGTTCTAAACTTTTTTAACGCCATGTTCATTGTCCTCCTACCTCTCCTGGAGAAGAAGAAGAAGAGGGCTAAGCTGCCTCTGAAGAGTCTTCAATGATGATTGGGGATCAGGTCCCTACTGTTGAACTTCGCTACGAGCAGCCCTAACCAACCAACATGTCTACCGATCAGCTTTCTCTGTCCTTCGAGCAACCTACTTCTTCATCCAAGCCTCCCGAGGAAGTCTTAGGAAGTAAAGAGAAGGTTTAGAGTTGTTCGGACCTTTCTCTTTGCTTTTTATTTTTTTATTGAATGTAATTTTGGGCTATGTACTTCTCTTTGTGATATAAAAATTCAAACTTTCGACTGTTCGTATTGACTTTTTCTTCTACTTGCTCTGTTTGTATCTTTATTGATTCTTTCTATCTCTTTTCTTTACTAGTTTATGGCTAGAATGGATCTCTTGTCAGCCCATGATACTGAACTGATGAAAAAATGCAATGACTACTTCAAGGCTGGCCATGCTGACTTTACGGAAGCTCAAATCATCGACATCTTTGGTCCAGACACTTCGGAACGAACAGTCGAGGCCTATCAATATTTGAAATGCTTGCTCGACCGTGCAGTTGCCAATAATGTGGCATATTATGAGATGATTGAAGATCTCTGGGGTATCATCGAGGAACTTCAGCAATAATACAAGGAATCTTCTGCCCTTTTGCATCAGGGGTATGAGAAAAAGTATCAGCAACTAAATGCTGACAAAGGATATGATAAGTTAGTCACTGCTTATGATATTAAGGAGAGGACTTTGAAGGCCGAGGTTGAAGAGCATAGGCAGATTGTGAAACTGCTGGAGCAGGAAAATAATAACTTGCGAGGAGAGATACCCCAACTGAAATCCACAGCATCTACCTCGGGAGCCTTGGTCCCTGTCAATGACGAAGGTTTCTCATTTTTGGAGGTTGAAAATGCCAATTTGAGAGACGAATTGGAAACTTTAAAGAGAATTGGACCCTCTACATCTGCTCGCTGACGAGCAAGAGCTTCTGGGGATGAGTAAGAGCAGCTCGGGTTACTATTAAAGAGGCAAGAACTCAAGGAGCTTTGGAGAAGCAAGCATTCCAGTTGGTGGTGAAGAATCAAGCATTAGCTGAGATGTCCAAAAATATTTTGAACCTCGACGAGCAACTCTTTGCACAAAGCTCTGCCTTGGAGAATAAAGAACTTTTAGTGAAGAACCTCCACGAGCAACTAGAGAAGTTGACCTATCAGCTTCATAAATAGCCCAAAGAGTTTTGGATGGCTGGATATAATAAAGCCCTTTATCACCTCGATGATCGGATCTAGAATTCAAATAACGACGGTTCCAAGCAAGGATGGTTGAATGCGCTGGGGGTGTTAAAGTTGGAGCAGGGCCATTATTTGTGGGACTATTATGATCCTGGGTTGATTGATTTGCCAGTGCCTCCATTTAAGCTTGACATGAGTTAGATTCCTGCTCGGGCAATTCCTCAGTGTCTGATCTCAAAGTATCTTGGCGACTACAGTCTTCATTCTAATTTTGAGATATCTCGCCCGGAGCACTTACTTGATCGGCCATCAGTAATGAATGTCAGGATGCTCAGAGATCTGAACTTCATAAATTCTCCTTACGCCTTAGATGATCCTCCTGCTGGAGTAGAGCCTGTTTCAAAGGCAGAAGGGAAAAAGCCAGAAAAATAGGATTTTTGATGTAATATGTAATTTGTTCTCTATGTAATATGTTCTGATTTTAATGAAGGAACTTTTGATTTTCTCTGCAATCTTGATTGTCATTATTTTATAAAATATCTATTTTATTCTCTGATGAATGTGTATGTACATCTTGTAAGGAAACAAAAATGTCCTGTGTTATTTTTAATTGTCGACCAACTGGAGTTGGTGAAAATTTATTGTTGACCATTCTGAGTTTGTAATAATTATATGATGATCAACCGGAGTTGGTGATATTTTGTTTCCCGACCAACTTAGAGTTGGTGGTAATTTGATATGCCATAAGTAAAGAAATTCTATTTTATTTATTGATTATAGTGACTAATCAATTTTTAATTATAATCCACGAAATGACTTCCATCCCATGATATTGCTTAAACAATTATTTCCGACCAATCGGAGTTGGTGGATTTTATTTTACCGACCAACCGTAGTTGGTGGACCGACCAACCATAGTTAGGAGGGTTTATTTTACCGATCAACCGTAGTTGGTGGACCGATCAATCGTAGTTGGGAGGGTTTATTTTACCGACCAACCGTAGTTGGTGGATCGACCAACCGTAGTTGGGGGGTTTTATTTTACTGACCAACCGTAGTTTGTGGACTGACCAACCGTAGTTGGGAGGGTTTATTTTATCGACCAATCGTAGTTGGGGGGTTTTATTTTACCGACCAACCGTAGTTTGTGGACCGACCAACCGTAGTTAGGGGGTTTTATTTTACCGGCCAACCGTAGTTGGTGGACCGACCAACCGTATTTGGGAGGATTTATTTTACCGACCAACCGTAGTTGGTGGACCGACCAACCGTAGTTGGGAGGATTTTTGTTCTGAACTTGATGCGTAGTGTGTAGCACTAATACTCCGAAAAAATTTCATCAAAAGGAGAGAATTGGATAAAAACTTCAACACTTTATTCATACTGAAGAAAACTTCATTTACATAGGAATCCCAACTACTGATAATACTTGCGTAAATGTTTTGCATTCCATGCATTCTAAAATTCTTCCCCCTCCAAGGTTTTAATCCTATAAGTTCCTGGACGAACAACTTTTGTTACTCTGTAGGGTCCATGCTAGTTAGCTTCCAATTTATTGTGCTTTTGAATTACTTTCTTTAGCATGTAGTCTCCTTCCTTCAAATCACACTTTTTTACCCTCTTGTTATAGAACATAGTTGTTCGTTGTTGGTATGCAGCATTCCTGATTGCTGCTTCTTCTCTAACTTCCTCGAGCATATCCAAGTCTAATCTTCTCATCAAGTCACTGATAGGAGAATTGAAATTCGCACTCTGTGTGTGGGGAGGCCCATCTCGACAGGTATAACAACTTCACTTTCGAATGCCAGCATGTATGGAGATTCTACTGTCGCTGCTCGTGGCGTAGTACGATAAGCCCACATCACAGAATGTAGCTCATTAATCAAATTTGCCTTCGTATCATCTAGTCATTTTTTTAAACCATTCAGTAGCGTTATGTTCGTCACCTCAGTTTGTCCATTGCTCTGGGGATGGCCTAGTGCAGAGTGGTTTTTCAATATGTTTGACTGATGACAATATGTAGCGAACTCCTCGTTATCAAATTGAGTTCCATGGTCTGTGATGAATGCATGAGGAAGACCATATCTACAAATGATGGTCTTCCATATAAATTGATACACCTTATCATATGTCATATCAATAAGGGGCTCAGCTTCCACCCACTTATTAAAGTAGTCCACCGCGACCACGAGATATTTAAATCTTCCCCTGGTCGTTGGAAGTGGCCCAACCAAGTTAATTCCCCACATGGAAAATGGCCAAGGGGAAGTAATGGGTGTTAACAATGCTTGGGGAGTTCTTCGGATAGAGGAGAAGCGTTGACATTTGTCACATTTTTTTGCATAGGCTATACAATCAGTCCTCATCGTTGGCCAGTAGTATCCTTGCGTCATTATTCTTTACAAAAGCGTTCGACCCGCTACATGGGCTCCACAAGACCCTTCATGGACCTCTTCAATCAAGTCTTTCACCTCGGAGGGATGCACACATCGTTGCAAACCTGCTATAATTCCTCGTCTATATAGAATACCATTATTCAATACATAACGAGCAGCTTTAAACTTCAGTTTCTTGGCTGTGAGTTTATCAGTTGGCAAAACCCCTTCTTCAATATATGCCCTGATGGGATCCATCCAAGATGGTCCTAAATCATGGGTAATAAAGTTCATCATCAGATCTTCGTCGATGCTCCTGCTAGCCAAAATTTCTATTGGGATTATTCTTCGTAGCTCGGTGCGTGTGGCTGAGGTCAACCGAGCTAAAGCATCTGCTCTTTCATTCTCCAATCTTGGTGTTCTAATTAACTGTACTGCGCTAAAGCTTGATACAATCTCCATTGCTTTCGCATAATACCTGATCATCAATTCTCCCTTTGTTGCGTACACTCCCAGCATTTGATTTACGATTAACTATGAGTCACTGAATACAATGACCTTCTCTGCCCCCATGGTTTTTTCTAAACTAAGACCTGCAACCATATCTTCATATTCAGCCTCATTATTAGAGGCTTTGAATTAAAAGCGCAGAGCATACTCCACATCAATTTCATCTGGGCTGTTTAAAATAATCCCTGCCCTACAGCCTGTACTACAAGATGAGCCATCCACATACAAATTCCATATAAGTACTACATCCTCAAATTTTTTATCGGATAAAGTTCCTCGGTGGAATATTTGTTGGTTCTTTATATCCTCCCCTAGCACTTCTTGCTGCTCGTCAACCGTCTCCTCTTGATCGTCGACCGACTTAAGTTGGTCGGAGTTTAAATTTGACGATCCTGTAACATCCACAGATTGGTCGGTATTAAGCTTTTTCTCCTCGGAGGTGTCAGGATAAGTGAATTCTGCGATAAAATCTGCTACTGCTTTCCCTTTAAGCGACGATCTAGGCTCATAAATTATGTCTTATTCACCCAACTCTACAGCCCAATACATCAATCTTCCTGATTTCTCTGGTTTATGAAGAGCTTGCCCAACGGCATATCGGTATACACAACTATGGTATGAGCCTGGAAGTATGGCCTCATTCTTCTACTCGCTTCGATCAACGCTAATGCCAACTTTTCCAGTCTTGGATTTCTGATCTCTGCTCCTCGAAAGGCCTTGCTAGTGTAATAAATTGGTTTTTGCACTCCATCTTCCATTCTTATCAATGCCGAGCTAACTGCTTTCTCCGAAACTGCCAGATACAAGTACAATCTTTCTCCCATCATTGGCCTGGATAACAGTGGCGGTGCTCCCAGGTATTTCTTCAATACATGAAAGGCCTTCTCGCGTTCATCATTCCATTTAAACATTTTTCGGAGAGTTTTGAAGAATGGGAGGCATCTATCACTTGCTCGTGATACAAATCTATTAAGTGCTGCAACTCGCCCTGTGAGACTTTGCACTTCCTTCTTCGTCGTTGGAGATCGTAATCTCAATAGAGCCTTGATCTTTTCAGGGTTTGCCTCAATTCCTCGTTGGTTGATAATATACCGGAGGAACATGCCTTCTCGTACTCCGAATATGCATTTGGTAGGGTTCAACTTCATTTGATATTTATCTAGTTGATCAAAGGTCTGGCATAAGTCAATTAGATGATCAGCAACTTTCTTGCTCTTAGTCAGCATATCGTCAACATAAACTTCCATGTTGTAACTGATTTGCTTCGCAAACACCTTGTTCATCAGCCGCTGATATGTTGCACCTGCATTTTTAAGTCCAAAAGGCATAACATTATAACAATAAGTTCCCCTTGGGGTAATAAAATAGGTACTCTCCCTGTTCTCAGGCTTCATCTTAATCTGATTGTAACCAGAGTAAGCATCCATAAAACTCAGCAATTCGTGCCCCGAGGTAGCATCCACCAGTTGATCGATTCGGGGCAAAGGAAAACGATCCTTTGGACATGCCTTATTGAGATCAGTGAAGTCTACACACATCCTCCATTTGTTATTTTTCTTCTTCACCATCACCACATTAGCTATCCAATCAGGATATTTTACATCCTCAATAAAACAGACTTTTTGGAGCTTCTCGACTTCTTCTTGTATAGCTTGGTTCTTTTCGGGGCTGAACACTCTTCTTCTTTGTTTTACTGGATTGATCTCCTTATTCACATTAAGCTCGTGACATAGGAAATTTGGGTCTATTACTGGCATGTCTTCGTGGCTCCATGCAAAAGTTTGTTTTCTGCTTTTTAGAAACGCTATTAGCTCTTATTTTATTGACACATCTAGTGAGGCACCAATTTGAGTTGTTCATTCTGGATGCTCGTCGTCCACAATAATATTTTCAGTAGCCTCCATGACCTGACCCTTAACGAGCTGAGACTCATCTCTTGGGTCTAAAGTTTTAATCTCTGCGTCTTCTATCTCATCAACCTAATAAGTAGTAGTCTTCTTTCTAGATTCTTTATGCTCTTCTTGCTCGACAGATGAATAGTAGCATTCCCGAGCTACTTTTTGGTCGCCCTTTATAATTCCTACTCCAAAGTTGGTTGGAAATTTTAGGCATTGATGTACAGTAGATGGTACTTCTTTGAACTTCTTTAATCCTACCCTTCCCATAATGATATTGTAAGCTGATTGAACATTTTTATCCATCATGAAAAAGCGCACTCTTTCTGTTCGACAAGCAGGCCATGTACCGATGAACATATACAACTTGATCGTCCCAAGTGGAAAAACTTTCTCGCCAGTAAAACCGATGAGGGGCCTATGATAAGGCTCCAACTGAGACAACTATAAATTTAAGCTGTCAAAGCATGAGTAGAACATGATATCCGTCGAGCTACCATTATCCACCAATACTCTTTAGATCATTACTTCCTTCATCCTCATTTTGATCACCAATGGATCATCATGAGGATATAGCACACCTACGAGGTCGTTCTTGGAGAAACCGATGACCAATTTTTCTTTTTATACTTTCCTCGGGCGGTCATCCTCAGCTAGATTTATTCTCTGAATATATGAACAAGCTTGAGCCTCATTGAGGTAAGTTTTCGTCTCTGTAGTAAGGTCTCCGCCTCCTGCATCTCCACCTGTAATAAGATTATAATTAAATGATCCAAAACGAATTGAAAATACCTCACGTTCTGGCTGTCTTAGTCTTTTGGGGAGATCGGGGTCATCTTCTGGATCATCTTCATGATTTCTTTTCTTGTCTTCTTTTGCTCGACGAGGAGATCTGGATCTCTATCTTACTCGGCCGTTGTTCTTTCCTTCACTTCTACGATCAACATACTTGGCCAGCTTTCCTCGTTTGATAAGTGCTTCAATTTCATTTTGAAGAGCTATGCAATTTTTAGTCGTGTGACCATGGTCTTTGTGGAACTCACAATATTTGGCCTTATTCCTCTTGTCAGGATCTGTCTTCATTTTCTCTGTCCAGTTTAGCTCCTCGTTGTTCTTGATCTCTTCCAGAACGTGGTTTATATCTACCTTCAAAGGAGTATAGTTTCCAAATTACTTCAACTGTTCCAATGCTTGCTTTGCTTTTGACTGCTTGTTACCACCATTATTCTTCTGATCCTTCTTCTCAATCTTCTAGGCCTCAACTTTGGTCTCCTTAGCGTCCATGTTCTTCTTTGCAGCCATAGCTTCCTCAGCATTCATGATTTTGGCTGCTTTTACCATTAGCTCTGCCATGGTTGTGGATGGATCTTTGGCTAGAGTGTAGTATAGTTTATTTGGCAACAATCCACTCATCAGAGCAGTAATTGCTGTCTTTTCTTCATAATCAATAACTTCGAACTTCTCGTTATTGAAATCAGTAATATAATCCCTGGTACTCTCACCTGCTTTTTTTCTAACACTTAACAAGTGTGCTACTCGTTTAACTGGTTTTGCTCCAAAACAGAAATTTCTAATAAAGAGCTCAGCCAGTTGAAAGAAAGTTGCAATTTTTCCTCAAGGAAGATTATTGTACCATATTTGAGCAGATCCAGTGAGAGTTCCTGAAAACGCCCTACATCGCATCTCGTCTGGAACAACATAGATATCAGCAGCAGCTTGGTATTATTCTATATGAAGGACAGGATCGGTTTTTCCATCATATTTTGGTGTCACAACAGGTGCTTTGAACTTTGATGGTGTAGGAAAATCCACAATTGCTTGGATAAAAGGTGTCCCTTGGACAAAAGTTCTTTGTAGAGGATTATTTGGCCTTAGACATTTCCCCTAGTATATTTTCCAATCTCTGAATAGAGCCTTTCCATGCATCATTTCCCTCCTCGGGCCTGTTGGTTCGAGCAACTGATCGTGTTGAATTTGCCTCTTGGGATCTTTCACGACGAGCAGTTGGTCGAGATTGGGCAGAACCTTCCTTTAAATCAAAGGATCGTTGAGAGTTCCTTAACACCATCCTAGGGGGACTTTTATTCCTCCTAGGACCCAAACGATCAAAGGGAGAGACTCTACTCAATCTTTTGAGAGCACTGGTCCTTTCTGGAGATATAGTGACGTTTTGTTCAGTATCTGTGACTCGTACTGATGAAGTTCGGCCAGGTTGATAAGAAAAATCATTAGATCTATCAGTGCGATATGAATCGGCATGTCTAGATCGAGATTCCTCTGGGAGTAACGTTCGTCTAGTTTGCGAAGAAGGCAATTGGGTATTTCTCTGAATGCTTCGTTGCCCTGACTGGGTGGGTGCTCCACCCTAGATAGTTTGTATGAGTTATCGCATGGTTTCTTGCATGGCGGTCTGGCCCTAAGCCAAATTAGCCATTATTCCAGCCAGATCTTGGACACTTGGAGGAGTGGATGGATTTGGGGGGTTTCCAGCGTTTCGATTACTGGATTCAGGATTATCATCCATTGGTGATGAATTGTTTTGGTGAAAAACGATAATTACAGTCGTTTTCCCACAGACGGCGACAATCTGTTGATGTAAAAAGCTAGATTTGACCTAATTCTTTAATTACAGATAAAAGTAAATAAGATAAAAAGATTTTTAAAGTGGTTCAGCCTTGAAAGAATGGCCTACGTCCACTGTTTGTGTTATTGCTGACTGTTTACAGAATTCTCGATAATGGGTTTACTAAGAAATTCCAAGTCCCCTGCTATTACAATGTATTTATAGCCTTGAGGCAGTACAAATGAAAGAATAATACATAGCTGTCCAATAGGTGTGTGCGTCTGTGTGATAATAATGAGCATTTAATGCGCAGTCATCCTCTTAATTATCCGGATATGAATGATATGTACGAGATGCAGCTCGGACCGCCTAAGCAGCTCGGTGTACATGAGTTGCTCGGTACAATAGAGTTCCTCGGAGAACACTTGTTGCTCAGAGCGTCTGAGTTGGTCGGGAAGGTTGAGTTCCTCGGAGTCGATGTGTTGTTCAAAAAATATTTGCGAGTGCCATGTAGATTGACACGTGTCTCCACATAATTGGTCCACGTCAGCAGAATAAATTTGGTATCAACAATATGTAAGACATAAATGAGGCAAAATGCAAAAAAAAAATTAAAAAAATCTTAATTTTGGATTTCCCGACAATTTCCCTTTCCTTGTATTGCCATGTCAACCTCAGATTGTGTGTTGCAGGCACGCAATAGTAGTTGTACTTTTATTGGTGTCCGACAGTTCAAGTTAATCCTGAACACCTTCTAGAAGAATGGTCGATCCTGCCAGGCTTTCTTGCTCCTCCCTTTAAATATGGGTGGATTTTGGGTTTAAGAACTCATTCCTTAGGATCCTTTAGCTTATAGTCTTATAAATAGTTCTTTTTTTACTCATAATATCTGTAATGGCCATCGTGAGTTCAGATCTTCAAGATGATTCAACTTCTAACTCAAGTCTTCCATTCGTAGTTTTGATGAGTGATCTCTCCTCGACTTGGAGCATTACGAATTTATCCCTTTATTGTCCTGAATAGCTATTATGATTGATTGGAGCTTTGTAAATGTTGCCACCCATAGTTGGTATTAGGAATGTAATCTCTGTAGCTTTTTTTAAAAAGAATTATGGATTACCTTAGAGGATTACATTAATTATTGCTCGGATTATACTCAAGAGGGGGTGAATTGAGTTTAGCAAACTTTTGAGTCAAATTAATATTTCAGAAAAATATTTAATTTACAACACTTAATCAATTTCAGATTAATAAATCTTTAAAGATTAAAACCAAGAATATCAAATAGATACAACCAATTAATTTAATCAAGATAAAATGCAGACTTAAACACTAAATAAAAATTTGAATTAATTTTCGCATTTAATAAAAAACAGTATTCTTAAATTAAATAATTAATTCAAAAATAATTATTTTAACCTTAAAAATAATTTTGTTAAATTCTGAAATTAATATATTTGCAAGTTAGTGTGCTGAAAATGTAAATTCAAGCAAGCACAAATAAATAAGTAAATAAAGTGTAGAAATTAAAGACACCGAAATTTAACGTGGTTCGATCAAATCCCGGCTTACGTCCGTGGGTCTAGAGCTTCTGACTCCCTTGCGTTTCACTATCCATGATCCACTTAATGGTTGGATCAAACCACCACTTTTACAAACACTTGAAGAAAATACCAGCTCCAAGATCTTGGTCCACTTAAGGGTAGGTACCAATCACGATTACAACAACCACCGTAACTAAACACGAGCTACTGAATACAACCCAAGCTTCTAGCAAAGCTTCAAAGAAATCTGATTTTTGTAGTACAATGTAGAATACTGAAACTCCTTAAAATGCAATTTTTTCTTCTTTAATGAGACTTCAATAAATAATGGTAGTGTAGGCTCAAGTCTTCTTTTTTAATGATTGAGCAGAATGTAAAATTAATTGATCTCTTCAATGATATAGTAGCTGAATAATAAATTAAAATAATCTCAATTAAATTATCCAGCGCTTGCTCATAGTCTCATTCTCGTGTGTTCAATGCAACTCTCAAAATTCTTAAGTAGCAACTTCAAAAACTAGTTGTTAAATACATGCCTTGTGGGCATTAAATGCTCTTGATTTTTGCTCAGAAATAATATCTTAAAAGATGATCTGCAAATGTCCATTTTGCTTCTTCTCAATAAAAATGGTCGTTTGAGACATATAATAGCATCCTCAAATTTTTCCTGAGAGTGTAGGACTGAAAGTAACTTTTGTAGATAACCCGATTTAAGTTCTGTAGAAATATTAGTCTAAGAGAGAGAGAGAAATACAATATTCTGGTAAAAATGATATTAAACTGACATAATAATATATTTGTTGAGTTCTAATAGAAATGTGGGGGCCGAGGTATAAAAAAACAGAGAATCACGCCTGTGATTTCCAATCAGTAAAACAAAATCAGTATAGACTACTTGTCAATATAGTCCAAAGACATTTCTCCAATAGTCTAATAAAATATAATAAGAGTAGTGCTATACTCCCCGAAATTTCTATCCCCATTCCAAACCGAAAGCCCCATCCCAACTGCCACCTCATTTGTTTAATTAATTATGTTTTTCTAAAAAAAAAAAGAGTGTATTTTTATAAAAAAAAAAGTTGTGCCTTTATAAAAAAAAATTGTGTTTTTATAAATAAAAAAAAAAGAACACGAACATGACTAAAAACTGTATTTTAAAATTTGTGTTTTTAAAATACGACAAAAAACGATTTTTTTTTACTAAATACGAATATAACCTAATTAAAACACGACATGCCGCAACATAAATTATTTCGGTAGTAATTTTTTTAGGTAATATTTTATTTTTTTTAAAAACAGTTTTAACACATTTTTTGGATGTCTTTTTTTGTTGATAAAATAAGTTTTATGTTCTATCTAATGCCAATTAAATTATGTTAACTAAGGCACGATACGAGTTTTTTTTGTTGATAAAATCAGTTTTAATAATAAAAAAATAACCTGCTAATTTGATGCTTTAGATTCGCGATTGATTAGTGCCGCTGACGCGGAGCCACGTTTAATAAACGATGTTGGTCCGGGAATGTAGGTTCGTGCGAGCGGCACTATTGAGTCCTGAATCTAAAATATTAAATTAAACAGTTTTTTATTTATTAAAATTAAAGTACATATTTAAAAAAAAAAACTATGTTTACTATTAAAAAGTTCCAAAAAAACTATGTTCCAAAAAGTCACTCACCACATAAAAACACTCAATGTGTGCCGCTGGAGCGGACCTTTAAAAATAAAAGAATATTAGTTAAATTAGTGGTTGAGTAATTTTTGAAACAAAATAAAAACAACCAATGTGTGCCGTTGGCGCGGACCTTTAAAACTAAGATAATATTAGTTAAATTAGTGTTTGAGTACTTTTTGGAACAAAATAAAAACACCCAATGTGTGCCGTTGACGCGGATCTTTAAAAACAAGATAATATTGGTTAAATTAGTGTTTGAGGACTTTTTGAAACAAAATAAAAACACTTAAAGTGTGCCGCTGACGCGAACCTTTAAAAATAAGATAATATTGGTTAAACTAGTGTTTGAGGTCTTTTTGGAACAAAATAAAAATGATTGGACTAAATGTGTATTAAAAAATGTTTGAGGAACTTTTTAATAATTAATCATTAAATTTTAGTTTAATGTAAAATTAATCTATCTTTAAAATAAATTACATTTATTAATTTAAAAAAAATAAGAGACTGTCTTTTAATTTTTGTTTTAAATAAATAACAAGTGTAAATATATAATGTATTTTTTATAAAAAATAAATCAAAGACTATAATTGTTTTGGTTAAAATCAAGGGGAGAGAGAAAATAGGAAATGAATTCCCTAGACTCCCTTTCGGGGAGTATCATTATTCATACAAAAATTCTATTTGTACAGAGGAATCTGTACAGAATCATCTGTACAGAGTGACGTGTCGCGTCTGTATTGGTTCGTGTTTTGAGTGGACCCAGACACGGACCAATACAGACGCGACACGTCAATCTGTACAGACGATTCTGTACAGATTCCTCTGTACGTGTAGAATCACTCTTATTCATATAATAATTGCTCTTCCCATTACGTGCTTCTCCCTTTTTGGGGATGCATAAGTATTGTAAGGGTCTTTGATAAGTAAAACAGTATTTAACAAATAAGAGACATGCATGAGAGCACTACTTCTTCTAGGTGACAGTCCTAAAGAAAATCGTGGCATCCGAAAAAATTATCTCCCTAAGGGATTGGACATATACCAGCTGCATAATAATAAAATTAGATGTTATTATGTCTTTCGTGGCGGCCTCACCATTGTACATGCTCTTATCATATATAATATCTCCAGCTAGCACAGCAAGGCAATGAAGGGACTGTGATTGGGCCAAAGATGGTCGGACAGTTAAAAAGAAGGTGGGTTCGTCCCTGAGTAGTAGGAGGCGTGTAAATGGTAGGACTTTATCTATATCATATGGGACAATGGTGTTATGAATAGTAATTCTTATATGATAAAACATGCATGATAAACATGTATGTCATTTTATGTGTTGCATGCTTGCATACATACACATGCATACATACATACAAACATATATTATTATTTTATTATTATTTTTTATTAAAATATTTAAAAATAATAATTTTTTAAAATATTTAAAAAATAAATATTTTTTTTTATTTTTTTAAAAGTTTTTTTTACCTTAAAAATGGCGAGTTATTATGGGTTGGATTTTATCATGAGAACAAATTTATCGTCGTGCCCTCGGCCACGGGCATCCGCTAGTATATATATAAGTTACCAGACTTTATACAAGAATGTTAATGTTTAAATTTAATAATTACCAGAATGTTAATGTATAAAATCTGCTATTAAAAATAGGGACATATACCAAATAGTCCATCGGACATTTTTTAATACCCATTTAGTCCAAACTTTTTTATTTTGCCTCAAAAAGTCCTTTGCCACATATTTTGGAGAGGGAGTGCCGCTGGCGCGGACTTCGAAAAATAAGAGGATATTGAGTGCTTGAGGAACTAAATGGGTTAAACTAAAAATATATGTCCTTTTTAAAAAATATATATTTATAGTAGGGACTATTTAATAATTGACCTCTAAAAATATACGCATATAAAATTAAAAGAACGGACAGAGGTATCTCTATCTCTATATACTATAAAATGCAAAACAAGGCATTTATGAGCATTTAAGAGTCCTCCTCATTGAGAGTGTCCATGTGGCACTCTATATTTTATATTTTTATAAAATACTATACAAGCAATTTAATAGATACATTGAACTATTGAGTTTTCTCTCTCTCTTTCAATTTAATCCAACTACGAAACTAAGTTAAAAGCAATTAAGAATGATACATTTCTTTCGTCCCAATATATAAACATTATTTTTAACTGCTGCCAATCACCATGGTCATCACCATAGACTTCCCCAAAGACCCCAAACCTTCTCCTGAACAAAGGGTTGCACATATGTTAAATCGCCACCAAAGTTCTCGGCAGGTAATTTCTATCTTTTCTTTCGTTGATTAATTTGTTAGTTAAGATTAGTAGGGTTTGGAGGTTCCCCACTATTGATAAACCATTTGCTTTCTCTCTTTTTTGGATTATTTCTTTAACACTGTTTTTCATAACCATTAAATTATATAAAAGCAATATTTTTCTAAAAAAAAATAGTTTATAATTGTTAAAAGGTTCTTTTATAAACTGTTTTTTTTAATTTTCTATAAAATTATTTTTTTACATAAAACGTTAAAAACATTAAAAAAATTTGATATAAAAACGTTCAAAACACTATATTTAGGTGCTTTTTTTTATAAACGTTAAAACATAGTTTATATAAACCACTATTTTTTTTTAAAAACACTGCTTTTAAAAACGTTATAAAACACTGATTTTTTAATTGCTTTTTACAAACGGTCAAAAATATTTTATATAAAAACGCTTTTTTTTTAAAACACTGTTTACTAAAAACATTAAAAACACTCTTTTTAATAAACATAAAAAAATATTTTATATAAAACACTTTTTTTTTAAAAAAAGTTTATATAAAAATAATGTTTTTAATTTTTTTTTATAAACGTGAAATGGTTTTTATAAAACTTTTTTAACGTTTTTTTTATAAATCAATTTTTTTTATAAACATGTTAAAAAACAGTTTATATAATAACGTTGAAAAATACTGTTTTTAACATTTTATATGAAAACTGTTCATATAAAAAGTTGTTTTTAATAGTTGATAAAAACCTTTTTTTTAAACATTTTTATGTCTTTTTGTAAAAAAAAATTGATTTTATAAAAACAGTTAAAAAGAGTTTATTAGAAAACCTTTCGATGTTTATAACTGTTTAAAAAAAGGGTTTTTGTATAAGCAGTTTTTTAACGTATATAAAAAACAGTAAAAAAAATAGTGTTTTTTTAACCTTTTTAAAAAACAGTGTTTTTAACAAAAAGTGTTTTTATATAAACTATAATAGCTTTTCTCTCTCTTATTCTTACTTTCTCTCTTTTTTGAATTATTTTTTTAACACTTTTTTTAAACGTTAAAAAAACACTGTTTTTTATAAACATCAAAAAACAATTTATATAAAATCAATGTTTTTAAAAAAAATTAGTTTATAATCGTTAAACGGTTTTTTATAAACAATTTTTTTTAACTTTTTTTATAAAATTATTTTTTTACGTAAAACATTCAAAAACAGTTGATATAAAAATGTTAAAAACACTATTTTGTATAAATGTTAAAAAACTGTTTATATAAACCACTATTTTTTTAAGGAAAAAACACTGAAACAAAACACTGAATTTTTAATTGTTTTTTATAAACTTTCAAAAACAGTTTTATAATTCTCTTTAAAAAAATGTTATTTTTATCAAGGTTCTAAAAAACGCGGGGTGTGATTAAGCGTGGAGGCCAAGCCTTAGAAGCCTAGGCGGGCCTAGGCGTAAAAAGGCGTGAAAAGGCGATTAGGCCTTCTTAATATATTTTAATATTTTTTTAACCGTAATAAGGCTGTTAAAATACAAAAATTGTTCATATCATAAAAATATGTCTGAATATATGCAAATTAAAATACTATTTGATTATTTTGGATGAGATAATGGTTCGGTTTGTAAACAAATTCTTTAAAAGGTGACATCGTTTCACTAAAGCATTGTTGTTTTTAGAAAAAAGTGCGCCTTGAGGGTTTTACCAAGAATAAGGTGCGAAAAGCCTAAGGCGAGGTGTTTCTCCCAAGCCTAGGCGGGTTTTTTAGAACAAAGGTTTTTATATAAACCATTTTTTAATATTTTTTTAAAAGAGTTCTTTTTTTTAAGAACAGTGTTTTTACATAATTTTTTTTAACATTTAAAAAAAACAGTGTTTTTAATGTTTTTATATTAAGTGTTTTTTACGTTTTTAATTTATTCATATAAAGAATTGGTTTTATGAAAAAAGTCGAAAACAATTTACAAAAAAACTTTTGACATTCATAAACTGTTTTTTATAAGATTGTTTTTATATAAATTTTTTTCAACGTTTATAAAAACAGTTAAAAACAATATTTTTTAATGTTTGTAAAAAAAAGTGCTAAAAACAGTTTATAAAAACACCTTTTGATTTTGTAAAACTTTTTGATTTAAAAAAAAATACTTAATAAAAAAAGTGTATAAAACTTTTTCATTTTATAAAACTTTCTCATTTTATAAAAAAATGTTAGTAAAAAAAGTTTTACTATTTAAAACAATAAGATATAATGTAAAATTTGTTTTAATACACTAATAAATACTTATATTAATGGGTAGAATAATCTTTTTGATTGGAAAATGAGTCAACTGACCATCAAACTAGCTAACTAACGTTTTTTATCGATTTTGAATCCCAAACGAGTAGAATGTAAACAAATGGAATAAAACTCTAAATAACTATTGGACCCCAAATAGTAAAAGATTCTTACAAAATTGACAAGGAGCCATAGAATAGACTGTGATTTTGTTTAAGTTGAATGTGTTATGTGAAGATTGAAATAGTATTTTTCTTAAGATAATTTCGATTGAATCCTTATATAGAAATAGTGTTTTTCTTAAGATAATTAGTTAGAAGTATATGATGTGAATTTAGTTAGTTAGAAGCATATGGTGTATGTTGCTCTATTTTAAAGAAAGTGAGGTATGCATCCATGTTTAATAACATTGTTTTTTAAATAAAATATATAATATTCCTTTTTGGATTTTTCTCTTTTTATATTGTGATTGCACAATTATTTTTTTGCTTTGTTATAAGGTTTGATATTTTTATTTTGACTCATTTTTAGATTTTTTTTTATACAAATTATACCCTTTATGTTTTATTTTCTTAACACACAAGTTCTAATTGTTTGTCATTTCTGTCTATCATGTCCATGATACTATTCATTATATTTTTCAAAAATTTGGGGTTAAAGTATAATTTATGTAAAGTTGATTAAGTGCCTAAGTAAAATATTTTGAAATATATATATATATATATGATAGTAATTATCGTGATTATATATGAGTGTCCATTTTGTCTCCATCTAATATCAATTGATACTTATATAATGTGTCAAATAGACATAAAAATATAATTATGTCTTAAATAAAAAAAGTATCTCGGTATTTAGTGTATACTAATCATAGAACTACCATCTCTACTAAAAAATATAAATATGTAGTTGATTTGTAATTTTAAATTAGAGGCATGTTCATATGTCCCAAATTTTTTATTCATTTTTTCATCTCATATTAACATTAGTTTAAATGTAATGATAATATTATTTATGTGACATATATTTTACGAATAAAATTATATCACGCTCGCGCATCGCGAGGGGTTTAAAACTAGTCATATCTAATAACATAATATAATTTTGGTGTCTCTTCATAGAGCAATGACACATGATAACACCATTAATTACACCTATTTTTATGCAACACCATTAATGACATAACAATTATTACTCTGAATAGACTCCAAAATGTGTATTGTTTCGCACACTTTCGCAAATGTTAGTCCTTTCATTTCCCATTTCTCTATCTACCATCTCCAACGAAACACCTAATCTATTGGTTCTTCTCTCTCCTTATGCTCTTTTTTCTTCCTCTATTTCTATGTATATTCATCTTATTTCCCAAGCACTCCTCACCATCTCTAAAACCTTTCGTCTTATCCTGAAAACACATCTCATATATGCAATGGTGAGTTTATATAATTAAATGGGTATGCAATCATGAAATAGACTATAAACACGAAATGGGTCTCCAATCTGACGGGCAACGCCACAAAGATTAGTGAACTGTTTAGTTTATATTTCTCTATTTAGAGTGTTTTAGTCTACATTTATCTGTTTTGATTGTCTTATTCCATATTTCTTGATAACAGTTACTGTAGTGTTAATTATTATAGTGGTCCCTCATATGTGAATATGATTAAGTTAAGGGCGGTTAAGCAAAGAATTTTTGAAGACCATCTTTATTGAAAACAATCAGTTCTCTCCAAAAATGCAAAAAGATTTCTAAAACAAACTCTCAGATTTGCACTTTTTTCAATGTTACGTGTTTGCAATTTTTTCCATTGTTTGTGTGTATAGTTTGAAACAAATTTTTCTTTGACATAAAAAATCAAACGAGCCTATGAAAAATGCTAAGATTTATTTTTTGTGCTTCACCAGGTCTATTACGTAGTTCAAGAAGGATGAAGAACCACATTCAAAGAAGGATGCACGACCATTTTAATTTGTAAGATAAAAGTTAGTTGTCATATATAATAATTTTTTATTTATAATTTAAAATGATGGTACTTTAGAAACAAACAAAATTGTTATATGAATGCATATTGATTTAAAAAAGCACACGTTGCCTTAGTTTTACACTTTGTGGAGTTGTTGGTTTAAAATAACTTATTTTACTTTAAGTTTTGGATTATTTGGCAGATTATCAAAATAACCCCATATTTAAATTATTCGATCCTCCTATTGAATTGACTTCCTTTTAGTGGTGGGTTATATGAAAGATGCAATGGAAAGTAGAAATGATAGGTGTAGATTGAGATGTCAGTTGACTAATTAACCATAGTTTTGCTTTATTAATTTTTTATTCATTTTACTTTTTTTTAAAGGTTCACAAGCCTACTAAAGTTGATATAAATAATGACTATTAAATAATTAATAGTAGATAGAATTGTTCATTATAACATGTAATTTGAATACTGGAGGCCCAAAAAGGAGAAATATTGGATGAGATGGTTCAAATACACAAAAAACAATTTTATATAGAATTTTTCAAATGACAACAAAATAATTTTATATGTAAGAAAAAGGAATTAACCCGTACATGAAATAATTTTATACAAATATTTGTATGTAAAATTATTATGTAATAATTTTCAAATGACAACATAATAATTTTACATATGAATAATTATTATGTAAAATTATATGTGAGACGAGATGATCCATTTTGGAGATAATTTTATTATTGAAACCTTAAGTTATTTTTAAATATATTTTCATTCTCTCATTGTTGTACTTTTAACTTTTTCAAGATGAAACTGGATATTCCCTACTTTTTTAAAATATCAACTGCTTATCCGTCAATGTTACTACCATTGTTATTTAACAAAACTGTTACATGTTTATTTTGGAATACATCATTCCTTACGTCAATGATTCCTTTCAAACCTATTTAATAGAACCTACTGTATTTTAGAACCTCTCTAAGAATCATAGTAAGTTCAGACTACTATGACAACACTATTGGTTATGCTATTCTTTCAATGTTATGGCATATAAAGACCCTGTTATTGTGTGTGCGCACGTGAGCGCGCATACACACGTGTAATTATTTTTATTTTTTTAATTCTTCTTACTTCATGCGAGCACACACACATGTAATTATTTTTATTTTTTTAATTCTCCTTACTTCATCATTAAAAGTTCATCTTTCTGCATTTCAATTTCACATACAAGTATTTATATGGCATCAAATATTCTATAAATAAAATACATATATTCGTTATTCTTTTATAATTTTTTTATATATTAAAGGCATATATCACATAAATCTAAAATCGGTCCTTTAACGTTATATATTTAACCTCTATTTTTATAAATATGTTCGCATTGCATTGTATAACAAAAATTATAAAGTACCTGCGCATCGCGCGAGGCTAAAAACTAGTTATGTATAAAACAAACAGGTGAAGACATGTGAAAATAGGAGCCAAAATAATGGCGTGTAGCCTAAAAAAAATCTTCAACTGCCAAGGAATAGACGCATTGGGCCAAAAATATTAATAAAGGATTTTCATTTGCCCAGGGTAGATGGTAACAACTTATGGCGTCCAAGGCCAATTGATTCACGTCTGTCAAAAAAAATATAGGCTTGTGTAATTGGAAATGACATATGGCAATGAGTAACGAAATTAAGTCTGACAAAAAAAAGACTCCAAAGGCAAATGCATTGTCTCCAATCAAAGGAAGCACGTGGCCAATCACTAAGCCCATTGGGTATATATGTATTATGTAAAGCTGTGTGCATAGATTAGATAGCATAGCATGTGACTATGGAGAATATATAATATATGTATAGTTTATATATAATATATGCACAATACAGTCACTAAATATATAACTCATAAACGGTTTAGCTTTTATAAACATTGGCCGTCAGATTAGGAAATAGTAACTATATATGATACTGTTTATCAAAGATATATATAGGAAAATGAGATATGTACGGGAGGGGTTTACCGGAATATTATCGGACCTCTCTTTTTTTTTTTTAGTTCTTATTTTTTTATTTAAACAATTGTTTATATAAAAAAACAGTTTTTTATATAAAAAAATTGTTTTCCTATTGATATAAAAAACAGTTTTTTCATATTATTTTATTAGAACAGTTTTTTCTTTGTTATTTTTAATTAGTATTTTTTTTAATATTATTTTTAATTCATTTAGTTCTTCAAACACTTATTTATACAATATTCTCTTATTTTTAAAGGTCCGCGCGCAGCGGCACCCCTTATTTTTTAACTTATTTTTTTTTTTAATTTTACAACATTTAACATAATTTTTGTATTTCTTAAAATTGTTTAAAGGTCCGCCCCCCTTTTTTTACCGGATGTTAACTTATTTATTCTCTCAAACACCCATTTACTCAATATTCTCTTATTTTTAAAGGTCCGCCCCAGCGGCACTTATTTTCTTTTAAAACAATTTTTGTATTTCTTAAACTGTTTAAAAATATGAAAAAAAAAGTTTATTTTATTTATATTAAACTAACTTTTATTTTCTGACACGATTTTTTTCAAAAAAAAATCTTTAAAAAAATTTAAACACATCAAATTATTTGCGAGTCTAACACATCAAATTAAATAGTTTTTTTTATTAAAATTAAACAGTTTTTTATTAAAATTAAAATTATTTGTTGAATATGGGTCCGAAAATGTGGGTCCGCGCCAGCGGCACTATTCAATCGCGCTATCATGTCAATAAACATAGTTTTTTTTATTTATGAAAAAATATTTTTTCAATTTTAATAAAAAACTGTTTACTTTCAATAAAAAAAACTGTATAATTTGATGTGTTAGACTCACGATTGATTAGTATTGCTGTGGCGGATCCACATTCAACAAATGATAGGTCTGAAAATATGGGTCCGCGTCAGCGGCACTAATCAATCGCGATATCATAATTTTTTTTTATTTATGAAAAAATTATTTTTTTAATCATAATTTTAATAAAAAAATTGTTTAATTTTAATAAAAAAACTATTTTTTTATTAATTGGAAACCTGTTTTTTTTAATATATAAAAATGATTTTTATATCAATTGTTAAAATCAAAAGAAATAAAAACTAAAAAAAAAAAAGAGTCACCCCGTAATATTCCGGTAAAAGGATCCGGTACACATATCACTGCTCATATATATATATATATATATATATATATATATATAAATGTTTGTTATCATATAAATGAAATGGACAAAAAAGAATTAGGACAGCTATAGGCAATAGCTATGATATATTAGACTGTAACAACTATACTCAATTCTGTAGTAATGAAAAATGATTTGTCAACTCATCTTTTTAATTAAAGAAGAATCCAAAATATTTTAATTAACTGGATTTTGTGTGAAGAACAAAAAGGCTCTTTGATTAGACAGGTCAAAAAAAGTATAGGAAATCTTATGTCTTAAATATTGTCCAAGCTCAAAGTGATTTCTTAGGCATCTGTAGTGGTGTAGTGTAAAATGAGTACGTGGAGATGTAAATGTACATTTTCTTCGTTAGATTGTTGGTTCAATTTTTACACTGGGACAATGCAAAATGAGGACGTGGAGGAGATTGGGCGTTAAATATTTTACCGCCCAGATCTGGGCGGACAACATTTTACCGCCCAGATTTTCCCCAGATCTGGGCGGACAACATTTTACCCCCCCCCCCCCCCCCCCCCCCGATTTTTTTCCCCGTTACAAAACTTACCGTTTTGATATTAATTAAATTTTTTTTTCAAAAAATGAGGTTGGGCGGACAATATATAGGCGCCCAGAAATCTGGGCGGTATTCTTTTTAAC
Organism: Sambucus nigra; assembly: GCA_949130495.1. Lineage (NCBI taxonomy): Eukaryota > Viridiplantae > Streptophyta > Magnoliopsida > Dipsacales > Adoxaceae > Sambucus > Sambucus nigra. The sequence goes on from OX422212.1 coordinate 260,588,979, forward strand.
GCCCAGTCTGGGCGGATAACGCCCAGAATACCTGGCGCCCACTTACACATTGCGTATCGGCTGTTTACATTTGCATTTTCTTAACACTTTCTCTCTCCTCCAACTACACAATTTATTACCCATTGTAAGGTGTAAATGTGTAAAACTACACATTTACACCTTCCACTACAGATGGCCTTATTGACCTTCATGGCCACCTGTTCTATAATATTTCTAAAGCCTTACGTCGTATGCAATAAAAAAAAATAAGCTACTATGGTAGAAGTATATATTTGGGACACACGACTTATAAAAAGGAAGAGCTATGCAATAAATCTATAAGAAGAAAGTTTAAATCTAGTGATGTATACAAAAAAAAATTAAAACATATGTTTACATGAAATAAATGTGTATATATAAAAAGGATACTACTATGTAACTTACTAAATTAGAATAGTGATAAAATACATACATACATATATATATATATATATATATAAACATAATATATGAATAGTTAAAAACGTTTTAAATATATTATATAAGCTAATATATCTGGGTATGATTTATAATGCCCCATGTTTTTTAAGACTGATAATTTAATTAATTTGGGAGAAATAATATTTATTTAAATTCGAGAAATTTTAAATTTGACAATTGAGGTCAACATTTGAGGATGTTAGAAAGTATTTCGACTGACGATTTTGAGTGTGCGGTTGATCCGGGATGGGTCGAGATAGTCAAAATGACTGTATTTGGGTCTTATTTGGGTTCCAAAATAATTTAAGTTCGTTTGACTCAAATTAGAGTAACCGAGTCCTTTAACGTGTGTATTATCATTTAAAGTTGGGTATTTTGGAGATAAGGCTTATTAAGCCTCCGTGAGATAACAATCTCATTTAGAGAAAAAAAGAAAGCCCTAGAGAGAGAGAGAAGAGGAAAGGCAAAAGAGAAAGAAGAAAAGCTTAGGGATTTCAGCTATTACGCGATTTCGAGGGAGATTCAGACTCTACGACTTTGAGGCAAGTGATTAAACTTGCTAAATAATTCTTGTGTATCATTTATCTCATGATTTGTGGATAAAATTTATGGATTTTGGGTTAAAAATGTTAAAATCTAGATTTTGGGTAAATCTTGCATTTAAGGTATATTTATATGCAGTTGAGGTTGTATAATTAGTTGGATTAACATATTTATTGAGTTTTGATGTTAGAATTATCACTACACCAAAATGACAAAATTGTCACCTTTCAGTCAGCCACCCTTGTCAAGGTCATTGACCGTGACCAAAAACACGCGCTTTGTGTCACGGTCATTGACCTTGACACGATCGTGACAAAGAATTGTCACGGTCATTGACCGTGACAAGTCCGTGACAAATGTAGTTGTCACGATCGTGTCACGGTCAATGACCTTGACACGACCGTGACAACTTCTGCAATTAAAAAAGCCATAGGCTTCTTTTTTCCCACTCTTTTTTGGTTCCCCCCCCCCCCTCTCTCTCTCTCTCTAAGCGATTTCTGCTCTCTCTCTCTCTAAGGTATATTTTTTTTCCTCTTTCTCTTTCATTTCTATATGGGTATATATGTGTGTGTATATATATGTGTGTATGTGTATGTGTGTATATATATGTGTGTATATGTATGTGTATATGTGTGTGTATATATGTGTGTGGTGGGGGAGGGGGGAAGGGGGTAGGGGGTAGTGGGGGTGGGGTGGTGCAGGTGTGGTGGGGGGAGGGGAGGGGGTGGGGTATGTGTATATGTGTATATATGTGTGGGGGGGTGTGTGGTGGGGGAGGGGGAAGGGGGTAGTGGGGGTGGGGTGGTGCAGGTGTGGTGGGAGTGGGGTGTGGTGGGAGGAGGGGGTGTGGTGGGGGTGTGTTTGTGTGCGTAGGTGTGTGCGTGTGTGTATGGCGAGGGAGGGGGGCAAGGGGTGGGGGGGGGGGGATGTGTGTGGTGGGGCAATTTTAACAATTGTATAGCGTTAATTGTAATTTTAATTGTATAGTTTTAGATAAAAGTAAATTAATAATTAGTGCCAATTTCATATGAAAGTATGATTGTCCCTCATTGTAAATTAGTAAATTAATAATTGTATACTTTAATTGTTAGTTTAATTGATGAAATGAATTAATTGAGTAGATGAATTAGAAGGAGTACGGGTTACACATTTGTTTTTTGAAATTGTTGTTGGATTATTTTGTTTAGTAAATGTTGGGTTGGTTAGTTTTAAAAGTGGCATGACCACTGGATTATTGTCCATATGAGGGAAGGATTTTTCAACTTTTTTTGAAAATTACTTTGTATATCGAACAATATATACAAAGTATGATAACTAAATGAAACATACTTGAAATTAAATATGTGTATGTGTGTGTATGTGTGTGTATATGTGTGTGGTGGGGGAGGGGGGCAGGGGGTGTGGTTGGGGGAGGGTGGTTTTTTTTTAATAATTGTATATAGCTTTAATTAAGAAATTGTATATCTTTAGCTGTAATTTTAATTGTATAGTTTTAGATGAAAGTAAATTAATAATTAGTGCCAATTTCATATGAAAATAGGATTGCCCCTCATTGTAAATTAGTAAACTAATAATTGTATACTTTAATTGTTAGTTTAATTGATGAAATGAATTAATTGAGTAGATGAATTAGAAAGAGTACAGGTTACACCTTTGTTGTTGAAATTGTTGATGGATTATTTTGTTTAGTAAATGCTGGGTTAGTTAGATTTAAAAGTGGCATGACCACTGGATTATTGTCCATATGGGGGTAGGATTTTTCAACTTTTTTTGAAAATTACTTTGTATATCGAACAATATATACAAAGTATGATAATTAAATGAAACATACTTGAAATTAAATATGTGTATATGTGTGTGTATGTGTGTATATATATGTGTGTGGTGGCGTGTGGTGGGGGAGAGGGGCAGGGGGTGTGGTGGGGGGCAGGGGGTGAGGTGGTGGTTTTTTTTTAACAATTGTATAGCTTTAATTAAGAAATTGTATAACTTAAATTGTAATTTTAATTGTATAGTTTTAGATGAAAGTAAATTAATAATTAGTGCCAATTTCATATGAAAGTAGGATTGTCCCTCATTGTAAATTAGTAAACTAATAATTGTATACTTTAATTGTTAGTTTAATTGATGAAATGAATTAATTGGGTAGATGAATTAGAAGGAGTACGGGTTACACCTTTGTTGTTGAAATTGATGTTAGATGATTTTGTTTGTAAATGCTGGGTTTGTTAATTTTAAAAGTGGCATGACCACTGGATTATTGTCCATATGGGGGTGAGATTTTCAACTTTTTTTGAAAATTACTTTGTATATCGAACAATATATACAAAGTATGATAATTAAATGAAACATACTTGAAATTAAATATGTGTATATGTGTGCGTATATATGTGTGTGGTGGGTGGGGGGCAGGGGGTGTGGTGGGGGTTTTTAACAATTGTATACCTTTAATTAAGAAATTGTATAGCTTTAATTGTAATTTTAGTTGTATAGTTTTAGATGAAAGTAAATTAATAATTAGTGTCAATTTCATATGAAAGTAGGATTGCCCCTCATTGTAAATTAGTAAACTAATAAGTGTATACTTTAATTGTTAGTTTAATTGATGAGATGAATTAATTGAATAGATGAATTAGAAGGAGTACGGGTTACACCTTTGTTGTTGAAATTGCTGTTGGATTATTTTGTTTATTAAATATTGGGTTGGTTAGTTTTAAAAGTGGCATGACCACTGGATTATTGTCCATATGGGGGTGGGATTTTTCAACTTTTTTTGAAAATTAATTTGTATATTGAACAATATATACAAAGTATGATATTTAAATGAAACATACTTGAAATTAAATATGTGTGTGTATGTATTTGTGTGGTGGTGTGTGGTGGGGGAGGGGGGCAGGGAGTGTGGTGGTGGTTTTTTTTTAACAATTGTATAGCTTTAATTAAGAAATTGTATAGCTTTAATTGTAATTTTAATTGTATAGTTTTAGATGAAAGTAAATTAATAATTAGTGCCAATTTCATATGAAAGTAGGATTGTCCCTCATTGTAAATTAGTAAACTAATAATTGTATACTTTAATTGTTAGTTTAATTGATGAAATGAATTAATTGAGTAGATGAATTAGAAGTAGTACGGGTTACACCTTTGTTGTTGAAATTGTTGTTGGATTATTTTGTTTAGTAAATGTTGAGTTGGTTAGTTTTAAAAGTGGCATGATCACTGGATTATTGTCCATAGGGGGTGGGATTTTTCAACCTTTTCTGAAAATTAATTTGTATATCGAACAATATATACAAAGTATGATAATTAAATGAAACATACTTGAAATTAAATATGTGTATATGTGTGTGTATATATGTGTGTGGTGGTGTGTGGTGGGGTAGGGGGGTAGGGGGTGTGGTTGGGGGAGGGGATGGGGGGGGGGGGGGGGGAGGGGTTAACAATTGTATAGCTTTAATTAAGAAATTGTATAGCTTTAATTGTAATTTTAATTGTATAGTTTTAGATGAAAGTAAATTAATAATTAGTGTCAATTTCATATGAAAGTAGGATTGCCCCTCATTGTAAATTAGTAAACTAATAAGTGTATACTTTAATTGTTAGTTTAATTGATGAGATGAATTAATTGAGTAGATGAATTAGAAGGACTACGTGTTACACCTTTGTTGTTGAAATTGCTTTTGGATTATTTTGTTTAGTAAATATTGGGTTGGATAGTTTTAAAAGTGGCATGACCACTGAATTATTTTTCATATGGGGGTGAGATTTTTCAACTTTTTTTGAAAATTAATTTGTATATTGAACAATATATACAAAGTATGATATTTAAATGAAACATACTTGAAATTAAATATGTGTATATGTGTGTGTATGTGTGTGTATATGTGTGTGGTGGGGGAGGGGGGCAGGGGGTGTGGTTGGGGGAGGGTGGTTTTTTTTTAATAATTGTATATAGCTTTAATTAAGAAATTGTATATCTTTAGCTGTAATTTTAATTGTATAGTTTTAGATGAAAGTAAATTAATAATTAGTGCCAATTTCATATGAAAGTAGGATTGCCCCTCATTGTAAATTAGTAAACTAATAATTGTATACTTTAATTGTTAGTTTAATTGATGAAATGAATTAATTGAGTAGATGAATTAGAAGTAGTACGGGTTACACCTTTGTTGTTGAAATTGTTGTTGGATTATTTTGTTTAGTAAATGTTGAGTTGGTTAGTTTTAAAAGTGGCATGATCACTGGATTATTGTCCATATGGGGGTGGGATTTTTCAACCTTTTCTGAAAATTAATTTGTATATCGAACAATATATACAAAGTATGATAATTAAATGAAACATACTTGAAATTAAATATGTGTATATGTGTGTGTATATATGTGTGTGGTGGTGTGTGGTGGGGTAGGGGGTAGGGGGTGTGGTTGGGGGAGGGGATGGGGTGGGGGCGGGGAGTTAACAATTGTATAGCTTTAATTAAGAAATTGTATAGCTTTAATTGTAATTTTAATTGTATAGTTTAGATGAAAGTAAATTAATAATTAGTGTCAATTTCATATGAAAGTAGGATTGCCCCTCATTGTAAATTTGTAAATTAATAATTAGTGCCAATTTCATATGTGTGTGGTGCTGTGTGGTGGGGGAGGGGGGAAGGGGGTAGTGGGGGTAGTGTAATACCCCGTATTTTTATAATATTTATTTATGGGATTAATTGAATTAAATGTGTATTAATTGGAAATTAATCCGGATAAAAAAAATACTAGCGAGATGCGAGTTGGTATTTGATTTTAATGAGTATATATGGCTATATATGAATATTGAATCATGAAATTTGTCGTGAGATTGAAATACGACAATTTGGAAATTTTGTTGGGACGCGTGTGACAGTCGCGTCAGGAATATAATTATTTTAATTAAAAAGTAAATTTTATTTTTATTAACCGTATGGTCGTTTTGAGTGCGCCAACGCGTCCGAAAGGGTCGAAATAGTCAGAAAACACTAGCCGGGAGTTTAGTTTGGGTCCAGGGGCATTTTTAGGCCATACCGGCAACTTAGAAGGGTATTTTGGTAATTTTGGAATTTTGGAAATTAAAACCCACGAAAATTAGAGTTAAAAATATGACTTAGTCTTAACCCACTAAGCCATTTCCAACCCCAATCTAGGTAGTGGGCTACGGGAGAAGTTTAGAAACCTTAAACTTGCCAAAAAAAAAAAACCAACCTCCACCTCCATGGTCATCCTTAGAGAAGAAATTTGTAGAGAGAGAGAAAGAGAAGAGAATTCTGCAGAGAGAGAGAGAGGACAATTCAACCTTCAAGATTCAACCTCAAATTCAGAGAAAGATTAGAGGCAAGTGGTTTAATTATGTTATTTACTTCGAATGCTTCTTCCATGCGTAGAAATTTGTAAAAATTGCATTGTTTTGGGATAATGACAAAAACCCCTGAAATTGGAGATAGAAATTCAAGTTATGATGTAGGGATTGCATGTAGTATGTTATTGGGTGATTGGGCTAAAATAAATACAACTTTTCGTGACGTAAAAACGGAATTTATTTATGGAAAATTGATGACTTTGAATTCTAGGGTTCATACACATAAGGTTTGGGGGAAACTTTGGGAGATTTAATAATTGGGTGTTGTATATGAAGATTTGATCCCATGAATGTGCTATATTATGACCTAGGAATGTTTAGGAATGTTGAGGAACCTTAAAATATTGTTGGAATAATTTTTAGAGGAGTTTTGAGGAGAGGAAATTGGTGAAAAACGAGTTAGGAAATTCTGGGCTCGAAACGGGCATCTCGTTAGAAGACCTGCCCAGGTCGTTCGAACGATCTCGTTCAAATGAGCTTCTAACGAGGTGACAGTTTGCCTTCTAACGAGGGGGAAATTCATTCGATGCCTTTCGTTCGAACGAACCCTCGTTCGATTCCCACTTCGTTCGAACGAACTCTCATTCGAACCAGCCTCGTTCGAACGAGACTTCTAACGAGCTGACAGTTTGGCCTTTTTGGCCTGATTTGATTTCGAGTGTTCCGTAACCTTATTAAATTGTAGAGTTGACATTTCCTTGACGACTAATTGACATAGTTGGGACATTTGGGATATATTGGGGAGTAAAATATAGAAGTGCGGTTTGAACCAAATGATATTTATGGATTAGAACATGAGTACTAATTACTACTTGAGGATAATGGGTGACGTATAAATCGAGGACAAGCGTGTGGGTATAAAAACGAGAAGTATACCACTAAAATAAATATGGTAATAGCTAAGATGTGTGCATGCTTGGTATATATGATTTGATGTGTATGACATACCTACCATACTTGCTATCACGGGAGGTTTGCGTTCATTTAGGGCCATCTAATCTTTGTGTGCCTACGGGGGGATATAGATTGGTACCTCGAGAACATAGGTCAGAGAAGGACTTAGTGGGATGTTAATAAGTCTGCTGATCGTGGGAGCATAGGTATGTGCGTGACCCATGTGATGTGACTGTGTTCGCCTCCATTGTTTGTGATTTGCTATTATCTGAGAACGATTCCTGAGAGATTCGGAATGCGTGATCCTTATGTAAGTGATGTACCGGGATGGATAGCAGAGTATGTGTGCACCGCAACTTAGTCTCGGGGTGCTTGTATTGTATATTTATGACGTGAATAATATACACTTAAATTAATGAGAACTCTCATGTTGGTATTGTGAGTATAAATACGGAAACGCTTTGGGTAACTATAAAGGGGTAACCTGTAATGAATTGTATTGCTAATAATCGAGAATCCGAGTTTAAGTAAAGCCCTCTATTTAGTTGATAACGCTAGAATGCATAATAAGAATCGAGTAGTAAGGGATAGAACTTATTACGGTTTGGTTAGATATGTATGTTACTTAGATGGGTACGGTACGTTAGGAGTGCACAAATTAGTCGAGATGTGAGTATTTCATGTGAGTGCACGTCCTAACATGTATTTTTCATTCATTGTTTTAATATCAATGAAGCACTTGCTATTTTTAAAATACTCTCCACTTTCGAGCTCTGACCCGTTTTCTTTCAAACCTATTTTTTTGTAAAAACCATTTTAGGTGCCCAGCCACAAGGACACCATGCTTAGGATCCTCATTCAGGTGACGAGCTGTAGCTGTTTGTGGAAGTTACATGACTTTGCTAGTAGACGCTTCATCTATCTTGACTCTATATTCAGCTTTCATCAGTTGTAGGTCATGTCGGCCATTTCTATTAGAAACATTTCCTATTTCAGATTTTCAGACTTTTGGCATGTAATTAATTCAGGATACTTTGTTTTATTTAGTTCAGTTGTGGGATTGTTGTGAGGAGTTTTCCTCCGGACTTATTATTATTTTGTTGGTTATTCTATTGCTTCGTTATGGTGAATGGTTGTTATTCTTTCATTATTCTTTTACTGTATGTTAATCAGAGTTAACTTAAAATTTGGCAACTCACTTTTTAAATACTAGGGGGTTAGTAATCATAAAAATATTTTCTACAGTGATGCTATTAACTGAACCAACTTGGCATTTTGTATTAATTAATTAAAGGAGTAGCTACCCGGTATTTAATTAGTCGGGGTGTCACAGGTAGTGGGAGTGGTGTGGTGCAAGTGTGGTGTGGTGGGGTGTGGTGGGGGGAGGGGGTGGTGGGGGGTTTTAAATTTTTTATATAAAAAATGTTTATGTACGTGTACGTATGCGTGTGTGTGGTGGGGGTGGGGTAGGGCTGTGTGTCTTTGTGTACTAATAACATTTTTTTACAGCAAATGTTTCCTTCAGATATTGAGGCAAAGATGATGATGTTGTCTGGGCTCGGTGGTAGCGGAGGCGACGAGGGCTCCTCCGCCCCTGCTCCCCAAATATGGAAAATTTGGGATTACTGTCGATAACAAATCGGAGCTATTAGCGAGATCCCTCGAGCTGGTAAAAACGGTCATCGGCCCGGGGTTTATGAGTTGGAAGGAGGTGCCATATGAGCTCAAGTTAGCTGTTTGGGCGGCACTACATGTAATATATTTATATTTATATGAATATTTCAATTTCAATTTCAATTTCAATTTCAATTTCAATTTCAATTTCATTTTATATTTATATTTATATTTATATTTATATTTATTCACAACTAACATTGAATTTGTTGGAGAGGAACAATTCAACTTGGATCCAAAGCTACGCGATTCCGTCTTGGAGCAGTTGAGGGAGCAACACAAGACGTGAAATAAAAATATGCGGATACGGTACTTTGGGAAAACACGAGAGTCCATTATACAATGGCGTGGATCCGTCCCACCCAAGGAGCCGATCTCATTGGCACAGTGGCAAAAGTTCATTAACAATGAGATTAAGGATCGACAATTGGCATCTCGCCAATCGGGGAGGGAAAATCGGGCAAAAAAAATGGACGTGCACTACTCCGGTCGGACCTCTTACGCCGAGGTGGAGCATAGGATGAAGGTAAGATTTAATTTTTCTATAACTACAGAAATATATTATTCTTCATTATTTTACTTTGTGGGGTCGATACTAATTTTACTTTATTTTATTTCAGGGGGTAGGGAGTGTGCCAGGGGGTAAGCCACATAGGCTCGATACTTATGTGGCTCTTCGAACGAAGAAGGGGAAGGACAATGAGGTGTCCCCGAGCGTCGCTGCGACGATTGTAAGTAATTCGACAGTTTAATTTTTGTTAATTACGTTACAATTTTTTAGTTTACTTATTTTAATAATCATGTGCTTTTTGTCATTTCAGGCAAAGCTTAAGGAAGTGCATGAGTCGCAGTCTTATGCCGACAAGGCGTCTTTGTCCACAGACGCACTCAGCCAAGTGCTTGGCTCTGATCGCAATGGGAGGACAAGGGGGTGAGCTCGCGGGTGTCCAAATCTAGGATCATCGGATTGGAGTCGAGCGACACCGGGTTGGCTCGAACGTTGGATTCACACGACGCGAAGCTGTCCCGTTTGGAGGCAATGGTCCAAGATATGTACACATTCATAAAGCGTACGTTGGGCGGAGACCGTAAGGGGAAGGGGAAATGGAAAAGGGAAGGAGAAGGAGGTGGAGGAGGAGGAGGAGGAGGTGCGGGAGAACGAGGCGCAGGAGGACGAGGCGTAGGACCTCGCTGCTTCTTCACCGTCACGTGCATATTTCGATGATCCACTTCCTTATTTGTCTCCCTTCCCCAGACCATTGTCGACACTTGGTTGGACGAGCGTGTTCATATTGGATGTATTTGATGGTCAGCGGATAGGGCGGGGGCTGTGGGACCCGAATATCGTCCAGGGTGGAATAGTTCATGGACGTGCGCTTCAAGGGATCGAATCCAAAGTGCTTATCACGCATGTGATACCCGGGAAGGGGAACTCCCTATTGTGGTTGCGCGAACAATGCGGCACGATGTATATTAGTGGGTGTGTCAACTCGTATATCGTGTGGCCAACTCACCTCTTCACATTTACCCAAGACATGTAGTAACATTATTTTTAAGTTTGTCCATTTTAATTATATTTGGATTATATCGTCATGTATATTATTTCTATTTTGAATATTTGGATTATTTCGTCATGAATATATATTTGCACTATCTTTAGTTTATTTGGATATATGATGTTTGAATAGGTACAACCGATGTTGTTATAACAGGAACAAATTCTGCCCAGAATTATCACGGTCATTGACCGTGACAAGTCCTTGACAAATCTTGTCGCGGACTTGCCATGGTCATTGACCGTGATAATTTTTTTAAATATTGTCACGGGTTTGTCACGGTTGTTAACCGTGACTAAACTTATCACGGTCCATGACCTTGACACGACCGTGATAATTTTAACGAACTTGTCAAGGTCAATGACCGTGACACGTCCGTGACAAAAAAAATTGTCTCACCCCAAATTGTCACGGTCATTGACCTTGACAAGTCCAACTTGTCAAGGTCAATGACCGTGACAATAGTGCAGATTTGGTGTAGTGTATGTTTGGTTTGAAGAATATTGGACAGATGATGATAAATGTGATTTTTGGAATTTTGGGTTTTGGAGAAATTAACCCATTTCGTAGCTTGTTGAACAGGATGATTCGATTCGCCATGTTGCAGTACCTACAGGTCTTTAGGCCGAATCGATTCGCCCCTTGCGAATCGATTCGGTATGTTGCAGACTTATATGTCCCTTTGGACCAAATCGATTTGCTTAGGCCGAATCGATTCGTTGTTAGGACCGAATCGATTCGGCCTAAGCGAATCGATTCGGAAACAGGGCTATTTTGCGAGTTTTTTCTAGAGTGAGTTTTGATCCTTTTAATTTCGGTTTATCGATTTGAAACCTTTATATATGTTACGAGAAGTATGTTTTGGAGACTTTTAGGGAGTTTCCCTTGTGATGAAATGCTGGGGTCGTATTAGTTTATTTCGAGAGAGTACGCATTTAAGTTATCGTATCTAATTAGTGGGGAATCCTCCTAGCATTGAGATTTCTATTTGGGGGATAATGATGATTGACCAGTGTGTATTCGGATATAGATGGTATCCTTAATGTTTATTGAATTGGGAGACTTTACATACTAATAGGTGTGATGGATGAGCTTCAAGTGAGGGATCGTATTGTGAAAATAATGGGAAGGTATGCGAGTTAGTAACGGTTAGTATAACGAGAGTTATATACTTATATACAAATTTACTTCTTTTATACATACGAGCATAGAAGAATATATATACCTATATGGCGTGATATAAATACCTTGTGTTATGGTTTGCCTTTATGTGATGTGATTGTATATATATATATATATATATATATATATATATATATATATATATATATATATATTGTATTATTTTATATATATATTGTGTGAGCATACCCTCTAGTGCTATCATGAAAAGTTACGCGATGTGGGGCCCCTGGCTTGAGGAGCAGGGTGCGTATAATCTCCAGGCCATAATCGTCCTTTATTTATTGTGTGATTTTACTCTGGGTGAGAAGTCTTGGGCATGATTCGTTCTCACTTTCAGTTTCGGAACTATGACCGCTTCCTTACGTTGTGATTTTTTTTATTACTATGGTGGTGTGATAATAATCCGATATATGGTAACCCGGTTAAAGTGAGTAAGTCCTGGAAGATGATAGCATTGTGAAGTATTTTATATCCATAAGTGATCGATTTTGGATATTTATATGTACTCTAAGCGTGTTATGTGTACCTAATTATTGGGATTGAATGATTGTGCATTGTAACTAGAGCAATGTTATACAACTTAAATGGTTCGGAGCATTATCTTATTTATGTGATTAGATATTATTGCTTACCATATGTATTCGTAGTTATGCGTGGGGTACTGAGGGCATAATGGACCTCAATGACCAACATTGTCAAGGATTAGTGTATCGGCGGGTTCCTTGTTTGGATTTCGCTTGCGAGAGGTCCCACGCACGAAACGCAGTGCAATGTTGGATGTGGGGATAAGTTTAGTCCTTAGTACTCAGATTTGTATGTTATAATGAAAAAATGTTTTATGATAATAAACTGGAGAAATATTTTAAATGAGTAGTTGATGGTATATGCGTCGTTCATTGATGGCATAATGAATCTCCACAATCAATAGTGCCAAGGATTAGTGTATCGGGGGGGGGGGGGGGGGGGGCTTCTTGTTTGGATTTCTCTTTGCGAGACGTCCCACGCACGAAACGCATTACAATGTTGAGAGTTGGGAGAAGTTTAGTCCTTAGCATTTAGATGCTAATAACTCGTGTAAGTTAATATCTAGAATCCGATAAATTCTAGTAAGAGAATATGTATATGTATATTTTTATGATAAATAAGGTTAGATGAACAATTGGGATTATGGTAGAATCGAAAGTTTATGGTTATGTTTTTGTTTGGGTTATGCGAGTGTAGATTTGGCCGTAGGTTAGATTGTATTTTTCCCCTAGAAAGTGTTCGACGGCCATTTGAGGATCATGTACATACGTTTAGGTGCGCGCTCTAGTTGAAGGGTGAGTTGGATTTTCATGAGAGTGCGACTCCACTTTAATTATGTTATAGTATATTTATAATTATTATGCATTTTAATGCACTGGCTAAAAATATTTTCACACCTCGGGCTCTAACCCGTTTATATTTTCTCTTTCTCTCTCTCTCTCTCTCTCTCTCTATCTATCTCTCTCTGTATATATATATATATATATATATATATATATATATTGTATTATTTTAGGTGTTCCTCCGTAAGGACGCTAATGATGTTTTCATTCCAGTGTATTCGTGGAGCTGTAGCAGTTGCGGGATTTTGTTATAGCCGTTTCCTATCTTTTTTAAATCTAGTTTATAATTCAGTTTGTATATCGGGTTTATACCCAAGAGTTGTGTTTGTAGCACTTTTATATTTCTTTTTAGATTGTTGTATTGTCTGTGACCCGACAGCATATTCGGGTATTTTCTTTTGTATATTTATAGTACTATAGAACAATTCTCTTTTATCAATGTGTGTGTGTGTGTACATTATCATGTTTATTAGTAATTATGTGTTGGTTGGTTATTGCATTGTATGTTTTAATTTTTTTTCGGCACCCTCTTTTTATAGTATCGGGTAGTTACTTATGTTCATTGTAGTGTCGTTAGTAGATGCTGAGAATGATCCACTTGAGATTCCTGATTAATTGTAGTATAGGGGGGGCCACCAATTATTATTTTAAGTTGGGTGTCACATGATTTATATATAAAGTTTTACAAAAAGTTAGTAGAAACATAAATAACACATATTTATATAAATGTATTAAATGAAATATATGTATTAAAACTTTAACAAAATATCTTCATGATACACAATAAATATCTGTTTCTAATCATCAAAATCAAAATATTAGATTAAACTAAAATGTACATTAATTACAATAGTTGAACTAATTAAATATTAATTATGGGTTTAAGTACATTTTCATTTAACAATCTCCCCTTTTTTGATGAGGACAAACAATGATTCACACTAATCTATAAAATGAATAAATTAAGTACACAATTAGTGAATCAAACATTTTCTCCCCCTTTTAACACTATCAAAAAGATTTTCTATATAAATCGAGTATCAAAAAGATTTTCTATATCAAAAATTGCAACAACAAGCTACTCGAAATCGTAAAAGCCACAAAGGTAACAAATTGTACAGGGAAACCCAAAAGTGTCAGGGCCAACGAAGTCGGAGTCAGAGTGTAGTCATAAAGAGGTGTTTCAAATGTGTAATGGATGGTCATGAACGTCGAACTTGTCCGGATCAAACTGGAGAGGAACTCTGACCCGACCAGCGAGAACTTTCAAGACTCTGCTATAAGTGTGTACAAACGGGTCACAAATGGAAGGACTGTCCTCAACCAGATGTTATTTTTCATCAAGATGCTCAACAAAGCCAACACGGCCAACGAAAAAGTGGAACTATACAACCGGGCCAAAACCAACAGAGCCGTAAAATGAAACAGTTTAGAGGTAGATGCTTCAATTGCGACATGATGGGTCACCAGAGGCAGGATTGCCTAGATAAGAGTAAGATACCCCAGCAGCAGGCAAAAAAATAACATGAATGTGTGTCCGATGTCTAACATACTGAAATCCAGCAGCCATCCTCGAACATTAATGGTATGTTCCTTCCTTCTAGTACTATGGGACACATTTTATTCAATACAGGGGCGTCATACTGTTTCATAGATATTCACTTTGCACAGACCCTAGGATTTTTAGACACTATTGAGAGTACGGTGTCATGCGTAGACTCATCATTGGGAAAGGGTCATTAATTTTCTTTATACGCCGGGGTGTAGGTATATAGTTTGGTAGTTTGGTTTTACCTACAGTCATACTAGTTTAGTCATACATGAGCACGACGTCATTATTGGCATGGATTGGCTCGCTACGTACAGAGCCATGAGAAGTTGATTCGGTAGGAGTATTACTTTTGCCATTGCGGGACAGGAGATGTTTTGGAGGCGATGCCTCGCCCAGGAGGGGGATATTCCACCTACCTGTATTACATAAAGGAGGATACCTCTAAGGAGATTGTGATTCTACTAGATTCGATTCCAATCATTCGTGAGTTTTCAAATGTATTTCAGGAGATAAGTGGGTTATGTGTTGAGGTATTTTGTGGAGAGTAAAACCACAGGAGTTAAAAAATTTCGAAGTGAGAATAAGGGACAAGGGCATGGCGCTTACAAGGCAAATGGTTTATATAATTTTTGATTTGGTTCAGAGAGATGCGTTATGTTCGGAAGACGATTAAGTAGCCAAGGCGATTGGCAAAGTATAAGTATGAGTTTTATCCTCGGATGATGAAGTGTGTTTTATGTGACACGGGCGAGTCATTTTAATTTTTTTTATTGCTAGATTCGCATGTGAGAAGAATTTAGTGAGTATATCTATAACGTTATTATTATGTATATGTTTCCCGGGTAAAGTGGGATTGTCTTTAATGTTCTCCACGGAGGACAAATGAGTGCACTGTTAGTGATTTATATTCTTTATTGAGAATTCTAGTACTAGGGATGTGATATGCGAGCACGAAATTATACTAATTATGGTTTATAAAAATGGTTAAAACAATAGTGGGCAGTAATTTCAAGGCTATCGGAGTGGTTGCCATAGGGCAACATGTTTTGTTCTGGCAAGGCCTCACCTACGAGAAGGTCGTACTTGCACTTATATTATCTATTTTAGAGATTTCGGAGGGAATAGTGGCCTTGAGATATTTGATCCCGGTGTGTGTAGGGACTTTGTTGTTATGATTCAGTATGTAATGGGTCTATTGTTGAGCGAAAAGATTTAACTCATTATTATCTTTAGCGCTCAGGACTTGGTGTTAGAAAGAGCGCATTGATATATCTATCCTTTAGAGATGTGAGAGATAAGAGTTGTTCCCATATGTTTGGGGACATGATTTCGAGGACCCCGATTGTATGTATTCGAGGTTAATGGGATATGATTACTACCAATAATGAACGATTGTAAAATTGGCGGAATGTTCTTCATTAAGTGTCATTACGGGAGGAGATGTAATTTTTTTGTCAAGAAATGGAATTAAGGGGTACATGCTATGGACGGAGGGCCTAAAAGATTTCGATAACCGATAATGCTAGGTAGTAGTGTATCGGGGGGGTTCCTTGTTTGGATTTCTCTTTGCGAGACATCCCACACATGAAACTTAGCGTAAGGTTGGAAGTGGGAAGATGTTTGTTCATTACTTTATGAGTTTGGTACCTCGGTCATAGTAGGAACAGGTAATTATATCTGTAAGTTGGAAGTTGAATTACGATTAAAGAAGAGTTGGTGGTGTGGTAAGGAGACATTGGAAGTTTTGTCTTATCACCACGAGTTAAGGGGTGGAACGATGATAGAGGATTTAAAATTTCGATTTATAGGGTGATTGAGAGTACCCAAGTGTGGTAATCACGTTGTGAGCACAAGAAAAGTAAGGAATTGGGTGTTATGCGTGAAGCGTATGTGATGCTTACGCTAGTATACACGGTTTATAGAGTGTGTGGGCATCTTGGATAGCTGATGTCACAATCGTCCGAGTTGAAGGGGCGTGTAAATAGACGTGTGCAATAAATGTTTGAGGGATTGACATAACAAAATGGAAGTGGTAGAGTGGATTGGGCGCCGTGTGAAAGATGATAAATCCCTATATTTATGTTTAAAGTAGCACACCGAATCTGGTTGGAAGGTTGTAGGAAGCCATTTAAAAAGGGGTATTCCTTGAGATGGGTAGAATTCAATTATTATGGAGAACACTCGGAGCTGAGTTGTAATTAGTCAAATGTTGAGAGCGACTGATGCGTACAAAGAGTGAAGATGTTGGTATGGTATAACAGGTCCGGAAGTGCACATCGTTGAGAAAAGTTCATGGGTTGGAACTTTCAGTATACGCAAAGGAAAGAAGGGGAGTATTAAGTGTCACTCAATGTGAGACATTACAAGTAGAGTCTTCCTTTGAAAGGAAGAATCGCGTCGGTACATGATCGCTCTCCTTAGGGTGAGACTTTCAAATCCCACCTTCAATATGGAATTTCAGTAAGCAGCGGGGATAACACTTCGTGTTGAGCGGGTTGTATCACCCATAATCCGGGGAGTAGGCGAGCGGTAATTAACCATTAGTGGAGCCTTATGAAAGTAATTTTGGATTCATTATGATCGTTTCATTTCCACAACGGTTATAGCTAGCAAATGGAGTATAGTAAGATAATCGGGAAAGGATATTACCTAATGGTAGGGTTCCATGGGAGCACTCTTACCTGTTTATTATGAACAAGGTGCTTATTGAGGTTTTGGTGTGGAAAACCTTAACTTTTCTCACTCTGAATGTTAAGAGATGGGCGAATAATCAGAATTTGGGGTTGGTTGAGTTAGAGTCTGATGACTATGGTGGAATTACCACGACTATTTTAGGCGAACAAGAGTGGTAAGATGTTCGTATGGTTTCTCTCAAAATGGGGGTTTTGTGTTTGGATAAATCCGTGTAGTTGTCATGTAGTGAGGTGAGACCTCCCAATGATAGTGAAATAATGGGAATTAATAACGTATAGGCGTGTCTTATACGAACGTTGACGGATAGGAGCTCTATGTGAAGTGTCTTTAATGAGAGTGTTAAACAAGTTTGCTGTGAGGTGGGGGCTATAATGATTGAGTGCCTTACTATGTAGATAGTTTGCGTACTGTTAGGCCTTATTTTCTGAATTTTGAGACAAAATTCCGTTATTAGGGGGGAAGTATGTAATACCCCGTATTTTTATGACTTTTAAAATTTGGGAATTTATTAAATTTAAATTGGGATATTAATTTAATATTAATCTGGAATTTTACTTCAAATATTTACTAGCGTGACGAGATTTAGTAATTATTGGGAATTTGTCGAATATTACTAAATGAGTAAAGTAATATATAAGATTCATTTTATAAAAATTGTCATGAGTGAATAAAATGGCAATTATGGAAAATTAATTCGGGACGCACCCGTGTCGTGTCAGGACTAACTTATTATTATTAAAAGTGAAAGAATTATAAGTTTTCCGTATGATCGTTTTGGGTGCGCCAGTGTGTCCAGAAGGGTCGATATAGTCAAAATAATGTACCGGGAGTTTAGTTTGGTTCTCGAGGAATATTTAGGCCTAATTGGCATCCCGGGAGGGTATTACGGACATTTTGTATTCTTGGGCAATTAAATCCACAAATTTCCCAAGGTTATATCAGCCTTTAGGAGTTGTCCTCTAGGGTTAGGAAGAGCAAAATCAAATAACGGCCATTAGAGAAGAGGTGGGAAAGCTTCTCAAGCAATTCAAGATCGAAAACTCAACCGTTTGCACCGCCACCACCCCTGAGTCGTAGATCCCGAGACGGGGAACGCAACCGTACCACTTTCTTCCACAAATCAGAAACTCAATTCCCAGGCAAGTATCTATCTTTCTTCTCTCTTAGTTAATGTCTCACCATGTTAGATTAGGATGGTTGAACCTACGTTTCATGGGAGAATTTAATGATTTAGAGAACCCAATCACATGTTATAGAGAAAATAAATAAATTCTGGAATCTAAATCATATGTAGAGGATTACCCACAAAATTGGAATAATTTAGAAGTGATAAATTTGGAAAAAGAATTAGAACAATGGAAGTTTAGGGAGTTAGAATACTTTGAGAGTTAGAATACTTTGAGAGACAAGAAGTAGGTGTGGAGTAACATATATATATGAGAATAAAAGTGACAAATCCATTATGCGAGATAATCAAGTAAAAATGTGCTAAGAGCAGATAATTATAATTGTGGATTGTGGGCGCACCTAATTTAGAAATGAGAATATTTATATATATGACTGTGTGGTTGTGCATATTATATACGTGTGTAAAAATCATACCCGGGCTACTTGCCATCACGGGGGTTTCCGCGTCGGGACAGTCTTATCTCGATTGGACCTTTATGGGGGATACTCGTACCCTCGAAGATAGTATCCTCGATACAGGCTATCCAAAAATGATAGTAAGATGTTCTAAGAGACGTGAGGGTATGTGCTGACCTCTTAGGACTTGGAACTATGCTTTGCCTCTAGTTGTTTGTGTATTGTGTTAATACAGTTCGATAGTGATTCCGGACTATAATTTCCCTTAGTTTGTGTGATACGGGAACTTGATAGCAGAGTATGCCAGCACCATAGGTTTTATGTGGGGTGCCGTTAGTATATCTATTATATGTGTGGATAATATCTGTACGTATATCTATATGGGAACTTTATATTGTGCGTATAAGTAGATAAGTAATGAATAAATGCTTCAATTTTATTTTAAGCGTTCGGGAACTTTATAAGGGAAATGAGTTGTTCTTAATAACGTAGAAATATCTAAGAGAATGATTTCCTAAAGTAAATATCATAACCTCGCTTGTCACCTCAAAAAACCTTATGGAATAAGTTAGAGAAATTTATGAGATTTATTATTACGGTAGGCGTGCACACTAGAATAAGAGGTGAGAATTCTCAAGAGAGTGTCACATACTAACATGGTTGTTTCATTAGCCGATAAGCATTTTAAATATTTGCTAAACTAATTTTAAACTGTTTTGACTCGGGCTCTGACCCGTTTCCCATTATTTCTTCTCTCTTGTATATATATATATATATATATATATATATATATATATATATATATATATATATATATATATATATTATACAGGTGCCTAGCCACAGGGGCGTCATGCTTAGGTTCTTTGGATCAGACGCGCTACAGCTTATGTGGGAGTTGCAGGCCATTGCTTAGATGACCTCGTTGTTAATTCTACTCCTATTTTCAGTCCTGAGTAGTTAGGGCATGTGTCACCCGTTTCTCTATTCAGTTTGGATTTTTGTCAGAGATTTACATTCCTTTATATTTCCATTAGTTGATACTCTTTGGGAATTAATTACTTTCAGGATAATTTTAATTATAGTTTAAACTGGTTTGATTTATATGGATGAAACTAATTCGTGTGTGTTATTACCCATCTTTTGTACGTCAGAGTTCTTAAATTGTTAGTTATTTAAAAAGGTTTTCATATTTGGATTTAATAAAATGGAAATAAGGTTATACATTTTTTGACACTTAACTTAATTATTTAGGGTGTTTATATTGGAAAATTTTATTTTGCGACAGTGATGCTAAGAATGAACCAACCGTTCACCTTGATTTTAATTTAATAAATGACTGATCACCTAGTATTTAATTAGGCGGGGTGTCACATATTATTCACAAAAATATGTCCAAGATGTAACTCACAAAAAAAATATGAATTTTTATCTCAAAAAATGTATCATTAAAATCAAGTGTATGTATCATACAACATAAAATCAACAAGAGTAAACTATATAAATTTACATGTGAAGTTTTAAATTATTAGCATCAAACTCATATGCTTTATCAAATAATATAAGCATTAAATAATTATCAATTAAGATCATAAAATAAATCATCAAGAATCATAAGATATTAAATTCAGTATTCAAGAAGGGTGTTTCTTACCACCTTACCAATACCAATGATATTTCATGAAGTTCTTTTCAAGTGTGGCATTTTCATCCTTTAGCAAAGATATTTGTAATGACAACTTCTCTTTCATACCAAAACATAGGCTTTGAAAATTCACAAGCAATCTCAACATGCAACCTACACAACTTTCAATATTTTCTCTTTGATCTAAGAATGTGTTAGGTCCATAAAAAATATTAAAGATAAATATTTCTAAATTCAAGCATAAACATAATAAATGAAAATCATTAAGATCAATAATAATAAGAAATTTATGACATACTATCATGTAATCATAAAAGTTAATTTTATCCTATACAAAAATATATTTTTCATTAATCCAAATTAAAATAAATAATTTATCATCCATATCATGCTTTGACTTAAAAAATTATTTCCATTTTCAACCATTTGAGATTAATATGAAATAAATCAAATTATAAATCATTAATTACAAAAAATATTTTTCAAGAATGAATGGTGTCAAATAAACAAACATATAAACAAGAAAATAATATTTTAAAAAATCTAACAATAATTCTATTCTCATAAATTTTTGTTCAAGTACCAACACTGGTTTTGCACCTAAACACTTTATCTTTTGAAACACAAAATGAATGAGATTGTTTAGAGTTAACATGCATAACAGTTTCTTTTGGAACCCAAAACTTCTCTAACTCTCTCCCACACAGACAACCCCATATAAGTTTGAGCTACCGGTGCTGCAACCTGTCGTTGAGCCTGAAGAAACTGTTGGGCCACAGCGTTCATGGCCGCATTGATTGCTTGAACCACAATATTGGCAACCTCGGCTGCAGTCATAGTCCCTCGAGGCACTTGGGGTTCCACATTCTCTGTCCTTTTAATTACTCTAGTCGGGCGACCTCTTTTCGGCATCATTTGGAACAAGAGCGAACTGTATTAGCACACAGTTCAAGCAATTGATCAAAGCCGAAGATCGTTAAACCAATATGTACACAACAATCCCAATAATAGGGCTCTATGTTAAGAAAGCTTGCGAAAGAAGTAGAAAAACCGCACAGATCTTAAGACGTTAGAACCTGATGCTCTGATACCACCTGTGACACCCCGCTAATTTAATAACGGGTGGCCAACCCTATACTAAGATAAAACAGGAATCTCAAGTGGATCATTCTCAGCATTAACTTTTAAATCTAATAAAAACACCACTAACCACCCAATAATAAAATAAACGGATGTCAAAAATTTCAAAAACATATAAGGAACTACAAACAAACATTTAATATGACTGCAACACATGATAATATAAATAGGAGTAAAATAAAAGATATACCCGAATATGCTGTAGGGTTACAGATAATACAACATCCAGGTAAAAACATAAAAGATCTATAAATATACAACCCTTTGGTATACACCCGATATAAAAAATGGATCCTAAACTAGATTCACAAAAAAATATGAAGCCGCTTCAACAAAATCCGATAACATTTCGCATCTACTATAGCTCCAAGGACTCTGGACAAAATAGGCATCATTGGCGTCCTTGCAGACAGATACCTATATATATATATATAGCAAGAGAAAAGATATGAATGGGTCAACGCCCGAGGTTTGAAAATAATTTTAGCATGTGAATTAAAATGCATAATCACTATGAATGCACAATTTCATAATTGAAGTGGTGCCGCACTCTCTTAGGACTTAACCTCACCCCTTAACTATAGCACACACCTAAATGTAAGCATAGGAACCTTGAATAAGCTACCCAATACATTATAGGGATAAATCATCTCAAATCTATGCATAATCCTCGTTCGCCTAACTCACTAGTCCTAAAACATAACATTTCTATTCTTCTCCTATCGTCTCCTAAGTTTACTCCCAAACTTGAACGTTAATATAACTCTATTATATTCTATCGATTTCTAAATTATTAACTTTCACAAGTTATTACCATAAGATATTACACGGCATAATTAATGCTAGTAATATACTCCCACTATTTCACCTATACCTAAGAACTAAGGACTAAACATCTCCCCACACCCAACATTGCGCTAAGTTTCATGCGTGGGATGTCTCGCAAAGAGAAATCCAAACAAGGAACCACCCCGATACACTACCACCTAACATTGTCAGTCGTGGGAATCCGTTAGGGCCTCAGTCCATAGTACACACCCCTTAATTCCCGTCTATCGGCATAAGAGTATACTCATCCACTCTCATGCGAAAAAGAACAAAACATAATACACATCTTTATAACTTTCTCTAGTTATAATATTGAGATATCACACACTATCTATAAAACTTGTATAATATTACTCGCACATATTATACATGACTTATCACTCTCCAACAAGTAGAAATACATAACACACGGAATATATGTCTACTTAAAGTCTCTATAATTCTATCATCTTCCAGGGAATTACTCACATATCATCTTAGGTTACTAGTGGTCGGACTCTCACACCGACTTGGTATAAACCAAATCACAAGCATATAGGAAAAGGCCATAGTTCCTCGCCTAAAGTTAAGACGAAGCATACTCCAGACGTCTTACGCGTACCTCGCGCACGGTAAAAGACTGGATGCAATAACTTGGGGATTATACTCTCCCTGCTCCTCAAGCCATGGGGGTTCACCCATATCGCGCAACTTCCCATGATAGAACTAGAGGGGTATGCACCACATAATATATATATATATATTTTTTTTTTTTTCGAAGTAAAGACTTGCCTACATTATCACACAATTGATTGTAGAGTTCTATAATTGACATGTCTGTGAAGCAAAACAAGGAGAATATAAGAAAAATTACAATTTTGAAACACAGACAAGAACAAACACAACAGTCACCTAAATCTATTATCATCATTCTGCTGCAGCATATTCAGTGTCGCTTCCCTCTGTTCTAATCTCCGGCAATGTATCCACATCTGTACGAACCTCTTTCTCCTCTTGAGTGATCGATGAATCAGATGACTCAATGGAATCCTGTTGTTGAACTTCATCTGCTCCATCCTTTATATTATTTATCTCTGTTATCGAAGATCCAGAACCATCCTCTACTTCTGTAGATGAATTTGACCTTGTGATTGGTTCTGATACAACAGAATCTGAATCAGTTGAGGAATTCGGGTACTTTTCTCCCAAATTCTCAGTTGTAATGAGATTTGTTGAATTAGAATCAGAGTGGTTACTATTATAAGCCATAGTAGAGTTGTTGGAGCCTTCAACAGAGGAGTCTTGCTCTTCTGTGGCATTTTGAGCTTGATTTGAATCTGGGGTGGTCTCTGTTCCATTCTGCAGTAATGATAACTCGTGAAAAACTAAACTCTCTTCTGTTGACTTATTGCCCAGTTCTGGATTATCAACGAACTCTGTTATTAAAGAGGAAGTTGCATTTTCTGCATTTACTGTCACATTCAAAGAAAATCCATTATCAACCTTTTCACCAACTTCCCTGTTTGAGCCTGTTGTAGTGTTTTGACCAGCATTGACTTCCACAGTGTTATTGGCGTTATTTCCTGTTTCTAACATACTGACTTCAGCAATTTCATTTGAGATTTCCGTGGTCACATTTTCATTTTCAGTGCTTGTAATAGTTTGGATATCATGGGTCACCGCACTTAAAGCATCGTCAGCCTTGTACTGTTCCTCACGTGCCTCGTGAGTATTTCTCTCGCTTCCATCATGATCATTGTCCTCCAAAGAGCTCTCTTGCTCAACAATACTATCTTTATCTTCTACGTCTTCATCTTCACTTTCCTTATCATCCCCCTCTTCTCTCTCCTCTTCTTTTATGGATCTTTCTTCGCGGTCAACCTCCACATCAGATTTCTCTTGATCGTGTTCATCTATGTCGTCATCTCCAGCTCCTTCTCTCTCTCTCTTCAATCTTGCTGTCTTCTTCGTTCTCTTCAATCTTCTTCTTCTTCTTCTTCTTCTTGTTTGTTCTCTTCATCTTCCTCTTCAATCTTATTGCCTTCTTCTTTCTCTTCAATCTTGTTCCCTTCTTCTTTATCATCTTCCTCGTGTTTGTTTTCTTCATCTTCCCCTACCGTTTCTTCTTCTTCTGCTTCATCTTCGTCATGCTTGTCAATTTTCTTCGTTGTTTCTTCTAATTGAGGGTGGAGGTCTTTCCTTCCAAACTTTAAGAATTCATCATCACTCTGTGTAATTAGTGAGTTCTTTGCATCATTTTTGTCAAATTCTTTCTTCTTATCATGTGAGTGCTTGACTTGGTAAATCAACCAAAAGCAAACAGCAAGCAACACACAAATCTGTAGAATTTGTTTGACCTTGATACCTTTGGACCTCTGGTTTCTACTAGGCGAATGTCTGAACATGTTGAAATACCAAATATGTTGAATCTTTATCTTCTCTATATATTATAGAGAGGGGTCACGCCCGGAGAAGCTAAGAGAGTAGAGAAATGTTGGGAGTGATGACAAAGTAGAACGGTTTGGTTCTCAAGTTCCGTGAGTTAGAAATTAATATGTATTTATTTATGTATGTGTTTGGAGTCGGAGGTTTCTTGGTTGCTGTTGTGTGGAGGATCTAAAGACAGTAGTGCTAGTTGTGAGTCTTTTTCAACCCTATATATATATATATATAGAGAGAGAGAGAGAGAGAGACATATATACCATCTCACATACGCATGTATAAAAGTAATGAATGAGAGAGAGAGAGAGAGAGAGAGAGATATACCATCTCACATACGCATGTATAAAAGTAATGAATCCGATTATATGTATATAACTCTCATTATACTAACCGATACACTCTCCCATACTTTCTCAATTTATTTTATTATTCAATCCCTCACTTGAAACTTACTAATCCACCACCCTTATGATAGGAATAGTCACCCAATTTAATCGATACAAAGGACACTCGTTAATCCCTCTCTCACCCAGTCTATATTCGACATTAAGTAAATTCCTACAACCGAGAGAATCTACAAGAGGATTCTACATGTTAAACTCCCAAATATGCGTCCCTAATAGCCTGAAACCATCCTCAAAGAATCCTCATTCCTTGGAGGATTTACTAAAAGAAAACAACACAATTTATTCTTATATATATCTCTATCATAGCCCCAAAGTGGCCCCTCTATTATATCTTAATATGAATCCTCATAATATCTTATACACATGTTTACTACACCATATTAGAGGGTCCCTAAGAAATAAAATCAGTTGAAAAGGGGTTAAAACAAGAACTGGAAAAATGTAGTAACCACACCGGACCGAGCATTCCCTTAAACGAACTAGTCCGGTTCCTAAAATTCAACATAAGACTTTTAATGACTGGACCGATCTAGTGCCTAATAAAAATGAATTGGTCCGGTGTTGTTTAACTTTATTCCTAAGAGATTTCCCTACATTCCAAACGATCCCCTTTTTCCCACCAAGTCTGAACACCCTAGATCACCCAAAAATATGAACTCAACCATGATTTCTACCATCAAAACCAACATACATATTATCCCAACTATTATTTTTCATTAAATCCATAAATATATCACCAAATGCAAGATTTACTTAACAAATTCTAGGGTTTAACCATTAAAGCTCAAAATCAACTAAATCACTAGTAAATTATGAAATAACTCTCACAAATAATTATTTAGCAAGTTTAATCACTTGCCTCAAAGTTCTAGAGGTTGAATCTTCCTCGAAATCACAGATTTTATCGAAAATCCAAAGCTCCCAAGATTTTCTCTTCTCTTTCTCTCTAGGGTTTTCTCACAAAAATGAGATAAGCCTAACTTTTCCAAACCTAAATAACCCTTATCTTTAACAACTCCCAACTTTAAATGACAATACACACTTTAAATAACTCGTTTACTCATATGTAGGTCAAACTAGGTCAGAAATACTCTGAAACCCAAATTAAACCCCCGAATAGTCATTTTGACTATATTGCCCCATCCCGGATCAACCGTGCACTCTAAATTTTCATCCAAGACTACTAATAAAAAAATTTATTTCACCACAAAATTTAAATTCCTTTGTCCTCAAACACATGTGGTGTTACACAATTTCGTATCCAAGAACATGATTTATATCTTCCAAATTTAGCCAGAATTCATTAAATAATTAAATTTATCATCCTACTCTAATATGGATGGTAAATCAAATAATAATTTAGCAAGATAAAAACTTTTCTTAATGTGAATGTATGATTTCTGCATAATAGGTGATTGGATTGATGTTCTCCTCTTTCCTATCTACAATCCGGTGATGGTGGTGGTGCAAAATGGTGGTTCTTGGCCTTATAACCCTAATAATGGCTCTCCTTCTTCTTCCTGTGAATATCCCTTGGTTTGAAAACTGATAGACCTAATCTCCTTTACGTTTCATAAGATATAATCCTCTATTTTTTGTGGGTTTATTTTCTCCAAAATTTCAAAGGATCGAAATACCCCTCTGGGGTACCGGTTTGGCCTAAAAGTGCCCCGAGATTCAAACTTATCCCCCGAGTAGAATTTTCTAAATATCTTGACCCTTTCAGACACATTGGCGCACTCAAAATGACCATATGGAATATCAAAAGGTATATTTATATTTTGTTTCCCAAATTAAGTCCCGACATGACTCACACGCGTGTCCTGACTAAATTTATCATAACTTTCGTATTTCTCTCTCACGACAATTGTAATATTTCCTTATAAATATTATTAATCATTCACTAAGTAATATTTGATATAAATAAATATTAACCCTTATCTCGCTAATTAATATTTATTTTATCAGATTAATTTCCAAATAGAATTTAATTAGTCCCAATTAATTCCCAATATAAAAATCAATCAAATTACGGGGTGGTACATAACTTTTGTGGCTTATTCTACACACTCGTGAAGATTAAGTCATACATGATAGAAGATCCTTTGTAGATATTGGTTGGAGATAAAGAAACTGTTTGGCTCGAAAATACAAATTGAAGAACAGAAGATGCTGTAATACCTCGTAATTTTCATTAATGAAATTAAATACTACAAAACTACAAGTTAAAATATAAATTAAGATGATTTACAATGGGAGAAATTAAACTATATGGGAAATGTTTAATTTTGTGAATTTTGTACTAATTAAAAGATTAAAATGGACGTTTATTTAACTAGGGTACATTTTAGGAATTAAATGGAAACCTTAAGGTCATAAAGGCCGTTTGGGAAATATTGGGCACTAAAATAGGGTTGTGAGCAATATTTATTTCATGTAGTATGTTGTTAGTGTTTAAGTTGTGAAGCAATAGGGGGATAGAGAGAGAGAGAGAGAGAGAGAGAGAGAGAGAGAGAGAGAGAGAGAGTATGTGTGTGCGATAGCTAGACTGGAGGAGGCCAACGATCGCGGACACACTCAAGTATGACTGTGCCCTGAGGACCATGACCGCTGAGGGGATAGACACAACCATGATCAATTGGTCTCATGACCCAATTACATCCCAACCACAAGGAACTCTATGTTAGTTGTATAAATAGGACTTTTACACGAGTTTAGCCATGTTTATTCACACTTCCTCTCAAACAAAACCTAACGCACACATATTCTCTTCGTACCTAACCTTATAAACCCTAAACCTCAATTAAATCGACACTCTGAGCATTAATTTGGAGAATATACACTTGGATTTCGAAAGAAATAGTAAGAAGATAAATTTTAGATCTAAAGGAGATTGAGAATTCAAATCTAGATTTAATAAATTTATTCTAAGGTAGTAATATTTTCAAATTTTCTCTTTAAGTTCTTTATGATTATAATGTTGTATAATCCTTAATTTACACGTGAATAGGA
The DNA here is from genome assembly GCA_949130495.1 of Sambucus nigra. NCBI lineage: Eukaryota > Viridiplantae > Streptophyta > Magnoliopsida > Dipsacales > Adoxaceae > Sambucus > Sambucus nigra. The sequence continues at coordinate 260,617,314 of OX422212.1, forward strand.
AATTGACCAACTTAATTAGGGAAAGATAAAAATAATTAATTTATGTTTTTTATAAATAATTTGGAAAATTACTCAATATTTGTATTAGTGCATGTCTTTGAGAATTGGATTATGAGATTAGATTGTGTTAGTTTTGTTGAAATTTGTCAATGTGACATGTGAGTAGGATAAGGACACCTAATATGCACTATTGTTCATGATTGAATTATGAGTAGCTAATCTAACATATCATTGATAGAATTGATATTAATCCACATGCTTACCTTGGAAATATTCTCTAATTAGATGAGTTTCTCATGGACTAAAATAATAATCAAATTAACATAATGTTGTAATTTGTAATTTGGACTATGAAAAGTATGTAAGTTACATGTGGTAATAATAAATGTAGACAAATGGGGACATTATTTGTGTAACAAATTAATGTTCTTGTTGTTGTTGGAATTTTTTGTCATCGGGATGTGCACATTGTCATAGGTTATATGTTATTGGGTTACATACGTAGGCGATATAATACATAACTTATGGTTGAATTACATATGTTATTGTTAATATTTGACTTGCGTCATTAATTTGGTAAGTAATATTCTAAAAGATTATTAAACGGAGGAATGTCAGGATATGATGAGAGACTATTTCAAGTTAGACATTTATGAGTATGAGGGTGGTGTGTTGTACACAATATTTTCATCTCAAATAAACCTATATCAGGGGGAGGGGTGAATAGGTTTCCTAATAAATTTGTCACATTTTAATCAATTTCATTTTTTTTATCGATTTAAGAAATCCTAGCATAACATTCAACTAGGTGAAATTATAAGAAATAAGTAGGTCTACAATTTAAAATATTAGAATAGTAAATATAAGTTAGTTATGACAAACAATAATTAAATGCAAATCCTATGGCTAATTTCAGTTGATCTAACTAGATATAATCTAGATCTAAGTGATGTGCGTTTTAGATATGTATCAATCAAAGTAAATAACACACAATCTACCCTCAAGATAGATTTATGAGGGAAAAATCCCTTCCTAGGGGTAAAAACTCTCGATGCATCATAATATCTCATTCAACTTGAAAAGATTCTATACAGTGCAAGAAGACACGTTTATGTTGTTACCTAACAAGAAATTATTCAATAACGTAAGTTATTTACCCCATCACAAGGATAAGAAAAACCAAAGGTCCTAACCCTCTCATCCAGATCATACATCAATCATCATAAACAACGATAAATATAACTTTTTCTAGTAAATACAATCTCACTAGTGATACTTTCATCCAATAACTGAAGTCCCACCGATAACATGCATCAAGAACAAATTCACAAATACTATAGTAAAAATTTACCCAACAGACATTTATGCATCTAGGACAACCTATATTGTTTCAATATTCAACAACACCTAACACCCAACAATCATAACTCTTTATGATAAATACCAATAACGCACAACAAAATCTCCCCAATAGTAACAACGAATCAATGTAAAATTTCCAACTCCAACAACAAAAGGTTTAGAACTATAATTTCTACTTAATAATTTACAACCTCAAAGAACATACCCTTTAATAACATAAATTGTTTCCAATTCACATGTGTATTAACCTCAAAGGTTTCAATTATAATTGCATAACACGTTATTTTATTCCTATTTAAAGTGGGATTCATATGAATTTCCAAACAACTAAATGTGTCCCAAAATACACACAAGTAATTCATATTGCAATATCACAAAACTAGTTATATTAATATTTCACATTTTGTTTCTCATAATTCATAAGGCACGTGCTTAAACTCTTAGATAATTAACATAGTGGCCTCTAATCATCGCAACAATTATGTAATATGATTATCAAAATACCTTTTATAGGGATTCTTATTCTCTAAGCATTTCATAATTCTCAATATTAATGGATAGCAATATCGGATTTAAAAGGTTTATCTTGACCAAATTAAGTTTATATTTTCTTTTAAATCAACTAACAAGTATGTTTAGGAATTATTTAAGTTATTTAAGCATTAGAGGAGAAAAGTCGACTATTCTTTCCTTTGGTCAAATTTTGGATATATGATTTGAAATTCCTTTCTTATCCTATCTCCTTTTCAAATTCTCCTTGCAAATGGGCCTAAATTTCATCTAGAAAATATGTTCTAATGGAGATTTAGGGTTTATAGTGAAAGCTTTTGGGAGAAAATAGGCGCTTGTAAATTTATTTTCTAGAGGGAGAATGTTAAGAGTTGATTTTTCATTCATAAATAAGTATAGACCACAAATGGAACCTTCCCACGAATGGGTTGCAACCATAGATGGCCGATGTCACACCTTTTACCACCTTGGTCTTGGGTCCTCCTTTCTGTCACTTGCTAATACCATTCCTTATCTTCTAAATGAATAACACTCATGGATAAAAAAATTTAGTCACTACTATCCACGGAATTCAGCCTTCCTTAAACCCTAACTTGGCCAACACGACATGAAAAAACACTCCATTTCCCCCAAGGTTCTAACTTAATTCCCACAATGTATTTACGTAATTAGAAAGGATAATTTATCCATATAATTAGCATGAAATTACAAAAAAAAATCAAATTTAATTATTTAATTGGATTTCTTCCATTAAAAACAACATAGTATATTTATATTCTCAAAGATAATTAATCATTACTAAATCATGTAATTAATCAAGTAAATTTTAGGGTATTATATCTATGAACATTAAACTCTCCCTCATTGATAATGAGCAATTTTTCTGAAGGTCCATCGGATGAGCAAGGAAGTTGCATTCTTCTCCTTATAATCACACCATTATGGATCTATCTAATAGCTTAAACACCCCTTTAAGATCAGAGTTTGATCTTCAATTCTAATGTGAATAAATTAGACTGAATCTAGGATAAGTGGATCTAATCTTAAAATACTCTAAATTTCTGATAAATAATAGATCAAATATAGACTTAGGTTTTATCTCAATTATGAAAGGAATATTAATTAAAGAGATGAGATTTATCTGATCTTAACCTTAAAAATACTCTCTCGGTATAGGAGAAGCAAAGGGAAATTTAAATTTTTGGAAATGCAGGGAAAATGCACTATTTATATAGGATTTTGAAAACCTGACTGCATTGTGTGCAAGGGTGAAACTAAGAACAGTACATACGGTTTTTAACGGGGAATAAATCAAGCTAAAAAGATGCAGACATGTGCACGGGAACAAAAACCATCCATGCACACCATTTTATGAAGTTTCCTTAAAAGTTTAGTGTCATGCACACAGGGATAAATCATAATAGTGAAAATGGTTTTGAGTCGAAATCAAGTTTATTCCTAAATAACTAGCACTTTGAAAATTTGCCCTTTCCCTTGGGTTAAATATTAAACATCTCAATAGATAATCACTTGTTTAGTTCAAAACAACTTTTTATCAAAGTATAAGGAAAAACGTTTCTCTGTGATTAGCCATAAACATTCAAACATAATCTGGTGACAAAGGATATATCCTTAATGAGTTCACCAAGGGAAGTATTTAATGTAGAGACGCTGTATAATTCTTTAAATTTTGATGTTCACCGATGTCTAATGAACAAGACTCTTTTTACCAAATGTCTATATCAAATCAAGCATTTTTCTCTAGTTAATGCACAACTCAAATGTTTTAGCACATAATAAAGTCAACTAAACTAGTTATACAAATATTTCCATCTTCATCTTCCCCTTTGGTTATTCCGTACAAAATGCAAATCCTATAAAGTCTGATTACGAAAATAAACCCACTCCACATTAGCCATATAATGAGAGAATCTTGTCTAAATACATAAGGGAAATTTAAAACACCTGCAATATAACCAAAGACATAATGATAAAATCTTTATTATGACAAACAAGACTCACTCCGAATTATCCATATATTTAGAAAACATGTCTCAATACATAAGGGAAATTCGAAATACCAATGACATATCCACAAAACCACCCCTTCATGAAACATGTTTCCCAAATGATGGTTCTCTCCCTAAAAATATGAATATCCAAATAAATAAGTAAATGAATATATCCCCCTATGTTTGACCTCCCCCCCCTGACATGGAAAAGTTAAAGAGAAGAAAAATGACATAACAAAGTATAGCATAGTGAGAACTATAAAATCACAGTGTAGAAAAATTAGCGAAGCAAGACCTAAATAACATGTGATATAAACAATGAATAAATGAAGGTACTACATAGAAAACATCGTGAGTCTGAGAAAAATATACAAACAAATAGTCTATAACATCATCCCAACATGTGAATATGATAGGATGTATAGAAAGTAAATCTTATATCAAGTACTAGAAAACAAGATATATTCATAATGTAAGAATGTGAAGAAGAATAAATTATGTAACAAAACACTACACCAAATACCGAAAGTGGTCACGGTTTTGGACTATGACCAAAGGTGATGGTCATGGTCTAGGGTGACAATTTTGGTGGTCATAGTACTATCCAAAACAATGATTGGTTAGGTGGTCTCGTCCACTTTCTGTGATCCTAATGTTATGAACTTTTTCATGGTTACGGTATGTGACCATTGGTCACGATTCATTACTGTGACCCTAACCGTAACTTATTTTCACTACACACGGTTCATAACAATGACCCCCTATCATGGATAAAAGTCATATGGTCACAATTCTTTACTGTCACTAGTGAAACATGAAATTTTAGTGGTTCATTACGGTCTTGTACCGCGACTCCCCATTCTGACCATAGGTCCTATGGTCACGGTTCCATATCATGACCACCTTTCAACCTATTAAAATTTTATGACGAATTCGATCACTATTTTAGACCGTGGCTAATAATAAATTTATTTAAAAAAATAATATTATTTGTTTACTTCCAAACTATTTTTGTACATTTTTTCAAACCTGTATATAATTCCATTGCCGAAGTAACTAATAGAACAATCATGTAAAGGAATTTAAATGAATAAAATAATTAATTAATTAGGGAATTTAGGATAATATTAAAGAATTAAACTTAAATTTGGAGAATTTTAAATGTTTTTGTTGAGAGTAAATATGATTTATAATTTTTTATAAGAAATTTTTATGTTAAAACAGGAATTCACTATAATTATGAATTTTACTTTAACTATCAATAAAGTGTTATGTTTACAATTGTAATTTAATTAAAGTAGGAACATGAGTGGTAATTATATAAATTAAATAATTGAATGTCTAGTAATTTCCGTAAAGGAAAAAGTTTATTAAATTAATTAAGATATTACTTGAAGAAAGGTTTAGGGTTAGGTTTAATTAATATAGAGAATTCAAGAAAGAAAAAGAATAAATTTCTTTAAAAAAAAAAAGGGGGACTAATGGATTTTAAAAAAATTAAAAAGTGGAGTATATCTTAAAAAATAAGTGGCGCATGCATTTTTCATATGTAAGACTTCTTTCATTTCTTCATTTCCTCTGTAAAAAGTACAAATAAACACTACTACCTCTCATTCCCAATATAGAATTCGACCCTTGAACCTCAACCAAATTCTACAAATTTTATATATTCCTAACCCTAAAATTATAGTCTTTTATAATAGGCAAAAATTATATTTTTATGGAAGAATTTTTTTGACAACTTGGTATCAATTTTAAATGACTTTTGGAGGGCCAATTCAAGTAATTTTCAAGAGGGGTTTCTTCAACAAATTTGGGTAATTATTTTCATCAATTGAAGGTAAACTTTGGCGGAACTTCTTCTACAATTCTTCTTTATTATCTTGAAAGTTTTCTTCAATTTAGGAAAAATAATTTCTCTCTCCCTTAATGATATAAATGATAATTTCTACTTAAATAGTTTATATAAATTATAAATTTTGGTAGAAATAATTAGGTGTTACTCTTGTCTTAATAACATCATTAAAAATTGTGATTTTTATAAAATGATCAAATAAATCCAATTCATGATTTTTGGATACTAGATTAATATGGTGAAATTAATTGGTTGGATTTGAATTTTGAGAATTATTCATTCTTAGTGAAATTTCCCTTAAAAAGTTAGAAATTCCTCATAATTAGGATTGCATGTTGTAGGCTACCCAGGTTTATATTTAATTTGGTTCCCCCTTATAATTATGATGAAGAAAATTGGGAATGGATTATATTATGGATTCTCATAAATTATGCATGTGAAATTGCGATTTAAAGAAAGGTTACAAATTGGATAAAACTATGTGGATGAACATTAGTTTAATTCTTTAATTCGGAATTATATATTCGTGTCTTCCCCTTAATATAGCTAATTTAAAAAATCTAATACTCTAATGTATGATTAGTAATTTTAATCCATTAAAATTATGTAAGTGTAATGGAAATGGTGGTTATTGGTTGATAGGATTGAATTTGGGTAAGACTAGGTAACTCATGATAAAAAACATACACCCTATGAATGTTAATATCCTAAAAGACATGACATAAATTATATTTTGAACTTGCCTCCATGTATACAATATGCATTGTTTCCTTTACACGCAATGTGTGGGTATACAGGATTAAAAGATAAAATAAACTTCATAAATATTTTTAGGATACACATTTTGGGCCGTATGTGATTATTTTATTTTATGTCATGGCTCAAGTTAGAGTCATGGTCATGCTGTACTATTTATATAATAGGAGGCGAGCATAGGGGTGTGACAGTTTAGAGTGGTGGAAGTGAGGTGTGTCAATTTATTATGTTCGGGTTGGCTAAATAATAAAAGACTTACGCTAGTTATTTAGTATATAGAGACTAGTCAGGGGTTCTTTGGTATACTATTGACCTCTCAACAAATGGAGGCTAGTCCTAGTTTATATATTCAAATACACACACACACACACACACACACACACACACACACACATATATATATATATATATATATATATATATATATATATATATATATATATATGTTTTGTGCTTTATGGAATTATTATTTAGGATAAATCTGAGTTAGGATATTATGAAAATTATATTAACTAGTTTTCTATTCTCATATGGGAATTGGTGGGACTTCAAATGATATTGTTAGATACCCAATTTAAAGGAAATTACACCGATAAGGGTGGGGGAACGATTTATCTAATAATTATAGATTTAGTATTTATACTCATGATTGATAGTTTTACCACTTATGTGCATAGTTATTATGTTGTTGTGGTGGGCCTAACATGTTGCATTGTTTCAGGTACTCCAGTGTAACCGTCCAAGTTTCCCACTTGAGTGCGTAGTCTTCCATTCCCAGTTACCATCGAGTTTTAGAGATGTAGATATTGAACTAACTTTTGATTATTTACTTTATGTATTGGAGAGATTTGAGGGTTATCTTTATTTCTATCACTTGTACTCAATTTTGGAGCTAGTGTGTATTTGAGATTTTAGCATGTATTTGTTATCGTTAGACGATATTTACTTTATTTAGCGGTGGTGATTGATTCTATCCATATTATATAATCATTTGAGGAGTTCTCATATCATTGTCTATGTTGATTTATCATCATTAATTATTTATGTTTCATGATAAGGATGATATATAATTGTTTTAACAACCTATATAATTTTAATTAATATAATTGATCAAACTAACTATTAAAAATATATGGGGTATCATAATTGGTACCATAGTATATTACTAGGTAATATAGGTTACATAGGTCCATCTTAGTCATCCATATAGAGTTCTTTGATACGTTCTTTATCTTTGTAGTCTTTTTATATTTCCTTTAGTACTGATAAGAATTACATGTCATATTTAAGATGGAGCCAAAAAGGAAGACTAAGTCAACCTCATGTACTTCCCAGCCTGATCTAGTAGAACTAGTTCCACTCTCACCACTAGTTGTACCATTTCGATAGATGTTAATTGTCCTAACTCGAGATGCTCAGGGGAAAATCACTTTTTGATGTCATCAACCATCAGAGGTGATCTGCCAGGTGGTACAGGTGGGGTTGGCCGCAGATAGGCAAGATCGACCAGTTGAGGAACCATAAACTATAAGAATATGTGTGGCGCATTCATGAAGAATGACTCGCCGACATTTTTAAGGACAATAGATTCGCCAGTGTATATTTAGTTTCGTCAGAACATCGAGCACCACCTCAGGCTCCTAAATTTTACGGATGTTCATGGATAGATTTTGGCCACTTTTCAACTGACCAGTGATGCTCTTCAGTGGTGGTAGAGTGTGACTACTACCGAGCATGGGGGCCATATTACTTATGTTGAGTTTATAGTGATTTTTAGTGATAAGTATTTTCTTAAGTCCATTCTCACATAAAGAAGATGGAATTTGTGGCACTCCAGGGGGGACTCGTATTATTTTTTGTGTGCAAAAAAGAGTTCACTAATTTGTTATTGTTTGCTATGAATATAATGTACACAAAAAATAAAAGGATTGGTTGGCTTGTGAAAGCTCTAATCTACCCTATACACTAGATTCTAATGGCGAATCCCGCATATACCACATACAAGCTGATTATAGATGCATCACTCACCATTTGTAGGGATCATTCTGACATCAAGAAGAAATTCAAAAAGGGGGGGGGGGCAAGTAGGTGGGCTCAAGACTGAGGTAGGATCTGGCAACTAGGGGTGTAAATGAGTAGTGCCAAGCTGAGATTAAGGATGGTCAAGTTTTTTTATAAATATAAATTAGCCTAATAAGATGTTCAAGCTTCGTTGGTTCATCTTACAAACTGAGCTCAAACAAATGAATACGAGCCGAGCTCAAGTAACTTGGTTATTTTAATATATCTTAATATGATTATTGGTGATGAAGCTTAATCCAAGTCTAGCTCAATAAGATAATGAGCTTAAAAATATGTTTAAGATTGGTTTGTTTATTTTACGAGCTTGTCTCAAATGATATTTTTACCAAACGAACACAAGTCAAACTTGAGTAACTCAATTCGTTTTATATCCCTACCGGTAGCAATCGAAAGGGAGGTCAAGGCCATCAAGACCAAGGTTCATGGAAGAAGTTTTGTGTAACACCCTGTGTGTTCGAGGATATAGGAATTTGATTTTTGGGGTAAAATAAAATTATTTTTATTTAGAGTCTCGAATGAAAATTTAAAGTGCACGGTTGATCCGGGATGGGTCGAGATAGTCAAAATGACTGTTCGGGGGTTGCATTTGGGTTTTGGAGTGTTTTTTACCCAATTTGACCCGAATATGGGTAAATGAGTCATTTTAAGTGTGTATTATCATTTAAAGTTGGGAGTTGTTGGAAATAAGGGTTATTTAGGCTTGGAAGAGTTAGGCTATCTCATTGTGAGAAAACCCAAGAAAGAAAGAGAGGGGGAGAGAGAGAGAGATAAAGCAAAGGGAGAAGAGGAAGAGAAGGAAAGAGGAGAAAACTTTGAGCTTTGGAGATTTTTGACTCAAATACATGGATTCAAGGAAGATTTAACCCCTATAATTTTGAGGCATGTGATTAAACTTGATAAATAATTGTGTGTAAGAGTTATTTCATAATTTTGTTGGTGATTTAGCTGGTTTTGAGCTTGGATTGTTAAACCCTTGATATTGTGGATAAGTTCTTGAATTTAAAGATATATATACATATATGAGTGGGTTGGTTGATGGAAATTGTGGGAATAACATTTCGGATGGGTTTTGATGTTAGGAGAGTGTTGGAGTGAAGTAAAATGGGGTTTTAGAGATATAAATTAGATCCTGCAAAGAGTAGAGCAATGTTTTAGGTGTAAATCTCATAGGAATAAAAGCTAAACAGCCCCGGACCGGCTCATTTTTAAGAGGCATCGAATCAGTCCGATCATTAAAAGTCTTTTGTCATATTTCAGGAACCAGATCGGTTCATTTTTGGGGACCCTCGGTCTGGTTCGATCACTACATTTTTCCAGTTCTTGTTTTAACCCTTGTTAATTGGTATTATTACTTACGAACCCTATAATATAGAGTAGTAAACATATTTATAAGATCTCATGAGGGTTCATATTAGGTTATAATAGAGGTCCCACTTTGGGGATATAATAGAGGTTTATATAAGAGTAAATTGTGTTGTTTTCTTTTAGTAAATCTTCCAAGGAATGAGGATTTTTTAAGGATGGTTACGAGCTTTTATGGAAGTATATTTGGGAGTTTAACATATTGAATCCTTTCGTAAATTCTCCGAGTAGTAGTAATTTACTCAACGTCGAATATATACTGAGTGAGAGTGTAACATATCTGTTGGGATAATGAGAGTTATATACCTATAGACGGATTCATTACTTTTATACATGCAGACGTGAGATAGTATGTGTGTATGTATGTATATATATATATATATATATATATATATATATATATATATATATATATATATATATATATATATATATATATATATATATATATATATATATATATACATATGGTGTGAATGCATACACCTTATGTGATGGTTTGTATATATGATGTGCACCTGCATATATATCTGGTGTGTATGATATATATTATGTGGTGCTTACCCCTCTATTTCTATCATGGGAAGTTGTGCGATGTGGGTGAACCCCTTGGCTTGAGGAGCATGGAGAGTATAATCCCTAGGTCATATCATCCATTCTTTTACCGTGCGTGAGGTTGGGGTAAGATTTCATGGGTATGATTCGTCTTTCATTTAGGTGAGGAACTATGGCCTCTTCCCGTACGTTTGTGATTTGGTTTATACCATGTCGGTGTGAGAGTCCTACCGCTGGTAACCCAGGATGATAAATGAGTAATTCCCTTAAAGATGATAGAATTATAGATATTGTTAGTATACATATATTGTGTGTGTTATGTATGTGTACTTTTTAGAGAATGATAAATCATGTATGATACGTGCGTGTAATACTATACAAGGTTTATAGATAGTGTGTGATATTTAAATACTATAACTGGAGAAAGTTATAAAGATGTGTATTATGTTTTGTTCTTTCTATCATCAGAGTGGATGAGTATACTGTAATGCCGATAGAAGGGAAGTAAAGGGTGCGTACTATGGAGTGAGGGACTAGCGGATTTTCACGACCGACCGTGTTAGGTAGTAGTGTATAGGGGGTTCCTTGTTTGGATTTTGCTTTGCGAGACGTCCAACGCACGAAATTTAGCCTAATGTTGGGCGTTGGGAGATGTTTGGTCCTTAGCTCTTGGGTATATGTGTTATAGTGGGTGAATATTTCTAGCGTTAATGTTGATGTGTGATATATTATGCTAATAACTTGTGAAGAAAATAAGTTGATATGTTAATGTATAAGTTTGGGCGTAAACTTAGAAGACGATAGAAGAAGTAGATATGTGGTTATGTTTTAGATATAGTGAATTACGTGAATGAGGATTATGCATATATTTAAGATGAATTATCCCTAGATTGTATCGGATATCTTAATTGTGGTTCATATTCTTACGTTTAAATGCGAGTTATAGTTGAGGGGTGAGGTTAAGTCCCAAAAGAGTGCAACACCACCTTAATTATGAAATTTGTGCATTCATATTTATTATGCATTTTAATTCACTTGCTAAAAAATATTTTCAAACCTTGGGCTTTGACCTGTTTATATCCTTTCTCTTGCTATACATAATGTAATATTTTAAGTGTCCCTCCATAAGGGCGCCAATGAAGCCTATTCTGCCCAGAGTCCTTGGAGATGAAGTAGATGTAGAATGTTACAGGATTTTGCGATAGCCACTTCATATTTTTGTAAATATAATTAACGATCCATTTTGTTTATCGGGTGTATACCCAGGGGTTATGTATATGTAGCTCTTGTATGTTTTTATCTAGATGTTGTATTATCTGCGACCCGACAGCATATTCGGGTATATATATTTGGTTGCACTCGTGCGTATATTATCATGTTTTGAAATAATTATAAATGTGGGTTTATAGTTCTTGTATGTTTGTTTAGTTTTGGCATCCGTTTATTTTATTATTGGGTGGTTCGATATATTTTATTTAGTTTTAGCAGTTGATGCTGAGAATGATCCACATGAGATTATTGTTTTATCTTAGTATAGGGATGGCCATCAGTTATTATTTTAAGCGGAGTGTCACAGGTGGTTTCAGATCATCAGGTTCTTGTGTCTTAGGATATGTGCGGGTTTTTTATGTTCTTTCGTAAGCTTTCTTGACGTAGAGACCTGTTATAAGAATTATTGTGTTCATATTGCATTTTTGATCTTCTGCGATTCATAATTGTTTGAACTGAGTGCTGATATAGTTCTCTCTTGTTTCAGATGTCGTCGAAAAGTGGTCGCCCGACTAGAGTAAATTTGGGGGGGGGGGGGGGGGGGGAGAAAGTGGAACCCCAAGTGCCTCAGGGGACTATAACTACAGTGGAGGTTGCCAATATTGTGGATCAAGTAGTCAATGCATCCATGAACGCCATGGCTCAACAATTTCCTCAGGTTCAGTGATAGCCTGCAGCACCAGTAGCACAAACTTACATGGGGTTTTCTGTATGGGAGAGAGTTGGGGAAGCTTTTCAAAAAGGTCATACTCTAGAATTTCAAGGGGGAGAGATTGTGGTTATAGCAAGTCGGTGGAAGAAGGATATTCAATGCACCTTCATATGGTGGAATGTAGTGATGTTCATAAACAAATACTTTCCATCTTTAAGTTACTGGGTGCGGATCTCCAGTGGTGGGAGTCGGTTACTACGTCATAGCAGAGGGATACGATGTCTATATCAGATTTTTGGGTTCGATTTTATCGTAAGTATTTCCCTTTGGATATTCAAACGAAAATGAGGATAAGATTGTTAGAGGTGAAGCAAGGGGATATTAAGGTGGTGGAGTATGAAGCAAAATTTACTTGGTTGGATAACTTTGTTCCCGAAAAGGTAAATACGAAGGAGAAATGTATATCAAAATTCTTGGGAGGTTTAGATTGGGGAATTTTGTAGCATTTGTTCTGGAACTCGACATCACTCACTTTTATTGATGTGATGAATGAAGCATTATAACATTGTCAAAATCCCTGTATTCATTCAAAAGGGAAGGAGTCTGAGGACTCGAACTTATTAATTAAGTAGGGAGAAGGTGGTGCCCGTGGGGCACAATCATCACAGCAGCAGAGGAATAGACAAATGGATCAGAATCTCCATTTAGTGGCTTCGAGTAAGAGGTAGCATTCAGGAGGTTTTAGATTCTATGGTGGTGGCTATAGAAAGGATAATCAATGGCCGCAACAGAGTTTTGTTCCTCAGGGTGGCCAAGAAGGATTTACTAGGAAATGTTTCTTATGTGGGGAGATAGGCCATAGGAAGAGGGATTATCCTAAGAGAGGTAGCAGGAAACTTTTTGAAGAGGTTTTGGATGCACAACCCCTATAACAATTCATGGGCGGGTTCGGACAAGAGAACTTTGATCAGGGACCCATTAATGAGGCAAGTCAGTAAGAATATGGAGGTAATATATGAATTACATTATTTTTCTATGAGTATAGGGTATGCTTTGAGTGATATTTGGAGCGTCCCATGTAATATTGTTATCTCTAGAATTCGCGAGTGGGTCGAATTTTGTGAGTGGTTGGCCATTATAACCAAGTTGTATATATATATTATTATCTTAAGGAGGGTAAGTGTGGAACTTATATGGTATCTTTTGGGAGAATATATTGTTTTGATACGTGTTAGTAAAGTTATGTTTTTTTCGAGTGCAACTGTTAAGCCGTGTTTAGTGGTAACGGTAAGACTATCATTTTATTATTTGGTAAGATGCATGAAATTGCTACGTCCCAATTGTGAATGGGTCTATCTTGTGGAGATATATTGAGATGATGTAATGGATTTTTACTGATGAGATTCAGGGTTTAGAGGGTTCATTGTTCAGCGAAGATTTTTAGCTCATTGTTGATGTAAAACACTAGACTTGATCTAATTAATCAATTATAGATAAATATTAAATAAGAAATAAGGAAAAAGTTTTTTAAAGTGGTTCAGCCTTAGGAAAATGGTCTACGTCCACTGTTTTGTATTGCTGGGTGTTTTGCCTTAATCTTGATGATGATCGTAAATGATCAATTCTCAATCGCCCCGTTATGGAGGGGATTACAATGCATTTATAGCCCTTGGGCTGTCCATATGAATAGACAATACGCCATTATTTAATAGACATATACATCTGTACATAATAAGAATGTTCATTGAATCCGATGTTCATTGAATCTGTAATTATCATTTGATCTTCGTGTCTAGATGCTCTGCACATTGAGTAGCTCGGTACGCTAAGTAGCACGAGTGCTGAGTAGCTCGGTACGATAAGTAGCTCAGAGTGTTGAGCATCTCGGTACGCTATGTTGCTCGTCCAATTGAGTTATTTGGTGAATATATATTTTTTTCACATAGGATTACGCGTGTTGTCATATAATTGATCCACGTCATTTGACTAATTTTTGTATCAACAGAAGCCCCCAATGTTTCACAGTTGAGGTTGAAGATGAGAGTGGAACATTATGCCCAGAAGTTGCTCGGCCGTATTTTACCTAGTCTTGTCATTTGAGCGCAAAATGGCAAACTTGTAAATATTTTGAATTTTCAGTAGACGGTTGGGTATTTGGATCTTTTTCATCATTTAGTCGCCGGAAACGCAGTCGTCTTTTCTAGTAATCATTTATTTTCTTGCTTCTCGATGCAGGGAATTTAAAAGCGATAGAATCAAATCATCTTCTACTTTTTACTTCCAGATTTCTAAACTCTTTTTCTTCTCATTCTATCCTTGTACTGTCATTTTTTTTGTCATCCGCCTTACCAAATTTCTCAGTTTTTCTGTAAGAATTTCTTCCTTCTTATTTCTTTGCTTTATCCACCATGGTTTATCTTGTTGAGTTATTGGATAAGTTTCGGGATGATTTTGCAATTCCCTCTTGGGTTATTCTAGAGGATCCTCCTTGCCCTTCTGATTTATTTTCTTTAGCTAAGGGACACTGGTTTCCCTCCATTTTTGTAGCGGAGTGTGGTTTTTCTTTTTCGCCGAATCCCCTGTGTTTGGATTTTTGCCAATATTTTGATATTGTTCCTGGAAGAGTACCTCCAAATACATGGAGGGTAGTTAATGGAATATATAGGTTAAATCAAATACATGGAACTCGCTTAGGAATTCCTGAAATTATGTATTGTTATAAATGGGTTACCAACGACACCATTTTTTGTTTAAAAACTAGGTTTTCCAATAGAGCTTTAATAGTCAATCTTCCCGATGCTAATAGGAACTATTTTGATCATGGGGTGGTGATGAAAAATTGGAAACACCCCCCATTAGAGGGCAATGATGTTTACCAAGGTCCCAGATGTCCACTTTATGGCAATGGGATAGGTTGTTTTTATTTTGTTTTCAATTTATCTCTGTTTTTGTTCGATAAAATGCACCATTGACATGTGCATTTTGTTTTGCAGCTGATAGAAAAAGGAAACTTCCAAAAGAGAGTGATGTAAATATAAAAAATTTGGCACTTATATGGGGTTTGCATCAGTCCATTAATGGGGATCACGCGAGGTCTGCTTTCTATTTGCTGAGGTACAAGAATACTACATCTTTTATTGCCCGACCTCTCTCTCCTCCTGTGGTGGTTGATCTTGATCAAGCACCGACTTCTCCAGTAATTGTAGGAGAATCTTCTTCTGATTTGGGTACCTCTATTACTGATTTGATGATGAAGAAGAGGAGGGTAACCGAGTTCTTTACCAAGTCCGCTCCTGGTATTGAAGGAGAGAAGAAAAGCAAAAGCGACGTTCCAGCTGATGGAACTAAGAAGAAGGATGTTGTTCCTCCTACAAAAAATATCAGCAAGGAGCCCCCTGTTGCCCCTAAAGAGGCAGCAACTTTGATTGAAGATGCTCATTTGAGGAGCTTGAGTAGGGGTCTTATTGAAAGGCCCGTAAATACTGTTGCCCGACCTTCTGGGGTTGGGATTTCTTCTCTGAGGGATAGTTTTCTATTTGTCCTTACCCCTGGCTTGACCAAGAAATTGATCAAGTCAGGGACTTTGCCTGACTACCAAGATGATAAAACTTCAAATCCTCAGGATAAGGTTTTTAATGTGGCAGCTCAACTTCTTACGTTAGTAAGTTCTCATTATACTTATCTTCTTAATTTTTCATTGTTGTGTTCATGCTCTGATTTGTGGGTTTCTTCTTCTTACAGCTTTTGGTGTGATTCGATAATATCGTGGAGAAGGATGAAGCCATCAAATCTTCAACCTCATCCAGTGGTGTTCAGGTATCCCTTGCTGGGTTATAAAAGTCTTTAGGGGAATCCCTCCAGAAGTATGAAGTGGACAAGGCTGCTTGGGAGAAGAATATTAAATCTGTTGAGTTATCTCTTCAACTTGCTGATGCAGCTCAAAAGCAGGTTGTGAATTCCTCCAAGGAAGTTAATGCCAAGATTGAAGAGGATGAACGGAGTAAGAAAGAGCTTGAAGAGAAGGTGAAGTCTGCCGAGGAACTTCTTAGGGAGAACTCTTCCTCGGAGAAAGCGAAGAGGAAAACTGTTGTGAAGAAGTCCTTTAGCTCTGGATGGGACAAATGATGGAATGAGGCCTTAACTGCTATATCTTCCTAAATGGAGTATGAAAGTTTGAAATACTTCAGAGATGGATGGGTAGCAACTTTGAAGAAGTTGAATGTTCCTGAGGATTCTGAACTATTTTAGGAACACACTCATGGCCTTCCTTCTACTATTAAATAAGAAGAAGAAGAAGATGAAATTGCATCTGATGAATCTTCTATGGTGATAGTAGAGCAAACACCTGTTGTTACTCTTCCTTAATCTTTCGAGCAAGTTCAGCAGGCGACAACTTCTACTGAGCATTCTCAACTGCCCTATGAGCAACCAACTCCTTCATCCAAACCAACTGAAGACGCTGTAGGAAATAAGGAGAAGGTGTAAAGTTATTTATCTCTTTAACCTTATTATTTTTCCCTTTTTTTTGGTTGTAACTTTGGTTGTACTTTCTCTTATTGTGATCAATAAAATGGACTTCGTTATTTATCCTGAGTTATCTCCTTTACTTGCTCGATCTATATCGTTGTTAATCCATTTTTAGTTTTCCTTGCTAGTTTATTGCCAGGATGGAACTTTTGTCAGCTCATGATACAGAGACGATGAAGAAGTGTAATGATTATTTCAAAGATGGTCATACAGATTTCATGAAAGCTCGGATAATTTATATCCTTGGACCTGATGCTTCTGAGCGAGCAATTGGTGCATACCAATATTTGAAGTGTTTACTTGATCGGGCTGTGGCTAATAATATGGCTTATTATGAGATGATTGGGGATCTCCAAGGAATAATCGAGGACCTTCAACTTCAGCACAAGGAAACCTGTGCACTTCTGCACGAAAGGTATGAGAAAAAATATCAACAGTTGAGTGTTGATCGTGGTTATGACAAGTTTCTTTCAGCCCATAAAAAGAGAGAGAGTGTTCTTAAACTTGAAGTTGAGGAACATAGGAATATTGCCAAGTTATTGGAAGAAGAAAATATTTCACTGCGAGAAGAATTGAAACAAATAAAAGTTATTGCCTCTTCTTTTTTGGGAGATCTGGTCCCAATCAATGATGAGGTTTTTTCATTTTTGGAAACTAAATATGCTGCTTTGAGAGAAGAACTGGAGGCTTTAAAATAAGCCCTACCTACATCCTCCTCATGGGGAAGAGCTAGAGCTGGTCGAAAAAGTGTTGAAGAGACTAGGACTCAGCAAGCCTTAGAAAATCAGGCTGCCCGGATAAAAGCAAAAAATCAAGCCTTGGCTAAAATGTCCAAGAAAATTCAAAATCTTACTGACCAACTCTCCAACCAGAGTTCTACACTGGAACATAAAACAAACTTGGTGAAGAAACTTCATGAGCATCTTGAGCGATTGACTTATTAATTTCATAAGCAGCCTAGAGAGTTTTGGATAGGGGATACAATGAAGCTCTATGCCATTTCAATGCTCGGTTGAAATCAACAAATAACGAGGGATACAAACAGGGATGGTTGAATGGCTTGACTACGATGAAGCTTGAGTAAGGAAATTCTTTATGGGATTGGTATGAACCTGGAGTACTTGATCTGCCTAATCCTCCCTTTAAACTGTATTTCAAATGGATTCCAGCCCATACCATTCCTAGGTGTCTGATCTCCAGGTATCTTGGTGATTACCAGCTTTAGGAAGAGTTTGAAATATCATGACCTCAACATCTTCTTGATCGACCGAGTTCGAGCAACTTCAGAATGCTACAAGATATAAATTTCAACAATTCTCCTTATTCTTTAGATGATCCTCCAGCTGGAATGGAACCTGTACCAAAATCTAAAGGAAAAAGGCCAATAGAATAGGAAATTTGTATAGAATGAAGAAAATTTCTTCTTTTGTAATTTTCTTTCCTTGGAAATAATTGAATTTAATGAAGAAAAGTTCATCTTTGTGAAATTTTCTTTCATTCGAGATAATTTATAAGATGTTTGTCTTATCATGTTATCTTTTGATGAGTGTGCATAAAGGGACAAATTGTCCTGTTATGTTTTAATTGCCTATATAATGGAACTTGGCCCAGTTTGCTGCCTAGTTGTAGTAATTGTCACCCATAAGTGCCTAAGAAATGGAATAATTTTCATCCCATGGTCTTGCTTAGTTGTAGCAATCTTATCTAGATTACCTTGGTGCCTAGACAGTGGATGCCTCGTGAGGTCACCCATCTTCTTGCTTAGTTTTGGATGCCCCTTGAGGTCACCCATAATCAAACAGGCATTACCTTGTATGATTGCTATGCCAACATTGTAAGCTAAGTTTATCGATGCCAACCAACCCTAGTTGGTGGTTGCTGATGTGCCGACCAACCTTAGTTGGTGGTTACTGATGTGCCGACCAACCTTAGTTGGTGGTTGCTGATATGTCGACCAACCGTAGCTGGTGGTTGTTGATATTCCTACCAATCATAGCTGGTGGTTGTCGATATACCGACCAACCATATTTGGCGTAGTGTGTAGCACTAGTACTCCAAAAAAATTGAACCAAAAAGAATATAGGGCAAATATTATTTTTATTCATATTTAAAATACTGTGATACATGTGAATCTACGTTATTGATAACACTTGCGCGGGTGCTTCGCATTCCACTCATTTTTGAATTCTTCTCTCTCTAAGGTCTCTATTCTGTATGTTCCAGGTCGAACAACTGCAGTGACACGATAAGGTCCATGCTAGTTAGCTTCCAGCTTATTACGCTTCTAAATCACTTTCTTCAGCACATAATCTCCCTCCTTAAGATCTCATTTCTTGACTCATTTATTGTAAAATAGGGCAGTTCTTTGTTGGTAAGCTGCGTTCCTGATTGCCACATCTTCTCTCACTTCCTCTAGCATGTCCACGTCTAGACACCTCATCAAATCACTTACATGAGAGTTAAAATTAAGCACCCTATGAGTGGGTAAGCCCAGTTCAGCTGGTATAACTGCTTCACTTCCAAATGCTAGCATATAAGGAAACTCCCCAGTTACTGTTCGGGGTGTTGTTTTATAAGCCCATAAAAAAGAATATATCTCGTTGATCCAATTACCTTTCACATCATCCAACCATTTCTTCAACCCGTTAAGTAGAGTCATGTCCGTCACTTTAGTTTTCCCATTGCTCTGGGGATGGCCTGGTGCAGAATGAATCTTCTGTACATTAGACTGGTGACAATACGTAGCAAACTCCTCATTATCAAATTGGGTACCATGGTCAATGATGAAAGCATGAGCCAGACCATATCTACAAATAATACTCTTCCAAATGAATTGGTAAACCCTTTCATAAGCCATGTCAATAAGAGGTTCATCTTCCACCCATTTGGTGAAATAATCAATAGCGACCACTAAGTATTTGAATCGTCCGTTGGTAGTTGGTAGAGGCCTGACCAAGTCTATTCCCCACATAGCGAACGGACAAGGTGAGGTGATTGGGGTTAATAAGGCCTGGGGATTTCTTTGGATGGTAGAAAAACGTTGACACTTATCACACTTTTTGGCATAACCTGTACAATCAGCTCGTATTATTGGCCAATAGTAGCCCAGCGTCATTTTCCTTTGCAAAAGAGTTCATCTCTCCCCGTGAGCCCCTTCATTAATTTCTTCTATCACATCTTTAACTTCTGATGGGTGCACACATCTCTGTAGACAGGTTATTATACCCTTTTGTTAAAAAACTTCGTTATTCAATACATACCGAGCATCTTTAAACTTCAACCTCTTAGTTGCAAGTTGATCGATTGGTAGAATTCCTTCTTTGATATATGCCCTGATAGGATCCATCCAGGAAGGTCCCATGTCCAAAGTGATGAATTTCACCATCAAATCTTCATCAATGCTCCGATCTGCTAATATCTCAACAGAAATTATTCGTCGTAGCTCGGTGCGAGTTATTGAGGCTAATCGAGCTAGTGCGTCAGCCTTGCATTCTCCAATCTTGCTATTCTGATCACCTGGACTGCTGCAAAACTGGATAAAATCTCCATAGCTTTAGAGTGAAACCTATACATGAATTCTCCCTTCATTGCATACAACCCAAGAATCTGATTTACAATTAGTTGTGAATCACTAAACACCGTAACTTGTTCTACGTTCAATGTTTTAGCTAAACTGAGGCCTAGAATCATAGCTTCATATTCAGCTTCATTGTTGGAAGCTTTGAACTGTAAACGCAAAGCGTATTCTATATCCAATCCATCTGTGCAGTTAAGAATTATTCTGGCTCCGCTGCTTGTGGCACACGAAGATCCATCAACATACAAATTCCATATAGGTATACAATTATCAAACTCTTGGTCTGACAAAGTTACTTGATGGAATATTTGGTGCTTCCTTTTATCATCCTCCCACTCCGGGCTTTGATCGGGGGCTTCTTGTCGCTCGGTCTCTATCCCCTCTGACAAACCTGCTGGTAGAAGTTGATCGAGGACAGTCTTTCATGATCCTCTAATATCCACGGGTTTTTCTTCATTAGACCCCTTTTGGTTGAAAGTATCTGGGTAAGTGAGCTCCGTAATGAAATCTGTCACTGTCTGTCCTTTGAGCGAAGACCTTGGTTCGTAAATAATATCATACTCACCTAGTTCCACTACCCAATACATCAATCTTCTGAATTTCTCTGGTTTGTGCAAAGCATGTCTAAGTGGCATATTGGTGTATACCACTATAGCATGGGCCTAGAAGTACGATTCCATCCTCCTACCTGCCTCGATCAATGCTAATTCCAGCTACTCCAACCTTGGATATATAATATCTCCTCCTTGGAATGCTTTGCTTATGTAATACATCGGTTTTTGCACTCCATCGTTTACTCTTATCAGTGATGAACTGACTGCGCTTTTTGAAACAACGAAGTACAAATATAACTTTTCCCACATCACCGGCCTAGACAGCAATGGGGGTGTCTCCAAATATCGCTTAAACTCGTGAAATACTTTTTCACACTCATCATTCCATTTGAAAGTTTTTCTGAGTGTTTTGGATAATGGAAGACATTTGTCCATTGCTCGTGAGACAAACTTATTGAGAGCTGCAACATGCCCGGTGAGGCTTTGCACCTCCTTCTTCGTAGCTGGAGATCATAGTTCCAGTAAAGCTTTAATCTTCTCAGGATTTGCCTCAATTCCCCCCTGATTCACAATATACCTGAGGAACATGCCTTCTCGTACGCCAAATACACACTTAGTCGGGTTCAACTTCATCTAATATTTCTCTAGCTGATCAAAAGTTTGAATCAGGTCAGCTATGTAGTCAGTGACTTTCTTGCTCTTAGTCAGCATGTCGTCGACGTAAACCTCCATGTTTTTCTCAATTTTCTCTGCGAACACCTTATTCTTCAACAACTGATACATAGCACCTGCAGTTTTAAGACAAAATGACATAACATTATAGCAGTATGTCCCCCTTGGGGTAATAAAAGAAGTACTCTCCCTGTATTCTGGTTTCATCTTAATCTGGTTGTAACCGAAATAAGCATCCATAAAGTTTAGTAACTCTTTCCCCGAGGTAGTATCTACCAGTTGGTCTATTCGGGGCAGAGGGAAATGATCTTTTGGGCAGTCTTTATTGCGTTATGTGAGATCTACACACATCCTCCATTTACTCTTCTTCTTTTTTACCATCACCAGATTGGTTAACCAATCAGTATATTTAGCATCCTCAATAAAAGAGGTCTTTTGAATTTTCTCGACTTCCCCCTGAATAGCTTGGTTCTTCTCTGGACTGAATACTCTTCTTCATGGTTTCACTGATTTGATCTCCTTATTAACATTGAGCTCGTGGCACAGGAAGGTTGGGTCTATCCCCGGCATATCTTCGTGACTCCATGCAAGAGTTCACTTTCTGTGCCTAAAAAATGCCACTAATTCTCTCTTCATTGACGGATCCAGTGAAGCGCCAATTTAAGTTATTCATTCTGGTCGTTTATCATCCAGAATAACGTTCTCTGTTGCTTCCATGACCTGAACCTTCACGAGCTTTGATTCATCTCTAGGGTCTAATGTCTCAATCTATGCATCTTCAGACTCATCCACTTAGTAAGTGGTAGTCTTCTTCTTGGCTTCCTCCAACTCCTCCTGTTTGGCAGATGAATAGTAGCATTCCCGAGCTACTTTCTGGTAGCCCTTCATAATTCTAACCCCAAAGTTGGTCGGAAAGTTCAAGCATTGATGTATTGTGGATGGCACTACTTCGAACTTTTTCAGGCCTACTCGTCCCATGATTATGTTATAGGCAGATTGGACGTTTTTGTCCATTACGAAAAATCATACTTTTTATGTTTGGCAAGAAGGACAGGTACCAATAAGTATGTCCAACTTGATCGTCCCAAGTGGAAAGACTTTTTCATCGATAAAAGTGAGGAGGGGCCCATGACACGGCTCTAACTGGGCTAGTTTCAGGTTTAAACTGTCAAAGCAATGGTAGAATATGATGTCTGTCGAGCTACCATTGTCTACCAATACTCTTGAGATGATCACATCCTTCATCCTCATCTTTATCACCAAGGGCTCGTCGTGAGGATACAAGACACCTTCCAGATCACTTTTGGAAAAACCAATGACCAGTTTATCCTTGTTAACCTTCCTCGGGCGATCCTCTTTTTCCAGATTTATTCATTGTATATAAGAACAAGCTTGGGCCTCATTGAGGTAAGATTTCCTTTCAGCGGTATGATCTCCACCTCCTGTATCTCCACCTGTAATCACATTACATTCGAATGAGCCAAAATGGATTGAAAATACCTCACGTTTCAGTTGCCTTGGCTTTCTGGGGAGGTCGGGATCATCCTCCGAATTATCTTCATGGTCCCTCTTCTTGTCATCTCTTATTCGGCGAGGTGATTTAGACCTTTACCTTGCTTTATCATTGATCTTCCTGATTAAGTGCGAAAAGCGGCGCGTGTAAAACGCCGATCATTGTTTTCTATTCACCGCCTTAATACAAAAACCTAAACTTATGACTACACTAAAAAAGGGAGTATAGCGGCCAAGTCCGGGTATCGAAAATCCACAGAGACGAGTTGCTAGAAATTAATGGATTTAATACTTCTCAATAAAAGTGTAAAAGATATTTTTCTAACTAAAAAGAAATAAAAGATAAACTAGGCATGAGTGTATTTAAACTAAAATTAACAAAGCGAATAAAAACTATAGGATGCGACTAATATCCCTCAAATTGAGCTAATGCGTATAAATGGTTACATGGGACTGCGAATTATTAGGATTGCATCTCGTTTCATCAATTAATTAAATTAAGAGTTGTCACACCCATAAATTCGCATAAAAGATTAATAAGATTTTGGCATCAACAAATACCCCGAAAATTACGCACGCAAGGTCGTAAGCACGGCGCATACATGATATACACGGTTAAATTTTCTAGGCGTAAAAACTAGGACAACGCAATCGAAATAAATACGTAAATCTCCATCACCAAAGCGAAGCAACAAATCAACCCTACGTGAGTTCCATTAATCACACCCTAATTTAAATTAGCCACTACACATATTAAATGACATAAATAAATTAACTAATTAATTAAAGCAAACCACTAATTAATTTAGCAACTAAAATTATCTAGGCATGAAAATTAATTAAGCATGAAAAATAAAGCAAATACAACTTAAAGGAGATAATGAATAGTAACACTTACATTAATGGTGGAAAATGAGGAGAGAGGTTATCTCTAACAAAAAAATCCCCAAATATTGAGCTCTCAAACCCTAACCTAGAAACTAACTACAAGATATTTTATGTGTCTCTTTTAAATAAACACCAAATAAGGTATTTATACTATGTTACAAAAAAGAAATAAAAGAAAAGGAAAAAGAAATAAAAAAAGGGATAAGTTTCTAATTATGGAACAATAGAAAAATAGAAAAAGAAATAAAAAAGGAAAAAGAAAGTGGGCAACAGTAATAAACGCACAAAACAGGGGACCGATCGATCGGTGGCCAAAACGCGGTCGCCCGGTGAATAAGGGAGGAGCACACTGTCTCGGACCAAAGGCAAAAATCGAATTACTGCTCGACCGCCGGAGGGTGGCCGGTCGACCGGCTGCGCTGCAACTCCATTTCAGCTCACAACTTCGCACAACCACGCCCATGTCCAAAAATGGCCAAAAAGCTCTGTGTCCATTAATGGTGACAAACACCAAATCAGGACCTATTTCCAAAAAATGCCAACAAAACCCAACTCCATATATGCCCAAAACCATTCTTGGAAGCCAAAACCGAGACCAACTAGTCTTCCACCATTAAAATGCCAAAACCCACTTCAAAGCTCCACATTCTCCATAGCCATAAATGGCCAAAATTCAAGCTCCAAAAAATTGCCAAAGAGACCCATTTGCGGGTTAAATTCTAGACCCAATCGACCCGCGCATAGACCCAAACCAAAATCGTGTTCCAATTTGAGCTCCACATGGCCAAACCAAAAACCCGAGAAAAACCCCAAATCGTCATCTTCATTTGCTGTAAAAAACGAAGTAGGGACACAAAGGGAATTAATAGATTTGTTATTAAAGAAGAAAAGGGACATGGATGTAATTAATAAAATTGTTAATGAATCTTTTATAATTCTTTCCGATTAAAGGTCTGTATTTCCTTCGTTCGGACTCCGATTCGAGCACCGTTTGCGTCCACGCGAAGATTATCCCGAGGGCTTCAACTTCCGTGAAGATTTCGGACAAAAATTCCAAAGTGTAAAATTACAAAAATGCCCCTGAATGTGCGAATCGCGACGAAACTTAATCGGAACGTGTCCAAACTTCATACTAAGCACTTTAACACCTATAAAAGCTCAATTATACCTCAAATAATATTTTAGCATATAAAACGGAGGCTGTCTGATTAACGAGCATAATTATAGGCATTAAAGTACCCGAGGGGACTAAAAAGCCTAAGTTCGAGGGTAATTAAATGCACAATTCGATACGAATCACTTCCCATCATTCTGGCAATCAACAAACCTACTCAATTTCTCTCGTCGAATGAGTGCCTTTTTGGAGAGCTATGCACCACTTGGTCGTGTGACCATGGTCTTTGTGGAACTCCCAATAATTGGATTTATCCCTCCTTTCGGGGTTTGTCCTTAACTTCTCCGGCCAATTGAGTTCTTTGCTATTTTTTATCTCCTCCAGAATATGATTTATATCCACCTTTAAGGGAGTATAATTCCCATACTTCCTCAAGTGCTCTATCGTCTCTTTGCCTTTCGATTACTTATTTCTCCCATTATGCTTTTGATCTTTCTTCTCCGACCTGCCCTCAGCTTTAGTCTCTGTTTTGGTCTCACCATTATTCTTTGCAGCCATAGTTTCTTCGACGATCATAAGTTTGGATGCCTTAGACATTAATTTCGATATGGATTTCGGGGGATCTTTAGCCAAAGTATAATACAGCTTGTTTGGTAAAATACCACTCATCAGAGTTGTGATTACTGTCTTCTCCTCGTAGTCAATGACCTCAAGTTTCTCGTTATTAAAACGAGTGATGTAATCCCTAGTACTCTCTCCTGGTTTCTTCTTTACACTCAACAGATGTGCTACTATCTTGGCTGGTTTCTCACCAAAGCAGAAATTTCCTATAAAGAGCTTTGTCACTTGATGGAAAGTATCAATTTGCCCCCGAGGAAGATTGTTGTACCATATTTGAGTTGACCCAGTGATGGTTATTGAGAATTCCCTGCATCTTATCTCATCAGGAACTGCATAGATATCAGCAGCATTATGGTACTGCTCTATGTGGAGGACATGATCAGTTTTTCCATCGTACTTTGGCGTAATTATAGGAGATTTAAACTTCGATGGTGTGGTAAAATCCACAATTGCATGTACGAAGGGTGATACCTTGACAAAAGTTCTTTGGAGAGGGTTCCTAAACTTAACCATTTTCCCTAATCTATCTTCCAACCTTTGAATGGATCCCTTACAATCGTCATTTCCAGCCTCTGATCTATTTGTCCAAGCAACAGATCGCGCAGAATTCTCTTCTTGGGATCTCTCTGTACAAGCAGCAGGGCGTGATTGGCCAGAACCTTCCCTTAGATCATTTGGTCGGTGAGAATTTCCCAATGCAATCCGAGGAGGATTTTTATTCCTCCTGGGCCCTAAACGATCAAAGGGGGAGACTCTATTCAATCTCTCCAGGGCGCTTATTCATTTTGGAGTTAGAATGACATTTTCTTGAGAGCCTATGACTCTTATGGGAGATGTTCACCTAGGTTGATAGGATGGGTCTCTGGACCTCTCAGTATGACACGATTCAGTATGCCAGGACAAGGACACATGAGGAAACAGAGTAC
The DNA here is from genome assembly GCA_949130495.1 of Sambucus nigra. Classification (NCBI taxonomy): domain Eukaryota; kingdom Viridiplantae; phylum Streptophyta; class Magnoliopsida; order Dipsacales; family Adoxaceae; genus Sambucus; species Sambucus nigra. The sequence continues at coordinate 260,644,120 of OX422212.1, forward strand.
GTCTAGATCTCAAAGATGACAGGTGAGTGTTTCTATGAATTCTTCGATGGCCTGATGATCGAGTGCGAAATGTGTGCGCGTGTGAGGGCACGGTCATTATTTTCATTTCTCCTACTCAATACAAACAAACCTAAGTTACGACTACACTTGCGAGGCATGCACAGCAATAAGTCGGGTATCGAAAATCCAAAGGGACGAGATGCTAGAATTTAAATGATTTAATACTTCCAAATAAAATGGAAAAAGGTGATTACAAACTAAAAGGAAAAAGATGCATAAAAGGGAAATATTTAATCTAGGCAAGTGTATTGAAACTAGACTAATAAAGCGGTAAAAACTATAGGTTGCGTCGAATATCCCTCACCCGAGTTAATTTGTATAAAATGGATACATGGGTCGACGAGTTATTACTAATGCGTCTCGTTTTGATAGTTAATTGAATCAAGGGTTGTCACGCCCCTAAATCCGCATAAAATCCTAATAAGATTTTGGCGTCAACAAATACCCCAGAAATTGCGCACGAAAGGTCGTAAGCACGGGACATACATGATATGCCCCGTCAAATCTCCTAGGCGTAGTAACTAGGACAACACACCCAAAATAGACCCGTAAATACCATCACCAAAGTAAAGCAACGCGTCAACTCAAGGGAGTTCCATTCAAACACAACCTAATTTAAATTACTTAGAAAGCATGTTAAAAACGAAATAAATGGAAAGTGGTAAATAAACGCGATAAATCTACACTAGAAAGCGATTAAAGAAAGTAAGTAAATATAATTAACAAAGCATGTAAATTACACTAGAAAGCAAGAAATAATAAAATACTCACTATATTAATGGAGATGGAAGTTGGTAGCACAAATTACAAGCTCAAACGGGTGTCAATCCAAGAAGAAGTGAAGAAATGAGCTCCCAAACCTCCAAAAACCTAAGCTAACCTAACTAAAACGAATTATTTCTATTTTTACATAAAAAATCCTTTATATAGTAAAAGGAATTAAATTAGAATTGAAATGAGAAAAGAAAAGAAAAGCCAAAATATCTGCAGAAAATAGGGGATCGATCGATCGACCCCTTTGGTCGATCGATTGATCATTGAAATCATGGAAAAAATCTGAAGGATCGTTCAATCGACCCTTTTGATCGATCAATCGATCAAGCAGGTCTCATCCAAGGTAGCCTACTGCATTCCTTTTCCTCCACTTCTCCTCCTCTTTTGGTTTCATTATTTTTCCTTTCGCTGAAATCACCGTAACTTCTTCGTTATGAATCGATATCGTGCACCGTTCATGGCCACGCGAAGCTTACGAGGAGGGATACAACTTCCATGTAGATGCTGGGCCAGGTGCCCAAGCTATGAAAAGACTAAAATGCCCTTGAACATGCGATCGCATACAGAAATCGAGCGAAATGCGTTCGAACTTCACACTTAGCATCCAAATACCTATAAAAGCTTAATTAACCCCTGCAAAATATGTAAATGTAGAAATCTGAGGATTTCTGGATAACGAGCATAAATATAGGGAATAAGATACCTGAGGGGGCTAAAATGCGTAGGTTCGGAGGATGAAATACGCAATATTTGCGTATCATCACACCCCCTAACTTACACATTGCTAGTCCCTAGCAATGAAATAGGATGCAACACGAACTACAAGTAAACCAAAAGCAGGAGATAGGTAAAAAAGTATGGTATAAAAGCATATGGCCACTTTCGCGGGCAATTCGATTGCATTTAGCATATGCAATATGCCGTTAAACCCCTAGGTCACCCTAGTGGACGACTGTTGTCTCGTGAGGGTTTTCAGTGATGGTACCCACAAACATCACATGGTTTTCTCAAAATATGCCCAAACTAACATGCGACAAGCCTAACAATAGCGAAAAGAATTTCATACGCATTATTAGCACATTGAATGAATTCGAGCAAAAGTCCGAATCATTAACATTATAGAATGCACCTCATAGACTTGAAACCTTAAAATGTGAGGGGGGGGGGGGGGGGGGGGGGGAGTGAGCACATGCAAAGTATAATTTGACGAAAAACTTATATAAATCGGATAAACATTAAAGCAAGCATATATTCAATCCTCACGGGCATTACACTCATCAAGTGAATTCACTCAAAACAGGGAGGTAACACACGAAACATGCGGGAATAAAGAGTAAATGTAAATGGAAACTAGGCCACACACATGTCACAAATGAAGAATGCTATATATAAAATGAAAAATTGTAATCTCAATGAAAGAATACCGCTCATTAAAAGAGGCGAAATGCATTTTCACAGATTATCAAAATTATTTCAACTTTTAAATTACATCAACCTAAGATCACATAGGACTTCACTAGGGTTGTAATGTAGGCTAGGCTAGGGTATGAATTGAAGGAGTGTATGTACGGATTCAAAGTGTCGGGATGAAAACTCGGGATAATGGGAAAATGCGAGCAATATCAAAATTGGAAAACAAGTTTCAAAACGCATTAGATATATCATCGGGGAGAGTAATCAAAGCTTATTGAACACTATACAACATATACAACTTTCTCTTTCTTTTCTTGTCTTCTTTTTCTCATTTTTCTTTTTTTTGCTTTTGGTTTTTGCTTTATCTTTTTCTTCACTTTTTCTCTTTTTCTTTGCATATCACACTCTCATATGCCTAAATTGCAATGGACATCACAACAAAAACATTCAATCCCAATTAACATTCCAAACAAAGGTATGGAAAGTGTATAGTGGTATAAAACTCCAATGCGGAGTTGGTTATGAATTTGGGTTATGAAACGAAAGGCTATATTTAGGCTCAAAGGGATTAATGAGGGTAAACATACAAGGGTGAGGTCAAGGCTAATATGGGTGATATCACAAAGAATGCCTATGATCATTTCCAAAAGTTTACGCAATTCTCGAGTCAAAACAAACATGAAAATCATGATCAAGTAACACATTTCAAGAATGAACACAATTAATGAACGATCAATGAAAGAATAGAGATATTAAAGACGAATTCAATGTTTTCAATGAGAAAAGAATAGTGTATACACTCACAAACGACGAAAGGTACAAAGCTTACTCGGTGTAAGTATATACAATGCAACAAAAGATTACCGAGTTATAAAAATCTTAAACCAAATTAATAAAGCAACAAAAGTGCATGTGCTCATGGGATTAAAGATTAATTCATGAAGTTATTCATAATATCAATAAGTGAGACTAAAGTCTAATAACTTCTAAAATCGAGAACATGCATCATTGGGTTGTCTATTCGATCGAGCAATTATCGAAATTTATCATAGGAGACAAAGGCAAAATGCCCAAAAAAGGAGAAAAAAGAAAGAAAATCTTTTTGAAATTTTTGAATTTGTCTAAGAAAAGCATACTATGTAACTAACATGTGAGAAAAAACATGGACTAAATAAATAATTGGATAGAATATCCCACACCCCCAACTTAAAACTTGACATTGTCCTCAATGTGAATTAAGAACCATGTTTAAGAAGGAAAAGAGCGATATTACCCAAAATTGGAGCGATCCCCATAAGAACAAGTCCAAAGAATCTACAAAACAAGTTAGTACCGAGCATAGAAAAAACAAATAACAAAAACTTAACTAATTACATGAGACTAAATTAAAAAGGAAAAGAAAAATAAAGAAAGAAAGAATAAAAAGCTAACTATATATAACCTACTATTTAGGCTTCACACTAACTGTACACTAGAAGTCTAAATAGCTAAGGGTCCACCGTGAAAACGATTTGACTTTGGAGGATAACCGGTGTACCCTCACGTACAAGCATGCCTTCCAAAAAATATGAATTCCGTTTGAACAACGAAAGGCATGTGTAAGGCTTAAGAAAGGAACCATCACCATTTAAAAGTCTTGGAGGGACGATGAGGGGTTTGGATTGAACGTGTGACAAAAACATGTGGGGACCGAGAAAAGCCGAATATCCTCCCAATGATTTTGAAATTGGAATGGGAGGTGGCGCACACGAAGGCATGGATGCAATCATGGAAGGCGACTCAAGCAAGTACTCCTCATTAGCGAAAAGATTTAAAATATTAAAGTTTGAAACCGAATCATCGGGTACTTATGATGGTGTGATAATAGAGAATGAAAATGGGGATGAAAGAAATTTAAACTCATGAGATGAATCATAATGGCATGAAGATTTAATTTCGAATGAAATAATATCATTTTCAATGAAATGTTCTTCTTTGGGGGCCAAAGAAGAAATCATTTCATTGCAAATATATATTACGTCATTTTCATCCTCACTTTCAATATCTATTATGCAATGGGCAAAGTCTATAATGGTTTATTCCAAAGTAGGTAAAAGTACCTCATTTGGTTCAAAACATTCTTCAACTTCGAAAGTCTCGGAAGCAAAATCATCGCCAGACTCAAATAATAAATCCAATTCATGTTCCCAACAACGATTTTCTTCCTGATAACGATTTTCAATTTTCTCATTCTCATACATATGTAAGCCCTCACCGAATGTCATGGGTCGAGGTGCGGATGCATGAAAATGGGAACTTTGAAAATTACCATCGGACGTAAACGAAAACTCATTATTATAGGAATTTTGAAAACTATTGAAATTCGTTTCAAAATTCCTATTATAAGGAGGTAAAGGCCCAAAATCATTATCATCAACATCAAAATTCCAATACCCTAAATTTTGACTTTTGTTATACTCACCCAAAGTCATATTTAAATTTGTTATACTTTAAGATTCTAAGTATTCGCCGAAAGTCATTGAATTACAGGAATTTTTTGAATTATAACAATGATTACCGAAAGAATTAGAATAATACATGCTTACCCCAAAAATGGCTCAAAGTGGCGGATTCCACAAAGTAAGTGCACGTGGAAAAAATTCTAGCGTTTCTAAGTGCTCAAATGTGGAAGTCCTGCAAAAAGGTCAGCAAATAATACAAATAGAAAGAAAATACTATGAAATAATAAATCAAATAAAGTCTAAAACAAAATCATCCCCGGCAACGGCGCCATTTTGATCGAGCAAGTTGTCGGGAACAAAGCACTGAACCAATTAAGATTCAAAGAAAATTATCCCCGGCAACGACACCATTTTGATCGAGTGCGAAAGGTGTTCACGTGTGAGAGCACGGTCGTTGTTTTCATTTCACCTACTCAATCCAAATAAACCTAAGTTACGACTACACTTGCGAGGCAAGCACAGCGGTAAGTTGGGTATCGAAAATCCACAGGGACGAGATGCTAGAATTTAAGTGATTTAATACTTCCAAATAAAAGGGAAAAAGGTGATTACAAACTAAACGAAAAAATATGCATAAAAGGGAAATGTTTAATCTAGGCAAGTGTATTGAAACTAGACTAACAAAGCGGTAAGAACTATAGATTGCATCGAATATCCCTCACCCGAGTTAATTTTTATAAAATAGATACATGGGTCGACGAGTTCGTACAAATGCTTCTCGTTTCGACAGTTAATTGAATCAAGGGTTTTCATGCCCCTAAATCCGCATAAAAGCCTAATAATATTTTGGCATCAACAAATACTCCGAAATTGCACACAAAAGGTCCTAAGCACGGGACATACATGATATGCCCCGTCAAATCTCCTAGGCACAATAACTAGGACAACACACCCGAAATAGACCCGTAAACACCATCACCAAATCAAAGCAACGCATCAACTCGAGTGAGTTCCATTCCAACACAACCTAATTTAAATTACCTAAAAAGCATGTTAAAAACGCGATAAATGGAAAGCGGTAAATAAACGCGATAAATCTACACTAGAAAGCGATTAAAGAACGCAAGTAAATCTAATTAACAAAGCATGTGAATTACACTTGAAAGATATAAATAATGAAATACACACTATATTAATGGAGATGGAAGTTGGTAGCACAAATTACAAGCCCAAATTGGTGTCAATCCAAGTAGAAATGAAGAAATGAGCTCCCAAACCTCCAAAACCCTAAGCTAACCTAACTAAAACGAATTATTTCTGTTTTTACATCAAAAATCCTTTATATTGTAAAGGGAATCAAATTAGAAAAGAAAAGAAAAGCCAAAATATCTGCAGAAAATAGGGGATCGATCGATCGACCCCTTTGGTCGATCGATCAATCATTGAAATCGTGGAAAAAATCTGAAGGATCGATCGATTGATCGATCAAGTAGGTCTCAGCCAAGGCAACCTACTGCATTTCTTTTCCTTCACTTCTCCTCCTCTTTTGGTTTCATTATTTTTTCTTTCGCTAAAATTGTCGTAACTTCTTCATTATGAATCAGAATCGTTCACCGTTCATGGCCATGCAAAGCTTATGAAGAGGGATACAACTTCCGTGTAGATGTTGGGCCACGTGCCCAAGTTTTAAAAAGACTAAAATGCCCTTGAACGTGCGATCATGTACGGAAATCGAGCGGAATGCGTCCAAACTATACACTTAGCATCGAAATACCTATAAAAGCTCAATTAACCCCTACAAAACATGTTAACGTGGAAATCCGAGCTTGTCTGGTTAACGAGCATAAATATAGGGAATATGATATCCGAGGGGTCTAAAATGCATAGGTTCGGAGGATGAAATACGCAATATTTGCCTATCATCACCTGACTGGGCAGGCGTTGGATTTTGAATAGTTTGAATGAGTTATCGCATGGTCTCCTGCATAGCTGTTTATCCTTTGGCTAAGTTGACCCCTATTCTTGTGAGATCCTGGACAGCTGGAGGAGCGAACAGATTAGGGGGAACCGGGTCATTATTTTTATTGCTAGATTCTGGGATTTCAGCCATGTATAATGAAGTTTTAGTGAAAAATGCTATGTATAGTCATTCCTATAGATGGCACCAATCTATTGATGTAAAAAACTAGACTTGATCTAATTAATCAATCACAGATAAATATGAAATAATAAATAAGACAAAAGATTTTTAAAGTGGTTCAGCCTTTGAAAAATGGCCTACGTCCACTATTTTGTATTGCTGGGTGTTTTGCCTTAATCTTAATGATGATCGTAAATGATCAATTCACAATCGTCCCGTTATGGAGGGGATTACAATGCATTTATAGCCCTTGGGTTGTCCATATGAATAGAAAATACGTCGTTATTTAATAGACATATACACCTGTACATAATAAGAATGTTCATTGAATCCAATGTTCATTAAATCTGTAATTGTCATTTGATCTTCCTAGCTAGATGCTCAGCACGTTGAGTAGCTCGGGGTTCTGAGTAGCTCGGTACGATAAGTATCTTGGAGTGCTGAGAAGCTCGGTACGCTATGTTGCTCATCCAGTTGAGTTATTCGGTTAATATATATTTTTTCCACGTAGGATTACACGTGTTGTCATATAATTCATCCACGTCATCTGACTAATTTTTGTATCAATACTCATGGATATGTGCATGTTGAGAACTTAATGTTGGTGAGAACATTGTATTGATTGACGCCTTGTGTCTTGGGCATATTATTTAAATTATGTGTGTCAGAAATCATTAAATTATTTTCTACATTATATATATTAGGCCTATAGAGCCATATAAATTGTTTTTAAAATCTTTAAAAAGAAACTTTAGTCCTGGTCTGATCGATCTCCATCCCCGACAGAGCTGCACAATAGTGTATTGGGTGGGCTCTTTGTTTGGATTTCTCTTGCGAGACCTCCCCCGCATGAAAGTAGTGAATATCGAGAATTGAGAAAGGTTATATCTTTGGACATTTTTAAAAATTTTATTTTTAGTTTGATTTAGTGGATTAAATTTTGGGAGTTAGCATATCCCTGTGGCGACATGGGACTAAGATCAGTTCATGGGTTGGTGCCTTGGTTATTTCAGGCATGTGATTATAATAATCAGTGGAAGTTATGTTAAAATTTAAGGCTAGAGGAGTCGGGTAATGATTATGTCGTTGAGCACGGTTATAGGGTGTATGGGTGCCCTGGTTGTATATTGTTTTGATGAATTAACTATTGGAAAGTGGTAGAGATCGATGTAGCGATCACGAAGGTAGATTGGTTATTTGAAGTAAAGAACTTATCCAAATTTTGGAGATGAAATTTTTTATAAGAAGGGGAGATTGTAACACCCCGTGTATTCGAGGACATAGGAATTTAATTTGGGGGTAAATAAATTTATTTTATTTAGAGTCTCAGATGAAACTTTAGAGTGCACGATTGATCCGGGATGGGTCGAGTAGTCAAAATGACTATCAGGGGGTTGCTTTTCAATCCGGGATGGAACCTAGGTTGACCAGAATATAATGAGTCATTTTAAGTGTGTATTATCATTTAAAGTTGGGAGTAGTTGGAAATAAGGGTTGTTTAGGCCTGGAAGAGTTACACTATCTCATTGTGAGAAAACCCTAGAGAGAGAGAGAGAGAGAGAGATTAAACTTAGAGCTTTGGAGGTTTTCGGCACAAATACACGGATTCAAGGAATGTTCAACCCCTACAATTTTGAGGCAAGTGATTAAACTTTCTAAATATTTATGTGTGTGAGTTATCTCATAATTTTTATGGTGATTTAGTTGGTTTTGAGCTTCAACGGTTAAACCCTAGATATTGTGTATAAGTTCTTGAATTTGAAGATATATACACATATATGTGTGGGTTGGTTGATGGAAATGGTGGGAATAATATTTCGGATGGGTTTTGATGTTAGGAGAGTGTTGAAGTGAAGTAAAATTATGTTTTAGAGATGTAAAGTATATCTTGAAAAGAGTAGAGTAAGGTTTTGGGTATAAATCTCGTAGGAATAAAAGTTAAATAGCCCTAGACCTGCTCATTTTTAAGAGGCATCAGATCAGTCCGATCATTAAAAGTCTTCTGTCGTATTTTAGGAACCGAACCGGTTCATTTTTGGGGACCCTCGGTCTGGTCCGGTCGCTACAATTTTCTAGTTCTTATTTTAACCCCTGTTAATTGGTTTTATTACTTAGGGACCCTCGAATATAGAGTAGTAAACATGTTTAGAAGATATCATGAGGGTTCATATTAGGTTATAATAGAGGGGCCACTTTGGGGCTATAATAGAGGTGTATATAAGAGTAAATTGTGTTGTTTTCTTTTAGTAAATCCTCCAAGGAATGAGGATTCTTTAGAGGATGGTTATGGTATATTATGGAAGTATATTTGGGAGTCTAACGTACGGAATGTTTTTGTAAATTCTTCGAGTAGTAGGAATTTACTTCACGCCGAATATGGACTGGGTAAGAGAGGAATTATTGTGTGTCCTTAATGTCGATTAAATTGGGTGACTATTCATATCATAGGTGTGATGGATTAGTAAGTTTCAAGTTAGGGATTGAATAATAAAATGAATTGGGAAGGGATGCGAGAGTCTATCGGTTGGTATAATGAGAGGTATATATATATATATATACCTTGTGTGATTGTTTGTATATATAATGTGAATGTGCATATATATATCTCATGTGTATGATATATACTATGTGGTGCATACCCCTTTAGTTATATCATGGCAAGTTGCACGATGTGGATGAACACCCCTGGCTTGAGGAGCTGGGAGATTATAATCCCTAGGTTATAATGTCCAGTCTTTTACCGTGCATGAGGTAGGGGTAAGATATCTTCGGTATGATTCGTCTTGCCTTGAGGTGAGGAACTATGGTCGCTTTGCGTACGATTGTGATTTTGTTTATACTAAGTCAGTATGAGAGTCCGACCACTAGTAACCTAGGATGATAAGTGAGTAATTTCATGTAAGATGATAGCATTGGAGAGACTGTTAGTATACATATATTGTGTGTGTTATGTATGTGTACTTTTTAGAGAATGATAAATCATGTATGATACGTGCGTATAATATTATAGAAGCTTTATATATAGTGTGTGATATCTAAATACTATTATTGGAGAAAGTTATAAAGATGTGTATTATGTTTTGTTATTGCTAGAATGAGAGTGGATGAGTGTACTCTAATGTCGTTAAAAGGGAAGTAAAGGGTGCGCACTATGGACTGAGGGCCTAGAGGATTTTCACGATCGACTGTGTTAGGTAGTAGTGTATAGGGGGGGTTCCTTGTTTGGATTTCGCTTTGTGAGACATCCAATGCTCTAAACTTAGCCTAATGTTGGGCGTGGGGAGATGTTTGGTCCGTAGTTCTTGGGTATATGTGTTATAGTGGGTGAATATTTGTAGCGTTAATGATGATGTGTGATATATTATGCTAATAACTTGTGAAGTTAGTAATTAGAAACCCATAAAATATAATTGTGATATATTAATGTATAATTTTGGGCGTAAACTTAGGAGACAAAAGAAGAAGTAGATATATGGTTATGTTTTAGATATAGTGAATTACGCGAATGAGGATTATGCACAGATTTAGGATGAATTATCCCTAGATTGTATCGGGTAGCTTAATTGAGGTTCATATGCTTACGTTTAAATGCGCGCTATAGTTGAGGGGTGTGGTTAAGTCCCAAGAGAGTGCGACACTACTTTAATTATGAAATTTGTGCATTCAAAATTATTATGCATTTTAATTCACTTGCTAAAAAATATTTTCAAACCTCGGTCTTTGACCCATTTTATATCTTTTCTCTTGCTACACATATTTTAATATTTTAAGTGTCCCTCAGTAAGGACGTCAATGATGCCTATTCTGCCCAGAGTCCTTAGAGATGTAGTAGATGCAGAATGCCTATTTTAAGTGTCCCTTCATGAATGTAGTAGATGCAGAATGCCTATAGCTGCTTCATATTTTTGTAAAATTAGTTATTGATCCATTTTGTTTATCGGGTGTATAACCAGGGGTTGTATATTTTTAGATCTTTAATGTTTTTATATGGATGTTGTATTGTCTGTGACCCAACAGCATATTTGGGTATAGATATTTGGTTGTACTCGTCTTTATATTATCATGTTATATAATCATTATAAATGTTGGTTTTTAGTTATTGTATGTTTTTTTAGTTTTGGCATCCGTCTATTTTATTATTGGGTGGTTAGTAATATTTTATTTAGATTTAGCAGTTGATGTTGAGACTGATCCCTATGAGATTCCTTTTTTATCTTAGTATAGGGCTGGCCACCTGTTATTATTTTAAGCGGGCTGTCACAGGTTGTATCAGAGCATCAGGTTCTAGTGTCTTAGGATCTGTGCAGGTTTTTTATGTTCTTCCATAAACTCTCTTGACATAGAGCCCTATTATTAGGATTATTTTGTTCATATTGCGTTTATGATCTTCTACGATGCGTAATTTTTTGAACTGAGTGCTGATACAGTTCTCTCCTATTTCAGATGTTATCGAAAAGAGGTCGCCCGACTAGAGTAAATAGGAGGGTAGAGAATGTGAAACCCCAAGTACCTCAGGGGACTATGACTGCAGCGACGGTTGCTAGTATTGTTGCTCAAGCAGTCAATACGTCCATGAACCCCATGGATCAATAATTTTCTCAGGCTCAGTGACAGCCTGCAACACCAGCAGCTCAAACTTACATGGGCTGTCTGTATGGGAGAGAGTTAGGGAAGCTTTTCAAAATCGTCATCCTCCAGAATTTCAAGGGGTAGCCACTGTGGTTATAGAAAGTCGGTGGAAGAAGGATATTCAATGCATCTTCGTATGGTGGAATGTAGTGATGTTCAGAAACAAATACTTTCCACCTTTAAGTTAGTGGCAGCGGCTCTCTTGTGGTGGGAGTCAGTCACTATGTCAGAGCAGAGGGATACGATGTCTATATCATGTTTTTAGGTTCGATTTTATCATAAGTATTTACCTTTGGATATTCAAACGAAAATGAGGATAAGATTGTTAGAGGTGAAGCGAGGGGATAGCTTGGTGCTAGAGTATGAAGATAAATTTACACGATTGGCGAACTTTGTGCCCGACGAGGTAAATATGGAGGAGAAACGCATATCAAAGTTCTTTGGAGGTTTAGATTGGGGAATTCGGTAGCATTTGTTAGGGAACCCGACATTACTGACTTTTGCTGATGTGATGAATGCAACATTATTACATTGTTAGAATCCTCGTCTTCATTCAAAAGGGAACAAGGAGTCTGGGACCTCGAACTTATTAAGTAAGTAGGGAGAAGGTGGTGATCGTGGGGCACAATCATCACAACAGCAGAGGAATAGATAAATGTAGAAGAATCGCCATTTAGGGGCTTCGAGTAAGAGGTAGCGTTCAGGAGGTTTTAGATATCTAGGGCTGCAACAGCGTTTTGTTCCTCAGGGTGGACAGGAAGGATTTATTAGGAAATGATTCTTCTGTGAGGAGATAGGCCATAGGAAGAGGGATTATCCTGAGAGAGGTAGAGGGTAACTTTTTGAAGAGTTTTTGAATGCACAACCCCTACATCAATTCATGGGCGGGTTCGGACAGGAGAACTTTGATCAGGGACCCATTAATGAGGCAAGGCAGGTGGAATATGGAGGTAATATATGAATTAAATTATTTTTTAATGAGTATAGGTAATGCTTTGAGTGATATTGTGAGCGTCACATGTAAGATTATTATGTCTAGAATTCGTGAGTGGGTCGAATTTAGTGTGTGGTTGGCCGTTATAACGAAGTTGTATATTTATTATTACCTTAAGGAGGGTAAGTGTGTAATTTATATGGTATCTTTTGGTAGAATCTATTGTTTTGATACGTGCTAGTAAAGTTATGGTTTTTTTGAGTGCAACTGTTAAGTCGTCTTTAGTGGTAACGGTAAGACTATCATTTTATTGTTTGGCAAGATGCATGAAATTACTACGTCCATGTTGTGAACGGGTCTATCTTGTGGAGATATATTGAGATGATGTAATGGATTTTTACTGATGAGATTTGGGGTTTAGGGGGTTCATTGTTTAGCGAAGAGTTTTAGCTCATGGTTATGTGCGTGTTGAGAACTTAATGTTGGTGAGAATATCGGATTGATTTACAACTTATTTGTTGGGAGTATTATTTAAATTATGTGTGTCATAAATCATAAAATTATTTTCTACATTATATATATTAGGCCTATGGAGCCATATAAATTGTTTTAAACATCTTTTAAAAAAACTTTAGTCCTGGTCTGACAGAGATGCAGAATAGTGTATTGGGAGGGCTCTTTGTTTGGATTTCTCTTGCGAGAACTCCCTCACATGAAAGTACTGAATGTCGGGAATTGAGAAAGGTTAGATCTTCTACCATTTTTAAATTTTTTATTTTTAGTATGATTTAGCGGATTAAATTATTGGGAGTTAGCGTATCCATGTGGCGACATGGGACTAAGATTAGTTCATGGGTTGGTGCCTTTGTTATTTCAGGCATGTGATTATAACAGTGAGTGGAAGTTATGTTAAAATTTAAGGCTAGTGGAGTCGGGTAATGATTGTGTGGTTGAGCATGGTTATAGGGTGTATGGGAGCCCTGGTTGTATATTATTTTGATGAATTCACTATTGGAAAGTGGTAGAGATTGATGTAGCGATCATGAAGATAAATTGGTTATTTGAAGTAAAGGACTTATCCAAATTTTTGGGACGAAATTATTTATAAGGAGGGGAGATTGTAACACCCCGTGTGTTCGAGGACATAGGAATTTAATTTTGGGGGTAAAATAAATTTATTTTATTTAGAGACTCGGATGAAAATTTAGAGTGCACGGTTGATTCGGGATGGGTCGAGATAGTCAAAATGACTGTCAGGGGGTTGCATTTGGGTTCTGGAGTATTTGGGACCTAGCTTGACCTGAATATGGGTAAACGAGTCATTTTAAGTGTGTATTATCATTTAAAGTTAGGCTATCTCATTGTGAGAAAACCCTAGAGAGAGAGAGAGAGAGAGAGAGAGAGAGCAAAGGAATAAGAGCAAGAGAAGAAAAGAGGAGAAAACTTAGAGCTTTGGAGGTCTTCGGCACAAATACGCGGATTCAAGGAACACTCAAACCCTAAAATTTTGAGGCAAGTGATTAAAAATGATAAATAATAATATGTGTGTGAGTTATCTCATAATATTGTTGGTGATTTAGTTGGTTTTGATCTTCAATGATTAAACCCTAGTTATTAAGTATAAGTTCTTGAATTTGAAGATATATACACATATATGTGTGGGTTGGTTGATGGAAATGGTGGGAATAATATTTCGAATGGGTTTTGATGTTAGGAGAGTGTTGAAGTGAAGTAAAATTGGGTCTTAGAGATGTACAGTATATCTTGCAAAGAGTAGAGTAAGGTTTTAGGTGTAAATATCGTAGGAATAAAAGTTGAACAACCCCGGACCGGCTCATTTTTAAGAGGAATTGGATCTGTCTAATCATTAAAAGTCTTCTGTCATATTTCAGGAACCGGACCGGTTCATTTTTGGGGGCCCTCGATCTGATCCGGTCACTACATTTTGCAGTACTTATTTTAACCCCTGTTAATTGGTTTTATTACTTAGGGAGCCTCGAATATAGAGTAGTAAACATGTTTGGAAGATATAATGAGGGTTCATATTAGGTTATAATAGAGGGGCCTCTTTGGGGCTATAATAGAGGTGTATATAAGAGTAAACTGTGTTGCTTTCTTTTAGTAAATCCTCCAAGGAATGAGGATTCTTTTGAGGATGGTTACGGGCTATTATGGAAGTATATTTGGGAGTTTAACATAGTGAATACTTTTGTAAATTCTCCAAGTAGTAGGAATTTACTTAACGTCGAATATGGACTGGGTGAGAGAGTAATTATTGTGTGTCCTTAGTGTCGATTAAATTGGGTGACTATTCATGTCATAGGTATGATGGATTAGTAAGTTTCAAGTGAGGGATCGAATAAGAAAATGAATTGGGAAGGGATGCGAGAGTCTATCGGTTGGGATAATGAGAGTTATATATATATATATATATATATATATATATATATAGAGAGAGAGAGAGAGAGAGAGGGAGAGTGAGTTATATATATATATATATATATATATATATATCTCACTCTCCCTCTCTCTCTCTCTCTCTCTCTCTCTCTCTCTCTTTATATATATATATATATATATATATATATATATATATATATATATATACCTTATGTGATGGTTTGTATATATGATGTGCCTGTGCATATATAACTCGTGTCTATGATATATACTGTGTGGTACATACCCCTTTAGTTATATCATGGGAAGTTGTGTGATGTGGGTGAACACCCCTAGCATGAGGAGCAGGGAGATTATAATCTCCAGGTCATAGTGTCCAGTCTTTTACCGTGCATGAGGTATGGGTAAGATATCTTGGGTATGACTCATCTTTCCTTTAGGTGAGGAACTATGGCCGCTTCTCGTACGTTTGTGATTTGGTTTATAGCAAGTCGGTGTGAGAGTCTGACCTCTTATAACCTAGGATGATAAGTGAGTAATTCCATGTAAGATGATAGCATTGTAGAGACTATTGGTATACATATATTATGTGTGTTATGTATGTGTACTTGATATAGAATGATAAATCATGTATGATACCTGCATGTAATATTATACAAGCTTTATAGATCATGTGTGATATCTAAATACTATAACTGGAGAAATTTATAAAGATGTGTATTATGTTTTGTCTTTTGTAGCATAAGAGTGGATGAGTATACTCTTATGCCTATAGACGGGAAGAATTTGGGGGTGTACTTTGGACCGAGGGCCTAAGGGATTACCACGACCGATAATGTTAGGTGGTAGTGTATTGGGGGGTTCCTTGTTTTGATTTCTCTTTGTGAGACGTCCCACGCACGAAACTTAGCACAATGCTGGGTGTGGGGAGATGTTTGGTCCTTAGTTCTTGGGTATATGTGTTATAGTGGGTGAATATTTCTATCATTAATGATAACGTGTGATATCTTATGCTAATAACTTGTGAAGTTAATAATTGGAAACCGATAAAATATAATTGCGATATATTAATGTATAAGGTTGGGCATAAACTTAGGAGACGGTAGAAGAAGTAGATATATAGTTATGTTTTAGATGTAGTGAATTACGCAAATGAGCATTATGCATAGATTTAAGATGAATTGTCCCTAGATTATATCGGGTAGCTTAATTGAGGTTCATATGCTTACGTTTAGATGCGCGCTATAGTTGAGGGGTGAGGTTAAGTCCCAAGAGAGTGCGACACCACTTTAATTATAAAATTTATTCATTCATAATTATTATGCATTTTAATTCACTTGCTAAAAATTATTTTCAAACATCGGGCTCTAACCCGTTAATATCTTTTCTCTGGCTACACATATTGTAATATTTTAGGTGTCCCTACGCACGAACGCGAATGATGCCTATTCCATCCAGAGTCCTTGGAATTGTAGCAAATGCGAAATGTTACAGGATTTTTTGGTAGCCGCTTCATATTTTTTTAAATCTAGTTAAGGATCCATTTTGTTTATCGGGTGTATACCCAGGGGTTGTATATTTGTTGCTCTTTTATATTTTTATCTGGATGTTATATTGTCTGTGACCCGACAGCATATTCGGGTATATATATATATGGTTGTACTAGTGTTTATATTATCATGTTCTGTAATCATTATAAATGTTGGTTTATAGTTCTTGTATTTTTTTATTTTGGCATCCGTTTATTTTATTATTGGGTGTTTAGTTATATTTTATTTAGCAGTTAATGTTGTGAATGATCCACTTGAGATTCCTATTTTATTTTAATATAGGGTTGGCCATCCATTATTATTTTAAGCGGGGTGTCATAGTTTGGTCAAATCAGCACAAGCCTTTGTATAATGGGAATGGTCAACAACAGTCGGGGGAGGCGGGACGATAGCTCCCAGGGACAGTCTCAACTAGTTTGTTTCAAGTGTAAGGGATTTTTACATATGAAGAATGACTATACAACCTGGCACAAGCCAGTTCAAAAGGATCAGTATGGATAGGGTCAATAGTTCCAATTCGATCAGGGCTAGAAGGGCCAATATAGGTAGGTACATTAGGGCTTTAGGCCCACGTATTAATAATAGCAGTCGAGTTGAGAGTAGGTGCCAGTTATCCTAACACCAGGATGTGGTGTTGTAGGCCTTGAAAGGTTGTGCGCATGGGTGAGACTTGTGTTTTAAATGGTGGATACCCGAGGGTGCTTGTCTCCCTATCCACCGTGTCCCCCTATGGTTGGGTTATCATTTTGACACGGAATGAAGGATTTTCCCCAAGAATATGTTTGACGTCATATCCAATTTTTTTAGAGAACACCCCTTATTGTTAGGTATAGGCCTAAGTGTGTATTCCATGTGATGGGCTACTTGATCGTTCAGAGTCTCCAATGTTTTTTATAGAAAACTAAAGATTGGTTTAGCCTTTTGGAGCTGATCCTAGGTCTACGGTTGGTCTAGATATTCTCATTGTGTAGGTTCGGGAATTGGATTACGAGTGGGGAAGGTGTTAGGCACCCCACTTATTCTTTATGCTTCCTCAATTAGATAATTATTATCACTCTTTACATCATTTAATTACTTTGTAGTTTTTTTAGAATTGTTTTAGAGACCTTTGATTGACAATCCCTTAAAACATATATATTTTTTTAGATATAAAAACAATATCAGTGAAAGGTATATCAACATCACTTAATCGATGCAAGTACATAATGTGACATCTGTAAGACACCATAATTGTACAAAAAATGGTCGTTAGTGCATATGTAACTGTGCAAGAAAGTTCATCTTGGGTGATGTGTGGTCATTAATGTGTATGTAAATGTGTGAGGAAGACAGTCTTGGAAAACCAGTGGCCATTAATGCGTGTGTGAATGTGTGCATGAGGATTCAACACTTGAGATAATTTGATATCTTATTCGAGTGTTGTTGAGAGATACAAAGCTAATGTGAGAGATTATTTCATCTCTGTTGTAACAACATATCCGGAGAGATATTGTCAATTCTTATGCTCAAGAGAAGGAATCGGTATTTGTACTATATTCTTGTGTGGACATGAGATCAAAGCCTGTGTATTTCTGTTGGGTATATTTTAAGAGTATTTGACCATATTTATGGGTTTGTGCGAGAGTTAACATCTTTGAGATAGTTCAATATCTAATTTGGGTTATGAAGGGATAATGGATAAGAGAAAGGACATTGATGCATCTCTGTTAGGACATTATATTATGAGACATATTGTCGAGGTTTATACTCATGAGAAGGACTTGGTATTGCACCTACGTACTCATGTATCCACAAGATCGAAGCCTACATAGTTTGGTTTTACATGTGTTCTAACTTTATGTGTGTATAAGTTTAGGTCTTAGATTAGATAGGGGGACAAGATATCAATAGGATAGAGGGTAACTTTGGCAGAGATTCATAATAGGACTGAACCGGAATGTACCGATAAAGGCAAGTGTGTGCATAATTTATTATAATTATCGGACGATCACTAGCCTGAAGGTTTTGCCCTTCCCACTAGTTTGGTGGTGAAACACTAAGGATGTAATGTTATAGACATCTTTGTCTATGGCGGGAGGGGGTTTGGACTGGGGACGGATGCATCCTTAATAAATAATATGTTGGGATTATGAGGCTTAGGTTTCACGAGTTTAGTTCGATGTGGAGCGTATGTAATGAAATAGACCTGGGATTAAAGCCAACAGAGTTCTAACAAACAAAACATATTTACGAGTGTACGTGATGTGATGTTGTCTATACAATGTACATCATGACGGTATTTATGGAGCCTAGTCCTTAATCTATCATTTTTGTTGTATTGGATTTATATATTTATATGTTAAGATTATACGTTAATAAAAGCTCGATGGTTGATAAGTATTGATATGAAAACACATATTTCAGGATGTCGTCAAGGATATGAGCTTTGTTCAATCAGAGAAGCGTTGGGATTAGTCTGATTTTAGACTTTGGCTATTGCAAGGTTTTTGGATGACTCTGCTCACTGACACATTCCAAAGAACAATTTTGAAAAGCATATTTTTCATGTTTGCACTTAGTTGTTATGGCATTTTATTAATATTTATTTCACATTTCAGCATGTCGATTCAATTAATAGAAGTATTGGGTCAAAACCAACATTTAAAATATAACTGCTATAAAGTGCATACCCGGTCCCCTAAACAAGGTCGGGCTAAAAGAGATAAACGAAGATGGACAGTTTATCACAATATATAAAGGGTGTTTGACCCAAGATTTGTGCATAATTTCCTTACCCTTGTAATGTGAATAGAATTTTTCCCGAGGGAGTGTCCCCATTTAAGTTGCTAGAGGTGGGCAGATCTCTATTTAGTCGGACAAAGCTTCATTTAAAAGTGTCGACTTTTGCAGAATGCACACAGATGTTTGCCCCTGTTTCTCTCAAAGGATACTTTTTAGAACTACAAACCTTGTACCATACTTCGAAGGAAGTGATTGTTTGAAATATGAACTTCTCTCGGGTAGAAATAATTACGCACTTCTTTTGGGGTCTCAGGATTTAGAAAGTTAGAAAACTGAATCAATGTTTGGTTTTGGGATACTTTGAAAGGTTTGTGTGGACCTCTATCTATAGGGTCTGATTCGTGGCATCGAAAAGCTTGGGCAAACGGTGTGGACAATGGATCGGGGGTAGGGTGATACCTGTAGGGATAGGAAAATATCTTCAAAGATCTTATAATGATTAGAAGGGAAATGATGATCGCGCAGTAAAATAATTTTAACCATGCGGCCAACTGGCTAAGAGCAGTCGTCTTTTGCATAAGATTTAGGGGACAACCGTAAACACTGGTTACCCAACCGGTCAAATCATTAACTGCATGGTGAAAGGGTTTAACTATCCATTAGAGTTATTTTGGTGGGAAAAAAGTAAAAAAAAAATCTTTTGACCGCGAGGTCAAAGGATTTGGTCATACTTTAATATTATTTTCATAATATTTGAAACGTAACTAAAATTGATGTGTGGTATTTATCATTAGAAAGGTAATTAAAAGATCTACCCTTTTATGGTTCCTAACTTACCCAGTCATTAAATTTGGTTGGTCCAAAATACCACTAACGTGGTATGTCGTGGGAATTACTTTAGTCAAAAGATCTTTGGGTTTTGATGCAAGCTCCGATCGGTGTGTGGCCTTCCCCATTGGAAAGATATTTTAAATATATATAACTTTTTTGTTATCAGTTTCCTAAATTATGAATTTTTGTAGGTCTAAAATGTCCCTAAAGTGATAATTAGTGTAAATTGTCTCAATCGGGACTACACTTGGCTTCGACCTTTGAAGTGAGGCATAAATGGGTGAAAGAGGGATTTGATAAAATATGTTTGGATATATAGGGTACTTTATGTTAATTACATGGTTGTCTAAGCTTTGCATATTTACATGATCTCCCCTATGAACACGAGAGGTTTATGGTTTCCTTATTACCGAAGTTGAGATTTTTAGGAAATCGGTGGTGATCTTGAGAACTCAATGGGTTATGAAAATGATCTCCCATTAAGGATCCACATGACTCATAACCTGATTAGAAATTGGGGTGTCCACAGAGGTGGTTAACGAAGAGTGTGCACTTGTGGATACTTTTTGTTGAAATTTACCAGTCACATCAATCCTTAATGGTGGAGGATGTGGGTTCTTTATCTAAGGAGATATATGTATGATCTATAACCAATAAGTTTCTATTGAAGTTGTATGGGGACCTATGACAAGATAGAACCTAAAAGTGTGATGCAGGACGAACAATGGGTGCTCAACATTGCATTAGGCCTGGGAACACTACTTTGGGATTACATCATGATTGGTTAGCATTCCTAGTCAGTGAGAACCATGGGTACATTAAGCGTGAATATATGGTAACCTAAATTCAGGAGGGAGAAAGCTTTAGCGGGTGTTAGGATATGTTGAATTTCAACTTTGGTCTTAGCAAAGATTTAAAATATTCTGGCCCCTTCCTATTTTGGGTCACTTAGGTACCAGATGTAGAAATGTGAGATTTCAATGGTGTATCTTGGGGTACAAGGTATCCTAATTTTCAACGTTGGTCTTAGCAAAGATTAAAAATATTCTAATCCTTCCTATTTTAGGTTGAATAAGGGGACCAGATGTAGGATTGTGGGATTTCAGTGGTATCTATTAGGGTGTAGGGTAACCTGATGTTTTAGGTCGCATTGGTGGAACAAATTGGTTTGAAGCACAGGACTTCCTATTTTAGGTCACCTAGAGGACCAAATGTGTTTTTAACTACAGAACTTCCCATTTTAGATCGCGTAGGCAAACAAATGGGTTTTGATGTGCAGGGATTCCGATTTAAGGTCATGAGGGGGACCAAATTATATGAAGCACATAGCTTTCTAAATGAATTTGACATGTTAGACACTCATAAAAAAATCTAGGGTACTGAAACAAAACTAAAATTAGATTTATGAGTACCCTTGATGACTACCAATTTTTAAAAAACATTTGCTAGGCTTATAGGCCTGTGACAAAGTTATAAATATTACAACATGTATTGAACATAATTTTTAAGCAAAGAGTTATGGTCTTAACATCTTAACATTTCAAAGTGTGTTGATTTGAGCGAAAAAACGTGTGAGTAAAATCATCATATCCACATCATGGAAAGAATGAGTACATATTAAGAGAAAGTAAAGAAATAAGTGTATATAATAAAGGACTCGAATCCCAATTTAACTTAGGAATGCCTACGTAGTAAAAAAAAATAGTATTACAGTCCATGTAGTTCTATCACAGCACAAAATTACAAGTTAATGTCCATTAATAATTTGATTAATATGTTGAATGATCCAAGCAATGAAGCAAAAATTTTATTAGGATCAACAAAGTGTTGTTTTAGGGGATTAAATTTGTTAGGGCATCAAGAATGTCGATAATCGATGTTTTGTGGCACCCATCGGTTAAAACGCATAATATGTGTTAGGCTTATAGGTTTAGCCAAGTTATATCTATACACAACCTACTATTGACCAAGCTGTGACACCCCTCTTATTAACATAATGGGTGGCCATCCCTCTACTAAAATAAAACAGGAATTTTAAATGGCTCATTCTCAACATCATTGTCGCACAAACCAAATATATATCTCAGAACCCATAGAATAAATAGGATGCCAAAAGTTTCCAGTCATATAGATATTACAGTTTAATCCATTAACAGGAGCTACAGAACATGAATATGTACACATGTAACAAATTGCACAAAAAAAATAACCGAATAAGCTATTGGTTAACAGATACAACATATCAAATGTCTTAAATATAAAGTATATACATCAATACAACACTTGGGCAACACATGCCCGATTAACACTGTTGGTCCTTAACTAGATTAACAAAAATGATATGCGACTATATCAAAAATCCTGCAGCATTCCACATATGCTGTAGCTTCATAGAATCTAGAATGGAAGCTCATCATTTGCGTCCTTGTGGTGGGACACCTGAAAGGTATAACAAAGAAAAAGAAAAGGAAAAGATATTTTTGGGCCAGCGCCCGATTTTAAAAATATTTTACCAAGAGAATTAAAATGCATAATAATTATGAATGCGAAATTCCATAATTAAGTTGATGCCGCCCTCTCTTTAGACTCATACTCACCCCTAAACTACAGCGCGCACCTAACGTGTGCAATTTAAATCTTAGTTAAGCTACCCGACTCATATATGGATTACCCAACCTCATACTTATGATTTAACCAACACTCGCGTATCTAATTCATACCAACATAACCGCATTTACTATCATTCTCAATGATTATGTGATAATTCATTACTAACAACTTTCGCTAGTTATAAGCATATTGATTCACACATTAATCACTAAAGACTTTATAATATCTCTCTCATTACTATACATGATTTATCATTTCACATCAAGTACACGCACATATCACTCATTATATGTATAGCATTAACTCACTGGATGCAATCTCTAAGTGCTACCATCTTTCAGGGGATATGCACACCATATTGCGTACCAACCGTCGGACTCTCACACTAACTTGGTAAAACAAAGCACAAACGTATAGGAAGCAGCCATAGTTCCTCACCTGAAAGCAAGAGGAATCATAACCAAGACATCTCACCCATGATAAAAGTCACACTGTAAAATTACTGGACGCTATGATCTGGGGACTATACTCTCACTGCATTCACTAGCCATAGGATTCACCCACATAGCGCAACTTCCCCTGATAGCATGAGAGGGGTATGTTCCACATAATATATCATACACATAAGATATATATATATATATATATATACATATACATATACACACAGACACACTAGGGTATGCCCGTGCCTGAAGGCACGACCATAATTTTCGAAAGTGTACATCAATGATAGGATCATACCATCTACTTAGTTCGTAATAGATAATTTTTTTTTGAAATAACCTATGGTACGAACATTAGTTTAAAAAAATAGGCAATATTTCCTTTGTTATGATCCAATCCACCCTATTTAAGATGAAAAATACGAACTACCATGTGCATAATGTAGAATCAAATGCATAGATAAAAAAAATAACTAAAGAATTAACAAATTATTATGTATTTTAAATGCATTCACAATTCCCAATAAGTACCACTATAGTTGTCAAATTGTACAAACCAAACCAATATAAAATAAATTAAAACATTAGAAAGAAAAAAAAACTATTTTCACTTCATTCAACAACAAAAAATAAAAAAAAAATAAAACTTTACTTTTGGTTTCGAACATAGCAAAAATGATCAACATTTTTATTAATTTCAATTTACAAACAACAAAATTTAAATTTAAATAGCAAAATATTGTTCACACTATACAAATGTGATTATTTCAAATTAATAAATTAATTGTCATGTTAACATATCAAAATTACAAGACTTCTTAATCTCTCTAATCTAAACACTTTGTGGGAGCTTTGGCTCCAACACCCATCTCGCCGACATTTCCATCGCAATCGCCGTCACAGATACAGACCTTCAAAGTCATGGAAAATAAAACTGTATTTTAAGGATCATAAAATATAGATATACTCCATCTGGTCTTCAAACTAAGATCGTTGACCTCTCACTCTCGAAACCTACAGAAAAGAGGATACAAAAGAATTTTACATAGTTTGGTGAT
This sequence comes from Sambucus nigra, assembly GCA_949130495.1. Lineage (NCBI taxonomy): Eukaryota > Viridiplantae > Streptophyta > Magnoliopsida > Dipsacales > Adoxaceae > Sambucus > Sambucus nigra. The sequence goes on from OX422212.1 coordinate 260,668,127, forward strand.
TCAAAACACAAGCAATGTTTGGTGAGGTAATTAATACATCAAAAACCTACGTACTTAAATGTGTATACCTCTATACGAAACACAAACTCAGGATTACACCAGCCAAAACAAACATAATTTTCCATTGTTCTTTGTGGCCAAGTTCAACTTCTTGTCATGGGAAGTTTGCGGTGTTCCCCAAATAAGCTTGGATGGTTGCACAATCGCAACCAACATTAGTTTCGTGAATACCTACTAGGGCCATATTTCATCAAATTCATGTGAGTAAAATAATCAGTTATACCTGACAGTTTGAGAAACAATATAAATTAGTACCTAGTAGGTACAAATAAATACCTAAGTACTAACCATATTTAGTAAATTTGTAGCCACATTTCTTTAAATTACCTTTAAGTAATACGTACTAAACACATTGAAGTAATCATGATAATGCAATTATTAAAATTTCATAATCAAAATAAGGATTAGACTCCTCTATATTATTCGAACAACTTGAACTGAACTGCTAGAGCTACTAGGGTGATCTTGAACTGAACTGTTGCTAGAATTGAATTGCTAGAGCTGCTTAGGTTGAGATCTTGGTGACAGGTTGAAGAAAGTTCTACCCATTCAGTTTTTCCCCTGTAATGAGAAGATAAGAAATATTCGATCCTCCATTGTTGTTTAAAATAGGAGTTTCTCGAGAGGATGTGACTTCGGTGAGACTGGACTAAAAGAATGATTGATTATGGTGGAATTGCATCATAACATTCTGCAACTGTGATAGCACTGGCAGTAGATATTGGCCTTCAATAAGGGATAGGAGGAACATCATTTTCCATTGCGATTGTCTTGGCTTATGTTGTGCGTATGATGCTTTCGGGGTTAGACTTCATGTTGGTCATCAAGCTGAAATGTTGAACCAAATTGTGTGAGAATTTCCTCCAAATCACCCTTTATCCACCTCCAGAGCTATGCATGATTCACTTGGGCATAATCCCTTCTAGGTGTTTTTCTGGGCTATATTAGGATGCATGGTGGAATATCCGAGGAAAAAATCGAACTTTATTCTAGTATTGCCCACACTGATTCTTTGACTTGGTCTCCAGTTTGGCTGTTGCAACTGAACAACAGTTTAGGATAGGATATACAGCAACAAACTCATATTTACCATTTGAATTATGAACTTAACAATTTAAAGCTTATTTAGTTTTCTAATCTTATTAAGGCAACCACAGACTTTAATGTATAAGTCAATAATATCATGTATCGACTCCTTTTGTAAGCACCTTGATATTCTATGAATGAGAATGAGATTGGGAGAGATTGAAACCCCACTTCTATTAGACCATTGCACACCCCGGCCAGACAAAATCTTACCCTCGGACCAATAGTAGACTACTCCATGTTAGCCCATGTTTGGCTTTTTGTTACAACAATTTTAACTTTATTCAATCTATACATTATTTTTGAGGAATATGGTGATAAGCCCCTAATTAATTATCTTAAGCACATAGCATCCAATTTAATTTATACAGTCAAATCACATTTAATGCTTTATAAGATAATTAAGTTGCAAATGCCAATTATCATATTGAAATTGACATGGTTTTCATAGGACTAACCAAACTCTAACTACATACTCAGAAGTGAATAGAAGCAAGTGCCTCTTGGAGCGAAGAAAATAATTCGCTCTTTCGCATTATCCTTGTTAAGCGAAACATGCTGAATGGACAAACACATTAGCTAAATTTGTCAATTTGCACTCTTTTCTTTAAAGCCCTTTGACCATGGTAGATAAATGAATCTACTATTCTCGCTACTGTGAAGATACCTAAAGAAAAAGGCAAGGAACTTTCTTGCTTAATAGAGGTTAACACAAAGTAATGTCAAGAACAAATAGTTTTCTGATAAAAGAAATTAAAAGTTCTGTGTTGTAGATAAATGTAGTACATATATCATGAAATCTCACAACTTCACGACACGTAATAGTAAAACTACTGCTTGAAGAAAACCGTGCAAATGAAATTCAATATCGAATCAGTTCCAAGTAAAAAAGAAAGGTCGCTTGGCAATGCTTTTTTAGCATCAAACACCCACCCACCCCAATGTAAATGATAACCACATGAACTCCATCAATGGGTATGCTTTCCTACACTAAAATAATTGAAATCCATCAAACCAAACAAAAATTTGCACACAAAAATTTAAACAATTATCAATTCTCATATCCATTACCAAGAACATTAAGTGCGAACTTAGTAATTGCGTCAAACTTAGTAATTGCGCACAACAATGTAAAAACCAAAGAAAACACTAAATTAATTTGAACTCATAGAAGGGAGTATACATACCTGACATATGAAAAACAAAATACAACACTACATATGAGGAACAAAGCGCGCCTATACATACCCCCCCACCTTTCTCCCCTGTCCTCCTCACAATCAAAACCCAATCTGCTACCCACTCCCAAATCCATCAACCCGAACTGTAAACCCCTCCATCACCTAAGCACACTTGTACACACCTTACCCGCAACCCCACATCCTGGTAACCCCCATCCTCTGAGCGTATGTGAAAGACATTAAATTGATAATACATGAAAGCTGTAGAGGAAATTTAAAAAAATACAGTTATTACAAATAAGAGTAGAGACAATGGTTCAATAATTAATTGAAAGTAATTAATTGATAATTGAATGTAACCCATAATTAATTGATAATTGAAAGTAGCCCATTGTGAATAAGGCAATTTCATGATTCCTCAAATCTATAGACTATAAGAAATAATTAATGCATATATATTTACCTACAGGTGAATCAGAATAAGCATCGGATACGGACCAAATTAAACAAACAAAATAAACGGTGAATATTAAGTCCCAAATTATAACTAGACAAATGCTACAATCACATAGTACTACTAATGAACAAACATCACATAAGCCCTTAATAAATGCATCTCTCAAGAATGTTAAATTAAATAAATAAATATTAACAAAAAATGTGGCAGTGATGAATAATAGAAAAGAAAAATTGTGAATGCACCAAACAAAAATTGTAAAGCAAATAATCCTAAACCAAAAATTCCCGTGTCTGTTAGCATTTTCATCAAGAACCTTCCCTACGCCCATTAAACAACATTCAATTACTCGGAATTAGTGAGCCTTTGAAAAATATTAAGGACAAAGTGTATACCTAATTGAAAATAGAAAAAAAAAGCAAAAAATTCAAAACAGAGACCTCAAAATATAAATCTATGAAAAAAAATCAGAGATGTTGTGACAGGTATAATATATGAAAAATTCAACTATTAAACCCACACCTAATGTATGGAAAAAAACCAAAAAAATTAAACCATTTTTGATATATAGCTATCAACAATGATAGATATAAACAACCAAACAAATTGAGGAAGGCGTCAACCTTTTCAAAAAGGCATTCAAGCAATTATATTAAGATATTTGTAGTGTTGAATACAACATGAAGACCTCATCAAACTAAGATACAATGTGTGGGACCTAACCCAAAGAACTAAACATTTTCTAGTAACATTTTTTACAACTAAAAAATACATTTACCAAATGAAAAACTAATTATAAATTTTTTGTTGTAATGATAAATGAGGTTAAATGAAAAAGAGAACCCAGTTTAATGAAAAAAAATAGAATCTTCCGAGATCCCCAAAGCAAACACTCACAGTGAGGGAAAAATTAAATTTCAGGAGAAAAAATGGTCAGACGTGCTTGGGAATTTATATGGATATCATACGTTTAAGAATACATTATATATGATTTAGTTTTATATGCTTGGTACCTTGTAGTCTCTTCCTTAGATGACACTGAATCCCATCTGCCCATTTGTTCTACAAAACATCAATGATGGACCAAGTGAATATCTCTTCACCATTCTATGCTCAGTTGAGCATTAAATTTTGGGCCAAAAAACCAAATTCATTAAAACCCTAAACCAAGAAACCCTTATTTAAAAAAATGTGCAAGCTTTATGCCTAAAAAAATCCGGGGATAAGAAAGAGAAATGTGAAGAGAAGAGAGGTACCTTAAGAGATGGCCATCTGAGATGGAGATGAATGAGAACCATGAAAGAACACCAAAATCAACCCCCAAAATAAGAAACCTAAATCAATGAGACTCAAAATCAAAATACATAAGAAGAGGGAAATTACTAGAGAGAGACAGAGAGAGAGAGAGAGAGAAGGAGCTTTGAGTTGTGATCGTGTGCGTATAGGGTCTGCCATTTTAAGAGAGAGTGAGATATGAGTGGCTAGCTTATGTTGGTTGTGCCCAAATGGGAGGGATGGAGAAAATTGGGAGAGATGATATGGGATGGAGGGTTTAGGAGTGTGGAAAGTACGAGAGAGAGTTTGGTTTTGATGAATTTACCCTCAATTTTGAATTTTAAAGTAGATGGGGAATAAATTGGAGTGTGTTAAAAGATGGGGAAATAAAAAAATTAAGGGGTAAAATAGGGAGTGCAAAAAAATTCATATTGATGACATCATAGCGCTATCTTATGACGTACATAAGTTTTGTTCCTTATTTTTTTTAATATATATATATATATATGTACACATCATACTTATAGATACCATCTCATATCTGAATGTATATATCAATAAAGTCGGCTACCTGTGTATATTACTCATTACACTAGCCAATACTTACCCATATATATTCCCAATCCGCTTTATTACTCAATCACTCACTTAAGCTTTAATAATCAATCGCACATTTGATTAATCCATAAATTTGATATAACTCAGGACACATGACTTATCTCGACTAGCTCGTATCCCATATCTTAATTGAATTCCTCCTCCCATGATAAATTTATGAAGCAACCGGAGGATTAATCTCCCTAATACACTTCCATAATCATCCCGATGTCTCCCCACCATCGTATAATATCATTATCCCACTTTTTATATCATAAACATTAATATCACTTCATATTAGAGGGTTCTCAATCACTAACCCTAGTTGAAAAGGAGTTAATGAAGAGTTAGAAATATGTGAAATGTGAACCGAACTGATGGTTTCCAAAAACGAACCGATCCGCTGCACAGAAAAGAGCGAACCGAACCGATGGCTTTCAAAAATGAACTGATCCGCAACTTCAAAAATGAATCGATCGGAGGACCACTAACCGAACCGGTGCGAATTAATCAGTTTTTGTTCCTATGAGATTTACCCCAAATCTCTAAAACCCACCTAACTCCACCAATATTTCCACCATCCAAATTTTATATCTAACATCAAATTCAAGGATTTATCAACAAAATTAGGATTTAACCATATCTAACATCAATTATAAGGGTTTATCAACAAAATCAAGATTTAACCCTTAATGCCCAAAACACAAAAACCCACTAAATAATTATAAAATAATTCACACACAAAATTATTTAGGAAGTTTATTCACTTGCCTCAAAGTTGTAGATTTCGAATCCTCTTCGTAGTTGTGGCTTTGGCTAGAAAATCCCAAGATTCCTTTTCTCTCTCTCTTTCTCTTCCTGACGTTTCTCTCAAATGGGTTTTCTCACAAATGAGATTGGATAACTCTCTCTTAAGGCTAATAACCCATATATATGTTTATCCCAACTTTAAATGATAATACCCATGTAAAATGACTCGTATACCCCTATCCGAGTCCAACTAGCCAAAAAGATCGGACATTTATTTTGACTATCTCGACCCATCCCGGATCAACCGTGCAACCCAAACTGACATCCAAGATTTAGATAATAAAAATCCATATCCCAACCTCATATAACTCACATATAAAAGCACCCGTTCAGAAATAATCAATATCCGTCGCTGTAATACCCCGTATTTTTATGCACATTTATTTTATTATGAAATTATGGAAATTTATTATGAAATTTGGAAATTGGGGATCAATTAATTTAAAGGGAGAAAATTTAATTTTTATTTAATCCGATTTAATGGTAATAATTACTAGCATGACGAGAGTTAGTAGTTATCAAAAATAATATTATGGCCGGGATGAGATACACGACAATCATGATATAATTATTTGGGACGTGCATATGAGTCACGTCAGTAGTATGTATTTGGGGGGTTAAAAAGGTAAATTATATTTATATAACTTGAATGACTATTTTGAGTGCGCCAAAGTGTCCGGAAGGGTCGAAATAGTCAGAAAACACTACTTGGGTATTTTATTTAGAGTCCGGGGCATTTTAGCCCAAAACGACACCCTGAAGGGGTATTTTGGTCTTTTGGGATTTTTGGATAATTAAATAAACGAAAATTAGGTTTAATTAAAAATATTGAGGGTTAGTGGTCTATCAGTTTCAGCATACGTGAGAAAGGGAGAGAAAGAGAGGGAGAACCAAAGAGGAAGGAGAACCATAGGAGGTGAAGAGGTAAACTCAAGAGATTCCAAACAAAAGTTACGCCAAAGTGTAGATCGTGATGAGAGGATCAACCACATACCAATTTCAGTCCAAGAATCAGAAGTTCATTCTGAGGAAAGTGTTTATCTTTCTAGTTTATTTAGCATATATTGTTGTTGTTAAACTATGTTAATGATTTAGACATCATATGATGGAAATTTGGGTTTCATTAGGTTTAATCATAGAAGAACATTAGATTTTGGTGATGGGTTGCATGTAGAGGATTTACCCCATTTGTAGACTATTAAATCTGGATATTTTATGTACATATCACAAATTGAATTGAAGGATTTGAAATAACTAAAGTGTTGGGTTCATTATATGAGGATTCTTAGAGATTTTAGAAATTTTTGTTTTCCATTTTGAAAACATAAAGATTTGAATACTAATTTGTGTTAGAAATTGCCCCATAATGATTAGGGTTAGTTTAGAAACATTTAACCTGATGTTGGACGAAATTTGGACTGAGTTTGAGGTTTGGAATGTTGAAAAAAATCAAAATTTGGAAGAACTGGGTATGTACAAAATTCTCTTCCGAAGACCTGCCCAGGTCGTTCGAAGGATCTCGCTCGAACGAACCTTTTAACGAGATTTTCAACGACCTTTCTAACGAGTTACTGAGTTCGTTCGAAGTGGGAACTTCGTTCGAACGAGAATCCTGGAACTTCTAACGATATTTTAAAATGGGTTTATAGGATCCGTTCGAGTTAAAAACCATCTTAGGGTTATCCAAGTGAGTGTGTTAACCTACGTGAGTAACAGGTAGCTTAAATTCCAAAGTTTTAGGGAATTAAAGGGCTAATGGTCCTCGGGGTATTGAATTTGTGTGAAAACCTAGGAGAGAAGGTAAGTCCTAGAGAGGCTATATATATACGGATATCGTGGAGAGTAATGGTGTTAATATTACTTACGGATTGTAGTATTTGGGTTTGGTGAATACCTATTAATGTATATAAGTTGTGTGCATGCTTATTACTTGGAATATCATGTGTATGACATACCTAGCTACTGGCTATCGAACAGGGGTTAACGCGTTGTGGATGACCATATCTTGTGTGCCTTCGGGGGATTTTTAGTCGTACCACTAGAGCATGAAACCTAGGTACGGGCTATCTGTGAGAATGATAGTGATTACGATCGTATGGATGCGTAGGTAAATGCGTAGCCCATCGGCTTGGGACTATGTTCGCCTCCAATATGTGTATATGTTTTATTGGTTCCTGAGAGATTAAACCTTTTGTCCTTCATACGTGAGCATTAGCAATGGGACTAGATAGTCAAGTATTCCTAGTACCGGGGGTTTCTTAACCATGGGTACAGTATTGTTATATGTATTAGTATGTATTCATAGAGAGATTTATATATGTATACTAAGATCCTATTATGTGCTTCATATTGGCTGCATTATTAAAGTATATACTTAGTGAATTACCAGTTGAGTATTAAGAATGCTATGAGAATGAATTAAAGTATCTTTAAACCAATCCCCAAGTAATAGCAACATATTGTCTTCGGGATATTTAAATATTATATCTGGTATAGAAATTGTACTATGTATAGTCAGGTAGAGTATCGTGGCTAGTATGGGTAGCTAGGCTCGCTAGGTGTGCACATTAGAGGAGAGGTGATCATTTCAAGTGAGTATGCTAAGTTAACATGATTAATATTTTGCTAATCAATCAATTTAAGCACTTGCTATAATTAAACTATTTTTTACTCGGGCTCTGACCCGTTTTTCTGCAAATCTCTTTTTCTTGTTTTGTTATTTTTAGGTGCTCAGCCACAGGTACACCTGACTTAGGAGATTCCCCTCAATTGTCAAGATGTAGCTGTTGTGGAAGGTATAGGATATTGCTAGTAGCTAGTTCTGAGTCTATTTCTCGTCATCTATCCGTCATTTATTTTAGTTGGACATGTTGTCCCACCTTTCTTACATTCAGATATTTATATTTGATGGATTCTATTAATAGACTTGGATTTCATGTATTTGGATTAATGTATGGGATTTTTACTAGAAATATTTACTGCAGTTCTTTATTTGAACTTAGTTAGTTCTTTCCTTATTTCTATTGTGATGTATAGTGATGATTAAATATTTCCCATTTTATATGATGATTAATATCAAGATAAAATTTTGACATCAACCTTTTTGAATAATAGGTGACCAGATTTTATTAAATAAAATTAATGACTTCCTATAGTGATGCATAATCTGTACCAACCGGATATTCTGTTTTAATTTTATAAAGGACTGATCACCCGGTATTTAATTAGGCGGGGTATCACAGTCGCTTCTTCTCACATACGACGAAATTCGATTCACTTTATCACACTAGTAAATATACAATTCACATAAGTATTAACTCTTCTACACAAATTATTATTTATCTTAAATTCCCATCTTAATTATGAATTATATTAAATCACACACACAAGGTAATTTAAAACTAAAAATAAATGCTCAAATGTATTGGGTATTACATACTCCCCCCATTACGGAAGAATTTCATCCTTGAAATTCAAATGTACCTAGTAAAAAGAGGTAAGGATAGTTGTCTCGCATATCGTCCTCTCGTTCCCACGTCAACTCGTTGGCATTATGGTGCCCTCAATGGAACTACCTTCGACCATAGCTTATGCTCACTATGGTCTAAAATGGAAATCTATTTCTCCTCATATCAGATATCAGGTTTAAATTAATTTCTTCCAACGAAATATTCCAATAGGCCATCTCACTTCTTTTATACTTCTTCAACGACGAGTTGCGAAACACATCATGAATTATTTGTAAATATTTCGGCAAAGCGAGTCTATATGCCACAGGCCCTATCTTCTTAATAATTGGAAAATTCCCTACATACCTTGGCACAAGTTTGACTTTCTTCCCAAATTTCATCACGCCTTTTATAGGGGATACCCTTAACAATACTTGGTCTCCCACTTCCATCTCCACATGCTTATGATCCGAATCTGCATAGCTTTTCTATCATTCTTGCTCAACTCGTATACAATTTTGAATAAGGTTAGTTTTAGCAAAAGTATCATGGATTATCTCAGGCCCAAGAAGTTTATTATCCCCCACTTACAACCAACAAGCGGGTGAACGGCATGGTCGACCATATAATGCCTCGTAAGGTGTCATACCTATAATGAACTGGTAAGAATTATTATATGTGAATTCTACCAGTGGAAAGTATTGCTCCCAACCTCCCCTAAAATCAAGTATACTCAATCTGAGCATATCTTTGAACATTTGATTTACTCACTCAGTCTACCCATCAATTTGCGGGTAATGTGTCGTACTCAATCGCAAATTAGTTCTCATTACCTCATGGAAACTCTGCCAAAAATGGGACACAACGATCTTATCTCGATTGGACACAATATTATTTGGCACCCCATGTAACCTCATAATCTCGACTATAAAAATATCGGCATACCTTGCCATCGTGAAATCCGTCCACACTAGTAAAAAGTGTGCCGCCTTGGTTAAATGATCCACGATAACTTAAACGGAATCATGACCTCGCTACGACATCGATAATCCGGTTATAAAATCCATTGATATAATATTGTGTTTCCATACCAAAATTTCTAACGGCTACAACATTCCGGTAGGTCGCTGATGGTCCACTTTCACTAATTGACAACTGGCACATTTGGAAACAAACTTAAATTTGTCAATTTTTATGTCAACCCACCAATATTGTCACCACATGTCCTGGTACATCTTGTCCCCATTGGGATGTTCTGCAAAATCGCAACCCATGGGAGTCTGACATAATACCATGCCCCAAATCCCCATCATCCGGGGGTACAACTCTCCCGTTGAAGCGTAACCCACCCTCAGAACTAATAGAGTAGGATTTCACTCCCTCAGTCAATAATTCTACATCCAGTCCTTGCAATCTTTGTCCTCGGCTTGTGCTTTCATCACCCTCATCACAATCTCGTGTGTAATATTCGACACTTCCATACATGCCCTAGCAACTGCATTATCCTGGCAAAACTCATTCCACTGGGCTTTCCACGTTTCGACTAACTGTTCGGTGGGTCATCGACTCAACATATCAGCTACCATGTTAGCCTTCCTCGAGTGATATTAGATATCAAACTGATAATATTTCACGAATTCCAACCACCTACGCTGCCTCATATTGAGATCCTTTTGAGTAAATAGGTATTAAAGCGATTTGTGATCCCTGAAATCACCAACTTCTCCTCCAGGAGATAATGCCTCCATATTCTCAAGGCAAAGTCTACCGCAACTAGCTCCAAATCATGTGTGGGATAATTTCTCTCGTGGGACTTGAACTTGCGAGACGCAAAAGTGATAGCCTTGTCCTCCTATTGTAGAACATCCCTAGTCCCTGGAGGGATGCACCAGTAAATACTAAGTACTCCACTACCATTTTAGGCAATGTGAGTATGGGTTTTGAAGTCAACCTGTATTTTAGATCAGCAAATGCTAATTGACGATAATCTTCCTATAAAAACTGCACCCCCTTCCGGGTCAAATTCGTCAAAGGGCTTGCAATCTTCTAAAAGATCTTAATAAAATGATGATAATACCCCGCCAGCCCCAAGAAACTACGAATTTGCGTCGGTGTCTTGGGCTGACCCCTCTCCATCACCGCTGCAACTTTGTTTAGGTCCAATTAAATTCCCTTCTCTGACACCATATGACATAAAAACTGCACTTCACCCAATTAAAACCAACATTTCTCAAACTTGTCATATAATTGATGGTCCCATAGTGTCTACAGAACCAAATGCAAATGCTCGACATGTTCATCCTCCGTCCGAGAATATACCAGAATATCATCAATGAACACAATCACAAATTGGTCCAAGAAGTCTTGAAAGATCATGTTCATCAGATCTATGAACACTGCAGGGGCATTAGTTAACCCAAACGGCATAACCAAAAAATCATAAAGTCCATAACGGGTCAAAAATGAAGTTTTAGAGACATCATGCTCTCTAATACATAGCTGGTGATACCTCTAACTCAAATCTATTTTATAGAAATACGTTGACCCTCTCAATTGATCAAATAGATCGTTGACACAAGATAATGGGTATTTATTTCGGATCATCACCCTATTCAGCTCTTGGTAATCCACACACAATCGAAGAGAACTATCCCTTTTCTTCATAAATAACACGAGGGCAGCCCACGGTGACGTAATAAAACCCTGCCCCATAAATTGTTGAATTTGGTCTCGTAACTCCTGCATCTCCAAATGAGGCATATGGTATAGTGCTCGTGCAATCGACCTAGTCCCAGGTGCTAAATCGATAATGACCTCGATCTCTCAACTCAACGGTAAGCCCTTATCTCCTGAAAAACATTTACAAACTCCCTAACTATCGGAATCGAGTCTAACAAAACAACTACTTCATGTGAGGTCTCCTCCTCAATATAATGCAAATGTGTACTCGAACCTCCCTTCGGAAGGGACATGGAAATAAAAAACATTTCCGGACCTCGAATGGCAAATACAATGGATCTCCCGAAACACTCCACTATCGCCCGGTAATGTGCCAATCGATCCATACCCAAAATATCATCGTACCCGATCATATCTAACATAAGTAAGTCCGCTGCTAAACACAATCTTTCGACATTTATCTCCACCCCTCTACATATGGAGTGGATAAGCACCCCACTACCCAAGGGATAATCTACACGCATTAAAAAGGTATCGGTTGACTATAACAATTCCTTCGCACGAGCAAAATGAACAACTATGAATGAATGCGATGCTCCCATATCAAATAACACCCAACCCATATGCCCATGGATAGGGAATGTACCATCAACTGCTGGTGGAGGTTGTTGCACCTGCGGTAACATCACATTTTGGACATTATAAACTCGCCCAAACTACATCTATCCTTATTGTGATAGGACAACTGGAACGGGTGATGGAGGTGGTAAAGGTGCTAAAGGTGCCTGATGTACCTATTGGTCTCCTGGTATTTATACCATGTTTTGTTGTTCGCATTCTGACTTCCTGTGACCCGCCTCCCCACACCAAAAAAATGACCCACAAAATTTTCTAGCCTCTGGCCCTGTTGACTGACTGGAAACTGTCCTTGCCGCTGGCCCTAGAAACCTCTACCTATTGGCCTCCCCCATTGTGACCTTGGCCTGCTTGGTCCTGGGGAACAATCTGTTGTTGTTGGGAGCCCTTATGGGTCTGTCTGAAGCCACATCCCTCAGATCTAAAACCTTAGGGATGTTGTATCTTAGCAAAATCCCCAGGATGGAGATCCCTCTCTTTCTGATGGTTACCCTACTGCTGAGACTGTTGTGCCCCACTGGAACCATTTCCTCCTAACTTACTTGACTGACATGAATCCCCAAGTCACTTATTCCCCTTCAAGTGAAGATGGTGATCTTGGAAATGTAATAATGCATCCTTCATCGCATCTATAATTTCCTGCAACGCTGGGTTCCCTAACAAATGTTGTTGAATCCTCCAATTTACACCACCCATAAACTTCGATATTCTTTTCTCTTAAGTATTTACCTCGTCGGGAACAAATTTTCTAGCCATGTAAATTCTTCTTCATATTCGTCCACCGACCGATCCCTTTGAGTCACATCTAATAGTTTCCTTCTCATTTCCATCTGAATCACATGAGGAAAATATTTACAATCAAATTGAACACAAAACTCCATTATGGGTATCGTGTCCCCCTGCTCCGAAGTAGTAACTGACTCCCACCACTGGAGAGTTGCACCTACTAACTTGAAGGTCGTAAGTATTTTCTTCTGAACGTCACTACATTCAACCATATAGAGGTGATGTTGGATATCCTTTTTCCACTGACTCGCCACTATCACATCAACTCCGCCCAAAAATTTCGAAGGATGCCCTTTTTGGAAGGCTTTCCAAACTCTCTTCGAAGCAGATGGCCCCGTGTGGGTTTAAACTACCGGTGTTGTCGGCTGCTGCTGAGCCTAAAAAAACTATTGAGACATAGCGATCATGGCTGCATTGATTGCTTGAGCTAGTATATTGGAAACTTCTACTATAATCATAGTTCTCTACGGCAATTGGGGCTCCATATTCTATGACCTTCTATTTTCTCTAGTCGGGCGACACATTTTTGGCGGCATCTGAAATAATAGTAGACTCTATCAGACTATCGTTAATGAAATTTATCATAGCAGAAGATAGTAAATGTGCAAAGAACACAACAGTCCTAATAACACGGCTCTATATCAAAAAAGCTACGGTAGAACGTAGAAAGTCCGCACAGATCCTAAAGACACTAGAACCAGATGATCTAATACCATATGTGACATCACGCTTATTAAAATAACTGGTGGCCAGCCATTTACTAAAATAAAATGGGAATCTCAAATGGTTCATTCTCAGCATCACTATCGCACAGACCAAAAAAAACTAACCACTCATAGAATAAAGCGGATGCCAAAAGTTTCCAGTTATATAAATATTACAATTTAATTAATTAACAGGATCTACAAAACATGAACATGTACACATATAACAAACTGAACAACAAAAATAACCGAATAAGCTGTCGGTTGACAGAGCCATACAATATATCAAAAGTCTGAAATATAAAGTATATACATTGATAAAGCACTTGGGCAACACACGCCCGATTAACACTGTTGGTTCTTAACTAGATTAACAAAAATGGGATACGATTATATTAAAAATCCTGCAATATTCCACATAAGTTGCAGCTTCATAGACTCTCAAATGGAAGCTCATCCTTGGCATCCTTGTTATGGGACACCTAAAAGATATAAAAAGAAAAAGAAAAGATATTTACGAGTCAGCTCCCAGTTTTAAAAATATTTTAGCAAGTGAATTAAAATGCATAATAACTATGAATGAGAAATTCCATAATTAAGTTGGTGCCCCCCTCTCTTTAGACTCATACTCACCCCTCAACTAAAGCGCGCAACCCGACTCATCATGGATAACTCAACCTCATACTTATGCGTTAACCCACACTCGCGCATCTAATTCATACCAACATAACCATTTTAATATCATTCTCAATGATCATGTACGAATTCATTACTAACAAGTTTCACTAGTTATAAGCATATTGATTAACACATTAATCATTAAATCCTGTATAATATTACTATCATTATTATACATGATTTATCATTTCACACCAAGTACACATACATATGACTCATGATATTTATAATAACCATCCCTCAGAGCAATAGCTCACTGGATGCAGTCTTTAAGTACTACTACCTTCCAAGGGATACGTACACCATCCTGGATACCAACTGTCTGTGACACCCCGCCTAGTTAAATACCGGGTGATCAGTCATTTATTAAATTAACTCAAGTGTCCAATTGGTTCATTCTTAGCATCAGTGTCGAAAAATCATTTTTCTTTATTAATCACCTAATAAATAATTATGTTAAGTGCCAAAACATTAAATTTTATAATTGAAGTCCTATTGTTATGATTTAATACGAAACCATTTTCGTGAACACAAATGATAATATTAAAATCAAATCATCCAAATCAAATAACCAAGCTAGATTAACCAATCCTAAATAATATATCCCGAATTGCAAGACAATTAAATAATTAAAACAATCCAAACAATAGCTGAATACTAAAATAATAAAGAGTACAAGTCTCTCTCTGAACTAAATGAAAATTGAAAATGGGCAACACATTTCCTAACTAGTAATGACTAAATAAGAGACAGAGAAGGCAATAATGAAGTCGTCTACTGCAAGGACCTGAAAGTCCCACACTAGCTGCAATACATCAACTGTACAAATATCTAATCCTGATGCCCTTGTGGCTGGGCACCTGTAGTATATATATATATATATATATATATATATATATATATATATATATATATACAGAAGAATGAAAAGATGACAAGAAATGGGTCAGAGCTCGAGTGTAAAATAACTTTAAAAATAGTTTATCAAGTATTTAAAATGCTTACCAGTTGATATTACATACATGTTAGTGCCTCGACACTCAGTGGGAATTCTCACCCCTCAACTAGTGTGCATGCCTAACGAACTACTGAACTAATCAAGGTAAAGCTAACCCAATTCACTAGTCTAGTCCAATTCACTAGTCTAACCCAATTTCCCTTCACCAATTTCTGTCCAAGTAATCACATAACTTTATTTTGTTTTTAACAACCTCTTCTTATGAATATATTAAGCTAGTTATGTTCATCTCGATGCAAACTTAAGATCTCGATCACTTAGTTCATTTCATATTAATTATTCCATTTTATCCACTTACAAGCACAGTTGATTAGTCATCGGTACATATATTTATCACTTAATATATATACTAATAAGTCACCCCACATAAAACTATGGTGTTTGCATACTCTGCTATTAACTCCTTGTATCTCTCGTAAAAAGGGAAATACTAATTCGGAATCACTCTCGAACCGTATTAACACAAAACACACATATTGGAGGCGAAGCATAGTTACAAGTCACTAAGAGTTCAGCACATACCCTCACGTCTCTTAGGACCATCTGACTATCATTCTCGGATAGCTTGTACCAAGGATGCTATGTTCTAGGGAACAAGTCAATATCCCCCATAAAGGTCCAATCGAGATAAGACTGTCCCGGCGCAGAACCTTCGTGATAGCATGTAACGTGGGTATGATTACACACAAACATACAATTATATATATATATATATATATATATATATATATATATATATATATTCACATTATTCAACTAGGTAAGCCCATGACCCATAATACATTCGAACCACGCGTGACACATAACGCTTGAGTTATACATATAATTGCATTGTTCTTTTTATTCTCAATTACTACAAATCTTTAAGTACTTCTCGACTCTCGAAGCATATCCTCTCGATAATTATAAAATCGATAGATACTGGTCTAAGTCATTATTAATTCTCGCAAGTCCTAATTTAATGTACACTCGATTCCCTATTAAATCTATACCCCCGAAATCCCATGGTTAAATCACATATGAAATCGTCTCCCCCGGACCCTACTTATACCCTACTGGTCCTTCTTATGTCCCATTATGATTATTAAATTATGTCCAATGGTCCTTACGCATTGGGATTGGATTAACATATAAAGGGGAAGAAGTTTCTGTTTCAAAGAGGGGTCGATCGATCGATGAAAAGGGTCGATCGATCGACATTTTTGAGTCGATCGATCGATCAAGCAGGTGTTGGCCCAGTTTCTGCAATTCTATCCTACGGTTTTCTTCCAATATAAATCCTCAAACCTTCATTAACATGTACCAAACTCCCAACCAAACATCATGACTGTCATATAAACAAATATAGAAGGTTTCTAACATAAAACATTCATAAATTCATCAAGAATCGTCATCAAAGAGGTTAATTCAAGAAATTATCATTTAACCCTAGTTCTTCTAATTTTCTCAAGAATTCATTTAATTTTTGGATTTCTATCTCTACTGGGCACCAATTTCATGGATAATATTCTACATATAACAAATATTCATCCTAATATGATTTCTACTCCAAATTTGCAATTATAATCTCCCAAACAACATTATATTTTCATGAAGACATAAGAAAATTAATTCCTACACTAGAATGGATGTGTTATCAACTAAAGAACAACAAGTTAGATACTTTCCTGGAAATCAAAGGTCTGATCCGACGAATTGGAGTGGTATAGGAATGATCCACTTCTTTCGATCTTCGCGTTGGTTGTGGAATTAGTGAGAGAGGTGTAAGGTTAGTGGCTCTCCTCCTTGGAAACCTTCACTCTTCTCTTTTTCTTAGCCTCTTTACAACTCTAATGTTTCTAAACCTCTAGGAATCTAACTCCCATCAGATATAACCTCTCAGTTTTCGTCCATAATTAAGGCCTAAAATTGGAATTTACCAAAATGCCCTCTCGGGTTACTGGTTAGGCCCAAAATCAGCTGGAGACCCAAACAAAACCCCCGGTTACACTTTTCGGACTATCTCGACCCTTTCGGACACATTGGCGCACTCAAAATGATCATATGGGCGACTTAAAATTAATTCACTTTTTATTTCATTAATTTAGTCCCGACACGAAACATGTGCGTCCCGACTCAATTTCTGTAATTGTGGTATTATTGACTCGCAATGATTTTAATAAATCCAATCTCATATATTACTTTACTCATATGGTAACATTCAATATAATTCTTACCAATAATTACTAACTCTCGTCACGCTAGTAAATATTTATTTTAAAATCCGGATTAATATTAAATTAATTTATCCCAAATTAATTTAATTAATCCCATAATTTAAAGGTCATAAAAATACGGGGTATTACACCGTCGGAGTCTCATACTGACTTGGTAAAGCAAAGCATAAACGTATGGGAAGAGGCCACAGTTCCTCACCTGAAAGCGAGACGATTCAATACCCAAGATGTCTCACCTATGATAAAGTCACATTGTAAAAATACTGGACGCTATAACCTGTGGACTATACTCTTCCTGCATTCACTGGACAGGGGATTCACCCACATCGCGCAACTTTCCATGATAGCACTAGAGGGGTATGTTCCACATAATATATCATATATATATATATATATATACACACACACACACACACACATCATACTTATACATACCATCTCATATCCGAATGTACATATCAATAAACCCGACTACCTATGTATATTACTCATTACACTAGCCAATACTTCCCCACATATATTCCCAATCCGCTTTATTGACCAATCACTCTTTTAAGATTTAATAATCAAATGCACATTTTATTAATCGACAAATTTGATATAACTCAAGACACATGACTTCTCTCAACTAGACCATATCCCATATCTTACTTGAACTCCTCCTCCCAGGAAAATTTTATAAAGGAACCAAAGTATTAATCTCCCTAATGGACTTCCATAATCATCCCAATGTCTCCCCACCATCGTATAATATCATTATCTCACTTTTTATATCATAAACATTAATATCCCTTAATATTAGAGGGTTCTCAATCGCTAACCCAAGTTGGAAAGGAGTTAAAGAAGAGTTAAAAATATGCGGCATGTGAACCGAACCGATTGTTTCCAAAAACCAACTAGTTCGCTGCACTGAAGAGAGAGAAGCGAACCGATGGCTTTCGAAAATGAATCGTTCCACAACTTCAAAAACTAACCGACCCGAGGACCATTAATCTAACTGGTTCAGCCTGTTCAGTTTTTTGTTCTAACGAGATTTACCCCAAATCTCTAAAACCCATTTCTAACCTAACTCCGCCAATATTTTCACCATCCAAATTTTATATCTAACATCAACTTCAAGGATTTATAAACAAAATTAAGATATAACCATATCTAACATTAATTAAAAGTGTTTTATCAATATAATCGAGATTTTACCCTTAATACCCAAAACACAACAACCCACCAAATAATTATACAATAATCCACACATAATAATTATTTCGAAAGTCTTATCACTTTTCTCAAAGTTGTAGACTCTGAATCCTCTTCATAGTTGTGGCTTTGGTTTGAATATCCCAAAGATTCCTCTTCTCTCTCTCTCTCTCTCTCTCTCTCTCTCTCTCTCTCTCTCTCTCTCTCTCTCTCTCTCTCTCTCTCTCTCTCTCTCTTCCTTAATTTGGTTTATTATTCCAGATCCTTCCATCGCCTAGTATAAATAAAGGACCTTAGGTATACGATTACAATCTTTTGGTGAGTCAGAGTTTGAGACAAAAGAGAAGGAGGGAGAGAGAGAGAGAGAGAGAAATTGCAAAAAGTTTCCAAACTCTTGCAAAATTTTCCCTAAAAATTTCCTTGGGAGTTTGAGAGTGATTCTTGTTTGAAGATCGTTTCCTCTCTAGTTTTAAATCTCTTTTCAAACTAGTCACCGAGTTAGATCTCATTTCTTTTTCGTAGAAAGTGTAGATTTGTATCTTTTGTTATATAAATCACTTCGATCTTCTTAGTTTATTTTTTCTTTATTTAAAAATCATTATTTGTTGGTGTTTTGTACTCCAATATTTCTTTTAAACGTTCTACCAACAAATACTTTTTTTGTTTCAAGTTTTGAGAAAAAGAGACTTCAAAACATTTTTAGATCTTCAGACCTTTAAACTTTTTAGTTCATATTTCACATTTTGTGAAATAGATTTGAAAATAAATAAGAGAAAGTGTATAGGATCTCGGCTCCTTTTGAATAGCAATATTGTCACTCGATCTATCACGAAAAGGACGTTTACTTTTCAATAAATTGCGATTCATAATCTTACATAAATTTCTTAGTAAAAATCTATAATTTGTAGTAATATTGGTCTGTATAAGTGTGTGTGTGTGTGTGTGTGTGTGTGTGTGTGTGTTTGTTTGTTTGTTTTCATGCATGCATTAGGCACAACACCACAATACACGTTTCACGCTACAACATTAAAACAGTGTTGGTTGAGATATTTCTGACCTTAGAGTCGACGTAAAGCTAAAAGGAGGAGGAGGAGGTACAAAGTTGCAAGATAACTATGAGAACTTCATAGCCTTTAGAGAAGTCATATTTACCTAATAAATCTGGTATAAATTCTTGACTTCGTATAGGTCTGGTTGTGTGCTTAGTTTGCTAATAGTATAACTCATTTTTAGTGGATTTTGTTTTTGAGGTGTAGACACCTCCGTGGATGTACCACGTTAAAATACCTGAGTACTTGCATGTTTAATCTTCCTCTCATTCCATTCTGATCTTGTGCTGATTTAGACTTTTTTTAGTTTTATTTTTCAAAACCTGGTCACCTGTAACTGAAATATCTAGTTCATAATGATTTTATACACATCTTGTGTTAGTAATTTGTTTTGTAAAAAAGATTTTCTTAAACAAACTGTTCGGGACCAATTAAACAGTCTTAAACCTTTTAAACAACCTAAGTGGCATTATTTTTTCAGTTGGTATCAGAGCATTTATTTTATAAAAACTTTCTAGATCCTGAGTTTCTAAAAAAAATTCTCAAAACAAACAATGGACGAGAAATTTGAGAGATTAGGTAACCTTTCCAGGCCCCCACTCTTTGATGGAACAAACTTCCATTACTAGAAAGTGAGGATGGTTGCTTTCATCCAAGGTACGTTGGGAGATGTTTGGGGTTCTATTGAAAATGGATAAACTTTTCCTACTAAACCAACCGCAGAAGGAAGTAGTGTGAGGATTAGGAAACTTTTAGGTGAATACACTAAAGAAGAGAAACATACATCTCTTAATAATAATAAAGGCAAAAATGTCATATTAATGTCTATAAATGAACCCGAATTCAAGAGGATATCTTTTTGTTCTACCTCTAAAGAAGCATGGGACACTTTAGTGACTGCACATGAAGGAGACACACGTGTTAAAGCTATTAAAACCCAAATGTTAATCCAGCAGTACAACACTTTGATCATAACTAAGAATAAGTCATTTGATGACTTCTATTTTAGATTAACAGACATAGTGACTAAGATACATGCTAATGAAATAATTTATTGTACGAAGGATATTATTTCCAAAATTCTAAGGTTAGTTCCACAAAAATTTGATAACAAATGTTATTCCATTAAGGAGATGGATGACCAGAATTGAAGTCCTCAGTATAATTTAAGAACAGTGGAAATAGAATTGGAGTTTCAAAAATAGTTAACTCAGTCCCAAAAGAAACAGTCCATTTCTAATCTTGTTTTTCCTCTAAGTTGACCAAACCTAAGTTCAATTTTCCTGATATTGACTTAGATTCAGATGAGGACTATAATTTACCCAATTTGGATCATCACATTGCCTTAATGTCTAGACAGTTTAAGAAAATTTTATAATTTCAAAATAAAGTTGGAAATAGACAAGGCAAACCTACTTATTCAAAGTTCTCTAATAATAGGCCTCATGAGAAAAGATAGGGCAAACACCAGACTGATAACCAAAACAAATCTGGAAAAGACCTAAAAAATATTGAGTGTTTTAGATGTGCAAAATTAGGACATATGGCCAATGGTTGTCGAGTTAATTTGAATAAGAATAACAAAAATAATAGGGGTAATTTTTATAAGACCTAGGATGATTCAAATGAATCAGAAACTGATGAGCCCGAGTCATCTAATTCTTTTGACCCTTGTATGTCATTATTTTCCAAAATTATTTGCACCGATGAGCCTGTGACTAGTATTGAATCTGATAATAGTATCTTTAATCATGTTATGCTAAATGATATTGTTCCTGATGGATTATCTACCTTGTTACTTGAGAATGCTACTAGTAGTTCTAATATCATGTGTGTGAGTCAAAGGTAACGTTCTATTAATGAAGTAAATGTGTGTGTGTGTCCTAAAAATGAATCGTTGGGGGACACTGCATTGTACACTTAGTGATTTCGACGATGAGGACCTCCCAGACATTCACACACTATACATGAAAACCCTCAAGAAGAGTATTAAACTTGGAAAAGTAGTCAAGGACCTTACCCAGAAAATAGAAGTCCTATGCTAAATGGTCCAACAGAATGCTGAAGAGTACACCTCTCAATGTCTAGATCATGAGAATGAGACTATGACTTTTGTTAAAAAAAATCAAGGAATTATCTTAATCAAATGCAACTATGGAAAAGAAATATAAAGGGACATTGTTAGGATTATAACAAACCAAAGAAAAGACATCATCAGTCTTTAAAAAAATTGCTAAATTTGAAGATAACTCAAATAGCTTTGAAGACTTTGTTGCTAAAAGTAAAACCAATTCTGATGACAGAACTGGAATAGGATTTTTCGTCAGTACTAACAATCAAACTAAAAATCTTGAAACTATTAAGTTTGTGTCCATTGGCAAAAGACCTATTGAAACTTGTCCAAACTTTCAAGCCTAGTAAAAATGATTTTGATTTAAAACAACAAATGATAGATATTGTGAGTCCAGTACTTCTTATATTAATGTTGAACATAAGGCTAAATATGCATATCCTCCCATAAGAAAATGAGATCCGACTTTCCAACTTGTGCCCTTTAGAAATAAAGCTAGAGTCCAACGTTTAGGCAAATCCATGTTTAACAGCTTTCCTAGGGATAAGGATTATACGAGCCATCTTTATTACTCATATTGCGATGTCTATGGACATTCTGTTGATGGATGCTTTTTAATGTCTATATAAACCAGTCCTTCGTTCACATGTCTATCAAAACTTTAACTACTCTAGGAAAGGCATAAATAACTATATTCTTCCTAGGCAACCAGATAAGAACTCTAACTATCATAAAGGAAGAAAATATCTAGTACTAAAAGATCATCAACAAGAGGGAACCCTAGATTCATGACTAAACCAAATTCTCAGAGATTTGATAAAACACAAAATTATGCGCCAAAATCTTTTAAAGAAAAGTCTAATGCTCACAAATTTTACCATATGCGAGCTAATCAGCGTAAACGTATAAAAACCACAGCAATTTGGGTTAGAAAAGATGAATTAATACCCACATGTGAGATGTAATATCGTGATCAGTGCTTTGAAAGCTGAGCACGCAGCATCTGGATGGTATTTAGATTCAATATGTTCTAAACACATGACTGGGGATGATACCAAACTCTTAAATAAAACTAGTTTCTCAGGAGGTAAAGTTTTGTTTGGAGATGGGGTATCATCCCAGATCATTGGTAAAAGGGACACTTCATAAAAAAAGGGTTACCTACTTTAGAAGATGTACTTCTAGTAAATGGTCTAAAAGAAAATTTACTAAGTATATCACAATTTTGCGACTCCAACCATATTGTCACATTTTCACAGAATAATTGTAAAATTTTAAATGAAAATTATGACTGTATTATTCCAGACCTTCGTACTCCAGATAACTCTTACACAGTTGATCCAAGTAATGAGGTTTGTAACATTGACATAATGGATGACAATGAGATTTAGCACAATAGGTTGGGTCACATAAATTTTGATAGCCTTGGTAAATTATTTTTCTTAAGAAATAATTATAGGTTTACCTAAGATAAAGCCTATATCAAACATTGTTTATGGGCCTTGCCAAGAAGGGATAATGGTTACATAGGAAAGTCAAAGATGTATTGACTACTAAACCTCTAGAACTCATCCATATGGACCTAATGGGTCCTACTATAATGGTTAGCCTATGTGGAAACATCTACATATTAGTGATGGTTTATGATTCTATCTGTTTTACTTGGATATATTTCCTTAAACAAAAGTACGACACTTTTCAAGAATTTTTAAAAATTATCCTACGTATTGAGAACGAAAAGGTTAGTCAACTAAATTGTATCCGTAGTGATCGAGGTGGAGAGTTTAAAGACTTATGAGTAACTGAATATTGTACCTATAATGGATATCAACACGAATTTAGCGCTCACAAAACCCCTCAGTAAAATGGTATAGCTGAAAGAAAGAAAGAATAATACTATTCAAGAAATGTCACGAGTAATGATTCATGGTAAAAGCCTCCCTAAGTATTTTTGGGTAGAAGCTGTTAGGACTGCCTGTCATATTATAAACATAGTCTATCTTAGAAAAGATATCAAACAGACACCTTATGAACTATGGTACGGCAAGAAACCTAACCTAAAATATTTCAGAACCTTTGGCAGTGTTTTCTATGTGTGTAAGGATAGAGAACATTTGGTCAAATTCGAAACCAGAGGTGATAAAGCTATATTCTTAGGTTACTCCCCCAATAGCAGATTCTATCGTGTCTATAATCTTCATACCAAAGCCTTAATGGAATCCATTAACATGATTGTTAGTGATACTAATGTTGAGAGTACACCCATATAACCAATTATTGTGGAAAAGTTTGAAAATATTTTAACTTACGATTCTCCAGAGATCGATGATCCTTTACCACCTGAGATACCCGAGGTGCCTAACTGGGTTTCAAAAGATCATCCCTTAGACAGCGTTGTTGGTAAACTTACAGAGCCTGTTCGTACAAGATCCAAGCTACGTAATTTTTCTCATTATTCATGCTTTGTGTCTCTCATAGAACCAAAGAATGTAAATGAATCCTTAAGTGACTCCTTTTGGATAAGTGTTATGCAGGAGGAACTCTTCAATTTTTTTCTCATGACGTATGGTATCTTGTACCCAGACCAGAAAATAAAAAGCTTATTGGCACACGTTGGGTTTTTAAAAATAAAACAGATGAGACTGGGATGTTCATTATAATTAAGTCTAGATTAGTTGCCCAGGGATATTCTCATATTGAAGGAATAGATTTTGAGCAAACATTTTAACTAGTAACTCACCTTGAGTCTGTTCGCTTACTCTTTCCAATGGCTTGTCATTTTCAATTCACTCTCTATCAAATGAATGTAAAATACGCATTCCTTAATGGTATTTTAACTAAGGAAGTCTATGTAGAACATCCCAAAGGGTTAATTGATCCTCACCATTCGAATCACGTCTTTCAATTGAAAAAGTCCTTATATGGTCTAAAACAAGCACCTCGTTCTTGGTATGATCGATTGTCTACGTTTTTATTAAATAACGTCTTTAGGAGAGGTGGTAATGATCCAACTCTCTTTGTCAAACATTTTGACAAAACTGTAATTATAGTGAAATTCTACGTAGATGATATAATCTTTGGATCCACATCCTTAACCGAAGTTGAAAATTTCTGCAAAGTTATGCATGGAGAATTTCAAATGTCTCTTATGGGGGAGTTACAATTCTTTCTAGGACTTCAGGTCAAACAAAATTCAGAAGGATTATTCATCTCGTAATCCAAATATGCTTTAGAGATTTTAAAGAAGTTCGGAATAGAAAATGCAAAAGATGTTAGGACACGCATGAGTACTTCGGTAAAAATGTCTAAGGATGAACATGGGAAATCTATTGATCGTACTCTTTATTGTAGCATGATAGGAAGCTTACAACACCTAATTGCCTCACGCCGTGACATTATGTATGTTGTTTGTGTATGTGCTAGATATCAAAATACACCTAAAGAGAGTCATTTATCATGCGTTAAGCAAATCATAAAATTTGTTAAAAGAACTCTTAACTTAGGTCTTTAGTACACAAATGACACATCCACTTTTCTAATTGGTTATACTGATGCTTATTGGGATGGGTGTTCAGATGGAAGTAAGAGTACGTCAGGAGCCTATTATTACATAGGAAATAATTTGGTAGGATGGTCTAGTAAGAAAAAACATTATACATCGCTATCCACCGCTGAATCGAAATATATTGTAGTAGGAAGTTGTTGTTCGCAATTACTTTGGATAAAACAGATGTTAAAAGATTATGGCACAATTGAAGATAAGTTGCACATCTATTGTGATAATAAAAGTGCAATTAATATTTCCAAAAATATTGTGCAACATTCTCGTACAAAACACATCAAGATTCGATATCAGTTTATTCGTGAATTAGTAGAATCTTAGGAATTAGAAATTATGTATTTGCCCACAGATCTTCAATTAGTTGATTTGTTCACAAAGCCTCAAGATAATTTAAGATTTGAATCTATGATCTTCAATTAGCTGATTTGTTCACAAAGCCTCTAGATAATTTAAGATTTTAATCTCTTCAAAAATCTATTGGCATAATTTATCTTGACTAAATATTTGATGTGAGTCATTGATGTTTATGCATTATATTTTTCCTTATTTGATTATGAATATTTGTACCTATCCTTTGTCCATTTGAGACAAAATGGGGGCGAAATTTGAGTCCACTTGGACATCTTTTGGTTCAGTTCAACTAAAATACTTGATCTTAGCTATTTTATTTTCAGGAATCACTACCTCATTCATATCAGAATATTGTTAGGGTATTGGTCTGTATTTAGTTGAGTAATGTAACTTTCTCTTTCTAGGATATGGGGTAGATAGAATTTTTGTATAGGAATAGGATTTTGTATATTTTTTTATATCCCTACGAGTCCTCAATTACTCAAAGGAGATTTTATCTCATATTTCCAAATGGGGATATTGAAGCACCCTATATTTTTTACTCACTTGAGTCTATACTATATAGGTGATTTTCTAATTTCGTAATAGTGACAAAATTAGAGTCATATCCCTTGCTACCAAAAAGCCTCAGAATCTACATCAATTATCCTCTAATGGTCTCAAAGGTAGTATACCAACACTACACCTAGTATTGCAAATTTTATGTTGCATATATATCATTTTAGGTGTGTGAGTGTTAACTCCCATCAAAATAATTTGCTAATATTTTTTGGGATTTTTTAAATATTTTTTTGGAATTTTTAAACACTTTTAAAACATTTAAAATTAAAATTTTAATCTGTTTTGGGCAGATTTGTAATATATTTTAATTCCTAAAATCGTAGTTGGGTAGAAGCCAAAATCGACAAGAAGATGTAGGGTAGAAATTTGGATTTTTTATAAACCAAAAACATGCATTTTATGTGTAATCTAAGCCTTACACGTTCCTACATTATATCGGCTGAGATTGTGTTTTTTTACCTCACATAACTGAGAGCCCTTATCAACCGTTGGATCAAACTCATCATTGGTTTGCATGTTGCCTAACTCAATCCAAGTCTTAACCTTTTGGACCAATAAGAATGCTTTTAAATGGGATGCGCTTACAGCGTTTAGATTTGCATTCGATTTATAAGATTTAATTGAGGCCATTGATTTGGTTTTTTATTCCAGATCCTTCCATCGTTAAGAACCTTACATTACATTGCCTTGTATAAATAGAGTCCCTTTAGCATACTAGGTCGTCGTCCTTTCTCTTGGAATATAAGAACACAGGAACCAATTTTTTTGCTCGACCATTTGATCAGGTTTCACTTTTGAGAACTCCAACGGTAGGTCCTTCTAAGGAGGAGATCTCTAAAGAAGAAAAGGAAAAGAGCGAGGGAGAAATAATAATAATAATAATAATAATAATAATAATAATAATAATAATAATAATAATAATAATAATAATAATAATAATAATAATAATAATAATAATAATAATAATAATAATAATAATAATAATAATAATAATAATAATAATAAGAAGAAGAAGAAGAAGAAGAAGAAGAAGAAGAAGAAGATTTGGCTCTGTTAGTTAAGAAGATGAGGTTGAGGCTTCCTGACGATGAAGATGACTGTGCAGTCCTGTCCGATAGGATCCCTACCTTAAAGATTTCTACGGCAAATTCTCCCAAGGGAAGAGGTACTAGACCATCTGATAAAGGGATAGAGTAAGAGAAGGATAAAGAAAAGAAGAGAGAAGAAAAGGACAGAGAGAGAGAAGAAAAGAAGAAGAAGAAGAAGAGAGAGAGAGAGAGAGAGAGAGAGAGAGAAAGAAAGCAGAGGCTAAGAGGTTAGACATACAGTCTACTGATGGGCCCACCGTCCTTAATCTCGAGGGAGCTAGTGTGGGCGACTCCCCTTTTTTGGCTTCAGATCTGCTGAAGAGGTCAGTGCTCACTGTTGATCGTGAGAGGTGTTCGAGTTGGGGCCATCTCAACTTGCCATCAAGACCGCATAGGGGATGGTTATTGTAAGTCTCTCTTTCTCGTTCCTTCTTTCTATTATTTCTTATTTCTATTTTGATTCCCTATTGTTTTATTTTATCTACAAATGTTGTCTTATTTCACTGCCCTTTTGAACAATCATTCTGACAGCTTCAGGAGGGAGGAAGAGCTAAAGAAGTCCCTAGAGGCTGAGAAGATGTCCTTCGAGGCTGAGAATGTGGCCTTTGTCAATGCTCACTAGTCATGGGAGCATGAAAAGAGTGACATGTCTAAGGCATATGATGCTTTGGGGGCTTCTAAGAAGGTGATTATTGCTGAGAAGTCCGAGTCAATGGAGTCCAACAAAGAGTTGATCGAAAAGGTGGCCATGTTATAGGGAAACCTTTATTAAGCCACGGATGATAGCTACCAATAAGGCTTTTAAAAAGCATATGAGGATGCTAAATGCCAAATGGCTTATGCTTGCAGGGTCTCCTTTGAGAGGGGATGGGAACAGGCTTCGAAGAATGTTGGAACACCTGTTGGATTTGAGCTCTTTGACCTTCATTCTCCTAGTCACGACCCTTATATTGGAGATTATGAAGAAGATGACTAAAATCCAGCTGCTAGCAACATCGAGATAATTCCTTCTATGGTTGGTGGGACTGCTGGAGTTAGCTAGGAACAGAAGGTGGTAGACAAGGTGAAGACCAAAGTTGGGGAAGACCAGTTGAAAGACTAGGGCTCTTGTATACTAGGAGTTCCTATTTTCCTTGTACATTTTTTAGTTTTTATTTGTTTGTACCCTTTATTTTGTAATCTTCATGTACTGGCCAGTGGCCTTCTTTATATTTCAAGCGATAATGAAATTGACCCCATGGTTCTGGTTTATGCTAATGTTTGCTTCTGGTTTGATATGATTTATTTGTAGTCTATTCATTTAGATCACTACATTTCCCCCAATTCTTAACTGGGGAGAATTATTGGACCTGATATCAGCTTACAAGCTTGCAAAGCCTTCGTGAAAATCTACAAGTTAGTAAGGGCTGTGAACGAAAAGTATAAAAACCAGATTGAAGTGATTGAAAAGTTGAAGGATAACCTCCAGGAGATGGAACAGATAGTGGCTTATGTTCAAGAGGAAGTTAATTCCCTGAGGGCCTAGTTTCTGGCCAGGACTGAGGTTGACTAAGTGGGCGAGGTCCTGCAGTCCAAAAATGATGTTCTAAGAAAGGAGGTGGTGAGTTTTAAATCTTTTATAGGAGTTTTAAAAGATAATGTCAAGAAGTTGCGATATTCCTTTAAGGTAGGACCCATAGAGGTATGGAGGAAGGTTATAATGATGGTTGGGTTGATGCCCCAACAAAACTTAAGGAGTCTAAGATCATTGCTTTTTCTCAGGGATGGTTGAGCGCTCTTAAAGAGGCGAGAACCCCAAAGGAATCCAAGCTTTGGTACTAGTACCAGGTTGAATGTCCTACATATAGCCATAATCCTTTTTCGAGAGATGAAAAATGGATCTCGGCAGATGTTATTCCCACAAAACTCTGGGACCAGTATCTTGACAAAACTATCGAAGAATTTGTTTCGAAGCCAGATGATGGTTAGAGGGTGAATGTAGAAGAATATCTTGCTCGACACCCTAGCCCTTCTTAGGCTTTTGTATATCTTTTTTTAGTTTCGTGATTATAACCTTGTGTTCTCAATAAAGTATTTTCTTATGTTTTGCGGGTGTGCTAACTAAACATATTTTAATTATACATGTTCGTATGTTACTTAGCACTTTTTATCGACCAAAATTATATTGATTGACCGATCGTAGGCTTTTGGTAGGCTCATACTTAGTTTGAATCGTTTTGGGCTTTGGAAGCCGACTAAATGATGTTTAAGTGTTGGCATTCTGCCTTTCATTTGTTTAAAAACTCTCCCAGTCCAATATGCCAAAGAAGTATCATTCCATTAACTTTACCTTTTAAGTCATGTCGTCACACTTCCTTAGGCCTAAGTGAGATGATGGCGAGAATGTACCTGGTTGTTGGGCAATCCACCCGAGAAGGATTTTTTATGTGACTAACAGATTTTGACGACCAATAAAAGTTGTCTTTATTGCCTAAGGATACCCAATAAGACTTTTTTTGTTGTCGAGACAACTTATTAGGCCTCTTGTGTTAACAACAAGGGCCTGACGGTAATTCCAAATGTTAGAATTTCACTTGCTAACCCTGTTCATTAAACATTCAAAGTGTTCACATAGGAGATATCGTTGGAAAAGGTGCAAATAAATGAGATGAGATGAGTTAAGTAGCCATTGCAAATTTTGAGAATCACTAGGCCAATTCGACCTTTATTCTTTGAAAATTGTCTTATCAAGTAACAAAAACTTCAAAGAAAAATTTAAAAACTCTGCAAAAAAAAAACAAAAGGAAGATCTAAAAGTAGAACTTCTTGAGATTGTCTACGTTCCATGCTCTTGGTATCTCCCTGACCTCCAGCGTTTCTAGATGTTATGCTCCTTGAAGATCCTCTCTAATCAATCTGAGCGATCCATCACAGTTTGATCCTAACTTGAGATCTGATCGTTTTATGGCACTGCCGAGGACTTTTCGCAGGACATAGTCTCCTATTGAAAACATCCTTGATTTGACCCTTTTCTTGTACTTCTTAGCTTGCTGTTATTGGTAGGAGGCCAACTTGGTCAACGCTAGCTCTCGTCGCACATCTGCTAGATCAAGCTCAGTGCGTAAGGCTTCATAATTAAGACCTTGGTCGACCAGTGTTATTATCATAGTAGGGAGGCCTACTTACAGAGGGATAACAACCTCTATGCCATTAGCGAGGGAAAATGATGTTCCTCAGTTATTTTCCTAGGCGTCATGCGATAGGCCCACAAAATATGAGGGAGTTCATCCACCCAAACGCCCTTAACTTTTTCTAATTGTTTTTTCATTCCATTGATCATGGTTTTGTTGGAAGAATCCTCTTGCCCTTTACTTTGGGGATACGCCATAGAACTCAAGTGGTGCTTGATGTCGTGCTTATCGCAGATAGATTGGAAGAAACCACTTTTGAATTTTGTATCATTATCGGTAATGATGGTTATTGGTACCCTAAAGCGAGTTATGATGTTTCTCCATATGAACCTGGTCATGTTACAGTCTCGAATGTTCTCCAATGGTTCTGCCTCAACCCATTTAGTGAAGTAATCAGTGGAGACTAGTAGGTACTTGAGATTTACAGAAGCAGTAGGTAGTGGTCCCATTATGGCTAATCCCCACTGCACAGAAGGCCAAGGACTAGTAAGAGTTTTTAGGTCATTTTCTGGCTAGTGAACCATAGGCGAGTGATTTTGGCATTTTTCGCATTTGTGAACATTCGAGACTCTAACATCTGTGTCAACGTCTTTATACATGTGAGGCCACCAATATCCTTCCTTGATCGCTCGAAAGGCTAGAGATCTTCCAACTGCGTGACTCCCATATATCCCTTCATGAAGTTCACTAAGTACTTGTTCAACATCTTGTGGGTGGACGCATTAGAGGGAGGATCCTGTGAATGATTCCTTATAAAGTTTCCCCTCAGGGCTAAGGTAGAAACAAGTAGCCTTGACTCTGATTTGGTGGGCTGACCTCTTGTCATCTAGAAGTGTGTCACTCCATCGATAATTAATGATGGGATCCATCCAACTTGGGATTTTATCTACGAGGAGGACTTGCTCAACTACAACTGTATGATCGATACTGGGCTGTGCGGGGAATTCAATATGTATTATCCTTTTTAGGTAAGAGTTAATTGTTGAGCTCAGTGCTGTTAAGGCATCAACGTGACTATTCTTCCCTCGAAAAAATTATTTACTCTCCACCTATTCAAAGTATCTCACGAGTCTTATAACTATGTCGAGGTATGCTGCCATTCGATCTTCTTTGGCATTAAAATCTCCATTTACCTATTTGGAGACCAGATTGGAGTCACCAAATACATTGAGACGTCATTCTCCTAGTAGTTTGGCCTTTCGCAAACCCGTTATCAACACTTCATACTCAGCTTCATTGTTGGAGGCTTTAAATCCTAGCCTAATTTGCTATTCAATTATTGAGTCTTAGGGGGTAATAAGAACAATCCATACTCCTGCCCCCTTGAAATTTGAGGCTCCATCAACATACCGTGTCCAATCTCTCGACATTACATCACATGTTACCAATTGCTCTTCATTCAGCTAATATATTGTCCGATCTTCTATTAACTCGATAATAAAATCTGCTAGGATCTATCCCTTGATCATCGTTCTGGGTTGGAAGTGGATGTCGAATCTTCTAAGGTCGGCCTACCACTTTGAAATACGCCCAGAGATGTCATCTTTTCGTGGAATGGCCTTGAGTGAGTAAGAGGTGATTAAAGTTATGGAATGGGCTTCGAAGTAGTGGTTCAGCTTCCTCGAAGTGATTACTAGGGCATAGGCGATCTTTTCCAGAGGCAAGTACTATTATTCAGCATCTAGTAGTGTCTTGCTGGCATAGTAACCCAAATGTTATTCTCCCTTTTTTTCACAAACTAAGGTGGAGCTCACAGCATGATCTGATACTTTGAGGTAAAGGTAGAGTTGTTCTCCATCGTTGGGAATTACCAATAGCGGGGGATTACTAAGGTAAGACCTGACCTCTTCTAAATATTTCCAGAAGTATTCATTCCATACTAGGCCTTTACCTTTCTTTAAGAGATGAAAGAATGGTTGACTGCGCTCTAAAGACTTGGAGATGAAGCGGTTGAGTGCAGTGAGCATTCCAGTAAGCTTCTGAACATCTCTTAATGTCTGAGGAGGCTGGACCTTAGTGATATCATCAATTTGGTCTGGATCGTCCTCAATTCCCCTCTAACTCACTAGGTAACCTAAGAATTTTACTGACTGGACACTGAATGAACACTTACTCGCATTAAGCTTCATTCGGTACTTCATAAGGATTTCAAATGTTGCTGCTAGATCTGAGAGCTGATCGTCTATGTTCTTACTCTTGACGAGCATGACGTCGATGTACACTTCCATTGTTTCTCCCATCTATTTGGTAATCATCTTGGTTACCAATCTTTGGTAAGTTTACCCTATGTTATTGAGGCCAAACGGCATGACCTTATAGCAATACAAACCAACTGAGGTTATAAAAGAAGTCTTGTCCTGGTCGGGCCTGTATAGAGGGATCTGATAATATCCTGAGTAAGCGTTAAGGAAGTTCTTCCTTTCGTGAGTTGTTGTGGCGTTGGCCACTTGATCTATCTTTAAGAGAGGGAAGCTATCTTTAGGACATGATCGATTGAGGTTAGTGAAATCGATGCACACCTTCCAACTGCCAATGCTTTTAAGTACTACCACTGGGTTGGATAGCTATACAGGGAACTGAACCTCCCTGATAGATCCTGTAACCAGGAACTTTTCTCATATTTCACGACTGCCTTAGCCTTCTCGGGTGACGTTCGATGAGCCTTTTGAGTAATGACTTTAAAAGTAGGATCGACGTGTAAACGGTGGTATGCCAAATTGGGGTCAATCTCAGGTAAATCGTAAGGATACCACGCAAAAACATTGATGTTGTTTCTAAGGAGTGCAACCATTTCCCTTTTCTCTTGATCATTGAGAGCAAATCCAATCAGAAACTTTCTTTTTATCAAGTTATCATCGGCTACAACTTCTTCCAAGCTTTCGACGACCCTATCTACGAGGTGGAACTTAGTTTCTTCCATCCATGGTCGACCATATTGTAGTTACTAATTGGATAGAATGGCCCCTTCATGGGATTTCTCCTAGGCATCTTCAGGATCCTTTTTTCTCTTTCTTCGGGTGGATGGCTGCGATAAAGAACCTTCAGGTTGAAGCCTGGTTGTCACAGATCTCGACCACTCCACATTCCATGATGCACTTAAGATTTTGATGATAAGTGGATGGTACGACCTTCATGGCGTGAAGACAACATCTTCTCAAAATATCATGGTATGGGGACTCGATGTCCACAACCCAGAACTCTAATAACTTCGAGATGTTCCCTGCCCTGACTGGCAAGGTGATCTTTCCTAGTGGAATGGTAATCCTTACTGCGAAGCCAACCAAAGGAACAGTGACTTCTTTGAGGTCAGCGACATTCAATTTTATTTTATGGAATAGTTCCAGATACATCACTTCGGATGAATAACTACTGAATATAGATGGGTACCATTGGAGATGGTCTTATTCAAAAGTTGTGCCTCTATTTCTATCCACCTAGCACATATCCGTTGTAAGCTATCTTTGACTTCTCCAACAGTGTGATATTTCAATCACATGTGGCTCCTACATTTACGATTAGTTTAAAAGGTTGTTACTATGAAATGGATAGTTTTATTAAAAACAAAAATTAACTCAGAAATTCATCTCCTTTCAAATTTTCAATCGGCACAAACTCCATTAATCAAAATCCTCAAGCTCCTCATCCATCCATCCATATGAGATCATCAAACATTTTTTGTTGATACGTGGTGCAAATACTATAAAGGTTAGACAGTTACAAATTTTAGAAAATAAAATTTAATATCAAAATTGTAATGCCATTTTTTTTCTATAAAAAAAATCAATATAGGTCATAATTTATTGAATAATTATAGGGAGACTTTCGAAATTGTACAAAAAACTCAAACACGGTGTTGTGTCACGGGTATTGGTTGGTGTGTTTGTGATTACGGGTCCGCGCCAGTGGCAATAACCGATACATGTTTGACACATCACTGAATTTTTATTTTGTGTACAATTTGAGAGTTTCCCTTGAATCACTCGAATTTATTATCGAATGTTTTTACATGATTTATTCTAGAAAAATACATCTCGTTTTTTTACTTACAATTTGTAATCCGACAATGTTATGTTTGTTCACAGGTTTGTTGCAAGAAAATGACATCTTCTAATTCCGATTTCGATCGTGATTCTGACATTTCAATATTCACGGAGTCATTCTCAATCACGAAACGCCTTTTAAGCGAGCCAATAAACAAATAAGACCCTTTTGAATCTTCCTCCAATTCCACACACAAGTTGATCGAAACAACCGCAACATGTGTTCCTCTTATAGTAGCAAATGTGTCATCAAAAAAGCATCCACATGGTGGCTCTATGCCCGGTAGGCGCTTTATTTCTCGTGACAGGGAGAAGAGACATGAGCAAATTGTAAAAGACTACTTCATGGGTGAGGAATCAAAATATACACGAGAAACATTTCGTCGTCGCTTTCGCATGGATGAGGATTTATTTAATCGCATATTGGAGGCAATAAAGAAGTACGACAATTACTTCACACAGAAAATAATCCTCACCAAATTATCTATATTTGTTCCACTCCTTGGAGTCCTAGCCAATTGCTCATATATGCCATGAAATTTATTGAGGGCGGTTTGAATTGTGCACCAACGTTTGGACAAACCACTTAATTGTCGGTATTCTACAAAATCACCCTCTAAATACTCCTTCCAAGATTGCTTAATGCGTACCCATAATGCAAGCGCCGGTTGGTCTATTCCAACTAACGGATCAATAGAATTGTGTAGCCAGGCTTTAGTTAAAGCAACATCTTCCTCCTTTGTCCAATTTCTTCGAATAGGCTGAGGTATCTCAGAATTTTTTCTATGACAATTCAAATTTCCTTTTCGCTTTTCTCCGTTCTTTTCTGAGGGTGTTGGCATTTGAGTTTCAAAGGGAAAAAGTGGGGCATTCATTAGACCTTGGAATGAATATTGTTGTTGTAAATGATGAGCGAAATTGGTCGAGTATAAACCATAATTTGTCTGAAATTGGTTTGCACTGTTGGGGTAGTGAGTTGGAGGGGGGGTTAAATTTTGGGAGTTGGATCGAGAATCACTAGAATTATACGTGGATTGAGAAATGCGGGGATTATTTTCAGTGCGTTGTTCGTCATCATTACCATTGGGGTTAGACATTGAAAATTCAGTATTGTTGTCCGAATTCATTTCCATTGTTTGGTTACTGCAAAAATGATAAAATCATAGGTATTAGAAGCAATAAATTTCAATTAGGAATGTAATAATAGAAAACATATGAAAAACACACACAAAGCAATGAGAGAAATAAAGACACTGAAAAAAAAACATGGATACCCAATTTTTTTTATCTCATATATTAAAAACATGGATACCCAAGCATTTCATCAAACAACTTTCATGCACTCAATACATGTGTACTTGGTATATACTTACAATTTACTAAGCCATAGTTTTATATAAACCATTTTTTTTGTTTAATTATTTTTTTTATCTTAATATAATTCATTTTGTTAAGGTATACAAAATAAAAATCTTTAAGACCTCAATATTCATACGAAGACTCACCACGCGACGCTGCAATGCTGTAGAAAATCTCCCCTCCTCTTCTTCGTCTTGAGCAATACCCGACTGCTTCCAAGTAGAGTGAAACCAAGTAGAGAGTAGCACGGAATTCTGGTGCAATATAGAGAAGAAGAAATGGTAGGAGAGCGGTAGTTATTGGAGGGAAATTGTGACAAAATCTGGTGCCAAATGACAAACGTGGGTATCCACGTCACTTAGAATAACTGACTCCTCATTTCTACATGTAGAAATGTTGGTGGAAATTTCCCATGTGATTTAGCAGCCACGTAAGATAAGCCGATCAACGAAATAGTGGGTTGGAGAAGTTATTTTGGGTTTCCTGTTTCTTAGCTGGAAAATAGGGCAGGTGGAAACGGCCATTGGAGATGGTCTAACTGCTGAATATAGATGGTTACCATTGGAGATGGTTTAAGGTCATTTAAGCGACCCAAGACTAATATTCATATTTGACCAAGGCAAGATGCATATAAGCCAAGAGATAGTGTCATCGAAAATTTCAGTTACAAAATATAACGCTAAAAATAATTTTTTTTTGAAAAAAAAATTGAGACACGCACACGTACCATATAATATTATAAAAAAATTATTTTCTTATTAAAGAAAATAAAGTTAAAAAACCATGTGATCGAGTATATCGATGCAGGTACGAATAAAAAGGATATATATGTATATGTATATGAGAGATGATGTTACCTTTATGTGAAGGAACAATAAGTCTTGTCAACTCATATCTCATGATTACATAAGGAATCAAGTTTTATGATCAATGTAAGTCTATAACTGAAGTAGAGCATAGAGAGAAGTGGTTTAATAAAAAAACAAATAAGTAGGAAACGTAAGCAGGATATAAATTCAGGTCAGATCAGGGTTAAATTAATAAAAATATCAATTATAATTTTAAGTAAAATAAATAAATATGTTAACTATCATGATTAATAAATATAAATATAAATATATATTTTTTGTAATCATCAAAAGGATTTTGAATTTTATACATTTTTATTTAATAATCTCCCCCTTTTTTATGATGACAAACAAAATGATTCATAAAAAAAAATTACAATTTACTCAAAAGAATGAATAACACACTTCTCCCCCTGTTTGACATAATTAAAAAGGTAGAGAAGAGAGAAAAAATAGTGTCAAGAGATATCTCCCCCTATAAAAAATAATTAGCGCAAGAAGATGAAAATATGGTTGAGAAGGCATAAACAACAAGTTTATTTCATATGCACAAGAAAATTACATTTTGAGTTTGTCAAGCATCTTACAAACATCATTAGGATGACCGTCAATCCAAATTTCTTTCCCATTTTCTTTAACCATCAATTTAATAGAATTTCTAGAATTAGTCCCGGATGAGGAACTTTCAGTTTTGTTGCAAAATGACTCATGTAGGAAAAACAAACGGCCCAAGGAGCGAAATAAGGAGAATGATTTATAGCATTGAAGGTTTCGGAGTAAGACGAATATTTTTTTATATTTCGCATCGCTCACTCCCTTAGTTTGAAATTCGCACTCTCCCCGTGTAGTGTAAATTCCAGGTTGTTTTCCCAGCCAAACCACATAGAAATTGTTCATCTTGAAGTGTGAAGGAGATGACTTAAAAGAAGTATCTATAGGACAAGAGATATTGTCTTGTAGTTAACAAGGGCCTAGAAAGATGTGAATAAACTGTACATATAATTATTGTACCATATGAATTAAATATTAATAAATCTGAAATATTAATAAATTTGAGATTAAAAATTAAAAACAAATCATGTCCCCAAGTCACTAAAATGAGTCATACCGATTTCTCTACGAATAAGTGAAAAACGTTCTTCGAGTAGAGGTTTTGTAAAAATATCCGCTAATTGGAGATCAATACAAATAAATTCAATTTTAAGGTCTCCTTTTTGAAAATGATCTTGTAAAAAACGATATCTAATTTCAATGTGTTTTGTTCTAGAATGAAGAATTGGATTTTTAGTTAACCATATAGCACTCGTGTTGTCACAAAAAAATTCAAGCATTTTGAAAATAAACTTTAAAATCTTCTAATTGTCGTTTCATATATAATGTTCGTGCGCAACTCCTACCGGCAT
Source organism: Sambucus nigra (assembly GCA_949130495.1). Taxonomy (NCBI): domain Eukaryota; kingdom Viridiplantae; phylum Streptophyta; class Magnoliopsida; order Dipsacales; family Adoxaceae; genus Sambucus; species Sambucus nigra. The sequence continues at coordinate 260,706,455 of OX422212.1, forward strand.
CAAAATACTCGGCCTCGGCCATGGAAAGAGCTACGAAATTTTTCTTTTTACTAAATCAAGAAATTAGAGAGTGTCCTAAAAAATGACATGTCCAACTAGTGCTTTTTATATCAACCTTACAACTGGCGAAATTCGCATCGAAATAACTTATAAGTCCAAAAGATGTAGATTTAGGATACCTTAAGACTAAGTCTTTTATTCCCTTTAAATATTTAAAGATCCGTTTTACGGCACATAAATGGGATTCTTTGGGATTAGCTTGAAAGAGAGCACATGAAAAACACTATACACGATGTCGGCTCTACTACCGATTAAATACAATAAACTACCTATCATGCCCCGATATAAAGTGGTATTAATTGATTTTTCTTTTTCATCAATATCTAACTTTATAGAAGTTCTTATAGGTGTTCCAAGAGATTTAGCATTTTCTAAATCATATGTTACCAAAAGATATTGAATTTATTTTGATTGATTTATAAATATGTCATTTTTAGTTTGTTTCATTTGCAAACCCAAGAAGAAATTTAGCTCAATCATCATACTCATTTGAAATTCATTTTGCATAAATTCTAAAAAATCTTTACACGTTCTTTCATTTTTGGATCCAAAAATAATATCATCAACATATATTTGTACAAGAAGCATATCATTACCATGGAATTTTATAAATAAAGTATAATCCATTTTTCCTCTAACAAAATCATTTTCGAGTAAAAATTCACCTAATCTATCATACAAAGCCCTATGGGCCTATTTTAAACCATATAAAACTTTATTTAGTTTATCAACATGGTTTGAAAATTTAGAATTCTCAAAACTGGGTGGCTTCACATAAACATCTTCATTTATAAAGCCATTTAGGAAAGCACTTTTAACATCCATTTGAAATAATTTAAATTTTTTATAACATGAAAATGCCAATAACATACGAATATTCTAGATATGGGAGCATATGTTTCATCATAATCAATTCCTTCTTGTTGGTTATAATCTTGTGCAACTAGTCTAGATTTATTTCTAATTATTAAATTGGCATCATCCTTTTTATTTCTAAAAACCCATTTTCTTCCAATAATAGTTTTATCTTCAGGTATGGGAACAAGTGACCAAACATTATTTAGTTCAAATTGTATATATTCCTCTTGTATAGCTAATAACCAAAACTCATCTTTTTCGGCTTCAAAAATATCTTTAGGTTCAATTTGTGACACAAAGGCTAAATTATTACAAATATTTTTCAAGGAGGATGTAGTAAGAATACCACTAAAAGGTTCACCTAAAATATTTTCAAAAGGGTGATTATTTTTAAATTTCCAGCTGTTAGGTAAACTAGAATTATTATCATTTTCATTTTATTTGGATTATTTTCAATATTTGTAGAATTATCAATGTTAGAAGCTACATTTTCATTTAACTTCAATTTATCAAAAGATTCATTTAAAGCTTCATCGTCATTAATGTTCTTAGAGAAAGGATTTTTTTCTTGAAAAAAATATGAATAGATTCTTGAACAACTAAAGTCCTTAATACTCTATACGATTTACTATTAAGTGCGTATCCAAGAAAAATTCATTCATTCGATTTAGCATCAAATTTTTCCAAATTATCTCTATCATTCAAAATAAAACATTTACATCCTAAAAATTTAAAGTAGCTAACATTAGGTCTTTCTCTAATTTCTTCCTTGATAGCTATCATCTTTGTCATATATGTGGCTAATAATGACCTGAGAATCTTACTCACTAATTCACTGTCAGTATAGGTTTTCCAAGAGATTTCAAACCATTTATAATATTTGTAAATCTAGTGAACATATCAGAGATGATTTCATCAGATTTCATTCTAAATAGTTAATAATTATGAACAATCATGCTTATTTTATCCTCTTTAACTTGACTAGTTCCTTCATAAGTATTTTTCAATCTTTCCCAGATTTCTTTTGCAGTTTCACAATAACATATTCTGTTATGTTTATTTGCATCAAGAGGACAGTGTAAAATGTTCACGGCTTTAGCATTTACTTGAATTTTTTAAAATCAACATCATTCCATTAATTTTCATCCTTAGGAACATTTACATTATCTACAACTTTCATTGGAATATTAGGTCAATTTATATTAACTCTCCTTACAGCCTAGTCATTTAATAGAAAAAAGTTTTTCATTCTATTTTTCCAATAACTATAGTTATTTTTACAAAATAGAGGAGGTCTATTAATTGCCTGGCCTTCACCAACGAATGAGACAGCAAAGTTTTCCATGAATCATATTAACTTTAAAGATGTTTAAATCAAAGTAAATAGATTAGAGCTTGGATCTGATACCACTTATTGCCTAGATATAACTCAAGAGGGGGGAGGGTGAATTGAATTTTTCAAAATTTTTATGTATTTTATTTTAATTAATTAATTTCAGCCTAAGTTAAATTACCAAGTTAAAATAGTTTTAATTAATGTATTTCATGTGTTTAACTTAAGAGATAATCGAAGTTGAGAATTTCAGAATTTTTAATTTAAATGAAATTAAGGAAAATATATTTTGATCTTGACTCACATGAATGCTACTTCAACTCAGCAGAGGAGAGAGAAGCATACAAAAGGGCCACTATGACCTACAACACTTATACCTTAGACACTAGAGACGAAAGGAAGCTGAAGAAGGGTGAGGTCGCTAAGGAGGTAAAATCCATCGTCCTCAACGAGAACGAGCTAGAAAAAACCATCTAAATCGGCAAAGCCCTAAGGAAATACTTCAAAGAAGAGATGGTTAAGTTGTTAAGGAAGAGGCAAAACATCTTTTCCTAGAGTCACGATCATATGCCCGGCATTGATCCAAAAGTTCTCTGTCATAAGCTCAATGTTGTCGATCCGACAGAGAAGAAGAGTCTACTCGCGAGAAAATTATGATGTCATCCGGGAATAGGTGAAAAAGTTAGAGAAGGAAGACTTCATTAGAGAGGTCATTTACCCTGAGTGGTTGGCCAATGATTTCATCATCCCCAATGCCAATAGCAAATAGAGGATGTGTGTTGACTTCACGGATCTGAACAAAGCATGCCTAAAAAATAGTTTCCCATTGCCAAGGATTGATCAGATTGTATACTCTACAGCCGACCATGAATTAATGAGATTCATGGTTGCCTACTCAGGTTACAACCAAATATTCATGGATCCAATCGATGAAGAAAATACAACCTTTATAACTGACAATGGGACCTATTGCTACAAGGTCATGCCCTTTGGGTTAAAGAATGCTGGCAAAAATTATCAGACGCTAGTCAAAAAAATGTTTGAGGACTAGATCGGGAGGACAATGGAAGTGTACGTCAACGACATGTTGACAAAAAGCCTCAAGGTCGACACCCATGTGGTCGACCTTGAGCACACTTTTGACATAATGGACAAGTAAAAGATGAAACTCAACCCTGCCAAGTGTGTCTTCGATGTGGAAGATTTTTGGGGATTCATTATAAATCAAAGGGGAATCGAAGCCAACCCTGAAAAGATTAAGTCCTTGTTGGAGATTAAGACTCCTACGATAATAAAAGATGTGCAAAGGCTGGCTGGAAGAGTGGCCACATTAAATAGATTTGTGTCTAGAGCCACTGATAAATGCCTTCCTCTATTTAAAGTGTTAAGAAAATATTTTGAATGGAGAGATGAGTTAAACATTTGAAGTCCTATCTTGGCGCTCCACTCCTATTGTCTATACCAGTTCAAGGGGAGAAAGTGTACCTTTATTTAGCAGTGTTAGAATCGACCATTAGTGTCGTTATTGTAAGAGAACAAGATGGTGTAAAGATATTAGATTTTAAGAAAGACAAATTAAATCAATCACACATAAACAAATAAATGATAGAAATTAAATAACCAGTTTTTAGCGTGGCTTGGCCAAATATAGCCTACGTCCACGCACTAAGAGCAACTTCCGTCTCCCGCGCTTCATTAAAGTTGAGCCATTTGTCCGTAGGATCAAACCACCACTCTTACAGTAGCACAACGAGCTACAAATTGTTTGCGAAGCTTAAATAACCAGCTTCAATCTTTACAAATGGAGTAGAAAGAATATATGAAGTTTTACACTCTTCAAACGATACATATTTGAGCTTGAGTTTGTCCTGAAATAACCCCAAACAAATCAGCAATAACTCTTGTTATTGATGTGTATATTGTAGCTGATTTTTCAAAGTAGCTTATCATACTAGAGAATCTGATTTTTCTTCTCTTGAAAAACTTTTTAGTCTAGCTTGTGAGATAGAGTTGCATGCTCTTGTTGAAGCAGCTAGACAATATAAGGCATTTCCCAAAAATAAACGTTGGAGATTTTTGGAACATTGGAAACCCTTGGTCAACATGAGAGCTACATTAAATGAGATCTGATAGAGAGAGAAATAAGCCATATCTCTTACTTTGATATATGTCTAAGAAAAGATGTAATTACACACTGTTAGAAAGAGAAGATGTTAATAGTAATGAAAGTTGTATTTAAAATAGTTTGGACAGAAAAATTGACGAAATAATACAATTGATATCTGTAAGTACATATTTGTGGTGCCCAAGAAATATCATCAAGGAAGTCTCCCAAAAAAAATAAGATTAAGGCAGATGTCTGTATGTACAATATAAGAAATTTGTCATAGTGTGTGGTTACAAAATGTCAGACTGCTTTAGGTCTTCGAAGATTGAGCAGATAAATGTGCAAGTTGTCCAAATACCTAAAATATTGGACTTGTGATCTTGAAAGATTTGAACAGGCCAAATAAAATAAATATAAAGCAATATAGGTTCGTAACATTGATGCAGTTAGTTGAGAATAATAAATTAAAAATAATATTTTTGTATTCATTAATCTCTAGTCGGTGGATTTGAAACAAACATGCGTCATAAAGGAAAGTGTGGGATCAAGTCTACTGACAAAAAAAAACTGCATTTGTTTAAAAGGTTGTTGTTAAAAAAATGTATGTAAGAAAATTTGTTATATATATATATATAAGGAAACAAGAGAGATTTGAATATATATATGTATATATATATAATAAAAACCATTCAAATGTCATTTAATGAAGAACCTCGAGCAGACATAGATGTGATAGGCAGTCCAAAGCCTATCTTGTCCTACTGTGTAATATGTGGGCCTAAGGATTGGAAGTGTCTTATGAACTTTTGCGTATTGCCAAAAAAATGACTTGATGAGGTCTGAGATTGAAAAGACAATAGTCTTTTCCTCTAGCTATTAGATGGATAGGACCAATGTTTGCAAATCGTGTAAGGCAAACAACAAGAGGACAAAGTGTACCTCATTATTCAAGGTAAAAGCAAGGTATAGATTCTCGAAGATTTTATAAAGAGGGATACTATCCAGGGACAAATGATAATATATGTGAGAGTAAAAAATATATGTTTATATAAGTTGTTTGTCAGTGATTTAAAAAAATATATTCTGAAAAAACAAATTGTAAAAATAATTCAGTTATCAAATAAATATTATATAATATTTGTAAAAAGCATATAATGTTAAAAACGTTTTAATTTAGATAAAACAGGGATGCATAGGTACATGTATATTTTTCGTAAAACCTATATGTACATAATATATAATCATGCATATATGTATATATAGTGTATATAAGAGAATCCAAATATATATATATATCTTTGCAGAGAAAATCTTTCAAATGCTATTACAAGGACAATTGTGTATGTATTGGACGAGACCACAATCTATAACATGTCACTTCAATCTGTCAAAAAAGTTTGCTAAGGTCATTTATGGGACCCACGACTAATATTCATATTTTTCCAAGGGAAGATGCATATAATCCAAGAGATAGTGTCTCCGAAAATTTCGGTTACAAAATATAACGCTAAAAATAATTTATTTATTTTTTGAAAAAAAAAATTGAGACTCGTACACATACCATATAATATTATAAAAAAATTATTTTCTTGTTAAAGAAAATAATGTTTAAAAAATGTGAGATCGAGTATATCTATGCAGGTACGAACAAAAAGGATATATATGTATATGTATATAAGAGATGATGTTACCTTTATGTGAAGGAACAATAAGTCTTGTCAACCCATATCTCATGCTTACAGAAGGAATCAAGTTTTATGATCAATGTAAGTCTTTTACTCAAGTAGAGCATAGAGAGAACTGGTCTAATAAAAAAACTCATAAGGAGGAAACGTAAGCAGGATATAAATTCAGGTCAGATGAGGATTAAATTAATAAAAATATTAATTCTAATTTTAAGTAAAACAAATAAATATGTTAACTATCATGATTGATAAATATAAATATATATTTTTTGTAATCATCAAAAGAATTTTGAATTTTATTCATTTTCATTTAACAGCGGGGTTTAACAAAGAAAAGCTAGAGGTCAAAGATTATGAGGAAAGCATAGCAGTGACAGCTTTGATTGGAGGACTGCGGAAGGGCAAGCTACTCTGGAAGTTTGCTGAAGACTTATCGAAGTCCATGGACGAGCTATTGGTGATGGCCAGCAAAGTCATGAGCGTAGAAGAAGCTATGGAAGTAAAGTATGAGGATGAGAAGGGTACTAGAAGTGGGGGAAAGTTCTAGAATAAGAACAAAGATGGAAAGAAGAGATCAATGGACGATAAGTTCGCTGACTATACTCCACTCAAAATCAGTTGCGAACATATCTTGAACGAGATCATGAACGATCGGTCCCTGAGGTGGACTAAAAAATTGAAGGCTCCTCCCCACAAGAGGATCAAAAGTCTGTGGTGTGAATTCCACCAGGACCATGGGCACCTAACCGGCAAATGTTTTACTTTAAAGGATGAAATAGAAAATAAGTTGAAAGCTGGGGAAGTACATAGACAGAGTGGTCCGAGGGGTGGCTAGGACGATACCTAGAGAAGAAGAAAAATGACAAATGTAGAACAGATGCTACAGCTGGTCGAGACGATGATGAGTCGAACGGCTATGATGAAGACGACACTGACCTCCCTCCTAAGTTTACTGATCCAAAGGGTCGGCTCAATATGATCTCGCATGAGGTTAAGATGATCTGTGGGGGGATTACTGGAGGAGGATAGGAAGTTGATAATAGGAAAGCACATGTAGCAGAGGCAAAGGCTCTCCCACCAAAGCCTAAGACTATCAACTCAGTCGCAATTCATCCTGTCAAAGGTAAGAGAGCCAAGGTTGATATGAATACTTTAGTAGTTGGCTTTTTCAGGGTTAGATTTCAAGGGAATTTTAGCAACACGTGATCACCCTTTGGTCATCACTACTCTGGTTCACGGCTATGAGGTTCCAAGAATTCTAGTAGACGTAGGAAGCTCAGCCGACGTTATGTTTTAGGACTGGTACAAAGGTCTAAACCTGAGCAAGAAGATCTTGATTCTATATCACCAACTGCTCATTGTCTTTAGTGGGGAGAAAGTTCAGCCTATGGGCGTATATGAAATGAAAGTAAGAATGGAGAACAGTTGGACGAAATGTCTTGCAAGGAAGATCAGCTTCTTCATCATGGATGAAAATGTCTACTCGACTTACAATATAATTCTCGAAAGGGTAGCCCTCAAGGAATTTGAGGACATTCCCTCAATAGTCCACCAAATGATTGAATTCCCGACCCCATATGGGGTAGGAGAAGTTTAGGGGCACCAAGTTGAGGCACGTGAATGCTACTTCAACTCATCAGAGGAGAGACAAGCGTACAGAAGGGCCACTACAACATATAATATTAATACCTTAGACCCCAGAGATAAAAGGAAGATGAAGAAGGGTGAGGTCGCTGAGGAGGTAGAATCCATCATCCTCATTGAGGATGAGTCAGAAAAAACCATCTAAATAAGCAAATCCCTAAGGAAAGAGGTCAAAGAGGAGATGGTTAAGCTGTTAAGGAAGAGGTAGAACATCTTTGCCTGGAGTCACGATCATATGCCCGACATTGATCCACAAGTTCTCTGTTATAAGCTCAAAGTGGCCGATGATGTGAGGCTCATCCGACAGAGAAGAAGAGTCTACTCGCGAGAAAAGTATGATGTCATCCGGGAAGAGGTGAAAAAGTTTAAGAATGAAGACTTCATTAGAGAGGTCATTTACCCTGAGTGGTTGGTTAATGCTTTAATCATCCCCAAGGCCAATAGCAAATAGAGGATGTGCGTTGACTTCACAAATCTGAACAAAGCATGCCCAAAAGATAGTTTCCCATTGCCAAAGATTGATCAGATGGTAGACTCTACAGCCGACCATGAATTAATGGGATTCATGGTTTCCTACTCAAGTGACAACTAAATATTCATGGATCCAACTGATGAAGATAAAACAACCTTTATAACCGACAACGGGACCTATTGTTATAAGGTCATGCCCTTTGGGTTAAAGAATGTTGTGGCAACCTATCAGAGGCTAGTCAATAAAATATTTAAGGACCAGATCGGGAGGATAATGGAAGTCTACGTCGATGGCATGTTAACGAAGAGCCTCAAGGTCGACACCTATGTGATCGACCTTGAGCACACTTTTGACACGATGGAAAAGTACATGATAAAACTCAACCCCGCCAAGTGTGTCTTCGGCGTGGGATCCGATAATTTTTTGGGATTCATAATGAGTCAGAGGGGAATCCAAGCCAACCCCAAAAATAGTAAGGCCTTGTTGGAGATGAAGACTCCTATGACAATAAAGGATGTGCAGAGACTGGCTGCAAGAGATTCTGATTTCCAGTACAAATACGAACTGTAAAAGAGTGGCCTAACGATCCTTTAGATCTTCAGAATTTAAAGCTAAAGGTGTCAGAAAAGTTATCACAAGCTAACTGTCTTGTGGAAGCCAAATGTTTATAGCGACGTTACTTTTTTATCCTTCGATGTCATCTCTTCATATCATTGTGAAGAAGAATTAACCAAATGTTGGATTGTTCACACATCAATAAGGAACGTGAGCTGGGTTTAGACCGTCGTGAGACAGGTTAGTTTTAACCTACTGATGACAGTATCGCAATAGTAATTCAATTAAGTACGAGAGGAACCGCTAGGAATCGTTAATTCGTACAATTGGTCATCGTGCTTGGTTGAAAATTCAGTGACATGAATCTACCGTGCGTTGAATTATGACTGAATGCCTCTAAGTCAGAATTCGAGATGGAAGCGATGCCTGAGAAACGTCTACCACATCTAAGGAAGGCAACAGGTGTGCAAATTACCCAATCTTGACACGAGGAGGTAGTGACAATAAATAACAATACTAGGCTCATTGGATTGAGTACAATCTAAATCCCTTAACCAGGATCCATTAGAGGGCAAGTCTGGTGGAGGATGCTTGATCTCACGGATATGGAACCTTTTTTTGGGCAAGGGGTCTTCGGGCTTCTGTTCGCCCTAACTAAGTGTTCTCGCTTCTTACGAATGATGATTGGGTTTCATCTTGACTCTCGCTGATTACGTCGGTTAGGGTTATGCGATCTCAGCATCTATAAGGAATGCTACCTGGTTGATCCTGCCAGTAGTCATATGCTTGTCTCAAAGATTAATCCATGCATGTGTAAGTATGAACTAATTCAGACTGTGGAACTGCAAATGGCTCATTAAATCAGTTTTTTTATTATGTATTATGAGGAGTAAAATTCCCATATATGTAATGCTTATATGAAACCAAAATTTTCTCCCGATTAAATATTAAATTTTGTGAAAGTTTTATGTCCTACATAATTATCGAAGGTTAGGGGTGTGCACAGGTCGGTTCGGTTCGGTTTTGGACCGCAATTCAAACCGAACCGATCGGTTCGGTTTTGGAAAAAATCAGACCGAAACCGAATCGATAATGAAAAAACCAGTCAGTTTTGGTTCACATCGGGTTCGATTTCGGTTCGGTTTTAACCGATTTTCAATTTTGGTCGGGTTTTTTTAGGTCGATTTTCAGTTTTGGTCGATTTTGGAGTTTGGTTAATGGGTTTTGGATATAAAAATAAAAGATATTTAAGGGTTTTTTAATATAAATATTAATGTCGGTTCGGTTCGAATCGTTTTTTTCTTTGTCTAAATCGCCAACCTAACCGACATTTTCGGTTTTTTAAATTCGTAAATCGCAAACCGAATTGGGCTAAAAAAACGTCGGTTTCGGTTCGGACCGGTTCGGTTTTCAGTTCGGTCGAGTTTTTTGCACACCCCTACCGAAGGTTCGGGGGAGTGTATTCCAATCCCATTTTTTGCATATAGTTTTAATCAAAAAGTTTTCGTCTTTGCATGTGCAGTTAGTTCACATATATTAGTTATGTTTCTTTAGTTCATTAGAAATTTTTCTTTCAAACAATCATCATCTTTTCCTTTTCTTTTTATGGGTCGATCATTAGGTCTAGTCACCTTCCGTAATAGTCATTATATTTTATGTCTTAGTCCCTAAATTTGATACTCAACTTACTCGAATTATTACTTACGCCAAAGGCTTGCGCTTGAGCCGTAATTCTCATGCACTAGAGACACTTTTTTAGTATCATCAAAAGTCAGAGGTGTCGGGGAAACACTCTCTCGACGAGACCTATATCGATTAAATTGGGTCTTGGCTTCTTTGATCTCTCGATGAACACAGTAGCGAAGGCAATGCAACTCAAGTCAAGTCTTGTACAGATTTTGGTACATTCACAAACTTCTACTTTAATGGTTTCTAAGGTATGGAATATCAAACACAAAAAGTGAATCATTTTGGGGGAAGAACGCTCAAGAATGTTCAAGAACGCTTTGGCGAGATGTAAATCATACACCAGCAGAAAAGTCACTAGAAAACCATAGAAGTAACAAATTTCCTCCAAAATTAAACGACCAACACCAAAAACTATCCATCTGCCTAAAATCCATAGATTCAATACCCTAAAACCACCACAGATGGAGGTGTAAAGTTCATAAAATCGCTGGAAAAAATGAAACAAAGAAATTGAAGATTACAACAATGAAAATTTGGGGAGGAGTGGTTCAGAGGTGTCTGGAAGAAGAAGGAAACTGGAAAATGATGGTACATGCTTGAGAAGACAATTTGGAGGTCGTAGAAGAGGCAAAATACTAGAGAATGAAAGAAATCTTTGTTTTTATTTTGCACCGAAGCTTTTTGAGAAGTGTCTTAAATGAGAATAAAGTCCGCCTAAAAACAATGTTCACCTCTTAAAATAGGTAATGATGAGGCACGATTTTAAAGGCATGGGATGATGTGAGGGCAATGCTAGTGGTCAAAATGCGCCTTAAATAACGCGCCTAACCCCTTCAAAGGCATGCCACCTCTGACATAGCCAAGGAATGACATTAGTTGGCCGACATCTCATAATGGGAAGTTATCCGAAAGTGCATAGGGGTGATATGATTGTTACATCTAACGATATTATCGTTATGTCCCCAAGGTAGATTGACAGATAATAGATAGCTAAGCCACCAAAGTCGTGATCTGTAAGTCATTCACAAGACAAGACAAGACACTAAACAAATTCCTCTTATAGCCAACTGGGTACAGGTTTAAACCTCATCCTCCTACTAACACAGAAGGCTAAAGTCTAGGGTTAATTGATATACATAAGTATAGTCTCATTAAGATGGAACCCAGGTAGCTAGGCCTATCAACGGGTCGGAGCCGGGTCGTGTTTAGGGAGATCCAGATCCGTGTAATCGGGTCTTCATCAGGTTCGGGTCTGGGTCTTCATCGGGTCTACAATAGTGGATCCAGACCCGGATCCATTCAGGTCTTCGGGTCTAGGGTTCGGGTTCGGGTCTGGCAAAATATATACATTTATTTTATATTATCCCTCTTCTTTATTTTTTAATCTTAAATTAAAATATTTTGGAATGTATTATAGAATATTATTAGTATAAATAAAACATATATTATTTATATTTATTATATACATAAATATATATTTATATATATATTACTTACATGTTATATTGATAAGATTTATTTATAAATATATATAAATTTATAGTATATGTATATATATTTAAAAAATAATAATGTACAATTCGGGTCAGGTCTTGTATAAGATCTAGACCCTACCCATTTAATAAACGGGTCTTCGGGTCTCGGGTCCAAAAAAATATGCTCAGACCCTATTATATGGATCGGGTCCGGGTCGGGTTCGGGTCCAGACCCGACCCATTGACAGGCCTACAGGTAGCTAACCACACCACTGTCTCGTCTCTCAGCCAAGACCAGTATTTTCACCCATCTTATTATATATAGCTATGTAGTGGTGATGTGAGAACCCTTGAAACTCTAAATCTGATTTTTTTTCATATTTTTGAATTTTTTAAAAATTCAAATAGCACTTTGTGACACTCCGCCTAATTAAATACCGGGTGATCAGTCCTTTGTTAAATTAAAGCAAAGTATCCGATTGGTTCATTCTTAGCATAACTATCAAAAAATAATTTCTTTATTTATCACCTAATAAATAATTAAGCTAACTGTCAAAATATTTAATTGTATGCATTAAGTCCCAACAATATGAATTTTTAAACATACATCATTTTAATGAACATAAATATAATAATGAATACCAAACCATACAAATGAAATAAACATGCTAGATTAATTGTTCCCAATAAAATGTCTCAAATCTAAGGACAATATAATAATTGAAACTATCCCAACTAAAAACTGAGTACTGAAAAATAAAGAAGTAAAGTGTCTCTTTGAACTAAATAGATACTGAGAATGGACGACTCATTCCCTATCTAACATGACTGAGTGAAGAGCTGAGATAACATGGATGAAGTCGTCTAAATGCAAGGACCTACAACTCCTACACTAGCTGCAGCACGTCCAACAGTCCAGCGATCTAAGTCTGACGCCCCTAGGGCTGGGCACCTGTTTATATATATATATATATATATATATATATATATAATATACAAGAGAAAGAAGGGACGAACAAGAAACGAGTCAGAGCAAGTATTTAAAATGCTTACTAAAAGATACTCCAAACATGCTACTTATGTTTCCCTCACTTTGGAATTCTCACCTCTCATCTAGTGTGCACGCATAATGTCAACTAAATTATTCTAGATGATGCTAACCCAGTTAACAAGTCTAAACTCAGTCTCCTCTTGTCAGTCCTTATTCACATGGGTGCATATATATAATTTATACATGATTAATTTCTTAATTTTATCAAGTCGGCTATACATCTCAATACGGTCTTAAGTTCTCAAATACTTAAATTATTTAATATCATTATTCAATTTAATCTACTTACAAGCACACTAAATGAATCACTTGTATATATATATATTTCTCACTTAGGATATATATATTAATAAGGCACCCCAAAACTAAATTATAGTGCAGGCATACTCTGTTATCAAGTCCCTGTACCTCTCGTACAAATAAGGGAAATACTAGTTCGGATCACCCCCAAACTGTATTAACACAAAACACATAAATTGGAGGCGAATTATAGTTTCAAGTCACTAAGAGGTCTAAGACCGTCTGCTCTACCACTCACAGATAGGTTCTACCAAGGTTGTATGTTCTAGGGTACAAGTCCATATTCCCTATAAAGGTCACATCAGAATAACACTATCCCGGAGCGGAAACCTCCGTGATAGCAAGTAACGTGGGTATGATTAAGCACAGATATTCATATAATAAATATACACGCACTTATATATATATTTACATTATTCAGATAGGTACACCCACGACCCATAACATATTCCAACCATACGTGGCACGTAACACCCGATACCTAAGTATAATTAGTTCATCCTTTTATATTCTCATTTACCGCAAGTTCCCAAGTACTTCTCGTCCCTCGAAGTGTATTATTTTGATATGCATAATACCAATAGATGTACTCTCTATATCCCACTGTTCTAAGTCGTCATTAACTTACACAACATCTAATTAATCACACACACGATCATAACCCATTTTATAGCCTCGTGACCCTACTGTTAATTCTCACATAAGGTCGCACTACTTGAACCCTAACCACAACCCTATTGGTCCTTACCAAGTCCCATTATGGTATTTAAATTATTTCTAAGGGTTCCTGTAAATTGGGGTTGGATTAAACATTTAAAAGGTAACAAGTTTCAATTTCCAGGAGGATTTGATCAATTGATGGGAATAGTCGATCGATCGATCGAGTCAATCGATCGATCGAGTCAATCGATCAATCAGATATTAGCCCAGTTTTTGCAAGTCTTTGCCTACGGGTTTCACCAAAGTTTACCCTCAAAACCTCTATTAATTCCACCCAAACTCCAAACCAAATATCAAAAACATTATAGTAATATTGTGGATGATTTCTAACGTAAAATCATGATTAAATCCTTAAGGAATCATCATTAAATGGGTAAAATTCATGAATTTGTCTCAAACCCTAGTTTACCATAGTATTTCAAGAACAACATAATATTTCCAGATTTCTTCCTATAAGAATCATTAAAATTCGTGATAATTGTTCTACATGTAATAAGGATATCAAACTAACATGGTTTCTATTCAAACATGTGAATTTTATTCTTCCAATTACATTAAATCTCCATAAAAACATATAATTGTTTCTCCTATTCTAACATGGATGTGGTATCAACACAAGATTAGCAAGATAGATACTTGCCTTAAAGTTGCAGGTTGGATCTGACGAATTTGAGTGGTATAGGAGCAATCCTCTTATCCCGATCTATGCCTTGGTGGTGGTGGAGGTGCAAAATGGGTGGTTCTTGGCCTTAAACACATTGGAAAGCTTTCTCCTTCTTCTTCCTATGGATTCCCTCACTTTTTTATTACAATAACCCAAAATTCCTCGACACACCATCTGATATAGCCTTAATAATTTCTTAATTCATTAAGGTCTTAAAATGAAAATTACCAAAATGCCCTCCAGGGTTGCCAGTTAGGCCTAAAATCATCCCGAGACCCAAACTAAACTCCCGAGTACACTTTTTTTACTATCTCGACCCTTACGAACACATTGGTGCACTCTAAATGACCATACGAGCGACTTAGAATTAATTTACTTTTTATTTCATTAAATTAGTCCCGACACGATTAACACGCGCATCCCGAATTAATTTTTATAACCGTCGTATTATTCATTCGTGACAATTCTTAATAACTTCATATCACATTTTTAATTTACTTACTAAGTAATAATCAAAATAATTTCCATCAATAATTACTACCTCACATCACGCTAGTAAATATTAATTTAAATCCAGATTACCTTTTATAATTATTTAAAGTCATAAAAATATGGGGTATTACATACTTCCCACCTAACAACGAAATTTTATCCTGAAATTCGAAAAATAGAAATAAATATACCTGGTAGGAACAAGTCTGGACATTTTTTGCGCATATCTCCCTCGCACTCCCAAGTAGACTCATCTACATTATGATGCTCCCACTGGACCCGTACGAGTGGAACTACCTTTGACCTTAATCTCCTCTCACTATGGTCTAGGATGGCCACTGGTCTCTCATCATATGAACTATCATGTGAAGGTCAATCTCCTTTATCGCAATCTGTGTGTCAGCTAACTCATCTCGGAGATACCGTCTCAGTGAAGAAATGTGAAACACATCATGGATACGGTGTAAGTTCTCTAGAAATCCTAGTCTATATGACATCGGTCCAATCCTCTCAATGATAGGAAATAGTCCTACGTACATCAAAGAAAATTTCCCTTTCTTCCTGAACCTTATTACCCCCTTCATAGGAGACACTCGCAGCAACACTTGGTCCCCCACATTAAACTCCCTGAAGAGTCGTTTGGTATCGGCGTAGCTTTTCTGCTTGTCCTGGACTACCCGAATACGGCTCATGATCATCTCAATCCTGGTTGGCGTGTCCTGAATCACCTCTGGCCCGAGTAGTTTGTTGTCCACCACTTCTAGCCAACAAGCGGGAGAACAACAAGGTCTACCATACAATGCCTCAAATGGGGTCATTCCAATAGTAAACTGGTAGGAGTTATTATGAGCGAACTCCAGCAGTGGAAGATACTGCTCCCAACCCTCGCCAAAGTCAAGGACACACGTCCGCATCATATCCTATAGAATCTTATTTGTCCGCTCCATCTTCCCATCCGTCTGCGGGTGGTAGGCCATACTCAATCTCAACTCGATACCCATGGCCTCCTGGAAGCTCTTCCAAGGTCGGGACACAAAGATCTTATCCTTATCGGACCCAATATTAATGGTCACCCCATGGAGCCTCACTATCTCTGCTATAAATATCTGGGCATACTGTCCCATAGTGTAGTCTTTCCACACCGGTAGGAAATGAGCTACCTTGGTCAACCGATCCACCACTACCTATATAGAATTGTGACCCCTCTGTGATGTGGGTAACCCCGTGATGAAATCCATGGAAATGCTCTCCCATTTCCACATAGGGATCTCTAGCGGCTGAAGTAACCCTGATGGTCTCTGATGGTCCACCTTTATCAACTAACAGGTGGCACATTCGGACATAAACTCCGCAATGTCCTTTTTCATCCCACTCCACCAGTATTATCGCCTCATATTCTGGTACATCTTATCCCCTCTAGGATGTACCACAAATCAAGATCCATTCGACTCTGTCATCACTGTGTGATATAAGTCCTCCCCCTCCGGGACCACTAACCTCCCATTAAATCATAAAACCCCATTTGAACTCACTGAATAGGACTCGATGCCCTCAGTTAGGAGTCGTACAATCTGATCCTGGAAGAACGAATCGACAACTTGGGCCTGGATCACTCTCGTGACAATCTCTGGTGTGACTGTCATGATGGACATAAAGGATCGGGTAGTATCTTGATGTCCCAGGTCCTTCCATTTCTCCTTCCACATATCCACCACCTCACCTACTAGCCTACAGCTCAATGCATCTACAACTATGTTAGCCGTCCCTGGGTGGTACTATATCTTGAATCGATAGTCTTTCACAAACTCTAGCCACCAGTGTTGGCGCATGTTCAACTCTCACTGAGTGAATGAGTATTGTAGTGACTTGGTTCGCAGGCAAAATTTATCCCCCAATAAGTAATGTTTCCAAATCCGAAGGGCAAACATGACTTCTACTAACTCCAAGTCATGGGTGGGGTAATTTTTCTTGTGAGGCTTAAGTTTACAGGAGGCATAAGCTATAGCCCGATCCTCCTGCTGAAGTACCCCAGCAAGTCCCTGTAGGGAAGTGTCAGTGTACACCAGGTACTCCACTCTTGGCCTGGGTAAAGCAAGGATTGGTGCCAAAGTCAACTTGTCCTTCAGATCGTCAAAATCCCACTAATAAGCATCATCCCAAACGTACAGTACCCCCTTATAAGTCAGATTAATCAATAACCCACTATCTTTGAGAATCCTCGAATGAACCGTCTGTAGTACCCTGCCAATCCCAAGAAACTGCGAATCTCTGATGGTGTCGTGGGCTGCCCCCACTCCCTCACCGTGGACACCTTGCTCGGATCTACGGATATTCCTTTATTAAAAATAATGTTCCTCAACAATAGGACCTCACGTAACCAAAACCCGCACTTCTCATACTTTGTATACAACTGATGCTCTCGTAGAGTCTGAAGGGCCTGTCTCAAATGCTCGACATGCTCCTCCTTAGTCTAGAAATAATCATAATGCCATCTATAAAGACGATGACAAACTGATCTAAGAACTCTCTGAACACCCTGTTCATTAAGTCCATGAATATGGCTAGAGCATTGGTCAGCCCAAATGGCATAACTCGAAACTCGTAGGATCCATATCTCGTCAAGAAAGTAGTCTTCGACACATCCTGCTCCCTAATTCGTAACTGATGATATGCCTATCTCAAATCTATCTTTGAGAAGAAGGTAGTTCCTCTCAACTGGTAGAACAAGTCATCGATTCGGTGCAACGGATACTTATTCTGTATCATGACTTTGTTCAACTCTCGGTAGTCCACACACAACCTCAATGACCCATCTCTCTTCTTCATGAACATCACGGGAGCACCCCAAGGCGAGGTACTCCTACGGATGAAACCCTATCCCAACAGTTTCTCAATATTATCCCGTAACTCCCTCATCTCAGTTGGAGTCATATGGTAAGGTGCGCGGGCTATTGATCGAGTGCCCGACATCAAATCTATAACGAAATCTATCTTTTGGCTAGGTGGCAATCAAGTCAAGGGGAATCACTATCATCTTAGAGGTATCCTCCTTTATGTAATATAAATGGGTGGACGATCCTCGCTTAGGACAAGGCATCGCCACCAAAAACATCTCATGTCCCAGTATAGCAAAATTAATGCTCTTACTAAAGCAATATATCATGGATCTATAAGAAACAAGCCAATCCATACCGATAATAGCATCATACTGAAACATATCTAATACAAGCATGTCGGTGGGTAAAATAATTCTCTTAATCTCTATTCCCACGCCCCGATAGATAAAGTAAATCAACGTCCCATTACCCAACGGCAAGTCAACACACGTAACAATACTCTCGGCTGTATTTAATAACCCCAAGGCACGTGCAAAACTAGTGTCAATAAAAGCGTGTGAAGACCCCGTGTCAAATAATATACGCCCCAAAGTCCCCTAAAAAGAAAACATACCCTCGGCTGCGTGTGGAGCCTGTAGGATTGCGGCCTGATGGACATTATAAACACGCGCATACTGTAACTACCCCTACTGAATTGGGATTGCTGGAATGGCGGGCAAAGTTGGTATCTGAGGTGGTACTAGGAGGGAGGTTAGGAAGATCGGTCTTTGTAGCTCCTGAAAAGCACCCTGCTGCTGTGGGCCCCTATCCCCCTCTGGGAAATCCTGATGTCTATGGCCATTTTTATCACAGCTAAATCATCTACCCCTAAAATTTCCTCCCCTTTGTCCCTGCTGGCCATTACCACCGCTCCATTGGCCCTGCTGACCCTATTGATATCTTTGTTGGCCCTACTGCTGGCCCTGTTGGCCCTACTGGTAACGTTGTTGGCCCTGCCTAAAACCCCCATGTCCCTTCTTAGAGTCTCCAGAACGAAATCACTTAGCAAGGTCCCCCTGATGGGAACTCTGCTCACCCTGACGGACCCGCCCCTGAGCTACTGGTGTCCCAATGGCACTACCACCCCCTGCCCAGCCCTGCTGGGTGGTCTCCCCGTCTCATTTGCTTCCTTAATGATGGAAGCGGTGGTCCTGGAAGTGTAATAGAGCAGTGTTGAACACATCAGTGTGAGTGCCCAACGAAAGATTACCCAAAAGATGCTGGCAAATCCTCCAGGTCAAGCCATCCATGAACATCCGAATCTTCTTCTCTTGGGTAGGTACCTCATCTGGAACCAAAGCAACCAATCTCATAAACACCTCCTCATACTCCGCAACTGTCATCCTTTCTTGTTTGAGGTTCATTAATTTTTGCCTAATCTCGGTCTGAATGGCGGAAAGGAAGTATTTGCGATCGAACCGCACCCAGAAGTCCTGTATCATCAAAACATCACACTTCTCTATAGTGGTAGTGGACTCCCACCACTGTAACGCTGCCCCAAACAGCTTGAAGGTAGCTAAAATATGCTTTTGCACCTCCGTGCACTCATACATCCACAGGTGTCACTGTATGTCCTTCCATTGGCCAGCCTCCATAATATCTGAGCTTCCCAAGAAATCTAGTGGTTGTGTATTTTGGAAGGAATCTCTGACTCGTTCCCAAGCAGAGGGGAATGCATGTATGGGGGCAGGTTCCACTTCCTGCACCTGTAGTGGGGCGTGATGAACCACTGTTAATGCTGCATTGACCGCTTGCGCAACTATAACGGCTACCTCCGCAACATTTATTTTCCTCTATTCTTGCGGCAGTTGGGGCTCGGGTTGGGTATTTCTATCCTACGGTGCTTGTCTCGGAGGCATTTAAAATGAGAAGGAATTTATAAGTCCACAGTTCAATAAATCTTAATATAGCTGAAGACGTATATAAAATTCAGAGTGCAACAATTCTAATAATAGGGCTCTATATTAAAGAAAGCTAGGCTGGAAGCATAATAATTCGTACAGATCCTAAAGGATTCTAGAACTTGATACTCGAATACCACCTATGACACCCCGCCTAATTAAATACCGGGTGATTAGTCCTTTATTAAATTAAATCAAAGTATCCGGTTGGTTCATTCTTAGCATCACTCTCGAAAAATAATTTATTTATTTATCACTTAATAAATAATTAAGCTAAGTGTCAAAATATTTAATTGTATACATTAAGTCCCAACAATATGAACTTTTATGCATACACCATTTTAATATATATAAATATAATAATGAAAACCAAACCATCCAAATGAAATAAACATGCTATATTAACCGCTCCCAATAAAATATCTCAAATCTAAGGACACTATTATAATTAAAACAATCCCAACAAAAAAACGAGTACTGAAAAATAAAGAAGTATAGTGTCTCTTTGAATAAAATAGATACTAAGAATGGGAGACTCATACCCTATATAACATGACTAAGTGAAGAGTTGAGATAACAAGGATGAAGTCGTATAAATGCAAGGACCTCCAACTCCTACACTAGCTACAGTACGTCAAACAGTCCAGCGATCTAAGTTTGATGCCCCTGTAGCTGGGCACCTGTTTATATATATATATATATATATATATATATACACACAAGAGAAATAAGGGATCAATAAGAAACGGGTCAGAGACCGATAGTTATAGTTTTAAAAATAGTTTACAAGTATTTAAAATGCTAAATAGAAGATACTCCATACATGTTAGTTGCGTTTCCCTCACTTGGAAATTCTCACCTCTCATCTAGTGTGCACGCCTAACATAATACTAAATTATTCTAAATGATGCTAACCCAATTAACAAGTCTAAACTCAGTCTCCTCTCGTCAGTCCTTATTCACGTGGTTGCATAAATTTAATTTATACATGATTAATTTCTTAATTTTACCAAGTCAGCTATATAAATCTCAATACGGTCTTAAGTTCTCAAACACTTAAATTATTTAATATCATTATTTAATTTAATATACTTACAAGCACAGTAGATGAATCACCGATATATATATATATATATATATATATATATATATATATATATGTATCACTTAGGATATATATATATATACTAATAAGGCACCCCAATACTAAATTATGGTGCAGGAATACTCTGCTATCAAGTACATGTACCTCTCGTACAAATGAGGGAACACACATAAATTGGAGGCGAATCATAGTTCCAAGTCACTAAGAGGTCAACACATACCCTCACGCCTCTTAGGACCGTCTGCTCTACCACTCACAGATAGGCTGTACCAAGGTTCTATGTTCTAGGGTGCAAGTACATATATCCAACAAAGGTCATATCAAAATAAAAATGTCCCAGGGTGGAAACCTCCGTGATAGCAAGTAGGGAGGGTATGATTAAGCACATATATTCATATAATAAATATACATACACTCATATATATATTTACATTATTTAGATAGGTACACCCACGACCCATAACATATTCCAACCATACATGGCACGTAACACCCGAATCTTACATATAATTAGTTCATCCTTTTATATTCTCATTTACCGCAAGTTCCCAAGTACTTCTCATCCCACGAAGTATATTATTTTGATATTCATAATACCTGTAGATGTACTCTCTATATCCCATTGTCCTAAGTCGTCATTAACTTGCACAACGTCTAATTTATCACACACACGATCATAACCCATTTTAAATTATGTTTAAGGGTTGGATTATGTTTAAGGGTTGGATTAAACATTTTAAAGGAAACAAGTTTCAATTTCTAGGAGGAGTCGATCAATCAATGGGGATAGTCGATCGATCGATACAGTCGATCGATCGACATTCTTAAGTTGATCGATCGATCGATCAGATATTGGCCTAGTTTCTACAAGTCTTTGCCTACGGGTTTCACCAAAGTTTACCCTCAAAACCTCTATTAATTCAACCCAAACTCCCAAAAAAAACATCACAAACATTTTAGTAACATGTCTGGATGATTTCTAACGTAAAATCTTGATTAAATCCTTAACAAATCATCATTAAATGGGTAAAATTCATGAATTTGTCTCAAACCCTAGTTTTCCATATTATTTCTAGAACCACATAATATTTCCAAATTTCTTCCTCTAAGAATCATTAAAATTTGTGATAACTGTTCTACATGTACTAAGGATATCAAACTAACATGGTTTCTATTCAAACATGTGAATTTTATTCTTCCAATTTCATTAAATCTCCATAAAAACATATAATTGTTTCTCCTATTCTAACATGGATGTGTGGTATCAACACAAGATTAGCAAGATAGATACTTGCCTTAAAGTTACAAGTTTGATCTGACGAATTTGAGTGGTATAGGAACAATCCTCTTCTTCCAATCTATGCCTTGGTGATTATGGAGGTGCAAAATGGGTGGTTCTTGGCCTTAAACACCTTGGAAAGCTTTCTCCTTCTTCGTCCTACAGCTTCCCTCACTTTTTGATTCTGATAACCCTAATTTCCTCGAAAAACCATCTGATATAGCCTTAATAATTTCGTAATTAATTAAGGTCCTAAAATAAAAATTACCAAAATGCCCTCCCGGGTTGCCATTTAGGCCTAAATTCGTCCTAATACCCAAACTAAACCCTTAGGTAAACTTTTCTGACTATATCGACCCTTTCAGACACATTGGCACACTCAAAATGGTCATATGGGAGACTAAGAATTAATTTACTTTTTATTTCATTAAATTAGTCCCGACACGACTGGCACGCACGTCCCGACTTAATTTCTATAACCGTCGTATTATTCACTCGCGACAATTTTTAATAACTTCATATCACATGTTTATTTTACTCACTAAGTAATAATCAACCTAATTCCCATCAATAATTACTAACTCATGTCACACTAGTAAATATTAATTTAAATCCGGATTAACTTCTATAATTATTTAAATTCATAAAAATATGGGCTATTACACACGTGTCACCTTGAAATACATTGACACTCACGCACCCCACTAACAAATTCCACTCATATTGTTGGGGGTGAGAAAAAAATTACCCAAAAAAAACTACTCTCCTCACCTTCCTAACATCTTTCTCTCTCTCACCGCCGCCTAGATTCGACAACCTTCGGGCCATTTTTGATCGACACTGATACCTTCCACAACCACCACCTTCCTCTAGCTTTATTTCTCCATATCAGCGTAAGTCTTTGTCTATTTATTCCTCTCTTTTGTTAGTCATATTTTTACAACCCCAAATTCTCTCATTTTCATATATACAGAAAACACAATATATTTGCAAGTTTGGTGAGAGAAAGATCTGATTGGAGATTTAATCGAACATGGTGGGAAAATGGAAACCCTAGATTTGAAAACTTAGATTTGGGAGAGAAGGAGGAAAAGAGTTTTTTTTTTCGTTTAGAGAGATAGAGAGAGCACGAGCTCCTCCGGGCTCTCTTTCTCTCTTCTCTTTTGTTTCCTATTACCTTTTTCTTCCATTATTTATTTTTATTAAAACACAATTTAACCGTGGCTCGGAATCATTTTCAATTTTGAACACTAATTTTGAAGTTTTCTAATGTTGTTTGGTTATCATTACTGGCAAAATTAAGCAAAATTGAACATTTATAGATATATATTAAATTTTGGATACTATAGACGTATATAGTCAAGTTTTTTTTTCTCAGTTTTTAGGGTGTTTGCAGAAGTGTCACGGTGAGGACAAAACATATATAATCATTTTCAATTTAGTCATGTTTCTTCATATTTTAGGGTGTTTGTATTTTTTTTATTTTGTGTACCATCTTTTTTGCTATTTAGTGTGGGCATTTTTTGTGCATATGGTAGTTCAACTGTGTGTGACATTGTTTTTTGGTGTTATTGTGAGTCTTCTCATTACCTTAGTTCAATTCCAAATATGGGTATGTGAGAAAGAAACACCCTTTCTCCACCCCCACATAAACATTATTAGTGTGTGCATTTCTTATAGAGGCATTGTAGGTTTGGTTTATCCTTATGTATTTTTTCTTTCATGTAGTTTTATTTCCATGTAAGATGTAATCTTATTATATATACACATGTAGGTCATTAGTTGAGAAGGTTACAAATAGGGAATCTAACTTTTTCAGAATTTGTTTTATTCTAAAAAAAAATACAGGTGTCCCTCTAACTAAACTCTACTAACTCATTTCAACCTAGCCACCCACCCACACCCGTCCAATTATAATAACCAACCCCACAATTTGTTAGCTAAAAAATCATACAAATTTTATATCTTCACATTTTGAAGCCAAAACCAAATCTCACTCCTTCCCGCTAGCTCCCATAAACTACGTTAATCTCTCCCAAATATTCAACCACATGTGAACTATGTAGACTTTGCAAAATGCAGTCTAGAGAACACCATTTTCTCTACACCATTTTCTTTCTTTCACCATTTTCTCTACCGGAAGGTTGAAGATACTCTACATCATCATTTTCTCTTTCACCATTTTTTGCTGGAGATTTTTTTGGGGCTATCTTCAATTAGCGAAAGGTCGAAGAAGTTGAGTTGAAAATTAAAGGAATTTTTAGTTGGCAAAAGGATTCAACTTTTCAACAACTATACACCCGAGTAACTTTGTTCCTTTGGTTTTATTTTTTTAAAAATTTGTTGCTCTCACCTATGGAATCTAAGGCAGTAAGCCACGAACTTACTTGGACTTCACGTCTTAATGGAACAAAATTTCCAATTTAGAAAAGGCGCATCAGGCATATACTTTTTCAAGACAAAATATAGTATATGCTCAATGTCCCTAAGCCTAGAGAGACTCTCGCAAATGCCATCAAACGAACTTATATATGTTTTCTTTAAGATGATAAGGCTGCAAAATCGACTATGTACGGATCCAGATCTTGAAATAAAATATAAAGGCCCTCCCACTGTAGAGGAAATGTTTTAGTCTCTTACTCAAGCATATGGAGGAAAATTTGAGACACACACACACACACACACACATATATATATATATAGATAGATAACTTCTAATTGAAAGAATTAGATCACTGTAGTCGAATGACTATGATTGTAAAAGAACTAATTGGGGTTATCCATCCTATACCAGAAAAAATGTTAGTTTCTACTATCCTACAGTCTTCCTCAATCATGGGATACTGCAAAAAAAAAAACTCGATTACCCTTTCACTCCCTATACCTCTTTATTCCTCGATGACAGTCACCTAGGCTTTTATGGGATTAATATTTTGGTGATTTTATTTTTTCGAATGCTGCGAATAACACATCTATGGTATGGACTCTGCATATCCCTTTTGTTTTATCGATTGACTCAATTAAATTTCATTTTTTTAGTGGTGTTTTAAGCTTTGGCAGGTACCATGGTATGTCCCCCCATCCCCTCTTTGTTATTGTTTGTTTTGGTGATGTTTTATCATCGATTCACTCACTAGTTTCATTCATCTTGTTTGTTTTGTTTGAATCATATTTCTGGTCCCCGCTTCATAGCTATTTTTTATTTTTTATGGATTTTCAATATCAATCTCATTGCTTAATTCATAGTATTTTTTAAAAATATCTATTTAATTTCTAATGCTTAATTTTATTAGTCTTACAAATCCTATACCTTCACTTATTAATGTTAATGACATAAAAATTAAGGTAATTAAAACTTCATATTCATGGAATTAAATTATTTAATTGTTTAAACATAGATTGTTAATTGTTAGATTGAACCTAACTAAATGTTAATCGAAATAACTTATATAATGCTAAATTACATATATTAACTGATAATTTCAATCACAAATTATTAGTATGTCTTAGTGTGTGGGCTTGTTAATTAATACTCACTCTATCTATTTTGATTACATTTTATGGTGAATAAAAAAATTATATACAAGATAATTAGTGGATTTATATAAGAAAATTTTGTTCCTACAAAGGAACTACTAAATAATTTAATCTTTATTATATATATTTTTAAAGAAGATCCCCAAAACATGTATTTTTTTTTCTCGGGTATAGTGTTTTCTAATGAGAAAAACGAATTCCAATTATGGAATTCCAAAAAGGAATCTCAGTGTTTTCTCAAAAGAACAAAAATATATTTTAATTTATTCTATTCCTAAAATCCATTTTTAAAAATATCGTCTTTGTCCCCAAAACCTTGGGATCGTCCCTCAGCGGGAACATTTAGATTGTTAGAGATATATAATAAGTTTATTGTATTTCCATTATATATGAAAATATTATTGCTCCATTTGCTTTCTCTAAAATATTAGTTTTGTGTTGGCAACTATTGAAGATGTGTATAGTTTTCCTGCTAATGCTTTTGATGTTATAGGTAAGGGAAGGAAATTGAGATTACATAATAGATTATATATTAAAATAATATATTTCAAAGCGTGTTACATCCAACCGTGCATCGCATGGGTCACCGCTAGTACTTAATATGTACAAGTACGGTTTCATTCAGATGACACTTTAGTAGACAAACAGATATAATAGTCTCGTCCCATAGATGAGACCAACCTCTCCCTTACCAGTAGAAGAGTGTCGGCTTTAGACAACACTAATGCTATAAGCCATTGGACTCAAGATCAAGGGATAGGTGTGTCGGGCACAGACAACCATCCCATCTCGTCTCGACTTTCAACATGGAACTAGGCACCACATAGTCTCGGTTGTGCCAATACCTCCAGTATCACCTCGGACGATATCTCTTACAAATATGTTCATCCAGTCATTATGATAGAGGCATTTCAGTCATATCTACATACGAGCATTATTGGAGGTCAACAACCCATGCGAGGGAATAGTCATCATGATGATCTTGCTTTATGTACAAACAATTGGCACTCTCTCGTAAGTCACGACCTCAGTTGGGCATGGGACATGTGCTGGGAGTGACAATACGCACCCCTCAGCTTATAAAAAGGCACATTATATCTTCTTTATTGGGATCGACTCTTAGAACCCCTATTGTTACTTTACAAAACTGATCCTAAAGAGAGCGAGAGTGCTTGTATTCTTCAATGGCAGTTTAAGCCCTATAATAATGAAGCAGACTCACACCTTACACAATGGAGGTAGGTCAACGATTGAACCACACATCTTTATACACTAAGGCCAAATGGTTGCGCAAATTATTTAATTATTTAAAGAGGTTCATTATAAATTAGTTAATTTGAAATGAGTTTAAATTTAATTTTAAATGATGTTTGATAATCTAAAATTGATGTTAAGATTCAATCAAAAAAAATTAAAACGAATTGAAAGAGAGAAGGGGTGAGGGAGAGAAGGGAGAAGGAAGGAGCAATCGGACTAATGCGTTTTAGATTTGTGAAATTTTCCAATTTTAAATTCTATATATATGAGCCAAAATGGGTCCAAAAAACAAGCCCGTGCAAAATATCATGTCCTTCTGCTGAAACTATACTATACTACACATAGAAGGGATATATGAATTGATGAATTGACGAATTGACCTACACTATTCTTAAGATAATTATTTGCAATTCAAAATTTATTTCAATTCTATATTGCTAATCATTATTTTGGAACCTTTTTCTCAGCAACCCCGTCAACAAAGTCATTTTCTCTTCATTATGCAATTTTCAGATAATCAGATGCTAACTTGATTTATGATGACCACACACACAGTCTCTACTCCAATGTGGTTATAATGATCAAACCAAAATAACCATAAAAAGAAGGCATTGAAATTGAAATTCATTAGATCAATTATAAACATTGGAAGTCTATACATCCAAATCCAGACATCTAGTTCCCCAAATTAAAACCAACCTGATCCAGTCAAATCATTTAGGCGAAGTTGTGCTTCAACCCCAAACCGTGCTTGCCATGGACACAACCAGGCCTCATGTAGTAGTAAGGCAACCTTTTGGACTTATTCATCTTGGGGTACGCCCTTTTCCCCAATTTCCTCATCCTCTCCCTCCCAAACCGATCATTCACCCACTTCGGAACCAACTCATCATCTAAATCATACTCATCCTCATCAAACTCAGCATTCATTTCTTCCTCTTCACCATCAAGATTTTCACCGTTGGATTCTTGTTTACCTTTGACACATTGACTGAGATCAATAGATGGATCGGACGATGGAGAATCAACTGGTTCAACTGCTTTACACTCAAGATCTTCATTTGTTAGTTCATCGTAAGAGCAAGAGTCGGCTTCGTCTTCATCGGATGGGTCGATGAGTTCCCATGACGATAAGTCTTCATCGGTGATAACGACATCGACGGCTACCAAATCTTCTTTAAGGTACGCCATACATTTCGCCATTTTCACGTCTTTCTTTTTACTCTCGTTCAGGAAATGTGATTTTAAACAATTTTGAATGTTTGGGTGTTCTGTTATAAAGCCGGGGAGGATCGTGTTGTTTACGCTTGTTAACTTTATCATCAGGCCATTTCGGAGAATTTTATTGGTTCCACGTGTACTGGTTGTGTGCATCTATTGGTTTAAGTTACGTGGTGACACTTGCGCCTAAATAAACGTAGGTAGGGTCGTTTGAATTTGAATTTTAAAAATTAGATTTAAACTTTGTTTTTAAATATAATTTTAAAATATAATTTTTTGTATATATAATTATTGGTTCACATTTGATAAATTTATTTTTAATAATGTTCTTTAAAAATTTGATAAAATTGTCAAATAATTGAAAATTTGACAAAATTACAAATATATATATTTATATCATATATGTGTGTGCGTGTATGTGTATGTGTGTGTGTGTGTATAAACACATATATAAAATTTTTATACATACATGATACATGAATGTATACATATATATGATATATAAAACTTTCATACATAATACATGATTGTATATTTAATGAGGTATGTTGAGGAGTATATATATATATATATATATATAGGGGTGGCCGTGGGCCGGGCCTGGGCAGGCCCGGTCGGGCTCGGGCCGGGCTTGAAAAATTAAGTGCTATCCCAAGCCCGCTCGGGCCTAGATCGGGCCTTGTTATGTCATCCCAAGCCCGCCCAGAATTGAAAGCTCTTTACCCAGGCCCGCCCGATCGGGCCTTATTATGTTAATTAAAAGATTTTTTTTTAAATTAAAATATCTATTTTTTTATTTAAAGACGATTTTTTTAATTAAAAATCTATTTTAAACTCCATATATTATAAAGTCCATATATAAAGTTTCTCACTCTACATGAAAAGACTTGGTATACGTTTTTATATTTATAAAAGTTCTCCCCCACCACATATCGGGCCGGGCCTCATCGGGCTTAAGAACTCATGCCCAAGCTCGCCCGAAAAAAAATCGGGCCTATAAAATTTTGCCAAGCCCGCTTTGCGGGCCTATACACCTTACCCAAGCCCTATTTTTTAATTGGGCGGGTTGGGCGGGCTTGGCGGGCCTCGGGCCTATGGCCACCCCTATATATATATATATATATAATTCACTATAAAATTATATACATACATGGATTGATAATATTTTTTTAATACATATGCACTATATGTATATTTTATAGTATTCCATACATTAATAATATATGTATAAAACTATATATAAGTATCATGTATCTATTGATAATATTATTTAACTTTATATTATTCCATACGTAATTTTGTGTACATATATATATATATATTTTATTTATAAGAATTACACATATATTAATGTATTATGAATGTATATTATATTTTAAGGTATAAATGCATTAAAATATTAAGAATGAATAATTCTGAGTTGAAAAATAAAAAATAAAAATTATAAAACACCCTCAACCTGTTTTCTGAAAAACTTGATTACAATATAGAAAGATTATAATTTAGTGTTTAAAAATAGGTTGTCAAATGTAATTTTTTTTTATCAGAATTTTATTTAAACATAGAAAACAAAATTATAGTTGCAAACCAAATAGACCCGTAATTTTTCAAATTTTCAGTTTTTTGTCTATATCACATTTTGACGGTAATCCATGGTGAAAATGTTTGCACTCGAGTTCGAAATTTATTAACCATTTTAACTCTTAGTAATTTGTTTTTTATGTTAAAACTAACACGAAAGTCAAGCGATGCGTGGCCAAATATAATGTAAATTCAATTTTTATATTTTTTTTGTTTGCATTGAATTCCAATGATGTATATGCAGTGCCAATGTAAGGAATATAATTAATTGAAACTGTAGAATGTATATATCACATAGTTTTCTAAAGAATAATGTGTTGCGTTACAGAAAATGTAAAATCCAAAAAGAATTAGCCGTCCTCTTGTAACTTCCGTGTAGATTTGATTGTAACTCGTTGGAAGGAAGCTCTACATATGAAATAACATGTTACATATTTTCGTAGAATATTGTATTTATTTTATAGAATGTTATATTTGACTTCTTTTAGTAATTACCTTTTTCATTCGTCATCTTCAACTGGGCAAATATACTTTCTCTTTTTTGTTAGCTGACGTAATGAAGATATGATTTATTAGAATGAACTGTTATATTACTTAAACTAATATATATAATATATTACCCTTGATGTACTTTTGCAATCCTCCGTATTCGAATCGTCATGTTGGCTTTCCACGAATTTTGTAACTGTGTAGTACTCCTTCGCCATTATCAAATTAAATTTGTTGAGCTTGAGAGTGAATTTGAATTTTTTTCCCAATAATATTTTTGAAAATAGCATTCGCATCGTTTGTTTGTTCCTTAAAAAATAAGTAAATTTAATTTAGTTTGAGATACTTAAAATAAAAATGTTAAAATATAAACTTTTTTTTATGTACCTTATTATTTTTGTTTCAATTTGTGTAAGTGGGAACCCAACCAGTTTTTCTGCGACTTTGTCGAAAAGAACCAATGTTGTTTCTGTCATATAGTCTTGTACGTCTATTTGAAGTTTATATCTAAAAAAATTGAATAATTAAGTAAGGCTATATTTATTTCATCCTAATATATATTATATAGTTAAAAGAGTTTAATGATACTTACTTACGAACAGGAAATGCATTGTCAGTCTCGCAAAATTTACATTTGTAAGATTCTTCAAGCTTTGTCAATATCTTGTTACAAACTTTGCATGCCACGTAAGACCAGCCGAACTTATCGTTGACATGAATAATAGATGCTACAATTTATACAATCTTTACCTGTAGAACCACATTAAAACTTAAAATCTAAAATATAAAGCTAATAAATTGTTGAAAATAATCTACATTACCTCGTTTTCCGATGTTGACCTCATTTGTTTAATTTCTGAAATGTTTAGGATAGTAGGTGATGTGTATTGCAAATTATGAACAGAAGGTATACGTTTCATTGCTTGTAACTGTTTAGAATTTGAGCTGTCGAGTATAAAAGGTTAATAAATTAAATTGGATAATATTCTTGTTTGATTGTTTATTAATTAAAGAAATTACCTTAAAATGACTGCTTGCATCTCAGGTACACTGATGTTAATGTATGTCTTCGTCGCATTTGTTGACGATAGATATATACCTGTCATTTAAAAATGAATTAAGGGAAAAGTTCAACAATATAATTTTGTTATTAAGAATATATGTGTACCTATGAATTCTTTAACATTTAGTGATGTAATCACAATTGTAATCTCCAGTTCTGTTACATCTTGCAAATTTTCGTTGAGACTAATTGTTGATTTTCCCCACAAAGTTATTTTCACTTTGTTGTTCCTGTATTGTGTATATTTTTCAATAAAGAAATATTCTCTAAGTTTAATATATATATGAATATAAAACATAATTGATAATTGAAAAAAAGTTTTAATACATAGGATCAGAGATGTGTATGTCTAATTTCTCGACACTATTTCCACTCAAATTCAAGTATTCGACATCGCTTCTCCCGATGAGAATACCACATACATCTGCAAAAAATATTCTATGCATTATGTACGACTTACGTTATCTAATTTATAAATAAGTTTATAAAGATAAGAAATTTATTAAAAATTAACCTGTGAGGTTTTCATTGTTAACGATTCTGTATTTGAGTGTACTGTACTCAACAAATTCAAATTTATGTAACGAAATAAATAGGATGCCGTTTGTCACTTATTCTACATTTGTGCCGGCTTTGAAATGTATTACAAATGGATGTGTTACACATTTGTATCCTCTGTTGTTCGCGGCAACTTTGAAATTGGAGATTTTGTAAATTTTTGCTTCTTCAATTAAGGATGTAAATTACTTAACTTCATCTTTCCAAATAATTCCATGAATATGATTATCTTGTTAGAGATATGATATAATCATATTAGATTGCCCAATTGAAGACTGCATCAGTAGAATTAAAGTATATTGATCAGTTCAATTGCAATTGAAACGAATAAATAAATAACCAAAGAACAATTTTTTGTTAAAAGTATAAAAATCGGGAAAACCATAGAACATATTTTCTGTTGCCTTGATTTAGTTATTTGTTGCCTTTTTTTTTGTCTCAATGATTATTGATCAAAGAAATTAACCAGCTCAATACCAATTTTGATGTAACTTATGGTGCGTAAGGTTTTCAGAAACACAAAACAATCAGTAAAACTATTTGAATAATAGTTATAAATAAAAGCAAATAATCTTTCCACAATGCAGTTCATGGAAAGTGAAGTTCGCAAAATGTTTGAACAGTGTATACATCATAGAACAGCATCTCTAACAACCAAAGTCCTAAACATTTCCTCTAATCTGAAAAACTGAATAACTATGGTGGGCTGGAAAGTTGGATTGTATAGAAAACATGTGACGCCCCGAAACGGATTTAAGGGTTATTATAGGATCGACCCTGATCCGATGCGATTGTCAAGTGTGGGGTGCAATGAATAACCTAAATAATGTTAATATTCCCGTTTTATTATTAAATAAGATTACGCTTTGCTTACCATGCGATTCCAAGATAAAATAAACTATGTGCGGGACCCAAGGAAAGTGCCCACAAGACCAAGTAAACGGAGCTACTAATATTAATGCAAGTAAATATTACCTGTATAACTCTCTCAAAGTACGGAACCGCATACAACCTATCGTAACAAAGAGGAGTGAGTGAGCGAAAGGCTCATTGAGATTTATACAAATGCAATATAGAAACGAACGGCGGAAAAGAATACTCACTCACTATATGCTCATGAAAATATGTATATATCTACACATATACTTTTGAAAATAAATGCTCCGATGTATTAAACCATTTTATTCCAAAAATATAATTTATCCCCGTTCATCCTCTTTTTCTTTCCCAAAATAGTCATTTTGGACAATCTTTCCTTAAGAATCACATTTTTTCCATTAACGGACACGGTTAATCATCTATAGGAAAATCATTTCTTTTCTTAAAAATATTCATTTATTTAACGTTTATTAACTCACGCGAGAGTTACTTTGTCATTATTTTAATATTCTCATTAAAACAATCTTTATGACACGCACACCTCGTGTTTGAAAAATATTCATTTTCATTGAGAAACTTATACCCCACACGACACAAAATAATTATTGTTTCACGTACACTTATTTATTTCCTTTTTTCAGCCTTTTGCAAATCTCAAATATTTATTCGCATTAATTTTAGGAATATTCTCATTTTTCATTTCTTATTACAAGAATTATCAATCTTTGCCTTGGAGTCTAGCCATTATTCATGGATTTCACCAGCTCTACACCATCGGTCTCCAGTCGCCATATGCTCATTTGTACAGACTTTGGGGTCTTTCACCACTAGGGACGTCATGTCCTGCTTAATTATTGGCATCATTCAAGTATCATTTCTTATCTTTTCCATATGTTTCAACATTATTCTCAATGTTCTTCACATTCATTCTCAATGTTCACATTCATTCTCACTTGGAAAATCAATTCTTTTCTTTTTTTTTTCCAAACTATTCATCGACATTTTATTTCATAAAAATCTTCCGCTTTACGTAATTTACCAATTTACCCATTTCTTGTCAAACACGCATTTATCCATTTAACAAGTGTTGTTTCCAAAATAGTTACTAACTTTCCAACTTAATTCTCAAAACACTTTTAACCACTTAACACTTGTCAAAAACTATATTTTAACCCATATTTCACACTTATCATTTTAGTGAAACTCATTATTTTCGCTTAGCAAAAATATATCATTAATCTCCTTTTATCAAACTTAATCAATACATTTAATTGCCAAATATTTTCTTGACAGCATACTATTCACTGTATTTACGACAATACCACTACTATTTGTTTCACACAAATATTATACTTTTAAATCGTTTTAAACATACTAAGTTCGCCAAAAACCAATTTATACCTTCTCAAAGTGTATTTCTGATATTTTCAACATAATTTCAGTAATAAATTCCAAATTTTATAAAAAGACTATCCCTATTTATGTTTCCAAAATAAATTGTACACACTTTAAATACACATTTGGCCACTATCAACAAATTTGGTATTCTTTATTTTCTTTAATTACACTTAAGTATCAATTTAAAAGTAAGCATTTTATACTTTGATTATTTACATATCAACCCCAAATATTTCTTATTATGAGTTATGCATCTCAAAAAAACACCCATTTAAGTAAAAGTCCAATTTCTTCTTCTACTTCATCATTTTGGTAAGAAAGTCCCATTTTTATTTTGTAAAAATGGCTTATTAGTGTTTATGGTTTAAGGGGCCCAATATTTTTCTAAACATGAAATTACATTATTTACCTTTGACACATTTTTTTTCATGAAATGTTCAAGACTAATATTTTGAAATTTATCCACCTTTTGAACCCATCAAAATTACTTCTTAAAAACTCATTTCTACACACCAAATGATGATATGATGACTAAACAACATAAAGTTGAATTAGCTAAAAAACTACATATATCAAGTCTAATATATGTAAATATCATTTTAAAAATTATCAAACTCTAAACCTCAATTAAAGTAAGATTTTTTCACCTCTTAAAACTCCAAAATGGTGGTGTAGGAGGAGCAACCCCCACCTTTAAAGATGGCCTAAAGGGGTTACCAAATGCATTCTCCATGAGAGCTCTATATGTGCTCTAGGAACTCCTTCTTCAAACTCCAAAAAATTCTTCAAAACTCCAACTGTAGCTCTAAAATATAATGTCCAAGACTTTCTTAAGCTATATACTACTTGAGTGGTTGTTTTGGGGTGTAAATATGTCACAAATATGAAATTTTGGAAGTTGTTTAGAGAGGGGAAGGAAGAGAGCTAAGAATTTTCACAAGTGTTTGAGAGTTGTGGTAGTGTGAGAGTGATCAAAATCTGATTGCTTTATTCTCTCATCAACCCACATGGTTAATACATTATATAACCGCATAATTCATTAGCTTATTCATTAATTAACTCCAAAAATCTTGCACCCATCCAATGTTGGTGAGGTTATTCAAAGGGACTGGTGAGGGGGTATAGACTAGGGGTTGAATCAATGGATGACTTAGGATTAAACTAAAATAAAAAATAAAACTCAAAATTTATTAATATTTTTATTATTTTATAACTAAAAATAGCTCTAAAATAGGTCTAAATGACCTTTTTTGGAGATGTTGAAGAAGTGAAAATTTCTCAAAATTAAATTTTAAGTCGATCAAGAATTTTCTGAGCACTTTCAATGTTTGACGAAAAATAATAATATTTTATTTATTTATTTATTCATTTTTTGACTTTTGATCCCATGGCACTCTTAGGCCTATTTTTAGCATCTCATAAATATGGTCAAATTATTTTTAACCCCAATAAAACGTCCTACAAAAATCACGCAAGTTCGCGTCCTGCGCGACACATGCTGACAAAAGTCGCGTTATATTAAACATGACCGTGTTACAATTATTCATTGGAAGTTTTGCATCAAATTTGACCAACATACTTACTAGGACCATTAGGACTTAAATACGCATCCATGCAAACTATACAACGTGGAGATTCATTTTCTCCTTAATTACTTTTCGTGTTATTTTTGACGTAATTCCCTTATATATTTATTCTTAAAATTTTTCCTTCGAATAAAATCATCAATTTATTATTAAATATTTATTTTCTAGGGCGGGGTATCACATTCTTCCCTCCTTAACAAATTTCATCCTCGAAATTTTTAACTCATCCATCTTAATCATTTGGTCATCTAAACAAATCATTTCTAATTCTTTAGTATCCTTAACATTATAGTTAAAACCCATAGATTTCGTCCACGTTAATTATCATCAATTTAACCCAATCATGGTGGACATTAAGGTATTTTTTAATAATACCCAAGCATGCCTAACTTATTCACCCAACAAATTTTCGAAACAGTCGGTATTCCTCAAACATCATGTCATCCTTATTCAATTCGTCATCATGAATTATTCCTATGTTAGAATTTAAAAATTTATGTTTTCTCGAATTCTGAATCATGTCAAGACTAGGGCAATACACCTTTAACACTTCCTAGTCATTCATATTGGCAATCTTAAGACAGTCACTTTATCACATTGGCCTGAAAGATCGAAATCTCCCATGAGATCTTCATATTAACCTTGAATCATCCTAGTCACTATAACCCAAATTACCTATGTGAGTAACTACATCCTCATTTCGCATATCTCATGACAGAGTGTAACATCTGCACTTAAGGTTTCATTAAGTCTGATATCCACGTAACTCTTAAATCATATTCTTGAACCTATGATTGAAACGTATTGTAACTCTAAATATAACTAGTTCTATCAGTTAACTAACTTGTCCGTTAACCTAAGACAACCAATTTACACATGCAAACTACGAGTAACCATGCGCACACAGAAATTGATGAAAATATAAGGGTTCTTCCAACGAGGTGAGCCGTGATGCATCAGCCACAACCAACCTAACCTGCAACACTACTGAGCTTATGATGTGTCATACCCAGATCTCAACCGAATAATAACTTCCCATTACCGGTATCAAAAGAAATATATGGAATCACAATGAGTTAAGTGATTTACAAAACCAAAGGATAAAAATCGAATTTAGGCATCGAATTATTCTTCACAAAGTACGAACCCATAAGTGCTCTTAAAGTTCACAACTTATGACCGATGTTCCTCCTATGTACATTGACTGATCCTACGCAAATTTTCCATTCTCTTTGAAGTATAAACTTATCCTTTTGGGAAGTTAAAACACACGGCTTTCTTCCTTAAGACTAATGTTATGGGTTAAATTTTTATATTTGTACGTACTGCGCCAATTCACGTGAGATCACCCTTCTCATCTTTTTTCATAAATAGTCGATCCATCATACATAGGTCTCCAAATTTCAATACGTGGTATCTAACCTCAATTTTCAAGTTCAACACATATGCATAGTCTCAAACATCTGAATTTACCAACAACTTCCTAACCCTTAGCAACATCCTCTCCAATCCTGAATATCACACTTAGTCGAAGATGGCGCTTCTAATTTCATAGGTAGGATCTTTGCTCACCTTATCTTATCACTAAATATTTCTCTAGGTGAATAAAGATTTCTGTTTACTAGAGTTACTCCAAATGCATCGGTACCACAACAGGGTGTTATGATTAAGCCTATTACCCCATTCTAAGAATGCTTCCTAAAAACATTGGTGCAATTATTAAGGTGCTCTAAATTCTCCTAAGTGTATAACTTAGTGCTCACCATCCTATTTACAACATAACCCTCAAAGGTCACATTAAGACAGGTTTTTTAAATCATGGTACTAATTCCAAGGCATTACCATAAGTCAACATGTACGATAATGATTCATCGGCACCTAACAATCCTTAACACTCATATTCTCTAAGGCTTATGGATAACTTCCGTAAACTTATAAATTGCTCTAAAGGTGACTATACAATTAAGTGTAAGAGTTGTCTGTCACACTAAAATCTTGTCACGCTCAATGTTATAGAAAGCAATGTCTAACTAGGCACATCCCAATGCTTGTCACAACAATCAGATGTAATTACAAACTTATATGCTTCCAATAGTTATATCAAGACATGTGTTCATAATTAATTCATCTTATTGTCACAAATTCTAAGGAATTTTCTCCACGTCAAGATGATTTAGTCATTAATGACCTATTATTTTATGAAATCCTCAACGCAATAATTCTCCCACGCTTTAAGGTAACAACATCGTATTTAGTCATTTCTAAAACCATCATATGCGATCAAGTACAATTATTATTTTGTCACGACAGGAGCTTATCGTATTAATGTCCCCAAAACACTCTACTCTACTCAAGTCAATCCAATTGTTTATCATAACGATTTGATTAAGGTCACTAATCTGCAACATCTTTATGTGGTAATCATTGATTTGATTCTTCTAATGTCACACCAATTATCTCCTATCATATACTAGGGAATTACCCAGGACATATTCTTGTGTCACCTTAATTTGTCATTTCTACACAAGTAAATACATACCTATCACCGAGGAACACTAATCAACCTTTAGTTTTATCTATGATATACAACCCCAAAGGTATCGCCTCGAAATGCTAATTACTTGCATTACTATTTTTTTCAAATAGCCTTAGCACTTACTCCTAAGAGAAATTATCACGGAATTACAAACTTATCAAATTACTAACCCGTAGTAAAAATCACTAGACTATGTCATATAAACCTGAATTTGTGTTTAACCATAGATGTTGCTTGTCTCCAATATGTTATCATCACACCACACGATAAATCATTCGTTGTTATTTAATAAAGACTAGGGTAGGATACGGGACGACGGGCATTGCTTATAAACATCCAAGACCCTACCGCAAACGTCATAAGAGATCCTATTCCTCAATACCGTATTATTATAATCTCCCAAAATATTTAAATTGATACCATCATCAACATTGTGACACAAGGACAATTGTATTTAACTCATAGGTTACCTTAAGTCATCATGATTATCTAAGTCTATATTATAACCAAAATATATACATCATGGTATAATAAACCCCAGTCCTCAACTAAGGGACCTACTAATTTCTCATCACAAGATCAATACTCACAAATATACTACCCAAGATATACACCCAAATACATTAATCCGAGTCTTGAATTTAATACACTCTCACTACGAAGTCAACACTTATAATATACACTCAAGTCACTTAATCTCCAAAGTTAAACTCAACCAATCTTTCTAGCTACAATTTAGCTCACACTATTTGGTGCATTAACTTCTCTTATTATTTGTTACCATTAAAATTAACACACAATATATCTCTTATATAATGGAATTACGATGTTTGCGACATTAGCTTATGTTGGCCCCCGTAATTACTAATATATATCAGAAATGTAGATATAACTATCAACCTGATCGTGTTCCACTTGACACCAGCTTACTTGTTAGGCTAACCTCTTTGAATTTATTGACGAAGATACAAACTATCACCAAACTAACGTGATCGTCCCAAACCAACATCGACGTCGAAAGATCCACTACCGACCTCACCACGTCACACTCGAAAGAAGCATTGAACCTAAAGCTCTGATACCAAGTTGTGACGCCCCGAACCGAATTTAAGGGTTATTATAGGATCAACCCTGATCCGATGCGAGTGTCAAGTGGGGGGTGCCATGAACAACCTAAATAATGTTACTATTCCAGTTTTATTATTAAATAAGATTATGCTTTACTTAGCATGCGATTCCAATATAAAATAAACTACGTGCGGGACCCAAGGGAAGTGCCCCCAAGACCAAGTAAACAGAGCTACTAACGTTAATGCAAGTAAATATTGCTTGTATAATGCTCTCAAAGTACGAAACCACATACAACCTGCCGTAATAAAGAGGAGGGAGTGAGCGAAAGGCTCAGTAGGATTTATACGGATGCAACATAGAAACGAACGGCAGAAAAGAATACTCACTCACTATATGCTCATGAAAATATATATATATCTACACATATACTTTTGAAAATACATGCTCCGATGTATTAAACCCTTTTATTCCAAAAATACAATTTATCCCCATTCATCCTCTTTTTCTTTCCCAAAATAGTCATTTTGGATAATCTTTCCTTAAGATCACATTTTTCCCATTAATGCACACGGTTAATCATCTATAGGAAAACCATTTCTTTTCTTGAAAATATTCATCTATTCAACGTTTATTAACTCACGCTAGAGTTACTTTGTCATTATTTTAATATTCTCATTAACATAATCTTTATGACACGCACACCTCCTGTTTAGAAAATATTCATTTTCATTGAGAAACTTATACTCCACACGACACAAAATATTTATTGTTTCACGAAAACTTGTTTATTTTCCTTTTTCAGCCTTTTTCAAATCTCAAAGATTTATTCGCATTAATTTTAAAAATATTCTCATTCTTCATTTCTTATTACAAGAATTATCAATCTTTACCTTGGAATATGCTCATCTATACAGGCTTTGGGGTCTTTCACCACTAGGGACGTCATGCCCTGCTTAATTATTGGCATCATTCAAATATCCTTTTTTATCTTTTCCATGCATTTCAACATTATTCTCAATGTTCACATTCATTCTCACTTGGAAAATTAATTCTTTCTTTTTCCTTCCAAGTTATTCATTAACATTTTTATTTCATAAAAATATTCCACTTTACGTAAATTTACCAATTTACCCATTTCTTGTTAAACACGCATTTAGCCATTTAACAAGTGTTGTTCCCAAAATAGTTACTAACTTTTCAACTTAATTCTCAAAACACTTTTAACGACTTAACACTTGTCAAAAACTATATTTTAACCCGTATTTCACACTTATCATTTTAGTGAAACTCATTATTTTCTCTTAGCAAAAATATATCATTAATCTCCTTTTATCAAACTTAATTAATACATTTAATTGCCAAATATTTTCTTGATAACATACTATTCACTGTATTTACGATAATGCCACTACTATTTGTTTCACACAAATATTATACTTTTAAATCGGTTTAAACATACTAATTTCGCCAAAAAACAATTTATAACTTCTCAAAATGTATTTATGATATTTCCAATATAATTTCAGTAATGAATTCCAAATTTTATAAAAAGACTTTATCCCTATTTATGTTTCCAAAATAAATTGTATACACTTTAAATGCCCATTTGGCCACTATAAGCACATTTGACATTCTTTATTTTCTTTAATTACACTTAAGTAGCAATTTAAAAGTAGGCATTTTATACTTTGATTATTTACATATTAACCCCAAATATTTTTTATTATGAGTTATGCATCTAAAAAAAACACCCATTTAAGTAAAAGTCCAATTTCTTCTTCTACTTCATCATTTTGGTAAGAAAGTTGCATTTTCATTTTAGCCCAATATTTTTCTAAACATGAAATTACATTATTTACCTTTTACACATCATTTTGACACATTTTATTTCATAAAATGTTCAAGACTAATATTCTGAAATTTATCCACCTTTTGAACCCATCAAAATTCACTACACCAAAATGGTCAAATTGTCACCTTTCAGCCGGCCACCCTTGTCAAGGTCATTGACCGTGACAACTTTTGTAGAAAAAAAAGACCTAGGATTCTTTTTTCCCACCTCTTTTGGTTTTTCCCCTCTCTCTCTCTCTCATCCGCGATTTCTTCTCTCTCTCTCTTTAAGGTATATTTTTTTTCCTCTCTTTCTCTTTCATTTCTATATGTATGTGTATGTGTATGTGTGTATATATATGTGTGTATATGTATATGTGTATGTGTGTATATATATGTGTAAATGTTAGTGATAATTAGAATGGTGTAAATGTTAGTGATAGTTAAAATTGTGTAAATGTTAGAAAAGTTCTAGAATTCATATGTTAAATTTAATTATATAAATATTTAAATTGATAATAATTTTATTCATGAAATTAATTCAATTAGGTAAAACCCTAGATAATTTTTTAACAGAATTTGATAATATTATATAAAGTTTAGTAAATTCACAAAATGTTGCCAATTGTATGTTTTTAGGAATATCATTAGTTACTTTCGTGTCCAACTATGTAGAATCCATACACATGCATATTGTTAGAAAGTCTTAAATTTAATTCTCACTTTAATTTGTAGAATCTCTGTACTTGGTTGGATTTATCCCTTTATGATAATGAAATTTATGCTCCAATTATAATTATCTCATGTCATAATTTTATTGATAAACAATAAATGTAGTTGTCACGGTCGTGGTGGGGGGAGGGGGTGGGGGTCGTGGTGGGTGGTGGTGGTGGGGTGTGTGTGTGTGTGCGTAGGTGTGTGCGTGTGTGCGTGGTGGGGGGGAGGGGGCAAGGGGTGTGGGGCGTGTGGAGGGGCAATTTTAACAATTGTATATCTTTAATTAAGAAATTGTATAGCTTTAATTGTAATTTTAATTGTATAGTTTTAGATGAAAGTAAATTAATAATTAGTGCCAATTTCATATGAAAGTAGGATTGTCCCTCATTGTAAATTAGTAAATTAATAATTGTATACTTTAATTGTTAGTTTAATTGATGAAATGTTGGGTTGGTTAGTTTTAAAAGTGGCATGACGTGTGCGTGTGTGTGGTGGGGGTGGGGTAGGGGTGTGTGTATGTGTACTATTAACATTTTTTTTATCTGTACTAATAACATTTTTTTACAGCAAAAATGTCTCCTTCAGATATTAAGGCGAAGATGATGATGTTGTTTATGATGATATCGTCTGGGCTCGGTGGTAGCGGAGGCGACGAGGGCTCCTCCGCCCCTAGGCTCCCCAAATATGGAAAATTTGGGATTACCGTCGAGAACAAATCGGAGCTATTAGCGAGATCCCTCGAGCTGCTAAAGACGGTCATCGGCCCGGGGTTTATGAGTTGGAAGGAGGTGCCATATGAGCTCAAGTTAGCTGTTTGGGCGGCACTACAGGTAATATATTTATATTTATATTTATATTTATATGAATATTTCAATTTCAATTTCAATTTCGATTTCATATTTATATTTATATTTATATTTATATTTATATTTATATTTATATTTATATTTATATTTATATTTATATTTATATTTATATTTATATTTATATTTATATTTATATTTCTATTTCTATTTCTATTTCTATTTCTATTTCTATTTCTATTTATATTTCTATTTCTATTTATATTTATTTGCAACTAACATTGTATTTGTTGAACATGAACAATTCAACTTGGATCCAAAGCTACGCGATCCCGTCTTGGAGCAGATTAGGGAGCAACTCAGGTCGTGGAAAAAAATATGCGGGCACGGTACTTTGGGAAAACAAGAGAGTCGATTATCCAATGGCGTGAATCCGTCCCCCCCAAGGAGCCGATCTCATTGGCACAATGGCAGAAGTTCATTGACAATGAGATCGAGGATCGACAATTGACATCTCGCCAATCGGGAAGGGAAAATCGGGCAAAAAAGACGGACGTGCACTACTCCGGCCGGACCTCTTACGCCGAGGTGGAGCATAGGATGCAGGTAAGATTTAATTTTTCTATAACTACAGAAATATATTATTCTTCATTATTTTACTTTGAGGGCCCGATACTAATTTCACTTTACTTTATTTTATTTCAGGGGGTAGGGAGTGGGTCAGGGGGTAAGCCACATAGGCTCGATACTTATGTGGCTCTTCGGACGAAGAAGGGGAAGGACAAGGAGGTGTCCCCGAGCGTCGCGGCCACGATTGTAAGTAATCCGACAGTTTAATTTTTGTTAATTACGTTATAATTTTTTAGTTTACTTATTTTACTAATCATGCGCTTTTTGTCATTTCAGGCAAAGCTTAAGGAAGTGCATGAGTCGCAGTCTGATGCCGACAAGGCATCTTTGTCCACAGAAGCACTCAACCAAGTGCTTGGCTCTGATCGCAAGGGGAGAACAAGGGGAGTGAGCTCGCGGGTGGCCAAATCTAGGATCATCGGATTGGAGACGAGCGACACCGGATTGGCTCAAACGATGGATTCACACGACGCGAAGCTGTCCCGTTTGGAGGCGATGGTCCAAGATATGTACGCATTCGTGAAGTGTACGTTGGGCGGAGACCGTAAAGGGAAAGGGAAAGGGAAGGAGAAGGCGGTGGAGGAGGAGGTGCGAGAGGACGAGGCGCAGGATGACGAGTATGTGGACCTCGCTGCTTCATCACCAACACGTTTGTACTTCGATGATCCACTTTCCTATTTGGCGCCCTTCAACAGACCATTGTTGACACTTGGTTGGCCGAGCATGTTCATATTGGACGTATTTGATGGCC
Organism: Sambucus nigra; assembly: GCA_949130495.1. Classification (NCBI taxonomy): domain Eukaryota; kingdom Viridiplantae; phylum Streptophyta; class Magnoliopsida; order Dipsacales; family Adoxaceae; genus Sambucus; species Sambucus nigra. The sequence goes on from OX422212.1 coordinate 260,750,628, forward strand.
AGCGGATAGGGCGGGGGTTGAGGGACCCGAATATCGTCGAGGGTGGAATAGTTCATGGACGTGCACTTCAACAGATGGAGTCCAGGGTGCTCGTCACGCATGTCATACCCGGGAAGGAGAACTCCCTATTGTGGTTGCGCGAACAATGAGGCACGACGTATATTAGTGGGTGCGTCAATTCGTATGTCGTGTGGCCTACTCACCTCCTCACATTTACCCAAGACATGTAGTAACATTATTTTTAAGTTTGTCCATTTTAATTATATTTGGATTATATCGTCATGTATATTATTTCTATTTTGAATATTTGGATTATATCGTCATGAATATATATTTGCATTATATTTAGTTTGTTTGGATATATGATGTTTGGAACAGGTACAACGTTGCTATAACAGGTACAAATATACTGCTGGGCAGTGGCAGTGGCCATACTGCCCAACAGATTTTTTTTTAATTCTGCCCAGAATTGTCACGGTCATTGACCGTGACACATCCGTGACAAAAAGTTATCACGGACGTGTCACGGTCAATGGCTGTGACAATTTTTTTAAAAAGGGTCACGGCTTTGTCACGGTTATAAACAGTGACAAACGTGTCACGGTCATTGACCGCGACACGACCGTGACACAAAACGCGAGTTTTGTGTCAAGGTCAATGACCATGACACGACCGTGACAAAAAAAGTTGTCTCGCCTCGAAATGTCACGGTCATTGACCTTGACAAGTTGGATTTGTCAAGGTCAAAGACCTTGACAAATGGGCAGATTTGGTGTAGTGATTACTTCTTAAAAACTCATTTCTACACACCAAATGATGATATGATGACTAAACAACATAAAGTTGTAATTAGCTAAAAAAATTACATATATCAAGTCTAATATATGTAAATATCATTCTAAAAATTATCAAACTCTAAACCTCAATCAAAGTAAGATTTTTTCACCTCTTAAGACTCCAAAATGGTGGTGTAGGAGGAGCAACTCCCACCTTCAAAGGTGGCCTAAAGGGGTTACCAAATACATCTTCCATGAGAGCTCTATATGTTCTTTAGGAACTCCTTCTTCCAGCTCCAAAAAATGATCCAAAACTCCAACTCTAGCTCTAAAATATAATGTCCAAGACTTTCTCAAGCTATATACTCCTTCAGTAGTTGTTTTGGGGTGTAAATATGTCACAAATATGAAGTTTTGGTGGTTGTTTAGAGAGGGAAAGAAAGAGCTACGAATTTTTACAAGTGTTTGAGAGTTGTGGGCGTGTGAGAATGATCAAAATCTGATTGCTTTCTTCTCTCATCAACCCACATGGTTAATACATTAAATAACTCCATAATTCATTAGTTTATTCATTAATTAACTCCAAAAATCTTACACCTATCCAATGTTAGTGAGGTTATTCAAAGGGGCTGGTGAGGGAGGTATAGACTAGGGGTTGAATCAATGGATGACTTAGGATTAAACTAAAATAAAAAATAAAACTCAAAATTTATTAATATTTTTACTATTTTTATAACTTAAAATAGCTCTATAATAGGTCTAAATGAATTTTTTTTGAAGATGTCGAAGAAGAGAAAGTTTCTCAAAATTAAATTTTAAGTCGATTTGAAAATTTTCAAAATTTTCTGAGCATTTTCAATGTTTGACGAAAAATAATAATATTTTATTTATTTATTCATTTTTTGACTTTTGATCCCATGACACTCTTAGGCCTATTTTTATCATCCCATAAATATGTTCAAATTATTTTTAGTCCCAATAAAATGTCCTACAAAAATCATGCAAGTTCGCGTCCTGTGCGACACATGACAAAAGTCCTGTTATATTAAACATGACCGTGTCGTAATCATTCATTGAAATTTTTGCATCAAACTTGACCAGCATACTTACTAGGACTATTAGGACTTAAATGCGCATCCATGCGAACTATACAACGTGGATATTCTTTTTTTCCTTAATTACTTTTCGTGCCATTTTTTATGTATGTCCCTTATATATTTATTTATAAAAATTTTCCTTCGAATAAAATCATCAATTTATTATTAAATATTTCTTTTCTAGGGTGGGGTATCACAAAACGCATTGAAAAAGATTAGGGTATTCATTAAGAGTTTCTAACTAAATTCAGAACACACAGCTAATAAAAATTTAAAATTAAGTTCCGAGAATATGTAAAACTAGGGTCCAACCCTTTCTCAAAGTTTCAAACCCAGCAGCAGCAGTTAGTGTTGAAAAAATAGTTTTTAATTCTTGTTTATCAAGGTTTTGACAGAGGAGAACAAATGAAAAAGCTAGTTGATTCTTGTTAGTAACGACCATTGATATGTTGAAGCAGGTTTGTGGTTAGAACATGTAGGAGCATTTGAACAACCTGATGATCTGTGTTAAATGATGTTAATACCAAGGTTTAAGCATCCATAGATGTCTTAAAAGAAAATAGAAGCATATGTAGCCTACTTAAACCAATAGCAGCAGAAAGCAGAAGTGAAGGTTTGAGATTTTCTCACGAAGGTCACACAGTCCTAATTCTGTTATTTCATTAACACCTAGACCCTTAAATTTTACAAATGCATAGATATATTGTCTACGGTCCTCAAGGAAGCATACACCTCAAAATTGTTTATTCATTACTTTATTATTGACTAAAGAATGCATGTAATTGATGATTTAGTTATAATACATATGTATTGGGATAGGAAACACCGTGCAAGAACCCAGAGCTCATGCCCATGAAGAATCAAGGAAGTTGTTTAGTCCCATTAAATATCAAATTGAAAGGATTATCCTTTACATATCCTGGCATTTCTATCAAATTTTTGGTACAATGATTTATAAAGTTGACTCTTGATCGGAACGGATTATAAAAAAAGCAGGACTTAATTTTGGAATGAAGGAGTATTAGAATGGAAACAATGCGGACAATTCTGTAAATTTCAACACCTACCTGCAGTTGAAAATATATGATAATCCATGCTCTAATGCATTTTTTGAATATATGGAGTTGTTTTCCTCCTTGTCCTTATGCTGATATGGAAGCGACCAAATAAATACAGATTTGAAGATGTTTTGAAGTTCTTGATTTGGTTTTGATTTCTTACACACTATATAGCTATTTCAGTACATCTGCCGTGGAAGGTTAATTATGAAGGATTGACTATCCATTTTGAGGGGTAATTTTTTTGTTTTCAACATATGCATAGTCTATTGAAGTTGTGCGAAAACCTTGCTCACCTACTAATTTCGGAGACATGGACATGGTATTTAAATCCCAAAAATGGCTACTTGCTAACTTTGGCAATAGGGACATGGGGATTTAAAATGTTTACCTGCTGACTTTGGCAACCTGGACATGGGGATTTAATCCCAAAAATGGTTCGACCAAGACGCACAACCATCCTGGCTTGTTCACAACGCTAGTACAACCCAACCTTAATCCCCATCCACCCACGTCCTCCTTAAACGATGCTCTAACCCACGACTTGAAAAAAACACTTCAAAGCAGACAATTGTCTCTCTTCATTCGTCCGAATTAAATCCGACTCAAAAACACATTACAAAAAGTCGACGAAGAAGAAATGGAAGATAACAATCCTAATATTTCAATTTGAATGACATTCCAGTTATTGAAGTGGTTATGTCAGAAAAATTCTTAACTAATGTAAAAGTACGTCATTAAAAGATTCAAGTACCATGTATACGTGAATATGAATTCCTTTCAAAATATGAATGCCGAAACTTGTGCCATTTTTGCGAGTGAAGAAATTAGTTGGATGGATAAACTATCGCTATGCATATTATTACACATCTATATAACTACATAAAGAAAGTATGATTACATACAGACATGAGCTCATTGTTCTTATTGAAATTGAATACATCCCATTTTCTAGTTATTTGGGCAACGATTGAGAAGTTTTTCGAATCAACCTTTAATTCTGATACTGAAGTCTAAGAGTGATTCATGTTCAATATACATGAATATCAGAAATATACGTCAAATGTATAAGAAGTGTGGTATTAGTCATTAACCAAAAAATGTTATGAGAATGTGATATGAAATAAAATGTGTGAAATAATAGTAAAGTTTAGTTACCAGAGTGTAAATCCTGGAAAATCTCGTTGAACACTATATTCTTAGTGTAGTTTTGAGGTATTGTATCATCATTTCTTATTAGAATTTTCATCCCAGATCTCTATTTCATTCTTGACATGGCTATATAGAGTTATCCATGACAAAATACTGGATTGGGAAAGTAAATTCCAACGTTAGACAAAGTTTGTCCTTGACTCTTGTTTATAGTCATAGCAAAACATAACTGCAATGGTAATTGTCTTCGTTTTAGTACAAACAACCATTTCTTATCTGTTGATGTCACAATTCTTGGAATAAAAACTTTTGTCCCAATATGCGATCTAGTAAAAACTCTAGCTTCAATTATCCAATCACTCATTTGAGTAATGATTAAACGTGTTCCATTACAGAGTCCTTCACTCTGATTAATGTTACGTAGTAGGATCACAGGGATGCCAACTTTTAGATGGAGTTCGTGGTTAGGCAACCCATTGAAATTCAAGTTTTTTAGGAACTCCACAGGTAGCCGCATCTCTTCGTCGATCATTATTGCTGAAGCTTTATAAATGGAATCAGGACTTAGGTAAGTATGCTCCTCTTGATCAATTTTACTAAGAATAAACTTGTTTATATCGTCGACCACATCGTTAGTTGGTGTTAGAATTGATGATGATCTTAAGTAATCTTCATTCCTAATGTTATCAACCAGATCAGGATACGTGCTTTTGACGATTGATTCGACTAGATTTTTGGTATGCTCAAGTAGAAGATTATTTGGAATTTCAATCCATGTCTTCTCCACTTCGTTATTGAAAGAATTATCCGGTATCGTACCATCTCCAATCCCAAGAACCCAATGTGAAAATTCACATATGTCTTATATACACATATTTTCTTTCAGTATAAAGACTTTACAACCCTTCTAAATTGGAGACATATTTAGTGAAGCTCGAACAATATCATGTCTTGTTCCTCTTTGGATAACTGGTAATATTTTCCTGAAGTCTCCCCCGAGAAGAATCATTTTCCCGCCAAAAAGTTTATCATTCGATGTTTAGTCGTTTAAATTAGGGATATATTGTAATGTTCTATCAACCGCTTCAAACGTATGACGATGATCCATAGGAGCTTCATCCCAAATAATTAGTGAGCATTTTTGAATTAGTTCAGAAAGGTTGGTGTGTTGTCGTATTTCACATGATGACAATTCAGATATCTCAACGGGAATTGCAAATCGTGAATGTGCTGTTCTTCCACCCTGTAGCAATAATGTCGCGGTTCCAGAGGATGCTAGTGCTAAGACAATCTCACCTTTAGATCTTAATCGTGTAATGATAGTCTTGTACAAATACATTTTGCATGTTCCTCCTGCGTTGTAAATGAAATATAATCCTCCCTTCTGCTCATTAACTAAATCGATCACATTGTTGTAAACCAATAATTGATCTTGGTTTAAGCCCACATGTAGTCTTTGGTGTTCAGATTCCATCTCAGCAATATCGTATGGTGTCTCTTCATGAATCAGTCTGTTTCCCATATCCCTTAATAAAGATTCATCAGGAAGTTGTAGGGGTTAAAAGTCTATCAAACTTCTATTATTATAACACATAATTTGTTCAATTTCGTAAAGTGCATAACTTTGTAGCTGAGAATCAGTTAAGATCAACTTAGGAAATTAAGTTTTTCCCTATGCATATAAAGAACATCTTCAGAAAGAATATGCCAATTTTGTTCCTAAATAGCTAATGGGTCAGTAACCTTATAAAAAATGAGTATCATAACAAATAATTCACAGAGTTGATTACCGGATGACCAACTAGAAGCCTGGGATAGTGCATCGTGCTATTCTCTATCTCTATCTAGTAGACCTAATGCATGATACTCTGCCTTGCTGTTCTAATTTCTTCATAATTACAGGGACCTCTTACAATGTTTAGTAACATTCGTAAGTAAAATCTCTCTCCTGAGGCTAGATGTGCGTATACAATACGACCAATGCAGTCTTATCTTTTTCTTCTTATCCACTTTTTGTACTTTAATTGCCATACCCATTTAGTAGGGAACTCGATATATGTAAACTCACGTGCATCCGGATGTTCAGAATTCATCCTCATCCATTCAGTGAACATTTTTTTCTCGACATCGATTATGTTGATAACATTCTCTAACCTTTCAGAATCCTTAAATGTTATATTTTGTTCATTTGGTAAGTGGAACGTTAATCTATCTATTGCTACATTGAGTTGTTGAATATCAAAATTAAATATCCTCTATGTGGACTCGCAGGCAGATACATACCTACAGTCGAGATATGATCCAATCTCATCAATGGGTATAACATTATCTCTACCCGTAGTTTCATTTCTTGAAACATTTTCTTGCAATACAACCCTTGCTTTATCGACACCCTTGTTGACATACTTAATAGCTCCAGACTTGGTACACGGCTCGACATTAATGTGTGCGTCGTAAGTAATGATCAAGTCTTTATTATGAGGTACAACAAATCTATTATCGAGCTTAATTCCATTTTTGTCAACAATAGTGCCATTATCTTTCCTTTTGTAAACAGGAAAACCTTTTTCATCTAAAGATATTTCCGATGCAAATGTGTTGGGGAATTTTTTTGAACAAATTCCTTTGGACATATATGGGGAGTTACGATTTGCTTCACCGCAAGGGACGTGCATCATATATTGGGAAGCAACTTTGAAAGAAACAAGATCATCATCCTCAACTGGTAATTCAGCTGATATAATCGAATCAATTTTTGTCGTTGTTCGAGGCTTATTATCGGGATGCAGTAATAATATGATATGTGCATGTGGCAATCCTCTTTTTTGGAACTCAATACTTTAAATAGCTTTAAAAAATTAAAAATTAGATTATAATAAAAGTATAAAACAACTAAATATGTATAAAAATATACTTACAGGCTAAGATAGTGCCAAATATCTTCCTTTCTTTCAAATCTTTCATGAAATGATCCAGCTTTATTTTAAAACATCTTGCAATAATGTGGGGACGTTCATCCGCTTGTTAACCCGGATTTAGTGATAGAAATTGGCTAATTTCTGACCACTTTGGGTTCGATGTGAAAGTGATGAAAAGGTCTTGGTTGCCAAACCATCTACAAATTTCCATAGCATCCTGGAAACTTTGATCCATGTATCTTGGTCCACCTGTAAAACTCGAGGGGAGAACATTTTGTTTACCAACAAATGCAGGTGTTGTATCACCTCTTAAGACTGCATACTTAAGGCCTTTGTAAAGCTCGGAATGCAACTTAGTTTGATTAAGGATTATCCATCGCAACCTCTCTTCCTCTATACATGTGTACGCATTAACAATGTATTGCTGAAATAAACGACATGAAAGATGTAATAAATTTAAATCGTTTTGTATTTGTTTTAGTTTGTACGAATAAAACTCCCACATAGTGATGCATTCTCTCTTCGTATGACGATGACCCATATTATTTTCATAACGAATGCCTACATGATATCCATCTTCACCATAGGGAAAAATGATTGGATAATGCATTGTCATAAATGATGGATGTAGCTCATTTATTCATTGTAATCCGTTAGACTTATGATGAATGATAATGTCGCGCCTATAATTAGTACCCAAAAGGTCACCAACTATCAAACTAGCAACCGCAGAGGCTTGAGTCAAATTATAAATGGGTGGGTCACCACGCCTTGTACCCAGTAACCTTAGGCGGATGGATGAAAAATCAAAATCTTTGAAACGATCACGATCCATTCTAAAAAACTTTTGCTAGTTCATTGGTTTCATCAAACATTTTGATAAGTCCTTCCACAATTACGGGATCAATGTTAGGGTCAATGCTTGATGATCATATAGCTGATATACGAATCGAAACCTCATCTTCAGTATCGTAGATGTACAATTGTGCAAATTTTGGTCGTTAGCCTTCAATAGGGAGCAAGGAACCAATTTTGTGATGATTCTATCCGCTTATTCGATATACATATGGACCACAACCATTATTGTATCTATTGTCAACTTTCCCTCCTATTAGGATGAATGCAAACATTCAGTTGTATGCACGGATATTGGTTCGAAATTTTAATGAGCGCACACCTCCGTTATATGATAGTAAATCTATAAGGAATGACGACGATTCCTTGGTTAATGGTAGTTTTATTTTCCCTTCTTGACAACATAAGGACAACTTAGGACATGATGGATTTTTATTTTTTTCAATACGTTCCTCATACCACATAATAGCACCGCAAAAGCTACATTCCTTTGAAGGAGGACCAAACGTCCAGAGGACAAAGTTGTTACCTATAATATATTGAGCAAAGGAATATGAGTGTATCAAAATATGGGAAACTTTTAAACATAATATTTACGTATTTTATAATGTCTTACTGTTCATGGATGTGGTTGATGCTCTAGTCTTACGATATGAGATGGCTGAAGGACGTTTCTGTTTACCTATTGTAAACCTCCAAAATGTATATATTTGGTTATAAATATAAATGACTTGTTTCCAATTAAATTTTATTTTTCAAAATTTTAATTCATACCGGATATACACATTTGGGGATTATTCACTGTTCGGTTAGGTATGAATTCAGAGGAATTTGAATTCAACACAGCATGGGTTGTCCACTCTAACATGTAGCCACAATATACACAATGATTGGATTAAGTTCACAGTTTGGTGTAGAATTTTTTGTGGAGATGGACCCATCTACATTAACATGGGTTGTAGAAGAAATTGATTTTACATGTGTGCTCCTCAATGGGGTTGAGTTAACATTTATTGAAGCACATGAGTATGTAGAAGGTATAGTTCCAGAAAAATGGAATGAAGAGGAAGTCTTAATAAATGTGTTTGATGGTCGTCGAAGTGCGGAAGAGCGCAACAACCTCCTACGCATCCTAGATACTCTACATCGTTTAGTATATTCCATCTATTAAAAGATAAATATGAATTTAGTAAGGATGACATACATATAAAGATTTTGAGACAAAATTTAGAACAATACAATATTTTTACAAAAGTTTTTGACTAAGAAACTATAAATGAGTTATATAGTGAAAAATTTAACATAAAGTACAACGGGTATAGGTTGAGAACATAAAAAATTTAAGTACAATACAACGGTAAAGCATAAAACTATTGATTTTCATTAGTTGTGGAGGGTGGAGCATAATCAAAAGAAACTGATAAAATGGTTGTAAAGATACAAAATAAAGAATAACTATATTACAGATTCTATCAGAATGAGTATTTATGGAGTTATAATGAATGTCTGGCATGGTATAGTGGGGGGAGAGGACCTGACTTCGTAATCCATTTCGATCTGCTTATCATGTTGCGTAATGATTTCTTAAAATCGTCAATAGACTCGTTTTAAAGTATAGAATGTAGGGAATATTATATATTGAGAGGATTTTTGAATAGGAAATGCATATTTGTAAGGTTTGTACTAGATTTTACTGTGTAGATGTTCTTCCTCTGAGGGTTATTCAAATATTTATGACTATGAACACTTGCTTCATTTAATGGATTAACTGAATCCAGGTAGTGGGAATAGGAGGCTATGGCTAAATGGATCTCTAACCTTTACAAAAATGCAGGACCTGAGTACTTTATATTGTTTATGTTCGATCAGGTCAGGCCCATAAGAATGTTTAAACACTAATACGAGCATATATCAAACGATCGTATTAGAAATTTATATTTACGATGAATCTGTTAAAGATTTTGTGCTAATGCAGATTGAGAATTCATTCAGCTAAAAGAGAAACAATTATAATTGCAATTAATTAAAAATACCAGGGGCCATATCGGGATGCTCATTGATGACTTAATAGCTTAATTACTAATTATCCACCTGCAGCATGGGTACTGAACTGATATTAACAAATGATATTTTTGTATTACATCAATGTGGATATATACCCTAACATATGTAAACAACAGAGAAAGTCAAAGACATTGAAGAGCTTTATAAATTTAAGCAATTTTTCGATGTTTGTTAGCTCAAAAGTTAGTTATACATAGAAATTTAAATTACTAAAATTGATTTCAAACATGATTATCGAAAATCCATAGATCAGAAAATTCAAGGATTTCAAAGAAAAATATATTAAAATTCACAACTCTATGAACCGTAACCCAAATTCCTATATATAAAGTAAAGTTAGGAAAAACAAGAATTCAAAAAGTTCTGAAAACGAAATCTTTGAACCATTAATTGCCTCATAGGAGAGTTATAAAATTAGTCCAAAGGCCAAACAAAAGGTAGACAGTAAACATTTCTTGTTGACATCATCATAAATAATCGACATGACATATAATGACTAAAATAATAATTTTACAGCCAAATACATCCAAAAAAATAAGTATGTAAATCTATTGTTAATATGAAAACGTATAAAGATTTTGCAAATTTTTAACATAATAATTATTTAAGAATGTTTCCCGCAAAAGAAATATAACTGATATATATATATATATATATATATATATATATAGAAAATAGTGAAAATTTGAATTACGTTTTAAAAGATAAAACAATCGATTTATATTATTTAAATGTTTATTGGAATGGTTGAAGGATGACATAAAGTAAGATTATGACGTCTATGTTTAGATAATTGAAATGATATAGTAAATAAAAAACAAATACTATAACGTGTCTACATTTTAGACTTAAAACAATGTAAATACAATACAACAGTAAAACATAAAACCATCGCTTATTCATTCTTTCATTATTTATTACAATAACTGAAAAACGAAACATAGTAAGGATAGGACATACATGTCGACATAACGTAGATGTTTATAGTAAACGAAAACAGACGCAATTGTATTTAAAAAACTAAAACAAAGAATTATCCCAAACAGCTAGCGATGGAATACATATTGAACTCTAGCAATTCATTTAATGAGCAGATGAATTCTCAGACGGGTCAAATTCGAATGAAGCGGAGCCATCGTGGATTGAAAATGGTTGGTTGTAAGGACATTGTTCATCACAATTTATTATGTTTTATACCTCTACAAGTATTCAAAGAAAAGGGGAATCTATCATCTACAAAATCCGTATCCAAATTACAAGTGCACTTCATCATTCAAGCTCCAACGAGATACTTTCGGTAAAAATAAGTTTAAGTTCCACATGCATTTTATATTTAAAGTGTTGGGATTTTTTTAAGGTTAGAACCTTTTTATACAATATTTCTTTTTATAAAAGAAGTTTTTTTTAACAAAATGTCGCTGCGTGTTTATAATAAAAAAAAGGAGGTCGCGGTCAAAAGATTTTTTTGTTAAAAGAAGTTTTTTTTGAATTGTTTCGTGTAGTTAAAAAAAATGGGGGGGGGGGGGGGGGAACTTAATAACCCTTTTAAAGTCCATCTCTTTTGTTACTTGTTATAGTCTTCATTGACAATTAAGCCAATGAGACTGCCACGCGCCTGAACAAAGGAAGCCCATATTTTGGGCGTAATTTTTTTGGCCAATCATTGCGCCAATGATTATTTCCTTAAAGGTTTAAGAGAAGATGCGTATAGCTTTTTTTGTTCCTCTCTTATTGCTTTGCACGCTACCTGTGCCAGTTTTTGTTATGTGCCAATCATTGGCATGCCAATGATTGGCATATGGCTAAGTCCCTTTACCTTTTTAAAAAAAAAGTTGAGTATAGTTAAGTGTTAAAGCAAATCTGATTTTTAACATGCATCTTGTCATGAGTTATCTGAAGGCTGGTTTATCTCAAAGCTATCTTATGGATAAAAAATCATTAACGTGCCTTTGTTTTCTTTATCAAAACTTCTCTATAAAAAAGACATGCACGTACAGTTTTTTGGTGAGTAGAATAATTGGTTTTTGACAGAGCATTTTTTCAAGAAGAAAAATTCTTTTGTGTTCTACAATTTTTAATGTCTTCTTCTCACTTTTAAGGGTTCAAAACCTTCTGTCCAAAAAATTCATAATCCCATCTACTGTGTATGAATTGGTTTGTGGAATCCAAGACATATCTTTGATGAAATATAACAGAGTGTTCTTGTTGAGCTGCTGAGGTTGTTCCATTGCTGATGACGCCGACCGACGCCTGTAGGTAATTGTGTGTCAAATTATTTCATTGTAATCCGTGTAAGTTTGAGTTACAAAATTATAGTGAAATAAATGGTTTTGCCCTTCGGGGATTTTTTTCCTCATTTGTGACTGTCTTGCATGCTTAGATTAATTTTTTCAAACTTGTTTATTTGCAAGAAGGAAAAACATTGTTGGGTATGGATTTGGAATTTAATTAAATAATTAATTCATTTGAATGAACGTGCACTCTCAAATTGGTATCAGAGCCAATTACACAACTATAACATGTAATTTTCCACAAAATTTTTCTGAGATATCAATTTTTTTTTAAAAAAATTGATTTTTGAAAAAGGGCGTGTTCAAAATGGAAAAATTATATAATAAAATGCAGTTTTTGACGGGACAAACTATGCTTACTGAAAAACCCGCATGAGATCTGCATTTAAAGCCATTGATAAATGAGTCTGGATTTTGGTTGAAAAAAGGTGGACTCCTCCATCCGTTAATAATGTGACTAATTTAAAATCTATCGCTACATGGACTGAAGAGGAATTTAAATGGTCATCTTTTAATTCTAAGGGGTTAAGTGCTATTTTTGGATCTGTCACACCTAACGAGTTTCGACGGATAATGACGTGCACCACGTCAAAAGAGGCATGAGATGTTTTGAAACTTACACATGAAGGAACTAATGCTGTGAAAGAGTCTAAATTAAAAAACTTAACAACTCAATTTGAAACCATTACCATGCTTGAGACTAAATGTTTTGATGAATTTTATGCTAGGTTATCTGATATTATAAACACTAGATTTAATCATGGTGAACACATTCCTAATGATAGAGTTGTTAAAAATATTCTTAGATCACTGATTAAGAGTTTTATCCCTAAAGTCACTGTGCTAAATTATATATGTAATTTAAACACGCTAAAATTGGAGGAACTTGTAGGAGACTTACAAACCTTTGAAATTGACATGTTTCCTAAGTCTGTTAAACCAAAAGATAAGAGAATTGCACTTAAAGCCCAGGTTAAAAAGGGTGAGGGGTTCGTTAAAAGGAAAGAAGCGTCTAAACAGAGAGAGAGAGAAGCGTCTGATTCTGAGGGAGAATTTGATTTAGACAACTTGGTTCTTTTTGCCAAAAATTTCAAAAAATTTCTCAAATTAAAAAATTACAATTTTAAAGATAAAAAGAATTTTGAGAAAAATAAATATGGAAAGAAAGATGAAAAAGATAAAAAGGACACCCCCAAGAGAGATGTTATGAATGCGACGATAGAGGTCATAAGGCTTTTGAGTGTGACACTAGGTTGAAGCATCAAGGCAAGGAGAAAGCTGTCCTAAATGCCATATTGAGTGATGACAGCAAGCTCGAGTAAGTGGATTCTGGAGAAGAATCACCGCATGAATGCAACTTCACCGCATTCATGGATATTCATGGAGGTTCTTCCACTTCATCTCATGATGATGATGATGCCACCTCATATGGACACCTTGATAGTAATGAGAGTGAGGGAAATGACGCTGGAAGTGAGAGCGAGAGTGATATTAGACACGCCTATGCAGATTTATATGCCGAATCATTCAAAACCAAATAACATAACACAACATTAGCTCTTAGGATCATCATTGCTAAAAAGGAATTAGGAGAGACTAGAGGGAGAGTCGTCGTTTAGGACTGCTTTGAGAGAGAGAGAGAGAGAGAGAGAGAGAGTTAGTTTGTGATGAGAGAGAGAAGAGTTTTGAGAAAGAAAAGGGGACTTGAGTAAACAAGTGGATAATCTGACAAGATACCTCTGTGCATCCGAAGAGTCTAGAAATATTTTGGAAGATCTTGTTTCCCAGCTCACTCATGATCTTAAGAGAGCACGATAAGTCAAGGTTCAAATCGAGGATAGATCTGGTAAGATGGGAAAGTTGCTCCTCGCCCCTGCCTTAGGATTTGGTGAAAGGTCGGGAATTGGTTTTGATGGTGCTTCCACCTCTCAGACTGCACTTGGACCAGTCCCTAAGTTTACGACTACTCCATATGGCCGCCTATCAAACCCCAAGAGGAGTGTTCGGCCAAGAAAAGCAAACTAAGGTCTGCCTAAAACTGTGTTCTTTTATACGTACTCCAAAAGAAAAGGACACCTGAGAGAGTATTGCTATAGTTTGGGTCGGACTTCACGTACTTATGCTCCACCACATCGTACTGATAATTTTACCAGTCTGAGAGAGCACATTGAGTTTTTAGCTGCCACATCATAGAGTTTGCTGGAGTAATTCCGACGGATGTCTTTTCCATCAGTGAATGCTTCCCGCATCCCGACTAAAACCAACAACAACAAGGGTAAACAAAAGTTCACACTTTTTGGGTACTTAAGAAAGATGAAAAAACCCTTATTGTTTATGTCGATCTTAAAGCACATAATACCTCCCAATGCTATTTTGACAGTGGCTGCTCCAGACACATGATTGGTGACATATCCTTCTTTACCTCCCTCGAGGATCGAAAGGAAGGCATGGTCACTTTTGGAGATGGGAGAAAATCTAGCAAAGTGGGACGAGGGACTGTAGAGATACATGGATTTCCTAAGATAGAGAATGATTTGTACGTGAAAGTTTTGAAAATTAATTTACTCAGCATTAGCCAGTTGTGCAACGCTGACTTTGCAGTAAAGTTTGATCGAAATGCTTGTAGTGTCTATGATCAAGCCGGTAAACTATTATTCCAAGGGGTGAGGACTGATGATAACTGCTATGGAATTATACCCAAGTCATCATTTGTCTGCAATAGCACCACGATCTCTCCTATGGATCTGTGGCATCCACGTCTAGGTCACGTGAACTTTAGATATTTAAATCGTCTTGTTAAAAAGGACCTAGTACGTGGCTTGCCATCCCTTGGAAATCCAACTTCTACAGTTTGTGGACCCTATCAATTGGGTAAATAAGTCCATAGTCCCCATAGAAAATTGCATTCCATTACGATCTCTCGTGTGCTTGAGATTATTCACATGGATCTTATGGGTCCTACTCAACTGAGTTTCTGGGTGGTAAGAGGTATATCCTTGTGATGGTGGATGATTTCTCCAGATATTCTGTTGTTGGTATTCTGAGAGAGAAATAAGATGCTATAGAATTTTTAATGACCAAGTGCCGTGTCCTACAAAACCAATATAGAGTCACTATTAACAGGATACATAGTGATAATGGCACTGAATTTATAGAAGCAAAGGTAGATCTTTACTGTGATATCCTTGGGATTAAAGATGAATTTTCAGCCGTAAGGACTCCTTAGCAAAATGGGATTATTGAGAGGAAAATTTGAACAATTCAGGAAATGGCTAGATCTTTGCTTTTGGGCCGTAAGGTTGGTAGGAGATTTTGGGCAGAGCCAGTGTCTATCGCGTGCCAAAAGGTGAATGGGGTTTACATGCATCCACACACACTTAAAATGACTTATGAATCGTGGATTGGCAAGAAACCTAACCTTGCATATTTCCGGGTCTTTGGGAGTAAATGCTACATCCTACGAGATAGAGAGCAATTAGGAAAATTTGACTCACGAAGTGACGAGGGAATTTTTCTTGGATATTCATCAAACAATAGAGCTTACAGGGTTTTCAACCTGAGTAGCTCTAAGGTTATGAACTCAATAAACGTCTTTGTGCAAGACGATGAACCTACGACGTTTGTTGATCCTAGCCTTCAGTGTGAGGATGAGGACTTTTCTAGTAGCGATTTATTTGTCCCTCACACACACCCTGTGGACCCTACTCCTGTGTTAGGGTACACACCTGCTTGGGTTCGCAAGAGTCATGACCCTGCCACCATTGTAGGCGATCCCACCTTTGGGGTCAAGACTCGTGCTCAGCTAGAGAACTTTGTTAGGCATTTTTTCTACACGTCCATAATCGAGCCCAAAAATCACAAAAAAACACTTAAGGATGAACACTGGATATCTGCTATGTAGGATGAGTTGCTTCAGTTTAAAAAGAACAATGTCTGGGAACTTGTCCCCCGACTTAGTGAGACAAATGTGATAGGTACCAGGTGGATTTTCAAGAATAAAATGGATGAAAATGGTACCATAATCATAAATAAGGCTAGGTTGGTCGCTCAAGGTTACACACAGATAGAGGGTGTAGACTTTTGGGAGACATTTTCTCCTGTTACGAGGCTTGAGTCTGTCCGCTTACTACTCTCCCTCGCATGTCATCTGCGCTTCAAGTTATATAAGATGGATGTCAAGAGTGCCTTTCTAAATGGCATTCTTTAGGAGGAGGTTTATGTGGAACAACCAAAAGGGTTTGAAGACCCTAAGCACCCAGAGCACGTCTACTATGTGAGGAAAGCCTTGTATGGTTTAAAGCAAGCACCCCGTGCTTGGTACGAGAGGCTTACTTCTTATCTCTTAGCCCATGGATTCAAGAGAGGGGGAGTTGATATGACGTTGTTCGTCAGAAGAGATGACGGTGCTATTTTGGTTGCCCAGGTCTATGTGGATGACATAGTATTTGGTTCCACATGCTCCCAGCATACTCACCACTTTGAGGAGGAGATGAAAAGTGAGTTTGAGATAAGCATGGTAGGTGAGCTTACTTTCTTCCTTGGTCTACAGGTTCGTCAGCTAGTGGATGGGATGTTCATCTCCCAATCCAAGTATGCTAAAGACCTAGTGAAGAAATTTGGTTTAGACTCCACTAAGCATACACGTACACTTATGAGTAGTTCTATCAAGCTTAGTAAGGACACTTCAGTCAAGGACATAGAGCAAACCTTGTATCGAAGTATGATAGGTAGTCTTCTCTACTTGACTGCCAGTTGTCCTGACATAGCCTTTAGTGCGTCCCCGAAAGATTCACACTTACTCACTCTAAAACGTATTATCAAATACGTGAGTGGGACCCTCTCATATGGTATTTGGTATTCCTTTAATACCGATGACCGTTTGTCTGCCTATTCGGATGCCGATTGGGCCGAGGATGTAGATTATTATAGGAGCACTTTTGGTGGGTGTTTCTAATTTGGTTCTTCTCTTGTCTCCTGGATGAGCAAGAAGAAAACTCCATCTCTTTGTCCACTGCGGAGGCTGAGTACATCGCCGTCGGGAGTTGTTGCACGCAACTCTTGTGGATGAAGCTGATGTTGAAGGATTATGGGATTTCACAGGACACCATGACCATTTCCTGTGATAACACGAGCGCGATACACATATCCTACAATCCAGTCCAGCATTTGTGCACAAAATACATCAGGATACATGAGCACTTTATACGTCAGTTAGTTGAGGAGAAAGTGGTACCCTGAGTTTCGTACCACCGACCTTAAGTTGGTCGATATTTTCATGAAACCTTTAGATTCCCTTAGATTCGAGAGTCTTAGGAAATCTTTGGGGATTTGCACAGTTGACTGAGGAGTTGGTCTGTGTCTAGGATAGGGTGCTTTGTCATGCTAATATCACATGCTTCATATTGCTAGTTTGTATCATGTGTATTATTATTTTTTCTTTTTTATATTTTTTTGAAAACTCCAAAAAGACTTTCTTTTTATAAAATTTTTAGAAAAGCACAAAAATAATTTTGTATTTTATTTGCACCTTGTATGAATGAGTATTTAAGATGGCCGAGTCATAAATTTCATTCCATTTATTCCACGTGACTGTTTGATAGTGATTTGAGGCACTACATCATTGCATCCATATGCTTTACATTATTTGGAGTCTTTGAGATGTGATTAGTGATATATTTCTACATGTTTGACTACTATATCCTTTATTGCACACATGCACGACTTTATTTGATTATTTTACTTGTCTATCACATATTGGCTTGAGTGTTTCCATCTCAATTCTGTCTATACAACGTACCTTATGCGATAAAACTTGATAATACTGGAATGCATGTAAAAAATGTTTGGTAAGACTGTGTGGTATTTTAAAAATCGAGAAGGGTTGCGAAAGGTTCATTTTGCCTTTGCGAATAATAATCCATAGTTAAATCGGACCTAAAACATTGAGGAATTTTATTATCCGGGGTCCAAAGAAGTTAAAAGAGCCCAAAAAAAGTTAAAGGCAATAAAAAGTAATTCATGCCAAAAATGGGCCATTAGGTTTCACCATCAATTCTCCAAAGTTTGAGAATTTAGATCACCTCTATTCAAAATATAAATTTGAGGGAGTTTGGTTAGAGAATTTAAATGGGTTTGCACTTCCTTGAAAGTCCTGAAAAAGCATGAAACCGTTTTGGATGTTATTGGTGTGGAAATCACTTTGAGCTTTGATTTGCTGATTTGATTGAGTTATTGTCTCATATTTCCACCTTTTTACACCTAAGGAAGATGTTGATTTCATTCGTTAGGAGTATCCGATATTCATCGTGCACATATGTCATATTTGTATGCATTGATTTTCCTATCGAATTTAATCACACCCCTACATTTACGCTATCATCGACTTTGTTGTTTTTGTGTTCTTTCATGGTGTAATTCTTTGTTGTATATTTTGTGTGAAAAATTGAAAAAAATTGAAAAATAGTTTATTTGTACCGTGACACCCCGTTTTGCTTTATGAGATTTATTCTTTTCCTTGTCTATTCCGGACAAATAAAAAGGGGGAGGGGGGAACGAATTATGATATTATGGGGGATATTTAGTATGGGGGAGATTTGATTGTGCTAACATTCATTATTTTTATATCATTTCAAACTCAATACATCACGAGGTTTTTGCTTTATATCATGTGTGTAGGTACGAAGCTTTCACTACACCAAATCTGCCTAATTGTTACGGTCATTGACCTTGACAAGTTCAACTTGTCAAGGTCAATGATCGTGACAATTCCGGGCGAGACAAATTTTTTTGTCACGGACGTGACACGGTCATTGACCGCGACAAATTCGTTAGAATTGTCATGGTCATGTCACGGGCCATGACCGTGACAAGTTTAGTCACGGTTAATAACCGTGACAAAGCCTTGGCCCTTTTTAAAACATTGTCACGGTCAATGACCGTGATAAGTCCGTGACAACTTTTGTCACGGGCTTGTCACGGTCAATGACCGTGACAATTCTGGGCAAAATTTAAAAAAAATCTGTTGGGCAATATGGCCACTGCCACTGCTCAGCAATATATTTGTAACTGTTATAGCAACATCATATATCTAAATAAACTAAAGATAATGCAAATATATATTCAAAATAGAAACAATATACAAGACAATATAATCCAAATATAATTCAAATGTACTAACTTAAAAATAATTTCACTACATGTCTGGGGTAAATGTGAGGAGGTGAGTAGGCCACAGGATATACGAATTGACACACCCACTAATATACATCGTGCCGCATTGTTCGCGCAACCACAATAAGGAGTTCTCCTTCTCGGGTATCACATGCGTGATGAGCTCCCTAGACTCGATGTCTTGAAGCTCACGTCCATGAACTATTCCACCCTGGATGATATTCGGGTCCCTCAACCCCCGCCCTATCCGCTGGACATCAAATACATCCAATATGAACACGCTCGGCCAACAAAGTGTCGACATCGGTCTGTTGAATGGCGCCAAATAGGGAAGTAGATCATCGAAGTACGCACGTGTCGGTGATGAAGCAGCGAGGTCCACATCCTTGTCATCCTGCACCTCGTCCTCCCGCACCTCCTTCTCCACTACCTTCTCCTTCCCTTTCCCCTTACGGTCTCCGCCCAACGTACGCTTCATGAATGAGTACATATCTTGTACCGTCGCCTCCAAACGGGACAGCTTCGCGTCATGTTAATCTACCGTTCGAGCAAACCCAGTGTCGCTCGTCTCCAATTCGATGATCCTAGATTTGGCCACCCGCGAGCTCAACCCCTTGTCCTCCCCTTGCGATCAGAGCCAAGCACTTGGCTAAGTACGTCTGTGGACAAAGATGCCTTGTCGCGTCATGTGAATACAATGTTAGATGCGAATAAATATAAATATAAACTGAAATTAAAATCGAAATTGAAATCGAAATATTCATATAAATATAACTATATTACCTATAGTGCCTCCCAAACAGCTAACTTGAGCTCATATGACACCTCCTTCCAAGTCATAAACCCTGGGCAATTGACCGTCTTTAGCAGCTCGAAGGATCTCGTTAATAGCTTCGACTTGTTCTCGCTGGTAATCCCAAATTTGCCATATTTGGGGAGCCTAGGGTCCAAGGAGCCCTCGTCGCCTCCGCTACCATCGAGCCCAGATGACGTCATCATAACCAGCATCATCATCCTCGCCTTAATATCTGAAGGAGACAATTGCTGTAAAAAAATGATATTATTACAGATAAAAAAAATGAGAAGAAGAAATGCAAATATGTACAATTACTAGAAATAAAAATGAGCATTAATTATTAATTTACTTTCATAAACCCCCCACTACCACACACACGCACACGTACATGCACACTCCCACCACACCCCCATCACAATTAAAATTACAATTAAAACTATACAATTTATTAATTAAAGCTATACAATTGTTAAGATTGCCCCACAAAACACCCCCCCACCCTCTGCCCCCTCCCCCCGCCACACACCCACACACATACTATATATATATTGTTTGATATACAAAGTAATTTTCAAAAAAGTTGAAAAATCCCACCCCCATATAGACAATAATCCAGTGGTCAGGCCACTTTTAAAACTATCCAACCCAACATTTACTAAACAAAATAATCCAACAGCAATGTCAACAACAAATGTGTATCCTGTACTCCTTCTAATTCATCTACTCAATTAATTCATTTCATCAATTAAACTAACAATTAAAGTATACAATTATTAATTTACTAATTTACAATGAGGGGTAATCCTACTTTCATATGAAATGGGCACTAATTATTAATTTACTTTCATCTAAAACTATACAATTAAAATTACAATTAAAGCTATACAATTTATTAATTAAAGCTATACATTTGTTTAGATTGCCCCACCACACACACACACCCCCCACCACCCCCCCACCCCCTGCCCCCGCCACACACACACGGACATACTATATATATTGTTCGATATACAAAGTAATTTTCAAAAAAAGTTGAAAAATCCCACCCCCATATGGACAATAATCCAGTGGTCAGGCCACTTTTAAAACTAATCAACCCAATATTTACTAAACAAAATAATCCAACAGCAATGTCAACAACAAATGTGTATGCCGTACTCCTTCTAATTCATCAACTCAATTAATTTATTTCATCAATTAAACTAACAATTAAAGTATACAATTATTAATTTACTAAGTTACAATGAGGGGCAATCCTACTTTCATATGAAATGGGCACTAATTATTAATTTACTTTCGTCTAAAACTATACAATTAAAATTACAATTAAAGCTATACAATTTATTAATTAAAGCTATACAATTGTTAAGATTGCCCCACCACACACACACACACACACACACCCCACCACCCCCCTGCCCCCCCCCCCCCTCGCCACACACACACACGCACATACTATATATATATATATTTTGTTCGATATACAAAGTAATTTTAAAAAAAAGTTGAAAAATCCCACCCCCATATGGACAATAATCCAGTTGTCAGGCCACTTTTAAAACTAACCAACTCAACATTTACTAAATAAAATAATCCAACAGCAATATCAACAACAAATGTGTATCCCGTACTCCTTCTAATTCATCTACTCAATTAATTCATTTCATCAATTAAACTAACAATTAAAGTATTCAATTATTAATTTACTAATTTATAATGAGGGGCAATCCTACTTTCATATGAAATGGGCACTAATTATTAATTTACTTTCATCTAAAACTATACAATTAAAATTACAATTAAAGCTATACAATTGTTTAGATTTCCCCACCACACACACACACCCCACACACCCCCACCACCCCTACCCCACCCCATTCCCCCCTCCCCCCGCCACACACACACCTGCACACACACACACCCCCACCCCACCCCCTGCCCCCTCCCCCCACCCCACCCCCAACACACCTTCACACACACACACACACACGTACACACACAACCCACCCCACCCCCTGCCCCCTCCCCCACCACACACCACCACACACATATATACACACATATATACACATACATATACACACATATATATACACACATACACACACACATAGAAATGAAATAGAAAGAGAGGAAAAAACCATACCTTAGAGAGAGAGAGAGAGGGAAAACCAAAAATCGGTGGGAAAAAAAAAGACTAGGGCTTTTTTTACTGACGACATTGTCACGGTCGTGTCAAGGTCCTTGATCGTGACAATTATCCAAAGAATTGTCACGGTCATTGACCGTGACTAGTCCGTGGCAAACATCTTTGTCACAGACTTGTCACTGTCAATGACCGTGATAACTCTTTGTCACGGTCTTGTCATGATCAATGACTGTGACACAAAATACGTGTTTGTTGTCACGATCAATGACCGTGACAAGGGTGGCCGGCTGAAAGGTGACAATTTGACCATTTTGGTGCAGTGTTTAAGATCAAATTGTTGCACACCCTGATGAGAAAATCTTAGAGTTTTGAAAAATTGATTGTTGAAGCAAAGTTTGAAGAATTGTCATTTTATCTTTCCTTTATTGTCTTGGGAGGGTAGATTTGTATAGTTCATTCTTGTGATTAATAATTCGGATTTTTTATTTTGTACCGGCATAGACGTAGGGGGAAATTTGTAAGGACATTGTTCGTCACAATTTATTATGTCGTATACCTCTACAAGTCGTCAAAGAAAGGAGGAAGCTGTCATCTACAAACTCCGTACCCGAATTACAATTTCACCTCAACATTCAAGCTCCAACGAGATACTTTTGGTAAAAATAATTTTAAGTTCCACATGCATTTTATATTTAAAGTGTTGGGATTTTTTTAAGGGTTAGAACCTTTTTATACAAAATTTCTTTTCATAAAAGAAGTTTTTTTTAACAAAATGTCGCTGCGTGTTTATAATTAAAAAGGGAGGTCTCGGTCAAAAGATTTTTTTGTTAAAAGAAGTTTTGTTTTGAACTATTTCGTACAATTAAAAAAAATGGTGACAAACTTAAAAACCCTTTTAAAGGCCATCTCTTTTGTTACTTGTTATAGTCTTCATTAACAATTAAGCCAATGAGACTGCCATGCACCTGAACAAAGGAATCCCATATTTGGGCGTAATTTTTGTGGACAATCATTCCGCCAATGATTGTTTACTTAAAGGGTTAAGAGAATATGTGTAAAGTTTTTTTGTTCCTCTCTTATTGCTTTGCATGCTACCTACGCCGTTTTTTGTCTTGTGTCAATCATTGGCATGCCAATGATTGGCATATGGCTAAGTCCCTTTGCCTTTTTTGTTTAAAAGTTGCGTACAGTTAAGTGTTAAAGGCAAATATGATTTTTAACACGCATCTTGCCATGAGTTATCAAAAGGATGGTTTATCTCAAAGCTATCTTATGGATAAAAAATCAGTGACGTGCCTTTGTTTTCTTTATCAAAACTTCTCTATAAAAAAGACATGAACGTACAGTTTTTTAGTGAGAAGAAAAATTGGTTTTTGACAGAGCACTTTTTCAAGATGAAAACTTCTTTTGTGTTCAACTATTTTTCACGTCTTCTTCTCACTTTTAAGGGTTCAGAACCTTCTATCCAAAAATTCATAATCCCATCTACTGTGTATGAATTGGTTTGTGGAACCCAAGACATATCTTTTCTGAAATAGAACTGAGTGTTCTTATGGAGCTGCTGAGATTGTTCCATTGTTGATGACGTCGACCGACACCTGCAGGTAATTGTGTGTCAAATTATTTCATTATAATCCCTGTAAGTTTGAGTTACAAAATTATAGTGAAATAAATGGTTTTGTCCTTCGGGGATTTTTTCCTCATTTGTGACTGTCTTGCATGCTTAGATTAATTTTTTCAATCTTGTTTATTTGCAAGAAGGAAAAAAATTGTTGGATCTGGAATTGGAATTTAATTAAATAATTAATTCATTTGAACGCATGCGCACTCTCATTGGTCATAGTAGTAGTTGAAATTTTGAAGATGATCTAATGAAGTAGAAGAGGTTGATGGATTCAGCATGGTATCTTCATCATCAGATTAAACGACGTGGACTCCAGTGGATTAATCCTCAGAGTTGGGATCTAGATCAGTGAAAGTGATGGAAGTAGGACGTTGTCCTTCAATAGGCATATTTGTTGAGACATGAAATTTGTGGATTAGTGAACTGCGTATAGTAGCCTTTGATTTCTCTATATTTTTAGTGTTAACGACATTTTCTTCTTTGATGTAAATTTGAATGATAGAAGTACTGCCTAAGGCCTTTAGAACATAATATATTTCTCTACTCGTGATTGCTTGGACTTGGTTTGGAATTAAGAGATGGATGACTAAGGAGCAGACATTCAATGACGTGAAATACATCTTTGTTCCCGAGGACTGGGATTGTCCACGTCGATAATTTCCCACCGTGAGAACATTAATTCATATTTCAGGAGATTTTCACGCTCATTGCGAACCATGCTTATCCTAAATTATTTTATAAATGCGAAAAATAAGTTAGTCGAAAATGCTTATTCTTATGAGATAACAGGAAAAATGAAATTGAGATAAAGGTTTCCTATGTGTATTATGTTACATGAAATTGAGAATTTTGCGAATTATATTATGAAAATCAATGATTTAAGTATTATTAATATATGTATTTATACAATATACTATAGAAGGTAAGGTCACAATTGATTTTATGAAGTATCATAAAAAAATGTAAGCATTGAGCTATGGACTAAAGTAGTATTAACATTGGGTTACTTATCTTGGATTTGATTGTAATTCGAAATCTTAGATTACTAAATATATATAAGATAATAGAAATTGGGTATTATTTTTTTTCATATTTTCGTCAAATGTAACTTAATATAATGTTAAATTGTAATTTAGGAGATGGATTGTATCTATATGCTCGAGGGTACGTATTTTCAATTGTCTCTTCAAAGTGTAATTGATAAAGTCCAAATACAAAGTAATTAAAGCAATTAATTCAGTAAAAATAGCCTACGGTTCAACTTATTGATTTAAAAATTATTTCCTAAAGTTCAATTAAATTTATAACTATATTTCGTATTCAAATTTTCGAATAAACCAAATGGGCAAAAAAATAGATGAAAACTCAACATCATACGGGAGACAAACATACGAATATAAATTTTAAATATAAAAAATTTACACAACAAAAGTGGGAGGAGACAAAGGTACCTTCAAACTGAGTGCTGAAATCTTCTTCGAAAGGAAAGACTGCAAAAATTGTAATTTGATTTTAAATCTAAATCAAGAAATGAAAATATGGTTATTAGAGGAGAAAAAAATTCAGTATAATAGAACTTACAAACGAATGATGTTAGGTTGTTGTAAGGTTCATTTGGGAACAACTTGGCTTCTTTATATACGAATGATTTGGGAAGTCGAAGGACCTATAATAAATTCGACTACTCATCTTCCGGTTTCATCTCTAACCAGTCGACGAATCTGTCGTCTAATATGAGAGTTGTAGGGGTGGTAAACGGATGGATACGGATCGGATACCATGTTTTCTATATCCGTATTCTCTATCTGAATGTACTATCCCTATCCACCTAGATAGTTAAAATAACTATCCATATTCGTATCCGCTCGGATACCTCGGATTCGGATAATATCCGTATCCGTTTACATTATTTAGCCATCGCAAAAAACAACAATTAAAATATCCAATCCAATCCAAATAAATGTATAACAAAATTACCGCCTCCTAACATCAACAATTATGGATTCCATAATGATAATATGGCTTAAAGCCATCCATACTTTACAACCATATAAGCTTAAAGCCATCCAAAAAAAAAATAACAATCGCATTCCATGATAGTAGAAATAAATATGCACCTTTTAGATTAATCAAATTTATTGAGAATGATAACCTCATGGACCTTTTGTCTTCAAAATATACTGATATTTTTATTTTAATAAGTATACATTTTTATTTTGTATATAATATACATGGTGTTAACTTCAGTTCTCATCACAATCAAAACCATCTCTTTACTTTTATGTTTCTCTCTTACATTCTATTATGTTTCTCTCTTATATTCTTTTATTTTTCTCTCTTACATTTATTTATAATTAAGGAAACTAACGAATAACCACATGAGAATTTATTTTCTCTTGTTTTGTACGAAAGAGAAATGAAACGAAGTTAGATTTTTGTTTTTGTTTTGAGTAGAGTATATGTTCTTTAGTCGGTGTATGTTGTATGTGATAGAGTGTATTGTAACCTATGAAGCACGAACACTCTCTCGGAAGCTAACATGTCGTGTCCTACAACGTGTCGGACACCTATGAAGCACGAACACTCTCCCGGAAGCCACGAGACAACTTTGACCCAAGTTATGGTGATTGTGCTTTATTTATGATTCTTAAGGTCAAAGTGTGTTTGAATTTTATTTTGTATGATCCATTTTCTTAATTTCATGCTATGAATGCTCTAATAATGTATTTTATGGAGAAAATCTGTTTTATTTCATTAATATATATTCAAATATACATTATATATTATACGTATCATAGCGTGTCGTATCCTAGTTTTGGATCAAACACGTGTCGCGTGTCGCATGTCGAAACACATATTACATGTTTGTGCTTCATAGATTGTAACTTTAGTGTAACTCCATGATAATATACTCAATAAAATAATAATACATGACATTTTATAATATACCCAATAAAATAATAACTTTAGGGTGTTTTTGTTTTGAGTGGAGTATGTGTTTATTTTATTTGGGGGAATAAACGATTAAGTTATTTTTTAATATTATTTTATTAGTAATACTAGTACTAATATTATTAGTAATATTTTTGTAACACCCCATGATTTTTGAGACTGATAAATTAAATTTTGGGAAAATAAAATTTAATTAAATTGGAGAATTCTAAAATTGGGAGTTTAAGTCCAAAAATAGAGGACGTTTTAAAGTATTTCATATGATGATTTTGAGGGTACCATTGATCCCGAAAGGGTTGAGATAGTCAAAATGACTGTCATTGGGTTTTATTTCGGCTCCGGAATATTTTTAAGTCAGTTTGACTCAAATTGGTGTAAACGAGTAATTTAAATTGTGTATTAACATTTAAATTTGGGTTTAATGTTTTAAGGTTTAAGAGGCTTACGGATGAAGCCTTCTCATTTAGAGAAAGAGAGAAAGAGAAAGAAAAGAGAAGAGAAGAGAGAAAAGAAGAAGAAAGGAAGAGAGAGGAAGAAAACCTTGGAGATTCCGGCCCAACCGCGACATCGAGGACGATCCAACCTCTACAAATCTGAGGCAAGTGTTTAATCTTGCTAAATAAGTCATTTGTGTATTTTATTTCATAATTTGTGGGTTAAAGAAATGGTTTTTGGGTATAAACGTTAAAACCTAAATTTTGGTTCAAATCTTGAAATTGAAGATTTTAAATGGGTTTAAGGGATATAAATTGATGAGGTTAAATATAGGATGTGCTTTGATGTTGGAAATTATGTTGGGATTGAATATTAAGGGTTAGAATAAGTATAAATTAAATTTTGGAGAATTTGGGCTTTGGAAAAATCAGTCATTTTCGTGGCTTGCTGCACCAGCCGAATCGATTCACCCCTAGCGAATCGATTCGCTATGTTGCAGAAGCCTCAGGTCTTTAGGGACGAATCGATTCGCCTCTAGAGAATCGATTCGGTAGGTATAAGACTCTCAGGTACGTTGGAACGAATCGATTCGGATGGGCCGAATCAATTCGCTGCTAGGCCGAATCGATTCAGAAATGGGGCATTTTGAGGTATTTTCTCCATAGTGATTTCAAACCCTTTTTGGTTTGGTTTATTGATTTGGGGGCCTTCTCTTATAATGTAAGAGATATGTTCTTGAAGTCATATAAGTAGTTTCTCACGTATTATGATTTTGGGGACTCCTTAGGGTAATTTGGGAGAAATGTATCCATGTATATATTGGAGTTGCATATAGAGATTGTGGGGAAACCACATTGAGGATTAGGAATACTAATTAGATAAAAAGGTTTAAATATGATGTGAGGTTGAGAACTCTTTGAGTGTGAGGGGTCATATATCCTTAGAAACGTTTAAATTAAGGAACAATAGGTTACCCAATGGGAGTAAGGGTTCATAAGATTAGTTGAAACATAGGTGAAATTGGGAACGATTTGGATCGTACTATCGACTAGAATAAGCGGTAGCACAAATTTTAGTTAGGATAGTTTACACGTAATTTTGGGGAAATAACCATTGAAATTCCAATACTTGAAACGAGGTTGGAATAATTTGAGGTTTCAGACTATCAAGTCATGTATGTGCCTATGGTTAAATAGTACTAAAGGTAATTATGTACTCTCGGATATAGATGGTGTGTGTAGTGATGGGTTTCCTACACAAAATCTTGGGTGATAACCCTAATGTTGGATATAAATGTATAAATATATACATATGATTTTGGGAGACTATTAATCATAGAAAAAAATGATTGAATATGTTTCAAGTGAGGGATTGTATTCACATATCGAGGTAAATTATTTGAGTTTGTGGTGACGGCTTGTATATTGAGGATTATGTATACTTATTGCCGAGTTTATATATCTTATACATATGAACGAGAATTAGTTTGTATATATATAGATATAACGATGTGTGAATATATGTACATATATCTATATATAAATATGAATATATGGATATATTTATGTTGTGGACATACATGGTATGGATAATTAAACCGTATATGATGGTTTAATATTTGATCATATGATGGGATCATATGGACGTATGTATATTGTGCATGTGAACAATATACATACTTATGCGGTTAAGCATACCCCGCTCATGCTATCATTGGGAAGTTTCGCGTAGAGGGTGAGCATCCTGGCATATAGAGCAGGGTGTGGATATTCCCCAGGTCATAGTCGTCCTGTGTGTTATTATATGATATATATTTTGGGATGAGCTGTGGTGGGTATGCTTCGTCTCATTGCCAGTTGGAGATATGACCGCTTCCTGGGACGTCGTGTGTGTGAGTTACCACGAGATGGGTGTCGTTGAGCCCCACCATGGTGGTCCCCAGTTTCTACGTGAGCCGGTCACTGGAAAGATGATAACATGGTGTAGTTTTATCGGTGATATATATAGCCGGGTGGATTATGTGCATGTCCATTGTACACCAGATATGATATGTACTCTTGGTCATGCGTATGGATGATGATGGTATATATATATATATATAGTTAGAATAAAATGCCTATATATATATATTTATATATCCTATAGATAAAAGGATATGGAATCTTTGTGGAGTACATCTTGGATGATTATGGTGTACTAGATTGATGGGGGTTGATGTATCGCATTTAAGGAATATTTCGGTTACATCATCCCAAGTATATTATTGGAGATTTTTAGTTGTTTTCATATTGTAGTCTATAATTTAGTAGTAGTGGTAGTATTATATGGTATGTATGGCATTATGGATCTCTAGGATCGACATTGTCAAGGAGTAGTGTAAGGGGGTGGTTCCTTGTTTGGATTTCGCTTTGCGAGACACCCCACGCACGAAACGTAGTACATTGTTGAGATTAGAGAGAAGTTTTCTCGATATTTATGTGTGGCATAATGGATCTCCAGGATCGACGTTGACAAGGAGTAGTGTAATGGGGTGGTTCCTTGTTTGGATTTCGCTTTGCGAGACACCCCACGCACGAAACGCAGCGCAACTTAGCGTTGAAATTGGACGGAAGTTTTGTCAATAATAATTTTTCATGCCTATTAATTAGAAATTTAAATCATATGTTTCAACCCAGATATAAATGGGTAACGTAGTAAGAATTATAATTAATTAAATTGTAATCCGAAATCCATTAAGCCTATTATGGCGTAGTTATTTGTAAACATAATCTAATATGATTAGAAAAAGGGTAGATTCTTGGGTTAAGTTAGGAAGGAAATTCTCGTGGGTATGGGCTGGGCCTATGATAAGTTAGGTTGTCCTTATAAATGGTGGGTAATTTAACTAAAACTTGAGGACGCGAATAGGTGCGCGCCTTTAGATGAGAGGTGAGTTGGGGTTCCACGAGAGTGCGAATCCACTTTTAAATTATGAAATAAGTGCACCGATATTTATTATGCACGATTAACACACTTGCTAAATATTTTTCACAACTCGGGCTCTGACCCGTTTACTTTTCTCTCCTGCTTGTATATATATATATATATATATATATATATATATATATATATATATATATATATATATATATATATATATATATATATATATATATATATATATATATATATATATATATTACTACAAGTGTCCTACCGCAAGGATGCTGAATGACTTTCTATCCAGAGTCTTAGGAGCCGCGACAGGTGTGGACTGTTGCGGGATGTAGAATGTAGTCGCTTCCTCCTTTAGAAAAAAAAAATTCTAGTTAGGATTCATGTTGTATAGCGGGTTTGTACCCAAGGGATATTTATATACATGTTTATATTTATTCCATTCCAGTTATTGTATTGGCTGTGACCCGACAGCTTATTCGAGTCTACTTTTTGTAGTTTATTCTGTTGTAGTTATTTATTTCGTTTTATTCTAACATTTCATTTCTCATAGTTCTTTCATGCATCTTTCTTTCCTTTATCAGTAGTGTTAGTTTGTTGTCTGTTGCATATTTTATTTAATTTTAAAATCTCGCTTGTATGATACCGGGTAGTTAGTCCTATATTATATTGTACCGACTGTTGATGTTGAGACTGGACCATCTGAAATTCCTGATTTAATGTAGTATAGGGATGGCCACCCGTTATTATTTTAAGCGGGGTGTCTCAAATGGTATCAAAGCATCAGGTTCTGGAGTCCTTAGGATCTGTGCGAGTTTTCTGCATTCTTCCGTTAACGTTCTTGACATAAAGCCCTAAAATTAGGACTGTTGTGTTCACTGCGTTGTTTTCTTCTGTGAAGTATATTCACTTGATTGGCGTTCTGATAACAGTTGCTCTTGTTTCGTTTCAGACGTCGCCTAGATTTTGTCGTCTAGGAAAGGATAGGATTAGAAGTACAATACCCATATCATATTTTGGGTACGCTTTAATTGGGGGTGTTCATTTTCCCCGATTCCGGAGGAGATATTGAGGAGATTTCTAGCAGTGGTTCGAGGTGATTTATCGGCAGTTGAGTAATAAAGGAAAATTTACTCGAATGGCAAACCTTGGACTTAGTAAGGAAAGTCTGAGGAGAGGTTAGTGTAGTCCTTGGGAGGTTTAGGTTGAGAAACCTGTTAACCTTCGTTAGGAAACCTGGTGTTGGTGACTCTTACCGATGTGAGGAAGGTGTAGTTGTCCCAATATCAGGAGTATTACCTTCTGGGAAGAGGGAGAGAATTTGGAGACTCAGTTTCGTTGTGTAGGACTGCGGGAGTTTTCGGTAGTCGCAATAGCGTTGTCCTTCAAAATGGTTAGGAAGGATTTATGATGAAGGTATTTCTTTGAGGAGAATTAGGCCTTAGGGAGGAGTGAGCAAGTGTGGTCTTTATGCGACATTTTTTGGAATAGTAAAATATCTTATAATGAACTAGTAGAGAGTGTCTCTATTGATTTTGGGAATGTAAATTGTTAAGGTTATTGGTTCATTGAGGGAAGAACTTAGTTTATGGAAAGGTGTTGATGTGATGTAGAGGAATTTTATAACTGAGAGGTTCAGAGTTTAGTAGATTTATGTTGTGCGAATAATTTTGCTCCTAGTTGTGCTAGTTTTGAGAACTAGGTAATGGTTAGCAGTATTGTATTTGTTGAGGCCTTGTGTTCTAAACATAAGGTATTTGTTCGGCGTGTCAAAAGACGCGGGATTTATTTATATTATCTATTATTACCTGGGCCTTCGGGAAGTATCTAAAATATGAAAATCTTTTTATAAAACCTTAGCCCTGGTTCAACTAATCTCAATCCCCGACCTAGCTACACAATAGTGTATTGGGAGGGTTCCTTGTTCGGATTTCGCTTGCGAGACCTTCCTCGCACGAAGGTAGCTAGCGTCAAGGATTGAGGAGAGTTCAACTATGGGAAATTTTAGAAGTTTTATATAATTAATATGTTATTATAGATTATATTGGTGGTAGTTAAGTTAAGATTTGAGGCTAATGGAGCCTAATTATAATTCTACGAGTAAAAACTCGGGTACGGGGTGTGTGGGCTCCCTGGGTAGTAGTATGTTTTAAAATCTATTTGGTTCGATGTGAGAACTAGAAAGGATCGGTATAGTGATCCTAAGGGTTGATGTAAGGACTAGATGATATTGAGGTCTTAGGCATGTCTTAAATTTCACGGGCAAAATTTTTGTAAGGGGGAAGATTGTAACACCCCATGATTTTTGAGACTGAGAAATTAAATTTTGGGAAAATAAAATTTAATTAAATTGGAGAATTCTAAAATTGGGAGTTTAAGTCCAAAAATAGAGGACATTTTAAAGTATTCCGGATGATGATTTTGAGGGTACCATTGATCCCGGAAGGGTCGAGATAGTCAAAATGACTGTCATTGGGTTTTATTTCAGCTCCGGAATATTTTTAAGTCAGTTTGACTCGAATTGGTGTAAACGAGTCATTTAAATTGTGTATTTACATTTAAATTTGGGTTTAATGTTTTAAGGTTTAAGAGGCTTACGGATGAAGCCTTCTCATTTAGAGAGAGAAAGAGAAAGAAAAGAGAAGAGAAGAGAGAAAAGAAGAAGAAAGGAAGAGAGAGGAAGAAAAACTTGGAGATTCCGGCCCAACTACGACATCGAGGACGGTCCAACCTCTACAAATCCAAGGCAAGTGTTTAATCTTTCTAAATAAGTCATTTGTGAATTTTATTTCATAATTTGTGGGTTAAAGAAATGGTTTTTGGGTATAAACATCAAAACCTAAATTTTGGTTCAAATCTTGAAATTGAAGATTTTAATTGGGTTTAAGGGATATAAATTGATGAGGTTAAATATAGGATGTGCTTTGATGTTGGAAATTATGTTGGTATTGAATTTTAAGGGTTAGAAGAAGTATAAATTAAATTTTGGAGAATTTGGGCTTTGAAAAAATCAGCCATTTTCGCGGCTTGCTGCACCAACCGAATCGATTCTCCCCTAGCAAATCGATTCGCTACGTTGCAGAAGCCTCAGGTATTTAGGGACGAATCGATTCGCCTCTAGCGAATCGATTCGGTAGGTAGCATACTCCCAGGTCCCTTGGACCGAATTGATTCGGATGGGCCGAATCGATTCGCTGCTGGGCCGAATCGATTCGGAAACAGGGCATTTTGAGGTTTTTTCTCCATAGTGATTTCAAACCCTTTTTGGTTGGGTTTATTGATTTGGGGGCCTTATTTTATAATGTAAGAGATATGTTTTTGGATTCATATAAGGAGTTTCTCACGTATTATGATTTTGGGGACTCCTTAGGATAATTTGGGAGAAATGTATCCATGTATATATTGGAGTTGCATATAGAGATTGTGGGGAAACCTCATTGAGGATTAGGAATACTAATTAGATAAAAAGGTATAAATATGATGTGAGGTTGAGAAATCTTTGAGAGTGAGGGGTCATATATCCTTAGAAACGTTTAAATTAAGGAACAATAGGTTACCCGATGGGAGTAAGGGTTCATAAGATTAGTTGAACCATAGGTGAAATTGGGAACGATTTGGATCGTACTATCGACTAGAATAAGCGGTAGCACAAATTTTAGTTAGGATAGTTTACACGTAATTGTGGGGAAATAACCATTGAAATTCCAATACTTAAAACGAGGTTGGAATAGTTTGAGGTTTTAGACTATTAAGTCATGTATGTGCCTATGGTTAAATAGTACTAAAGGTAATTATGTACTCTCGGATATAGATGGTGTGTGTAGTGATGGGTTTCCTACACAAAATTTTGGGTGATAACCCTAATGTTGGATATATATGTATAAATATATACATATGATTTTGGGAGACTATTCATCATATAAAAAAATTATTGAATATGTTTCAAGTGAGGGATTGTATTCACATATCGAGGTAAATTATTTGAGTTTGTGGTGACGGCTTATAAATTGAGGATTATGTATACTTATAGCCGAGTTTATATTTCTTATACATATAAACGAGAATTAGTTTGTATATATATAGATATAACGATGTGTGAATATATGTACATATATCTATATATAAATATGAATATATGGATATATTTATGTTGTGGACATACATGGTATGGATATTTAAACCGTATATGATGGTTTAATATTTGATCATATGATGGGATCATATGGTTGTATGTATATTGTGCATGTGAACGATATGCATACTTATGTGGTTAAGCATACCCCGCTCATGCTATCATTGGGAAGTTTTCGCGAAGAGGGTGAGCATCCTGGCATATAGAGCAGGGTGTGGATATTCCCCAGGTCATAGTTGTCCCGTGTGTTATTATATGATATATATTTTGGGATGAGCCGTGGTGGGTATGTTTCGTCTCATTGCCAGTTGGAGCTATGACCACTTCCCGGGACGTCGTGTGTGTCAGTTACCACGAGATGGGTGTCGTTGAGCCCCACCATGGTGGTCCCCAGTTGCTACGTGAGTCGGTCACTGGGAAGATGATAGCATGGTGCAATTTTATCGGCGATATATATAGCCGGGTGGATTATGTGCATGTCCATTGTACACCAGATATGATATGTACTCTTGGTCATGGGTATGGATGATGATTGTATATATATATATATATATATATATATATATATATATATATATATATATATATATATATATATATATATGGCTAGAATAAAATGCCTATATATATATTTATATTTCCTATAGATAAAAGGATATGGAATCTTTGTGGAGTACATCTTGGATGATTATGGTGTACTAGATTGATGGGGGTTGATGTATCGCATTTAAGGAATATTTCGATTACATCATCCCAAGGATATTATTGGAGATTTTTAGTTGTTTTCATATTGTAGTCTATAATTTAGTAATAGTGGTAGTATTATATGGTATGAGTGGCATTATGGATCTCTAGGATCGACATTGTCAAGGAGTAGTGTAAGGGGGTGGTTCCTTGTTTGGATTTCGCTTTGCGAGACACCCCACGCACGAAACGTAGTACATTATTGAGATTAGAGAGAAGTTCTGTCAATATTTATGTGTGGCATAATGGATCTCCAGGATCGACGTTGACAAGGAGTAGTGTAACGGGGTGGTTCCTTGTTTGGATTTCGCTTTGCGAGACACCCCACGCACGAAACGCAACGCAACGTTGAAATTGGAGGGAAGTTTTTTCCATAATAATTTTTCATGCCTATTAATTAGAAATTTAAATCATATGTTTCAACCCAGATATAAATGGGTAACGTAGTAAGAATTATAATTAATTAAATTATAATTCGAAATCCATTAAGGCTATTATGGCGTAGTTGTTTGTAAACATAATCTAATATGAATAGAAAAGGGGTAGATTCTTGGGTTAAGTTAGGAAGGAAATTCTCGTGGGTATAGGCTGGGCCTATGATAAGTTAGGTTGTCCTTATAAATGGGGGGTAATTTAACTAAAACTTGAGGACGCGAATATGAGAGGTGAGTTGGGGTTCCACGAGAGTGCGAATCCACTTTTAAATTATGAAATAAGTGCACCGATATTTATTATGCACGGTTAACACACTTGCTAAATATTTTTCACAACTCGGGCTCTAACCCGTTTACTTTTCTCTCCTGCTTGTATATATATATATATATATATATATATTACTACAAGTGTCCTACCGCAAGGATGCCGGATGACTTTCTATCCAGAGTCTTGGGAGCCGCGACAGGTGCGGACTGTTGCGGAATGTAGAATGTAGTCGCTTCCTCCTTTGGAGAAAAAAAATTCTAGGTAGAATTCATGTTGTATATCGGGTTTGTACCCAAGGGATATTTATATACATGTTTATATTTATTCCATTCCAGTTATTTTATTGGCTGTGACCCGACAACTTATTCGAGTCTACTTTTTGTAGTATATTCTGTTGTAGTTATTTATTTCATTTTATTCTAGCATTTCATTTCTCATAGTTCTTTCATGCATCTTTCTTTCCTTTATCAGTAGTGTTAGTTTGTTGTCTGTTGCATATTTTATTTAATTTTAACATCTCGCTTGTATGATACCGGGTAGTTAGTCCTATATTATATTTTACCGACAGTTGATGTTGAGACTGAACCATTTGAATTTCCTGATTTAATGTAGTATAGGGCTGGCCACCCATTATTATTTTAAGCGGGATGTCACAGTTTTAAACATATGTTTGATGGATATGGATATTCGGTAAAACGGATATCCGATAAAATGGATACTCTGCATCAGATATGGATTATCCGTGTCGGATACTAGTACCATCCGTATCCGTATCCGTTTTCTCAAATATTTTTATAGAGTATCCATGTTCGTATCTGTTTCCATATTTTCGGATAATTATCCGCAAATTCGGATTCGGATATCGGGCGGATGCGAATTTTTGAATATCCGTTTACGGCCCTAGAGAGTTGTGATTTCATCCCTTTTCAAGTTGTAAACTGAATCGATTTTCATAAGATGCCGTCTTATAGTAGGTATGGGATTTCAACAGTTTTCACCTTCTAAATATCGATGTAGGAGAGAGAATGAAGTAGAAGGTTAAACTTTTCCTATTTTTCTTTCATTCGATGTTTCAACAACAATAGTAGAACTCTTCTCCAACTCATCACTTAATAGAACTCTTAATTTAATACAAATGACATGTCGCATTCTTAAACTATTTTAGGTAATAAATTTTATATAATTATATAGATATGAATGAGAACTATTGAGATTTAAAATTTATTAAATAATATTTTTTAAAATTTTAAAAATATTAAAATTTATATTTGATTCAAAATGATCAAGAGATAAAATCTTTATATAATCTAAAATGATATACTAGATGAAATGAAACCATTCATTAAACCATTTACGTGGCAGTCTGTTACAAACTATCGCATTCCGCCCTTTGATCTATTCTCTCTCTTGTCCACATAATATCTTTATAAGAATAATTACCTCATGAACCCACTAAGCCCCTCACTCTGGTGAGTCAAATTTCACCTTCCATTTTTTTCGAATGGGTTTTGTAAGGGTGAGAGAGGTTAAATCCGATGGTGAAATGGGAGGTGGCTGTGAGATTGAAGTGTGAGGTTTGGATCGAGCAGCTAACCGGAGGTAAGGGCATGTTGGTTTTTCTAGGTTAAGGGTCGAAGCTTGGTTTTGGGAAGCTCTGATAATGGAGCTCGCCGAAGGTAAGGACAAGGGGTAAGAAGGGTCGATTTGGGAGTTCAGGTCTGCTGTTTTTTATGGACAGAGCTTGGGTTGCTACGAGTCTTGGGGTTCGTCGGTGGCTAGTAGGTGTTATGTCTACTATTTATAAATAACAATTGTACATAATTATGAATTAATAATATAATTACGGAATTCAAACAGAATTACAGAAATAAAACACTTACTTGAATTTGAAGAAATAATATAAGAATAAAAGAATAATCCGAGCCCTGTTAAGAACAGTCTCCTTAAGACAATTTATTCCCTCAAATGTGCTCCGAGGTTGATGAATAATGTCTCCCAAGATAGAACGGATTTTCCAATTAATTATGTAGCACAACAATAATTGATTACAACGAACTCAAATTCTGTGTCTCATACTCAACAACAATGCAACAGATGCAATGCAGAAAAAGAATTTTTTTTGAAACAAAAATGAGAAATGACAACACTTTTGGTATGAAAATGGAAGGAAAAAGGAGGAGGGAAATTTTTCATTGTTTTAAAAACGGAGGGAGGCATCTGTATTTAGAGCAAAGTAGTTGACGGTTGGCACAACTGTCAAAAATAGTTAAACGAATTAACTGTTGACTGTTGGCAATAACTGCCAACAGTTAATTAATTAATTAATTAATTTCGTAATTAATTAATAATTAAAGCCCAGAAAGTTAAATAAATTTGGCCAAAAAAATGTGGGAGATTTTTATAAGCCCGAGCCCGAACCGAACAGAGCCGACCGGACGGACGCGCGCACGCGTGCGTGTGGACTTCTGACCGGAAGTCAACCCGTGCATAGCTTTGGTCATCTCCCCTTCAAAGAGTTGGGATACCCCCAAGGCATCCAAGCCTTAGTCCATACTTGGGGTGTTATTAACTCATCAAAATTCCACTACTCTTCCAATGTGGGACAAGAGTTAAAACATACCCAATTCATTAACTTTCATTGCTTTGTGAGTCACTTTGGGGACATATTTATCATTCATAACTTATTGAAATTGGACATATGAATATACTATGTTAATCTCCTTGCGGAGGTGCACGCATTCGTATATGGTCCCACAATTTTCGTAGTGTGGGTCCCACCTAAATTTGAGCTCAAAGTTACTCAAAAATCTGTCCAGAAAAATCAGGACAGCTTTATAATACCCATTCAAGTCCAATTTTCCAACAATCCCCCACACAATGATATATCACTATAAATAAAACAAAACAGATGCTTATGCAGATGGAGACACAAGTTGAGTAAAACTGAAGACTTATTGAATCGGGAGAAGTAACCTAGTGGCCTTGAACTTTCCTTAGTGATATACTATCGGATTTACTTGGTTAATCAGTAGACTTCACGTCCTTGAACCGTCAACCGTTTTTGTAAACCTAGACAACAGTATTCACACAACAATTCTTCAACACAGTTGGTTGTCACGTTTGTGTTCATTTTGGCCGTGAACACCACTTGGTTCCACAAGTATTTTAGAGAATATGCCTTTCATTATTCTCATAGAAGTGGCCCCCTTCTTACTCACGTAGGTGACTTCCATAAAGAGTATTCTGCAATACCCCACTTAGACGTACTAAGATATAGATGTCATTAAAAGCATAACTTATCCTAATTTCGCGGCAGATATGCACTGTCTCATCTTTGGAATGGATAGGATTAAATATCCTCCAGTGCTTACTGAATACAACGTAGTTCGGTTTGCCCATTGAACCTAGATCTTTGGATCTCCAGTCAGCTAGGTTGGGTTGCCACTATATTGATTCTTATTTATTTATAGGCTTTAGACCCATTCCTCTCGATGATCTTTCAACTTGATCTAGGTTTAAACCTTTCGTTAGTGGATCCGATATATTATCTTTTGACTTTACATAGTCAATTGAGATAATTCCGTTTGAGAGAAGTTGTCTAACGGTATTGTGTCGATGACGAATATGTCGTGACTTTTCGTTATACATGTGATTTTGTGCCCTTCCAATCGCTGATTGGCTATCGCAATGTATACATATTGCGGGCA
Organism: Sambucus nigra; assembly: GCA_949130495.1. NCBI lineage: Eukaryota > Viridiplantae > Streptophyta > Magnoliopsida > Dipsacales > Adoxaceae > Sambucus > Sambucus nigra. The sequence goes on from OX422212.1 coordinate 260,790,184, forward strand.
CAGGTTTAGACCAATTTGGAACATCCTCTAAGAAATTTCGAAGCCATTCATCTTCTTCTCCAGCTTTGTCTAGTGAAATGAATTCAGATTCCATTGTCGATCTAGCAATGCACGTTTGTTTTTAGGATTTCCAAGATACGGCTGCACCTCCGAGGGTAAACACATACCCACTCGTAGACTTAGAGTCTTTTGTATTAGATATCCAATTTGCATCGCAATGTCCTTCAAGAACAGCTGGATATTTTGAGTAATGCAATCCATAGTTTTGAGTATATTTTAAATAACCCAAAACTCTCAATATTTCTTTCCAGTGATCTCTTCCTGGATTACTCGTAAATCAACTTAGCTTACTTATTGAGTATGCTATGTCCGGTCGCGTACAGTTCATGATATACATTAAACTGCCGATAATATGAAAATATTCTAGTTGAGATATGCTTTCACCATTATTTCTTGCTAGATGTAAATTTACATCGACAGGTGTCTTGGTAGGACTAATATCATACTTCTTGAATTTTTCAAGTACTTTCTCTATGTAATGAGATTGAGATAATATAAGTCCATCTGATGTTCTAGAAATTTTAATTCCTAATATAACATCGGCGATTCCCATATCTTTCATGTCAAATCTACTACTCAACATTTGTTTTGTAATTTTGACAATTTCCAAGTTACTACCCATGATAAGAATATCATCGACATAGAGTCATACAATGTCATATCCATTATGAATGTATTTAATGTAAACACATTTATCGCATTCATTAATTTTGAAACCATTTGATAACATTGCATTATCAAATTTTTTATGCCATTGTTTAGGTGCTTGTTTTAATCCATATAGTGATTTAATAAGCTTACATACTTTTCCTTCTTGTCCGGGAGCTTTGAACCCTTCAGGTTTCTCCATATAAATTTCCTCGTCTAGTTCACCGTTTAAGAATGCAGTTTTTACATCCATTTGATGTATTTCAAGTCCATTAATAGCAGCTATTGCTATTAACATCCGAATGGACGTTATTCTTGTTACCGGTGAATATGTGTCGAAGTAATCCAACCCTTCCTTTTGCCTATAGCCTTTAGCTACAAGTCTAGCTTTATATTTATCAATTGATCCATCGGCCTTCAATTTCTTTTTGAAGATCCATTTATAACCTAACGGTTTTGAACCTGGTGGAAGATCCACTAGTTCCCATGTATGATTTTGTAATATGGATTCAATTTCACTATTAATCGCTTCTTTCCAATTTGAAGCATCGGGTAAGGAAATAGCTTCTTTATACGATTGAGGTTCATTTTCTAACAAATATGTTAGAAAATCCGGACCGAAAGAAGTCGAGGTTTTTTCTCTTTTACTACGTCTTGGTTCATCCTCTATTGATTCAATAGGTTGATGAGTACCACTTGTAGTAGCTTGATTTGTCCTTTTAGAAGGACCAGATTCTCGGGTCATGTTATACGGGAATTCATTTTCAAAAAATGAAGCATACCTCGATTCAATAACCGTATTTACATGAATGTCTGAAATCTCAGATTTATAAACTAGAAATCGATATGCACTGCTATTAGTAGCATAACCGATGAATACACAATCCACGGTTTTTGGCCCTATTCTTACCTTTTTTGGTTTAGGAACCGTCACTTTGGCTAAGCACCCCCACACTCGTAAATATTTATAGGAAGGTCTTCAACCTTTCCATAATTCATAAGGTGTCTTGTGAGTCTTTTTGTGAGGTACTTTATTGAGAATGTAATTAGCAGAAAGTAGGGCTTTCCCCCACAAATTTTGTGGAGCTCCTGAACTTAATAACATTGATTTCATCATTTCTTTCAAAGTACGGTTTTTGCGTTCAGCAACACCATTCGATTGAGGAGAATAAGGAGCGATTGTTTGATGAATAATCCCATTTTCAGAACAAAATTCCTCAAATGGATATTCATATTCACCTCCTCTATCACTTCTAATAGCCTTTATCGTTTTGCTTAATTGATTCTCAACTTCATTCTTATATTGTTTAAATGCATTAATAGCCTCATCTTTACTATGTAACAAATATACATAGCAATATTTTGTGCAATCGTCAATAAAAGTAATAAAATACTTTTTCCCACCTCTAGTTTGAACAAATTTTAAATCACAAATATCGGTGTGAATTAAATCTAAAGGTTTAGTTATCCTTTCAATAGAATGGAAAGGTAATCTAGCTAATTTAGATTCCACACAAATTTCACATTTATGATTTTTATCAATATTAAATTTTGGCAAAAATTCCAAGTTAATTAATCTACGCAATGTATCAAAATTAACATGTCCCAATCTAGCATGCCAAATATTAGATGAATCAATCAAGTAAGAAGAACTAGCAATTTCATTCATTGAAATAGATGTTTTAGGGGTTACAGTAAGAACATTGAGTTTAAAGATCCCCTCATTTAGGTAGCCCTTTCCTACATACATGTCATTTTTAGACAACACAAAGCGATCAGACACAAACACAAGCTTGAAACCATTTTTAGTAAGGAGAGATCCAGAAATCAGATTCTTTCGGATATCAGGCACGTGAAGAACATTGTTGAGAGTAAGTTCCTTTCTAGAAGTCATTTTCAAAGCAATCTTACCTTGTCCCACCACCTTAGAATTGGAAGAATTTCCCATAAAAAGGTTCTCCTCATTTTCCAAAGGCTTGTAGGTGGAGAACATCCATTTGTATGCACAAATGTGTCGTGTGGCTCCAGTGTCCACCCACCATTCATTGGTATTTCCAACCAAGTTACATTCAGAGACAACGGCAGAAAGATTCATATCCGCCAAATCATTGACGATATTCACACCCTCAATTACATTTGATTGAGGATTGTTTTGATTTTTCTTCTTCGGCTTACGACACTCGGTTGAGCGGTGTCCAGGTTTACCACAATTGTAGCATTTGCCTTTGAACTTTTTCTTGTTATGTTTGGAAGTGCCTTCCCCATCATACTTTCGTTTGTTCTTCTTAGGACCTTCAACGACACGGACCTTTGTTTCCATCGGATTCTTCCCACTTTTCTTTTGAGACTCACGGTTGTCTTCTTCGATTCTTAGCCGGACCACCAACTCCTCCACATTCATCTCCTTACGCTTGTGCTTGAGATAGTTTTTGAACAAAGTCCAAGAAGGTGGCAACTTTTCAACAATTGTAGCAACTTGGAAAGTTTCACTAATTGACATTCCTTCAGCATGAATGTCGTGGAGGATCACTTGGAATTCTTGCACTTGAGAGATTACAGATTTAGAATCAACCATTTTGAAGTCCAGAAAATGCCCGACGATAAATTTCTTCATCCCAGCATCTTCAGTTTTATACTTCTTTTCCAAAGAATTCCATAATTCTTTGGATGTCTTGATAGTGCAGTAGACATGATACAGAGTCTTGTCCAAGTAGGCCAAAATATAATTTCGGCATAGGTAGTCCGAATGCTTCCAAGCATCGACAGCAGCAACCTTTTCAGCGTCATCTCCCTCTTGAATAGAGGGGCAATCTTCATATACAAACCTGCCCGGTTGGAAGGTAGTGAGATAGAAGTACATTTATCCTTGCCAACGTTTGAAGTCAGCCCCAATGAACTTTTCCGATTTCTCCCCGTGTGGCATTGATACGGATGCAGTCACATTTGTGTTGGTGACAATCAGTTTCGTAGGAGTAGTGTTCAGACTTTGTGATTCCATTTCTGTTACAAAAACAGAATTTTTATCAATGATAAAATTCATATATAATGAATTAATCAAAACAGAATACAAAATTATGTGCACCAATTTCCTCCAAATATAATTCACAATAAATGATTTCCAAAAGAATTCAAATAATAATTCAAGATTAAACTATAATATAAATAGAATTCCGTACAAAACAGAATTAAATTATAAAATCTGTGTCACACTAATTTTTAATAATAAAAAGAATTTCATACAAAACATAATTATAATTTAAGATTAAAAAACTTTAGATAAACAGATTTTAACAAGAATACACAAATAAAATTTTATTTTCTAAAACAGAACATAAAAACAGTATAGAAATTAATTTCTGTACCAAAACTGTTTTTACTAATTTCTACAATAAAGCATTAACTTAATTCATTTTATTCTGTCAAAACAGATTTATTTTCAACAAATAAATTTCTGTAATAACAAAAATTCTGTACACTAAAAAATAGTAGAACGATAAATTGTCTTAAGATTGTTATGTCTACTATTTATAAATAACAATTGTACAGAATTATGAATCAATAATATAATTGCGGAATTAAAACAGAATTACAGAAATGAAACACTTACTTGAATTTGCAGAAATAATATAAGAATAAAAGAATAATTCGAGCCCTGTTAAGAACAGTCTCCTTAAGACAATTTATTCCCTCCAATGTGCTCCAAGGTTGATGAATAATGTCTCCCAAGATAGAACGGATTTTCCAATTAATTATGTAGCACAACAATAATTAATTACAACGAACTCAAATTCTGTGTCTCATACTCAACAACAATGCAACAGATGCTATGCAGAAAAAGAATTTTTTTTCTGAAACAGAAATGAGAAATGACATCACTTTTGGTATGAAAATGGAAGGAAAAAGGAGGAGGGAAATTTTTCACTGTTTTAAAAACGGAGGGAGGCATCTGTGTTTATAGCAAAGTAGTTGACGGTTGGCACAACTGTCAAAAACAGTTAAACGAATTAACTGTTGACTGTTGGCAATAACTGCCAACAGTTTATTAATTAATTAATTAATTTCGTAATTAATTAATAATTAAAGCCCAGAAAGTTAAATAAATTCGGCCAAAAAATGTAGGAGATTTTTATATGCCCGAGCCCGAGCCCAAGCGCGTGCGTGTGGACTTTTGAACGAAAGTTAACCCGTGCATAGCTTAGGTCATTTCCCCTTCAAAAAGTTGGGATACCCGCAAGGCATCCAAGCCTTAGTCCATACTTGGGGTGTTATTAACTCATCAAAATTCCACTACTCTTCCAATGTGGGACAAGAGTTAAAACATACCCAATTCATTAACTTTCATTGCTTTGTGAGTCACTTTGGGGACATATTTGTCATTCATAACTTATTGAAATTGGACATATGAATATACTACGTTAATCTCCTTGCGGAGGTGAACGCATTCGTATATGGTCCCACAATTTTCGTAGTGTGGGTCCCACCTAAATTTGAGCTCAAAGTTGCTCAAAAATCTGTCCAGAAAAATCTGGACAGCTTTATAATACCCATTCAAGTCCAATTTTCCAACAGTAGGTAAGTGGGTTTTGATTGAAACTGGGTCGCCTAAGATGGTTTTACCGTCGATGGGTTGGCTATGGCCGATTTGAGGCCGGAATAAGGGAGATAGTATAGGGTCCAATAGGGAGCGGGAGTAGGTCAGGTTTTATGGGTTTGGGGCTGTTGATATGGGTTTGGGTAATGGATTGCTGGTGGGTTGTAATTGCAGGTGATTTTGGGTGAGGTAATAGTGACGGGTGGTTGGCGAGTTGGGTTTTTCTCTCACTTCATTCGTATGTATGCTGGTTTTGGTGCAAATGTTTTTCCTCTGTAGTGGTTTGGTTTCTTGATATTGGTTGGTTATATGATGCTTACACGTGTATTTTTTCCAACTATTTACAATTTGTTCGAGAATTTTCTTGGTTTTCGCCGGTTTGAGTGTGTTGTTTGTAATGTGGGTTGTGGGTTTGTTCAGATTAGTTTTTGGTTGGGGCTGTGTGCTTATGTGGGCAACCTATTGCCTTTTCTTTTATTTGGTTATGTTCTCAGATTATAAAGGGGGTAGAGTTTGTGTTTTTGTATTTTGTTAAACTAAAAGATTAATGGGAAAAAATAATTTTATATGCACAGCTCAATGAGAAGTATTGAAAAAATAAGAATAAAAGCGAGTATTTGAGCAAAATAAATAAAATTATCAATAGAATTACATGAAATTTTTGGAGTCTGAGAAGGAAACCTTGAGGGATGATGGTTCTACTTCTTCAACAACTATTTTGGTCAATAACCATACATATGTCGCCAATGTTGACAGAAAATGTATGATTGGATGTTGATCATTAGATATAAACCTTAGTAGTACTTCAATATTATCGTTACTTTTAATTGGTAAGTTCTTTTTTAATTTAATATTTAGTTAAGAAATATCGTTTGGATCTCAATTTATTTTAGCTCCGGATATAAATTTTGACCCGCTTTTTAGTTCGCATTTGATTTCTTTTGGTTAACTTCGGTACAAATTTCACCAATATTTTTGTTTATATCTCTACTCTTTTTAGTCCTTTAATGTGACTAATAGATGATTAGATAACTTAAGAATTCATGTAATATCGGCTAACAAATTCTTGAAGATATTTGTTTTCATCATATTCAATTTCTTTTAAAAAGTTTGGGTGTGAAACAAGTGGCTATATAAATGTGGGCAAAGTAATTTCTGATTATACTGCACATAATATTCATGATCCTTTGCATTTGTCACTTATATATTTACGCATGCTTATATTCTATATTAACTAACTATGTGTTGCCCACGCATTGCGCGGGTTAAACACTAGTTACATATGAATTTCGAATCGGACTAAATACATCAATTTAGAGATTTATTCAAACATAAAAATAAAGGATCAATTATCAAAAAGTCCCTCAAATATTTTTTAATACACATTTAATTCAAGCCTTTTTATTTTGTTTCAAAAAGTCCCCCAAACATCCATTTAGCTAATATTCTCTTATTTTTAAAGGTTCGCGCTAGCGGACTTTTTGGAATAAAACAAAAAGGCTTGGAATAAACGTTTATTAAAAAAAAAATTAAGGGGCTATTTGGTATATTCCCATAAAAATAAACAATTTTTTTCAAATTTTAATTTCAGACTTCAAATTAAGATGGAAAAACAAAAGCATACTAAAACATCACTCAATCATATTAGAAGGTTATATTTATCTTTATTTATATACAATCAACAAGTTCATACTGAACGTATACCAAATATAATATGACCATCATTCATGTATAAGTTTTACGATAAATTAAACCTAGCTCTCTCCAACTATCTCGGATTTATGGATCCATCCCGTAAAAACAAATACCCGACAAACTCACACCTTCAACTATCAATTCGTTGCAGTTAAACCCAAAAGTCATGCTCCCTCCATTTTTAGAATAAATTAACTAAAATACTCCTCAACCAATTTTAAAATCCAAAATAAAATAAAATAAAATAAACCAAAAACTCAAACCCAATTTAAAACCCACTTTCAAAGGAAGGTACACCCCCACCTAGTTTAAACCCACCCCTCATTCCCCTTACCCCACGCCGCCTAGAACTAATAGCCCATGTTCTTATCCACCCCTCACTGAAAATCAAACCATCTAAGGATTCATATACCCCACTAATCGGTCAACACAATTGCCGAAACTCAATTTCTCTCATAACCCATTTTGTAGATCTGAAAATGTCCTTTGTTGATATATATCTCTCTTTAATTTATCTATCAAGATTTTTTTTTTACTACTAAAAGCGTAGGAGTTTTTTGGGAGATACGGTTTGGAGGTTTTTTATTTATTTTTTATGTTGGTTTGAAATTTGAGACATCAGATGTAGTATTATGATATGTTGGGTTTGAGGTGTTTTTCTGGTGTTAGTTCGTTGTGTTTGGATGATTAAGCTACATTTGATTTTGTTCAGTGGTTTAGGTATTGGTGTTTAGATATTTGGTGATGGGGTGGGGTGGTTTAGGTCTAAAGAGATACAGACAGGAAGAAGAATAAGAAGTTGCAGGGGTTGCTGAGTGTGGGAGGGGGTAGAGGGGGTCTACAGGGTGTGAATCATCGAAATAATGAGTCACCATTGATATCGACACATTTAAAATCGTCAAATGTTCGGGAGTTACTATATTCAATCATTTTCCTTCTTCTTATTGCTAGATATCTTGTTCGCACACATCTTCTCTTTGTATCCCGGGCCTCTAGTGAGTTACATAAAAAGCTCGAAAAGGTCATTCAAATCTTTGGTGATTCCATCATTTATGATTGAGTTGCGAAAACTTCTGTATAGGTACCCTATATCTGAACAAAATTGGTTTGAATTTGGGTTTGAATCTTTTGGTTTATTTTGTTTTGGATTTTTAAACTCGGTTAGGGGAATATTAGTCAATTTATTCTTAAAATGATGGGAATTCGATTTTTGGGTTTAATTTTAACGACTTGTTAGTTGTGGGGGTGAGTTTGTCGGGTAATTTTTTAGGGGTTGGACTTGTAAACCCGAGATAGTTAGAGTGGGCTAGGTGCAATTTACCTTAATTTTTAAAATAAATGCTGTATGGGCCGGTCCTAACAATTTAAGAGCCTTTGCGAACTACGAAATAAGGGCCCTCAATATAATCACACAAAAAAAAATTCAAATCACATAAAAGGTGTTATTCTCACATTTTTTTGTTGCAAAGTTACCAGTAAGTCATAAAAGAGTATTTTTCGATGCAGTTAATGTGATAAAATGTCTTTTTCTGTATATTTGTTTTGTGATTCTTAATTTTATTAAATATTTACTAAGTGACTTCGTCTATAATTTGCTTGTCTTTTTCTTTTTTATTGATGAAATATATATTTTTTACCAGAAATATTAAATTTTTATAAACAAGCAATAAATAGAATGGGAATGAGTTAAACATACAAGAAATTATTATATTTATAAATAAGAACAGTAAAATTGATTTGCAACTTGCAACCAAGTTAAGAGCAGCCCCAAAGTAAATATACAAATTGAAAGTGACAAAACAAATTCCCTGATATGGACAAACAAATTAAGAGAGGAGATTTTAGGTTTTATGTTACTTTATTTGAATTGGGTTCTTTAGCTTTAGGCTCTTCTTTTGAGCATAGATCATTTTTTTTTTCAATTTTAAGTGGGTATATTTTTGTCGTAATTGGAGCAAGTTTTATTTATTTTAGGTCTATTTAAGAATTTAAAATAAGTTTTTTCATGCCTAAAAAATTTTATACCTACTATTTTATACCTAATTTGTTTTTATAACTATTTTTTTAATTTAGAGGTTGTACGGGATATTAATATCATAAAGGGGCTTAGAACTGGGTTGGATACAAACATTAGTGCAATATTAAAGATGACATACAAATTTACGTGGTTCGGTAGGTCGCCCTACCTACGTCCACGGGGAAGGGAGATCAAGCTTTTATTACTTTCAGAAATAGGGATGCTAGCCGAGAGTCAAAGCCGTGAATACAATGATGTGTTATTTATGCCCTTAAACTTTAAGGTTATGTCTATTTATTAATATTAAAGTCTTAGATTCTAAGTTATCTCTAATATTAAGCATCCATTGTTCTTCATCTGGTCTCTGAGATAGTTGAGTCATGATCAAACTATATCCAGTCATATTCACTGTTATCTCCTTCCATTCTCCATTAGATACTTTATGATCTCTGAACGACCAGACCGTTACAGTTCTCTAATGGCCACATGGCAACCCTAACTAATAATCCCTTCAATTACCCCCATAATTTGGGTAATTGGACTTCAAGCCTGGTTGACCTAATTCTGACTTTTTGTATTGTTTATTTGTGTCATGGATTTCCTCATTAGGGATGCACTGATTGCCATGTGTCCTAATTAACTCTTAGCGGGAGTGCAATCATGATAATATACGCACATAATTAATATGTTTATGGTTTTGTGTGGCATAAGTTGGTTTCCCCTAGGTAATCATTGTGTGTGAGGCATGTGACCTGGGTAGTGTAAGAGTGAGTCTCTCTTTCCAAGAGAGCCATCACTTCGGTTCTTCTTTGGCAGTAAGGAGTATAAGTGGTTCAAAAAAAACTTTGAGTTCCTTACTTGAAACAAAAGGTACGAAGTGACAATTTCTTCTCTATATCTCTCTTGTTGAGTTACAGAGTAACTACCCTTCTTTATCTTCTTCATTTATGTTTTCTTACTCCTTTTTCTAGCCATGTCTACGCATCCGAGAAAGTGCCAAGGGACTTTAGAGGACAATTTTTAGGCATTGTATGCAAAGTACAACATGTCTGACACTGTCAAAATACAAATCTTACTTATCGATGAAGATGTTTACGACATTAATGGTAAGGTTGCATTTGTGATAGTATCCATAATGGTGGGATTATCCCCCCTTAATGGTGTAAGTACTCCATTTCAATGAAAGACTCCCAACCCACGCAAACAAAAGTTTCTTCCGAATTGTGATGGGTACATTCATTTTAATACCTTATTTTTTGAAAAGATTTTATAATTAATTAATTTAATTAATTAAAAAATCGAACTAATTATATAATTGGCATTGATAATTTATAGTAATTTATGAGGATTTAAAGTTATAATGAGTTAATTTGGAAATTTAGAGTTAATTTGATTAATTGATAAAGTTTCATGGGCTAACGTTAAATTTTATTAAAGTCTGGGAATAAATTGGTAACTATGAGAAGCTACAAATGGTTTTAGATGCTTGGGTATTTTTTTAGAAAGGCTTTGGGGCATTTGGGTACTTATGCATTTCTCGAGGAACAAGTAGAATTTTCAAACATTTGAGTTTATAGGGTTTTCAACCACCCAAGGAAAACTGAGTTGTGCCTAAAGGTCCAGTTCCACGGCATTTTGAGATGCAACCACGACATTGTACAAACCAAGGTTAGGTCACGGTCTGGTTGTGAGGTCCATGGGTTGGGTATTATTTTAAGTTCATTTCTTATATTTTTAAGCCTCATTTCACATATGTAACTCATTTAGTTTCTCTCTCAAGAAACCTGATTGCCACAAATCAAACCAAATATATTTTTAAAGTTTTCAAACAACGATTCCAAATATTTTCACAAGGAACCATATCAAGTTTCATAGGAGTTTTAATTGTGGTTTCAAAGGAGTTTACGAGTGGATTCAAAGCTCAATTTTCAAGAATCTGTAACATCTCGCCTAATTAAATACCGGGTGATCAGTCCTTTATTAAATTATAATTAAGGTGAACGGTTGGTTCATTCATAGCATCACTGTCGCAAAATAAACTTTTCAATTTAAACACCCTAAATAATTAACCTAAGTGTCAAAACCATTTAAAACATTATTTCCATTTCATAAAATCCAATTATAAACCTTTAATAATTAACAGTTTATGAATCACACAATTAAAAAGATTGGAAATGAACCCTCAAATAATTTAACCATTCAGACAGCAAATACCAACTTTAAAACCATAAAGGAAAACCATCCTCACAGTAAATAAATTCCAACGAGTAAAATACTAAAGATAAATGAACATAATCTCTGACAAATCTAACTGAATAAGGAAACGGATGACACATGCCCAACTAATTAAAACTGATCTAAGAATGGAATCAACAAGGAGATCGTCTAAGCAAATGGCCTACAACTCTAACATAAGCTGCAACACGTCCAGTCCAAAGCACCTAAGCATGACACCCTTGTAGTTGGGCACCTGTAATATATACATATATACAAAAGAGAAGAGATAACCGGAAACGGGCCAGAGCCCGATTGTAAAACAATTTAAAATTTAGTTTAGCAAGTATTTAAAATGCTTACCGGCTAATGCAACAATCATATTAGTGTGCGACACTCTCTTGAGAAATTATCACCTCTCATCTAGTGTGCACACTTACCGCACTATTATTCCTAAAAGTTTAGCTTAACATAAATTTCTCATAAGGTTTCATGGCAACAATTTCTAGGCCTAATATAATTTATTACTAAGGATAAAGTTTTCATATGAATCTCATTTCGTTATAAAATATTCCCGTATTGTCTCAAACTTTTCAAACACCTATAATAAAATTGGAGTATTTATTCATTACTTAACTACTTTTTAGTCACAGTAGAAAGTTCCCAGTCAAGTCTATATATATTAATCACTCATATAATATATATGCTATCAGCACCCCGCATAGAATTTATGGTGCTGGCATACTCTGCTATCAAGTCCCCGTATCACTCTTACTAAGGGAAATACTAGTTCGGAATCACTCTCAAACTGCATTAACACAAAACAAATACAAATTGAGGCGAAGCATATATCCAAGTCACTAAGAGGTCAGCACATACCCTCACGTCTCTTAGGACCGTATGACTATCAATCAGATAGCCTATACCAAGGATTCATATGGTCTAGGGTACAAATCAATATCCCCCATAAAGGTCCCATCGAGATAAGACTGTCCCGACACTGTAACCTTCGTGATAGCAAGTAGCGCGGGCATGATTTTTACACATATACAGTATATGCACAAACACATTCATATATATACTATTACTACTATTCACATTTCTAAATTAGGTACGCCCACATCCCAATACTTATAATAATCGTTCTTAGTACACCTTACTCGATTATCTTGTATAACGGGATCGTCTCTTTTATTTTGATTTATCGGTCATTCCATACTTACTTCATATCACTCATAGTATTCTATCTCCCTAAGTATAAATTTCAGTAGGTACTCTCTTATTTTATAATGTAACTTCCTTACGAGTCTCACTCCTTTAGTTACACGTTCCCTTAATTTCCTATGTATAAATTACTCCCCGTTAACCTTAAATTCGTCATACATTAAATGCTCCCTTTTTACTAAGTCCTACTGGTCCTCTTTATGTCCCAAAATGTTCTAGCAATAATGTCCAAAGGTTACTACTCATTTTAATCGAAATAACTATTTAAAAGAGGAATATGATTTTTCCAAGAGGGGTCGATCTATTGATGGAAGGGTCTCGATCGATCGATCGATCAAGCAGTTATGACGAAACTGTAGAAAATCCAGCTACGGAAATCCTACTCCAAACTCAACCAAATCATCATATTTCACACCCAAACTCCCAAAAAATGATACTACAAGTGTTATATATCCAAATAAATAATTTTCTACGTAAAACATGTGAGTTTTCATCAAGTATAACAATTTAAAAGGGCAAAATCTATATAAACCTCAAGAACCCTAATATTTTCTTTAACTTAATTCTTCCAATTCTTTTTCTAGATTTTCTACTCGTAACTCAATGAAAGTTCGTGGTTTATCCGCTACATGTGAATTAGATTTCCAGAATACGATTATTACCTCTACAATATATAAATTCTTGTTTCCAATATATGCTTTCTTTCATGAAACTAGTTCTAATCAACCCTAGACTAATATAATTGAAGCATGAACTAAAGTGAAGAAAGATAGATACTTGCCTGGAAATCTTTGTTTCTGATTTGTGGAAGAAAGTTATGTGGTTGTGTTACTCGTCATGCGATCTACAATTTGGCGGTGACGGCGGTGCAAACGGTGAAGCTTTTGGCCTAGAACTCCTTGGAAAGCTTCTCCTCTTCCTCTCCAATGGCCGTTCTTTGGTTTTGCTTTTGTTAATCCTAGATGACCACTCCTAACATCTGATATAGCCTTGGCAAATTCGTTGGTTTAATTGCCCAAAAATACAAAATGTCCAAAACGCCCTCCCGGGACGCTAATTAGGCCTAAAAATGCTCCGAGATCCAAACTAAACCCTCGGGTACATTATTTTGACTATCTCGAACCTTGCGGACACATTGGCGCACTCAAAATAACCATATGGGTGACTTATAATTTATTCACTTCTAATAATGCTAATTTAATCCCGACACGACACAGGCGCGTCCTGATTTAATTTTCCAAAATTATCCAATTATATACTCGTGATAATTTTAGTAATTTTGATTACACATCTTACTTTATCCAATAAGTAATTTTCAATGAAGTCCCAATAATTACTAACTCTCATCACGCTAGTAAATATTTAAAATAATTTCCGAATTAATATTAAATTAATATCACAAATTAAATTTAATAACTCCCCAAATTTAAAAGTCATAAAAATACGGGGTATTACAGAACCCTTTTATTCAATTCAAGCAAGTGTAATTCATACTTTGAGGCTAGTTGCTTTCTGGTCTTTTTATTTTATATATGCTTATGTTAAATTTTACATAAACTTAAATTGTAGGATTAAAATGAGCTAGAAAACCATAGGATTTTGAGGGTTCCTAGCATTTGGTTTTGATTAGGTGAAATTAATTATTCTTACAAGTTATAAATTGAAATCTAGCCATATTACTATTAAAAATTGAATATGAATCCTTGTTATAGAATTTACATATTAGGGTTTTGAGTTTGTTCCTTGATTTATATTAATTAGAAATATAATTGAATAATTGAGATATAGTCTAAAGTCTAAATATGAATTGGAAAATTCATGCTAGATAGAGTTCTACCTTTAGCTCCATGAGTAGTACCACTGATACTAAATACTTGATTAGTGAAATTTTAAGTATGAAAATGTGTAATTTTTTCCTAACTATATATGAGAATATTTTATGTATGTTTATCCCATGTTATATTCTTAAAAATATATTTGATATCATGTTCTTGGAATTGATAAATGTACAAATTATATGAGAAATTTTGTAAGACCCCTTCATACCTTAAAGAAATTAACCAAGTAGACAATTTAGAAGGGGTATGGGATAAACTTATGTTAAATTATTGGGTTGACGGTTGTCGTGGCCTATAATGAACATTTTATGGTTGGATATGAAGGTTTAAATATTTAAAATGCTAACACTCTTATGTTAGTTCTTTATAATAAACCTTTAATAAATCAATTGTCTCAATGACTACCCTATCTAAACAAAAGTGTATCAGGGAGGTTCCTTGTTTGGATTTCATTTTGATGAGACGTGCTATGCACAAAGTTTATAGACGAGTAAGAGTGATGAATCTAGAACCTTTAACTAAAATCAATACACCTTTATTTTAATACTTCGGTTCACGAGTAGTCCCATGTTAGACATTTTATTTCTTTAGTCTTTAATGAAATGGCATAATTCTTGTTATAATGATATATTTGAACATGACCCAAGGGGTGGGGTTATTAGATAGTAATGATTTAATGATGAGTGATAAAATACGATTAAAAGTTGAAATGTTAATAATGAATGAATTTTTGAGAGTGGATTTTTGGGGTGAGTGTCAAGAAGGAACACCCTTATGTGGGCATAACTAAAGAATACAATTATGTATGAATTTATGTTGCATCATACTTTGTGGTAAAAATTCAGCACTGCATAATAGGGCGGCTACGGTGTCTCCGGAGCGATGAAGTGGGTGGCTATAGTTGTGTGACGGTTTTGTATGGGAATACCATATGTTCGTTAGATGTTCGGGAGGAACATGTCAGTTGCGTTGTAACTAATTAAAAGGATAATTAATTGATGAAATTAATTAGATACTTTAATGTATTGTGAGGTGTATTAATATAAGTTGGGCTACCGTTATTGATTATGTAAAATTTTAATTAACCACTTATGTATATATCTGATTTGAGTTACATAGTTTACCAGCTTACTAGGTTGTTGATTCATCATTATTCAGGTGCTAAAGCTGGTCCTCCCTCTTAGTTTTCCTCTTATCCATAAAGCACTCCTTCATTATCTCTCTCAAGTTTCCCAACTTCAGAGACTAATATAGGTATTTATTTTGATATACTTTCAGTCGATTGAGTTGTGTTCCTCAGTCTTTCATTTGGAACACATGTCAGCCAGCAAGACTTGGCATGTATGATTTGAGATTTAGTATTTAGCAGTTTTTTGGAGTTTTGTTTAGTTGTAGAATTTTCTCTCTCACTCCACTATGGTTATGATATCTCATTATGAGATTTATATTGGAGGACTCTCCTATCCCATCCTTACATTTGTCATATGTCTCGTTTGTTCCTTTATACTAAGAATGGAATTTATTTGCTTTAGCAATCCGTAGAATTTAATAATTAGACTTGATCAACTTAGTATTCCCTCTATCCCAAATTAAGAGTCTCTATCCATTTTTGTGCATAAATTAAGGACACACTCAATCAATGACCAAGATTACCACTTGTCTAATTTTGTGGAATTTGGTTTATTAATTGTGTCTGAAAAAGGAAAGTGGACTCTTATTTTGGGACAACTCAAAATAGAATAGTGGACTCTTAATTTGGGGTGGGCGGAGTATTAATTTATATAGGGTGTCACAGACACCCTAAACCAGATTTATGGGAATAATATAGTCCTAAATGAAACCAGGTATTACTATGACTAGAGGAATTTCCCTCGGTCTTTCGCATTCCATTTCCAGGATAGGGACAAGTCCCATAACTTGGTCACTTGGTTGCCCAGGTCCCAAAGAGAAACTAATAAGTATGTCCTTGTGTTTTTGTGAGAAAATTTATAGTGATAACTATGCAAGTCTTCTTGTTCCTATTTTGGTTGGGTCTTTTGGTAAGTTCTTTAATAGTTATTTAAATTCTATTGATAACATAAATATCATTTGATAATGATCGACCTTTTTTCTTCTAATGCAAATTTTTTTCATTGCAAGATAAAGCCCACAGATCTTGAAGTCCGATTACCTAACCTCAATAAATTTTGGGAATAATGGATTCCATCTGGGATAAGATTTGGTTAGAGGGGTGTCTACATACTTCCTTTCTATGAACTAATAGTTTCATCATCTAAGAACTTTATCGCAGTTACTGAGCTAATAATAGTCGATTACACGTTGGTCAACAATTCTTCAATCCCAACATCTACCCCCATCCTTAATTCATAAGCAATTGGAGTATATGTTGGTGAAGCATCTTCGCCCACCTACATAATCTCTACTAATTTTGAGCAGGTCAAATCGATGTAAGAGCTGAAAGACTTCTGCTTCGATGATTTCACTTCCCTTTTTTCATATAAAAAGGTCGACACTTTTAAATCGCCTTTGAAAAAGAGAGGAGAAGGACGAGGACGAGGAAGTAGAATGAGAATATTTTATCTCCCCCAAGTCACCTAAGATCTAGAATATATGACCAATCATCCAAGTCGAACAATTCACCTTGACACCACCAGGGAAAATTTGAATAATAGGGGAGGGCGGACAGGGAACCCAAGGTTAAATTATCACCAAGAAAAGAATCACATCTGACCGGGAGAAGTAATCATAGGAGAATGATAATGAGAGGGAAATAGAGAGGAAGAGAGATGCCGAGCAGGCCATGAAGAGTAGAACTAAAAAAACTCCCCCCTTTACTTCAACAATGGCTGTCAATCTGCTTGTGGTGATTTTCCCATAGCACAACCATCATCGCAACCTTCAACGTCTTATGTTTATCCCTCGGTGATCAGTTTAATGAAGGGCTAAGAGCCCATTACTTCTCACAACTCAATGTTTCACAACGTCAAGGTTGGTTTTTCGATAGCTCAGGCCTCTATGCTTGTTAAGGACATTACGGACCTTATGACCTTTAGTCTTGAGCAATTTCATAAAGAATATCTTCACCACATGGCCTTGGTAAGGAAATCTTAAGACTTAAATATTTTTTTAAATTTTTTTTGAGGTCGTTTTGATATTGATTGATTTATTCTGCTTGTCTTTTGTGTCCATTCAGAAATACGGGATATGACCCCTCGTACCGGTAATTTATAAAGACGAAATGACATTCTTCATGACCAAGATAACATCTTGATGAATAAATTGATCGATAAGAATAACAAGATTACTAAATTTGAATAAAAATTTAACGAGGAGTCCACCAGTAAGGATAACCTATTGAAGGAAGGTGAAACCATATAATTGGATCTCAGTAGGGTGGATTCTGAGATGACCAATCTGAAGAAGGCCTTTGCTAGGAATACCCTGGAGAAGATGATTCTCCAACGAAAAAAGGACCATATCCGCTAGTCGGGGAAAGATTAAAGGAATACCTTTGACGAAGGCTTTAAGGTCGACATCCATAATGTTATTACATAACTTGACTACTATGAATTATTTTCCTTTAATAAGGGTTGAATTACTAACCTTTATAGGGGGAAAATTACCAAAAATGGTCCTGTCAACACTGAATACATTCCTTTTGAAAAGATCGTCATTGGAAATGGTGAAGCTTCCTTGGCTTTTGGAAAAGGGGTGAATCAATCAATAACTGTGTCGAATATCCCCAAAGAACAAGGAGAGAATGGCGATGAAGTTGCCTCCAATAGGGGGAGTTCACCCCTAGCGCCTTAGTAGTTTTAGGGTTTCTATATGTAAGGACATTGTCTGTCATAATTTAGTATGTCGTATACCGCTACAAGTTGTTACAAGTTGTCGAGGGATTGAGAAGATTACATCTAGAAAGACGAATCCAAATTTCAAGAAGACTTCAACATTCAATCTCAACAAGGATGAATTTGGTAAAATGTGTTTAAGTTTCATTTACATTTCACATTAAAAGTGTTGGGATATTTTTTATAAATGTTAAAATGATTTTTGGAATTTTAATAAATGATTTTTATTTTTCAAAAATATTTTATCATAAAAGTTTTGGATAAATATCTCCTGATCCCGTGAACAGTTTTAAGGTTTGAGGATTCCAAGTTATTTAAAATTTTAAAAGTTTTTTTAAGGGGATCACTGATTGTCGTTCAAACGACGTCACATCTCGTTCGAATGAGATGGAGGTTCGCTCGAACGACGTCGCATGTCGTTCGAACGAGAGCTATTTTTAGTTGACACATCACCGCCTTAAATTTTAATATAAATAAGGGTGCTAGGATTCTGATTTTTGGGTGGAGAAATATGGGTTTTGAAAGAATACATTTTTCTATTATTCTCCAACATCTTTGAGGGTTCGTAACTTTCATTTTACAATTCACAATCCCAATAGCTTTTATACGAGTTCTTTTGTGCAACCCAAAAGCATAGTTTTGCTACTGTTCATACTTTGTGGGGAGATCTATACAACCGAGAGCTACGTGCTATTATGGAGTGAGTCTCTACAAAGTTTATGACTGCATGCCATTGAGGTCTTCTGCATGTTTATTCTTTACTGAAGACTGCGTGTCCATTGTGGTATAGCTACGTGTTCACCATTGCTAATTTCTAGCCGATGCTTTGAAGGATTGACGAAGACCCCGTGCATTACTCTTAAGGGATGTTGTATGTAAGTCAATGATTTTTTAAACTTTTCAAAGTTCTATAAATAAAAAGATTTTTCCCTGCGGGGATTTTTCCTCATATTTGTGTCGCATCTTTATTACAATGGTTGACACCTGCACACACATAGCTATTTGAGTTTAAGGGCGGAATTTGATTTAATTCATAAATTGACTATAATTAAATAAGTTTCTAATTTGAATTTGCACAACTGTTGAAATCAATATCACACACGGTCTTTCACTATATTTTTCATTTTTATTAATTGTAGGGCATTTTGGCCATTTCATTATAGGCCTTGTGCCATTATATAGTTTTAATAAAAAGATTTCCATTTATGTTCTTTATATTGTTCATTCACTCTTTTACAAGTGTATTAAGGTCTTTATGATTGTAATCAGTGGATTAGTGACCAACTCCACTATCGTATATAGTTTTTATTAATTAGCCAATCATATTAGTTTAGCGTCCTAAAAATGATAACTTGACATTAATATTTAAAATAATCGTTAGTCGATGAAGTTGTGGTCTACGATCGACTCCATTGGGATGCTAAAATTTGATAAATAGACTAATCAGTCATATTAACGTAATAACCTAAAAAAATGATAAATTAACATTCATATTTAACTTAATCGTTAATCAGTGGAGCAGTGGTATGCGATCTTACCCATTGACATGTTATATTTTGATCAACGGGTCAATCATTCATATTAACTTCTGACCCAAAAATGATCAGTTAATGTTTATATTTAACTTAATCATTATTATCTCTATTCTTAGGGAGATTTTTCCTGTTCTTGGACAACCTTTCCAATGATGTCTTGTACCACCATTTTCAGGAGAGTTTATGCACGTTCAAGGAAAAACCGACTTGTTCTAAGTCATACCATTCATTATCATGTGGATTTGTGCTTGTTTTAGGTCGACCAACCTAGTGTTTAGTTGTACCATCATTTTTAGGTGGGTTAATTCTTGTTCTAGACAAATCAATTTTTTTAGTCATACCACCCATTCTTAGGTGGGTTTGTGTCTATTCTAGGGTGACTAAACCAGTGTTGGGTTGTACCACCATTTTCAGGTGGGCTTATGTTTGTTTTAGGAAAAATTAACTTTCTTGAAGTTGTACCATCCATTCCTAAGTGGGTTTGTGCTTATTCTAGCGGACCAACCTAATATTGGGTTGCACAATTATTTTTAGGTGGGTTTGTGATGAAGCTTAACCGAGAAGTATAATTATGTCAAAAAATAGTATTTATTAACATGAATCAGTTTGTTTAGTTAGACATTGCAAAAGTAAATATACTATACTTAATGATAAAATTTCTTAAGTTTCATGGAATTCCATGACCTAGGCATAATTGTTCCATCCAATTCTTCTAAATATATGAACTGCCTCTACCTTTGGAAACCACTATATATGGCCCTTGCCAATTTAGTGTCAGTTTTTTGTTAGAGTATTTCTTGGTGGCGAGTAATATCTTTTTGAGTACTAAATTGTCGACTAGAAATTCTCCGGCCTTGACCTTTTGGTGATATTATTTGGAAAGATCTTGTTGATATGCTACAAGGTGGATGCGATATTTATCTCTTCGTTCTTCGATCAAATCAATTTCTTGAGCCAAAGGATCATTATTGTGACCATCCTAAAAAATATTCAGATATGAGAGTCAGTAGACCAATCTGTAAAGGTTTTCCTGCCTCCATTACATAGGCTAAGGCATACGGAGTTTCCCCTGTTGGCCTTATAGGGGTGTATCCAAAGGCTTAACGGATGGAGGGGAGTTTGTTCACCAATCTTCCTTTGGTGTTATCCAATCTTCATTTGATCCCAACGAGCAGGTTCTTATTGATGATTTGTGCATGTCCATTACATTATGTGAAAACCATTAAGAAATAGTGATTTCGAATCCCATATTCTGAGCTTTATGAATTCATCATTGTCAATATGGGTTCCGTTATCTTATTCCAAATCTCTAGGGATGCCAAATGTAGTGATTATGTTTCTCCAAATGAATAGTTTGTCATCCTCATCCCATGTGTGAGTTAACAGTTTAGCTTCCACCTATTTGGTGAAGTAATCAGTGGTAGTGATCACGAGGTCTCGATTCCTAGGTGCGACAGACAAAGGTTTTATGTTACCCATTCCCCATTGAGACAAGGGCCATGGACTTATAAGAGGGTGAAATTCACCAGTCGAATGTGAAAACATGGATATCGGGTGTGCTAATGCCCTACGGGGTGAATAGGACAAACTCAAAATTAATGGGCAATTTTAAATTTTCTTATCTCAAAATTAAACAACTTGTAATTCAAAGTCACGATCACATAGGTAATTTTTAAAATTCTTATCCTAAAATTATTAGATTCAATTTTAGTTCAAGACAAGTGTAATG
This sequence comes from Sambucus nigra, assembly GCA_949130495.1. Classification (NCBI taxonomy): domain Eukaryota; kingdom Viridiplantae; phylum Streptophyta; class Magnoliopsida; order Dipsacales; family Adoxaceae; genus Sambucus; species Sambucus nigra. The sequence continues at coordinate 260,811,586 of OX422212.1, forward strand.
AGATCAATTCAAATACCTTTGAGTTCATTTGGATCTAAACAAGATGATAAATATACATTTAGATCCAACTATCCTTTTAGCCAGCGCAATGCGTGGGTGATTTATTCCACTTGTAAGATTATACACACACACAAACACGCGCGTAATACTCGATATTTTTACTGATTTTAATTATGGGATTAATTGAATTAAAAATGTGAATTAATTGGTAATTAATTCGGATTTAAATAATAGCGAGACGAGAGTTAGTATTTAATTATTATAATTATGTCGAATATTACTGAGCGAGTATAGTAATATATGATTTTAAATTTATTAAAACGTCACGAGTGGAAAATACGACAGTCTTGGAAATTAAGTTGGGATGCGCGTGTCTGTCGTGTCGAGATCAATTTAATAGATTATAAAGAAATTTATTTTTATGTCATCCTTATGGTCATTTTGAGTGCGCCAATATGTTTGGGATTATCGAGATAGGCAGAAAATTCTACCCGGGGGTTTAGTTTGGGTCCTGGGGCAGTTTTTGCCCAAACCAGCTACTCGGGAGGGTATTTTAGTCATTTTACTATTTGGTGAATAGTGACCTACGAAATTTAGGTTAAATATATCACCAAACCCTTATAATCATTAGAGTATTGGCTACTACAAACTTGAGAGAGATAAGTAGAGAGAAAGGAATGATTTCCAAAGGTTGTTAGGGCCAAACATCCATCTTACACCACCACTACCACCGCCGGATTTGTGACCGGAAAGAGAACACCACCACTATATCATCTTCCCCAAAGGATCATGATATGACCTAAATGTACCACCTCGGCTCAGGGGCATCAACCTCGGCCATTGGTATGGCCAATGTTGGAAGGGTCTTAGAACAATGACCAACAGTCTCGTTCTACGCAAGGTCGGCCATGGCCGACATTACTACCAACCTCGTCAAGAGAGGCCCTCATGATCCATGGGAATAGTTAATCAGGCCATCCAAGGGATGACAACCTCGGCTTGGAGTAGGTCGAGGTTAAGGCCAGCTTTGTTAGGGAATCATCCAATGTTCCTAATATGTTCCAGCTTAACCTCGGCCCAGGACGACCTTATGATATCACCTACCTAACATCGGCTCCACATAAGCTGAGGTCATTATGATTAATCTCGGATTGGATGACAGTTAGACTTTACCAACCTCGTACTATTCCAGATCGAGGTCGTGACGAGACAGATGGCCGAGCTCTTATGCGCATATGTGTGGTTGGGAACACGTGTACACAAATCAGTTATAACCAATCATTCCCCTCACGTGGGGGAAATATTTCATCATCGTTCTCTACGTGTGACAGTGACAGATGTCTTCATCATATTGGATAGAGCAACACACACATGCTCATTGCATGCATAAGGGGTACATTACACCCCTTAGGTACTATATATACATGTCTTCTCCTTCCTGGAGGGGGATCCCAAAATCAGCAACCCTAGCTGAAACTCTGTCCAAATACACAGTAGAGAGAGAAAGCTTGAGAGTTTGTATCTATGGCCATTAGAGCCCTCATACAGTGATACATATCATACACTTGCACAGTGGATGTAGGCCTAATTGGCTGAACCACTTATATTACGGTGTGAATCCTCTTCTTCTCACCTCCTTCTACTATATGTGAATATACCCTTGTGCTGCCATTATTAACATTGAATTGAGCTCACAAATACCTTGAAGGGTGGTGCTGTTTCCAGCATCATCAGATAAAAACTTATATTTCTAGTCAAGTGATTTACTTATTATGATTCAGCAAATATATTATCCATGGTAGATTATAATTGGAGATTAAACTTGAAATATTGATAATTTCAGGAGTTAGGAGAATTTAATCTTGAATATGGGTAGGTTTTGCATGTAAATAAATTCAGGGAAGATTAGAGAATTGGATCAGACCCTAAATGATATAAATCACAGAACAAATCTGAGTATTTGGCTAATTTGAATTAAGAAACGTTATCCTAGGGTTTAAACATGAAAACTTGATGAACAATCCAACTTGTAGGTAATTTTTGTACCGATTTGATGATTCTGGAATGTTAGAAATCATGTGTTTAGGTTGTTATAATATCAAGTACGTTTACTTTGGAGAATGGGATCATTTAATGAATTTTGGAGATAAATCGATGGCCAAAAATGCTAAAAAATTGGGTCGTAAGTAGTCGATCGATCGACATTCTTGAGTCGATCGATCGACTCCCCTGTATTTGTGATAAAATTTCCTTTTAAAGTTTAACAAAATTTAGGCCTTAAAGAATTATTAGTGTGGACTGTTTGAATATATCGGGACTTAGAGAAGGGACATAAGGGTGTGATTGAGGCCCAAAAAATATTAGATTAGTTTGGTATTAAATGATAAACTTGCGTGTGTCCGATGAGAGTGTTATGGTTAGAAATTATGGAAACTTGAATTTGACTCGGATAAACAATAACTTAAGGTTTGAGATAGTTTTAGGGGTACTTTAATTTACTGAAATAACCTTAAAGACAGCTGGGAGACTTAGTAACCTTTTAGGTTAGGTTTAAGTACTCCGATTTATACGACGAGAGTTGTCGCGCTAAACATTATTGCGTAAAATAATCAGGATGAAAATATATTGCATATGAGACTTGTAATATAGTATGGGAGTATACCTATATTAATATGATGAATACTTAGGTTGTGTGATTACCTAGTATATGAATTATTATGTGTATGACATACCTACCATACTTGCTATCACGAGAGGTTGTAGGAAGAGGACAATCTTGTCTTGTGTGCCTTCGGGGGAATTTAGATTTGGTTCCTCAAGAGCATAGGACTGTGAAGACTAATTTGTGAGTTGATAAGTCAGCTGACCATAGGATCATAGGTAAGTGTGTGACCCATGGGTATGTGAACTATGTTCGCCTCCAATATGTGGGATTTGTATTGATAGGGTTCCTGATTGATTCGGAACTCGTGATCCTTATGTACGTGATGTATCGGGATTCTGTAAAAGAGTGTGCATGCACCATAACTTAGCCTAGGGGTTCCATATGTATGTATGTACTGAGAGTGATATAAATATATACTTGTTATTATTCACTATTGCTTAGTATATGAGAACAACTAAGATATTTAAATTACTTAAAGATATGGGGACTTAAATAATAAATGAAATAATGGATTCAAATAACGAGTATTTGAAATGTATGTATATCTTAATAGAGTAATACGGGTGGATCCATGTTGTAATCCTTATGGACAAATTTAGTACAGACTAGTTAGGTAGTAGCATAACTAGGATGGGTTAAGGGCATACATTAGGCCTGCACAATGGCTGAGGGGTGAGAATCTCAAGTGAGAGCACGTGACTAACATGTATGTAATATTTACTGTATAATGCAATTAAACACCATTTTCCTCCAAATCTATTTTGATTTTGTAAAAACCTTTTAGGTGCCCAACCACAGGGATGAAAAGCATAGGAGTTCCATTCTATTGACGTGCTGTAGCTACTGTGGAAGTCACAAGATCTCGGTATTAGATGCCTCCACATTTATCTTTGCTTCCTTCGGAGTCATTCATATCAGTTAGGGCATGTTTCCCATTCTTATTAAGAGAAAAGAGTTTTAGACTTTCATTTATTTCAGTTGTTGGATTTATTTATTCAGACCTTTGTATTGGGATTATTTGGCATTGAGATTTTATTTGGAGTGTTACTCTAGACTCAATTTATTTCATTATATTAATTATCCCTATGAGACTGTTTACGTTAATGTTGCATGGTTAGTTATTCATTACTTAGTTGTAAGTTAATTTAATTACTAAAATTTGGCATCTCACTTTTTAAATATTAGGTGGCTAGTAATTAATTAAATGTTTTTCGATAGTGATGCTAGGATTGAACCAACTTGATATTATGTATTAATTTAATAAAAGAGTAGCTACCGAGTATTTAATTAGATGGGGTGTCACAGGTGGTATCATAACATCATGTTCTAGCGTCTTTAGGATCTATACGACTTTTTTTGCTTTTAGGGTAGCGTTCTTTGATATAGAGCCCTATATTTTAGGACTATCGTATTCTTTAATTGTGCATTTTACATCTTCAGCTATTTTGTGATGTTAACTTTAGACTTATAAAGATCATATCTCATTTCAGATGCCTCCTCGACATGCACAACGAGTTCCTGGGGTATCCAACTCGAGGCTCAACTAGCACTAGTTGAGAGTACTATGAACGCCGCTGAAGTACTATGAAGGCACATCAGGCACTAGTTGAGAGTACTATGAACGCCGCTGAAGTTGCTGCTATAGTAGCACAGGCGGTAAATGCATCTTTAGCAGTGTTGCAACAAGATCCACCTCAGGCACCGATAGTAGCCCTAGTTCAGGTTTATGCATTCCCGTCTTCTTGGGAACGTGTCAGAGATGCCTTCAGAAGGCACATCCTCCAGAGTTTGCAGGGAGCCCCGATGTGGTAGTGGCGAGCCAAAGCAAGAAGGACATCCAGAGGCACTGGAGTATGTATGAATGAACAGATGTATAGAGGATGATTCTAATTACATTTAATCTAGTTGGAGCAGCGATGCTGTGGTGTGAGTTTATTACCACTTATGAGGAGAGATATGTCTTCACTATTCAGTATTTCTGGCTGTGGTTCGATCGCAAATATTTCCCTTTCGTCGTTCAGACTAAGATGAGATAAAAATTACTAAACCACACCCAGGAGGGGAAGACCGTAGCTGAGTACGAGGAAAATTTTACGAGGTACATATTGAGGAGAAGAAAATATAAATGTTCATGGATGGCTTCACCTGGAGGATTCAACAGCATCTTGTGGGTAACCTCTCATTGCAAACCTTTACTGATGTGCTTAATGCATTACTACTTCACTGCTAGGACCACCGCTTCCATATGATAGGGAGCAAGCAAGTAGTGGAGTCCAGCCAATAGGGCAGGACAAGAGGTGGTGGTGCCAGTAGGGCACAACCAGCTCAGGGCCAGCAGAGGCAGGGTGATCAGAATTCCCAATAGGGGGATTCTAATTGTTTCAGATTGAGAGGTTTTCGACACAATCAGGGAGGTTATAGGCATGGCCACCAAGGTTAACAGGGCCAATAGGGGCAGCAGGGCCAAGGGAGAGGTGGTAACGTCCAGCAGGGCCGAGGGCAGTAGGGCAAAGAGGGGGAAATTTTAGTGGGAAGTGTTTCATATATGGTAAGACTGGCCACAAACATCATGATTGTCTTGAGAGGGCAGGGATCCACAGCCGCAGCAGTAGGGTGCTCGACAGGAGCCTCAAAGACTGATTTTTCCTGCTGCCCTCCTAGCACCACCAGAGATGCCAACTTTGCCAGTTATACCAGTGGTCTTAGTTCAGTAGGGGCAATTAGAATATGGGCGTGTTTATAACTTTCATCAGGCCACATTTGGAAAGGCTCCACCCACGGTTTAGGGTACGTTTTCTATCCACGAGACTTTGGGCAGATATTATTTGACACAGGGGCATCACATAATTTTATTACCACTAGCTTTACACGCGCCACGGGGTTATTAGGTGCGACAAAAAGCATGGTTTCTAGTGTAGATTCACCCTTGGGCTATGGGTCACCGATTTTCTTTATATGTCGGGAAGTAGGCATAGAGATTGGGAGATTGTTATTACTCGTAGATATGCTTGTCTTATATATGCATGAGTATGATGTGATTATCGGTATGGATTGTCTTGTTGCGTATAAGGTTACGATCGATTGTTTTAGTAGGAGTATTATATTTTCTATACCGGGTCAAGAGATGTTCGTAGTGGAGATGCCTCATACCGAGGGAGGATCATCCACTCACTTGTATTACATAGAGGAGGAGACCTCTAAGGAGGTAGTAATACCACTTGATTCGATTCCTGTAGTACGTGAGTTCACTAATGTATTCTAGGATATTATGGTATTTCCGCCTAGTAGAGAGATAGACTTTGTTATAGATTTGATGCCAGGCACTCGGCCGATAGCTCGCATGCCTTACCATATGACTCTGATAGAGATGAGGGAGTTACGGGATCATATTGAGCACCTGTTAGGACAGGGGTTCATCTGGAGGAGTAACTCGCCTTGGGGTGCTCCCGTGATATTTGTGAAGAAAAGGTATGGATATTTACGGTTGTGTGTTGATTACAGAGATTTGAATAAATTTATGACACGAAATAAGTATCCGTTGCCCCGAATTGATGACTTATTTTACTAGTTATGAGGAGCCTCCTTCTTCTTGAAGATAGACTTGAGATCAGGATACCATCGGTTACGTATCAGGGAATAGGACGTGTCTAAGACTGAATTCTTGATGAGATATGGATCCTATGAGTTCAAGGTTATGCCATTTGGTCTAACCAACGCGGTGAGCAAGGTGTTCAAAAAGTTCCTTGATCAGTTTGTCATTCTCTTCATAAATGATATTCTGATATATTCTAAGACTGAGGAGGATCATGCCAAACATTTATGACAGGTGTTACAGACACTGCACCACTAAGAGTTGTATGCCAAATATGAGAAGTGTGGGTTTTGGCTTAAGGAGTTCTAGTTTTTGGGGCACATAGTATCAGACAAGGGTATATCCGTAGATCCGAGCAAAAGTGTCAGCGGTAAGGGAATGGGAACAACCCACGACACCGACAGATATACGTAGTTTCTTGGGCCTAGTAAGATACTATAGGAGGTTTATTCGAGGATTCTCGAGAATAGTGGGTCCATTGACACACCTGACTCGCAAAGGGGTGTCATTCATCTGGGATAATGCTTGTCAGTTAGACTTTGATGAGCTCAAGAACAAGTTGACTTTTGTACCCGTACTAGCACTGCCTAGGCCGGGATTAGAGTATTAAGTCTACACTAATGCATCCTTACAAGGACTTGGGGGTGTGATTCAATGGGAGGAACAAGCTATAGCTTATGCTTCCCGAAAGATTAAGCCTCATAATAGGAATTACCCCACCCACGACTTGAAGCTAGCGGTAGCCGTGTTTGTACTTCTGATTTGGAGACATTACCTCTTGGGGTAAAAATTTCTCTTATTCACAGATCACAAGCCTCTACAGACCTTTTCACCCAGAAGGAGTTGAATATGCGTCAGCGCATGTGGCTTGAATTTGTGATACCACCTGGGGAAGGCTAACGTGGTAGCAGACCCATTGAGCCATAGGCCAGTAGGTGAGGTGTTTGAGGTATGGAAAGTGAAATGGAAGGAGTTGGGACACTAAGATGCAGTGGCCCCATCATTTATGTCTGTTATGATAGTTACGACTCAGATTATTACGAAGGTGGTACAAGCTCAGGCAACGGATCCGTTCTGCCAGGATCGGGTAGTACAACTTCTGGCACAAGGAGCGAGTCTTACACTGTTGGTTCGGATGGAGGGTTGCGCTTAAATGGGAGACTGGTTATTCCTTAGGGGGAGGACTTTTGACATGAGGTGAAGACAGAGTGTCACGCTTCACGTTTTGCGATACATCTTGGTGGGGATAAGATGGACCAGGATATGAGGTGACAATACCGGTGGAGTGGAATGAATAATGATATTGCCGAGTTTGTTTCGAAATGTGCCACTTATCACTTGGTAAAAGTGGACCACCAGAGGCCATCGGGGATCCTACAACCGCTAGAGATCCCTATGTGGAAATGGGAGAGCATTTACATGGATTTCATCACAGGGTACCCTGCATCTCAGTGAGGTCACGATTCGATATAGGTGATTGTGGATCGTTTGACCAAGGTAGCTCACCTTTTGCCAATTCGGACCAATTATACTACAGGGCAGTATGCTCAGATCTTCATTGCAAAAGTACTGAGACTTCACGGGGTACCTCTTAATATAGTGTCCAACTGAGATAGGATTTTTGTGTCTAGATTTTGGGAGAGCTTCTAGGAGGCCATGGGTACGAAGTTACGATTAGGTTCGGACTATCACCTACAGACTGATGGGCAGACTGAGTGGATGAATAAAATGTTAGAGGATATGTTGTAGATGTGTATCCTAAATTTTAGCGGGGATGGGAGCAGTATCACCCACTAGTGGAGTTTGCCTATAATAACTCCTACCAGTTTACGATTGGCTTGGCTCCATTCGAGGTGTTATACGGTAGAGCTTATCATTATCTAGCATGTTGGTTAGAGGTGGTGGACAACAAGATACTTGGGATGGGGGTGATATAGGATACTTCGGCCAGGATAGAGATGACTAAGAGTCATATTCGGGTTGCTCAGGATTGACAGAAAAGCTATGCCGATGCCAAGAGGTTCTTTCCGGAGTTTAATGTGGGAGACCAGGTGCTACTGAGAGTATCTTCTATGAAGGGGGTAATGCGATTTGGTAAGAAAAGGAAGTTGGTGCCAATATATGTGGGGATATTTCCCTATCATCGAGCAGAGTGGGACAATTGCTTATAGGCTTGGGTAACCAGAACACTTGCATAGGATTCATGACGTGTTCTATATTTCTTCGCTGAGGAGATATCTTCGGGATGAGTTGGCCCATAATCACATTGCTTTGGAGGAGATTGATTTATAGCCCGATAGTTCCTAGGGGGAGGGACTGATTGCTATCCTCGATCGTAACAAGAGGAAATTGAGATCGAAGGTAGCACCACTAGTACGTGTTCAATAGCCGCATCATAATACTGAGGAGTTTACATGGGATCGCGAGGATGAGATTAGCGATAAATATCCCAAGTTATTTTTACCAGGTAACCTTTATTTCTGAATTTCGGGACGAAATTCCATTATTAGGGGGAAATATGTAATACCCCATATTTAATTATGGGATTAATTGAATTAAAATTGTAAATTAATTAGTAATTAATCCGGATTTAAATACTAGCAAGGCGAGAGTTAGTATTTGATTATTATAATTATATTGAATATTACCGAGCGATTATAGTAATATATGGTTTTAAATTTATTAAAATTATCATGAGTGGAAAATACGACAGTTTTGGAAATTAAGTTGGGACACGCGTGCGAGTCGTGTCGGGAACAATTTAACGGATTATAAATAATTTTATTTTTACATCACCCTTATGGTCATTTTAAGTGTGCTAATGTGTTCGGGAGTATCGGGATAGTTAGAAAAGTCTACTAAGGGTTTAGTTTGGGTCCCGGGGCAGTTTTAGGCCAAATTGGCTACCCGAGAGGGTATTTTAGTCATTTTACTATTTGGTGAAAAGTGACCTAATAAAGTTAGGTTAAATATATCATCCAACCCTTAGAATAATTAGAGTATTGGCTGCTACAAACTTGAGAGAGATAAGTAGAGAGGTTTCCAAAGGTTGCTAGGGCCAAATAACCATCTTGCACCACCACCACCACCACTGCCGGATTTGTGACCGGAAAGAGAATACCACCACCATATCATCTTCCCCAAAGGATAATAACTTTTATTTCTAGGAAAGTGATTTACTTGTTATGATTCAACAAATATATTATCCATTGTATTTTAAAATTGGAGACTAAACTTGAAATATTGATAATTTCAAGAGTTTGGAAAATTTAATCATGAATATGGGTAATTTTTGCATGTAGATAAATTCTGGGAAGATTAGAGAATTGAATCAGATCCTAAATAATATAAATCATGGATCAAATCGATTATTTGGCTAATTTGAATTGAGAAAAGTTATCCTAGGGTTTAAACATGAAAACTTGATGAACAATCAAATTTGTAGGTAATTTTTGTGATGATTTGATGATTTCGGGACGTTAGAAATCATGTGTTTAGGTTGTTATAACATCAAGTACAATTACTTTGGAGAATGGGATCATGTAATGAATTTTGGAGATAAATTGATGGCCAAAAATGCTAAAAAATTTGGGCTAAAATTGGTCAATCGATCGATCGGCATTCTTGAGTCTATCGATCGACTCCCCTGTATTTGTGATAAAATTTCCTTTTATAGTTTAACCAAATTCCATACTTAAAGAATTATTGGTGTTGACTATTTGAATATATTAGGACTTAGAGAAGTCCAGTAAGGGTGTGATTAAGGCCCCCAAAATATTAGATTGGTTTGGGATTAAATGATAAACTTGCGTGTGTCGGACGAGAGTGTTACAGTTGGAAATTATGGAAACTTGAATTTGTTTTGGATAAACAATAACTTAAGGTTAGAGGCATTAGCAAGGGGGCTTTAATTTACTGAAATGACCTAAGAGATAAGTCGGAGACTTAGTTACCTTTCAGGATAGGTTTAAGTACTCAGATTTATATGACGAGAGCTGTCGCGCTGAACATTATTACGTAAAATAATCGGGATGAAACTATATTGTGTATGAGACTTGTAATATAGTATGGGAGTATACCTATATTAATATAATGATTACTTATGTTGTGTGATTACCTAGTATATGTATTATTATGTGTATGACATACCTACCATACTTGCTATCACGAGAGGTTGTAGGAAGAGGGCAATCTTGTCTTGTGTGCCTTCGGGAGTATTTAGATTTGGTACCTCAAGAGTATAAGACTGTGAAGACTTATTTGTGAGTTGATAAGTCAGATGACCATGGGAGCATAGGTATGTGCGTGACCCATGGGTATGTGAACTATGTTCGCCTCCAATATGTGTGATTTGTATTGATACGGTTCCTGAGTGATTTGAAACTCGTGATCCTTATGTACGTGATGTATCGGGATTCGATAGCAGAGTATGGGTGCACCAAAGCTTAGCCTAGGTGTGTGATATGTAGATATGTACTGAAAGTGATATAAATATATACTTTTTATTATTCACTATTCCTTAGTAGATGAGAATGGCTAAGATATTTAAATGACTTAAAGATGTGGAAACTTAAATAATACATGAGATAATGGATTCAAATAATGAGTAATTAAAATGTATGTATGTCTTAATTGAGTAATACGGGTGGATCCATGTAGTAATACCTATAGACAAATTTAATACAGACTAGTTATTTAGTAGCATAACTAGGATGGGTTAAGGTCATACGTTAGGGGTGCACAATAGTTGAGGGGTGAGAATCTCAAGTGAGAGCACGTGACTAACATGTATATAATATTTACTTTTTAATGCAACTAAACACTTGTTGTTTTTAAAAATATTTTCACCTCAGGCTCTGACCCGTTTGCTTCCAAATCTATTTTGTTTTTTGTAAAATCCTTTTAGGTTCCCAGCCACAGGGATGCCAAACATGGGAGTTCCATTTTGTTGACGTACTGTAGCTGCTATGGAAGTTACAGGTTCTCGGTATTAGACGCCTCCACATCTATCTTTTCTTCCTTCGGAGTCATTCATATCTAGGGAATGTTGCCCATTCTTATTCAGAGATAGAAGTTTTTGACTTTCATTTATTTCAGTTATTGGATTTATTTATTCAGACTTTTGTATTGGGATTATTTGGCATTGAGATTTTATTTGGAGTGTTACTCCAGACTCAGTTTATTTCATTATATTAATTATCACTATGTTACTATTTATGTGAATGGTAAATGGTTGGTTATTCATTACTTAGTAAAATTTGGCATCTCACTTTTTAAATATTAGGTGGCTAGTAATTAATTAAATGTTTTTCGACACTGATGCTAAAACTGATCCAACTTGATATTCTGTATTAATTTAATAAAGGATTAGCTACTTGATATTTAATTAGACGGGTGTTACAACACACACACCCCATAAATAAAATATATGTATTTAAACAATAAATTATATATATTTGAATAATTTCTTAACACATACATCATTTATGTCAAGCCATTATATGTATCCACCTGTAAATTTTGTCACTTATATTTAAAAGAAATAAATTAACTTAAATCGACAAATTAACTTATGTGATAAATGTGAAAAAACAAATCATCTAAATTTAAATAGTTTATTAACATTTACATCATTCCATCCAAGCCATTAAATTTATTTTCAACAAAAACAACATGGAAACTATGTTTTCCTACTTGCTTTACGACAAATATTTGAATCCCTTCACTTCAATACGTAAAACTACCATAACATTGGGATATAAAATTTTAATAATTGAAAAATAACGAAATAAAAAACTTAGGTAGTATGAGATAAATACTTATTCAACAAAAGGGTATGGATACTAAAGTAACCCGCGATGATTGCATTCTGCTATGATTATCCATGTTGAAAGTTGAAATTAACACACATAATAATTTGTGAGAAGTTATGATAATCAAGGAGATAAAGAGTTGATGAAGAATAGAGTTAATGCATAATAGAAACCTATCTGATTATAGTAGAGACATCAAAACAAAACTCAAATACATTTGCTAAGGGGGTTAACACCCTACCCAAAATTTATTTAAAAATATTATCTTTTAATTTTTATAAGTGTCCCGCCGAGAATTTGTCTTAAAACTTATTTATTAATTTGTATTTTACACAAATTTATTATATTATTTTCTAGGGTTTTGGTATCCACTATGGTGTTTTATATATCGGAAATTAATATTATTAGGATGTGAGATTGTTTTATATGAGTTATGGTTGTCTTGAAGAGCAATATCTAAGTTGAATATTTGGAAAAAGTCCATAAATAATCCCTAATATTTTTGTCATGGGTTATAACTTCGGTTGGAAATGGTGCCCCACCAAAGAAAACATTTCTCGAATAAAAGGATTTATTCTTGATGCTCCAATCTTAAGCCACTCAATGACTCTAAAAAAGAAAAAAATAGATAATAATTGTTGAATAGTTCCTGATTGTGACTACATGAGAAGGCAATATTTGACTATTTTCTTCCTCATTTTCATTGTGGGATTTCATCAAATAGGACATCTATAACATGAAATAATTAAAAGGAATATAATATCATTAATTATTATAAAAAATATATGGAAGAATACTTAAAAAATTAAAGAAAACTTCTTGAAATTGTATCAATGGTCAATTTTCCACTTTTCTAGGATGAGGGTTAATGATGCTATACATGTGACACTTCCCAACATTTGGTTATGAAAAATCAAAAGAATATAATATTAAGATATGATGACAAAATGAACACTATATAATAATATATGTTATGATGTTAACAATCACCAAATCTGATACATAAAAGAAATGAAACATTTGGAGTAGCTTTGGGACAAACTGTTGCATCTTGGGTCCTAATAGATTACCTTTAAGTGAGACAAACCCATATAAATTTTCTTTTATTAAAAAACATGAAGGTTCACATATGTATAAAACATAAAATAGTCTCTTTACACTGATTTGTCATTATATTTATAATATACAAATATATTAGTAGAAGGTGTGAATTGAGAAAATAACCATTGTTGTCCCAAAATGTTATATAGAGGGAAATGGGTGAAATGGAATGAATAGAAGGGAGTCGAAGAGAAAACAAACTGTTTGAGAAGGAAAAGGGAAAATGAAGTGTTGAAGAGCCCAAATTAACTTGGAGAGAGAAAGAGTAAATAGATGCAGATAAAATAGAAAGAGAGTAAATGGAGAAGAAATGAAAAATAGTTCATTGATAGATTCACATGTCACATTATGGTGAAAATCTCCAATTTTAGATATATACTAAAGATTAGATTCAAATTCAAGTTAATTTATGATGTAGGTGATATCCACTCAAATTAGTTCAATTCAATTGAAATTATTTGGGATCTAAACATTTAACAACCTAAATAAATTATAAATATGAGATTACGTGAGGTTATGTGTTGTGAAAAAAGGTAAATGTGAGACTAATAACACCAGCAAGATTTATCAGGAAAAATCCGACACAAGAGAAGAAACCTTGAGATGCTATAAATAATCCACTAGAAACATGAAGACTTCGAAAAATTGCTTACTAAGTTAATAACAAAATGTTATAAATTAAGTGATCTCCGATAATAAGCTCTTTGAATAAAAATATTTTCAAAATATAACACAAGATCTGTTAAATGTTTCTGAATATGTCCTTTAGATTTGTTAGTTTGATTACCTTAGGTTTTTAAAACTAAAACCTACAATTAATTCTTAAATGAGATATTGTTCACAAAAGAAATTAAGAACATTTAAGAAAATTTAACCCAAGATTTTAACGTGGTAAAACCCTAAAATAAGGGAAACATCCACGGTCGCCCTCTACGAAGGAAAACAAAAATCCACTAAAATCACAAGGTACAAGTTACAACACTAAGCATCCAAATCAAGATCCTAAATCTAACTTCAAAAAATTTACCTACATGTTTACTCCACTCTCAAAGGATTCTGACTTGATATGATCTTACTCTAACATCTTCCTTTCTTTTTCCCTGTCCACTTGATTATAGCACCTCAACAAATACTATATCTCTCCTAGAACCACAATGTCTAAGTGTTCGTGTGAGAGTGAATGTGTATGTGAAGTGATCTAAATGTAGAAATTCATCTCACATCTCTCAGTTAATTATACAATAAATTCTTACGAATTACAAATCAATCAACATGATATGCAAGTAATTTCAAATATGTTTTGAATAATAGGGTTCAATCTGTCACTCCTCTTTCTGTGATTTATCTTGAGGCATCGACCCTCTCTTCTCTCTAACCTCTAAAAAAATGAATATCAAAACCCTAAGAAAATTTTTATACTCAACACGGAAGAGGCAGTTTCAATCCAAAGCTCGAGATCGGTTTCATCGTACAGACTTCCTAATCTAAGGGTGTATAAAAGGCGGTGAAAAAATAAGTTATGGATGGTTGTGGTGTAGACACAATGATCGAGGCTGTTTTAGGTTTGGATCGTTGATAAAATCAAGATGAAAGGTCATGATCTAGCCTCACAACTCATATAGAAAAAAAGCACAAGTGATGTGATAAAAACACAAAATGCGTTGGCATAAAAATATAACCAACGCGAGATTTAATTATTTTAAAAAAAATAAAATCCCAACCCCATAGGTTCCAAGAGGATTTATATCCTACCCAACCAACTCTTTACCACAAAAATAATTCTGATTTTATCCCCAGACATTTTAGAAAGCATATTTTATTTAACAAAAAAATCCTTTAAAATGATTTAAAAAATGTTTTAATGAATTTAAAAAATGTTTTAAGAGGCCTAACCACCATATGAATTTGTGCACACATAGTAACACATATATGCAGTGTGTGTGTGTCCTAATGTGGATCATATGTTTAATACTTTTGTTTTTGTAAAGCATTGGAGCATTGAAGTTCTTGGACTAGGATTCCTTTGATGAAGCTTGAATTATTTTTTGAGAGAGTAACTCATAAAAAATCTAATCCTATTTTGTCTCGATATCCAAACTAGTTGGAACTCCTATATGGAACAAACTCAAGTAAGTCAACCGTATAGTGTGTTCTCAATCTCACCCTTTGGATATTAGAGACAAAATTCCCTTGATTATCTTGTACTCATGGGTAAAAATGAAAAATCCTAGATCTCATATACCAAAAATATCTAACTACCCATTCCCATCCTAGAACCGAAAATGAGAGAAGAAAATACATTACTCAACTACAATACAGACCAATACCCTAATAAATAGGACTAGCTATACAACCTAGTCTAAAGAAGGGCTGGAAAAAAACATTCAAATGGCATAATAGTTGATTTAGTACAAAATAAGATATGAAATTATAAGCCACGTACTCAAGTTCCTCTCCCCCAATTTTTCTCAAATATACAACGGGGAAAAAGAATATAAATCGGGAGAATATGATATAATATATCAACACAAGCAATAACATATACAAGAGCAGATACAATGGTATCCTACATTAAACAAATATTAGGAGGCATCTTTTGTCATTTGAGAAATGTCCATGCCCTAAATCCTCAGAAACCAATTATTAGCATGCAACTACCGAGGATATGAATGATGTGTGAATTAAGTAAGAAGTATCATACCAATGGATTTATGACGATACTAAAATCTAATAATGTCACGAGGCTTTCTAAAGAAATTAACTAACTGTTTGTCAGTATTGAGATACTCAATATCTAATTCTTTAGAGTCTACAAGATCATGAATGAAATGATGTCTAATTTCTATGTGCTTCATTCTAGAGTGCTGGACTGGATTTTTAGATATATTTATGGCACTCTAGTTATCGCAGTATATAGTCAAGATTTCTTCAACTATACCGTAGTCACTAAGCATTTGCTTGATCCATAATAAATGGGAACAACAACCAACGGCTGCAATATACTCGGATTCAGTCGTAGAGAGAGAGAGATGCAATTTTTTATCTTACTATTCCAACCTACTAAGTTATTTCCTACATAATAGGAGGCGCCGAAAGTACTCTTACTATCATCCGAGCACCCTGCCCAATCGACATCAGTGTATCTGATAATAGCACTAGTGGTGTCTTTAGTGTACCAAATACTGCTATTTTGTGTACCGCGAACATATTTAATGATACATTTTACACATAACAAGTGGGGTTCTTTGGGTGCACATTGGTATCTAGCACAAAGACAAACGGCGAAATAAATATCTTATCGGGAAGAAAATAGGTATAACAAACTCCCTATCATACTCCTATAAAAGGTCGAGTCAACATCTTTACCATTTTCTTCTTTATAAAGTTTGGTTGACGAGTTCATAGGTGTACGTTCAGGTTTAAAGTGTTCTAATCCAAATTTCTTAATGAGATGAGAGGCATCTTTAGATTTAGTAATAAGAAGACCATCATTAAATTGCTTGACTTGTAGACCTAAGAAACATTGTAATTCACCTATTAATGACTTATGAAATTCAGAATGTATTATCTCGAAAAAGTCTTTTACTTGATTAGGACAGGTTGATCTAAAAATAATATCGGTGACGTAAACATGGGTAATCAGAACATGTTGGTCTGATTTCTTAACAAATAAGGTTTGATCGTTACCTCCTCGAATAAATCTGCGAGAGACTAAAAATGTGGATATATGCTCATACCAAGCTCTAAGATCTTATTTCAAATCGTATAAGGCTTTCTTAAGCCTAAAAACGTGGTCTGGATAAGAGGGATTGTTAAAAGCTTTAGGTTGTTCTGCGTATACCTCCTCAGTCAAAATTCCATTTAAAATGTGAACTTAGTATCCATTTGAAAGAGTTTAAATTGTAAATGGTATGATATGGCCAAGAGGAGACGAACAGACACAAGATGAGTAACATGTGCAAAAGTTTCGTCAAAATTAATTCCCTTTATTTGAGAGTAACCTTCTGCTACTAACCTAGCTTTATTTCTAATGACCTCCCCATTCTCATCAGTTTTGTTATTGAAAATCCATCGAGTGCCAATAACCTTCTTATCTTTTGGCTGAGGAACAAGATACCAAACATCATGACTCTGAAACTAGACAAGATCTTCTTGCATAACATTGATCCATAATGAGTCGCAAAGGGCATCATTTGCATTTTTCAGTTCTATACGAGAGACAAAACATGCAAATTGTGCCACTTTTTAAAGTTGTGATCTAGTTATAATGGGTTTCGAAGGATTACCAATAATCTTTTCAATAGGATGGTCTTTAGAAACCCAAGTTGGTACAGAAGTACTCTCAGGTGGCAGTGAATCAGTTATTTTTGGAGAGTCTAAAGTAAAATTTCTTTCTTCCTCATCCAGGACAACTGGTTGACTGACATTACTCCCAACACTAGTATCATTTACAGTTATGTTAAAATATTCCATAATAACGTTGGTTCGATAGTTGAAAATACAAAAATCCCTACTTTTTTGGGAATAGCCAAGAAAGATTCCTTTCTCTCCTCGGGTGTCAAATTTTGACAGATGTTTTATATCTTTAAAAACGTAACAGACACTCCGTAAGGTTTTAAAATATTTCAAGTTAGGCTTTTTATGGAACCAGAGTTTATATGAAGTTTGTTTTGAATTCTTCCTATGGTATACATGATTAATGATATAACAAGTTGTTTGAACATCTCCGGCCCAAAAATACTTAGGTAGATTTTTGGCATGGAGCATGACCCTAGCTATCTCTTTTAAAGTTCTATTTTTCCTTCCAGCAATGTCGTTTTGCTGAGGTGTCTTAGGCGTACTAAATTCATGTTTATAACAATTGCCTATACAATATTCTGCAACATCAGAATCTTTGATCGTCCACCTCCATCACTTTTGATGTGACATACTTGGGTATTATTCTCGTTCTCTATTTTTAAAAGTATTTTGAATAACCCATCGGAGGTATCAAATTTATTTTTCATAAAGGCTAGCCGGGTATATCTTGTGTAATCATCCACAATAACAAGTATGTAACTATTACCACATAAGCTAACAGTTCTAGAGGGACCCATAAGGTCCATGTGGATTATCTTTATCTTTATTGTGAGGAGGTTTGCTTATTTTCCCAACCTGATAAGGACCACAGGTGGGATTAAAAGAATTTTTGATTTTATTTAGTCCTCTAACAATTTCTTGGGAACTTAACCTATGTGTGACACCCTTCCTAATAAAATACCGAGCGATCAATCCTCTACCAAATTAAAACATGAGTCTCATATGGTTCATTCTTAGCATCACTGTCGAAAACCAATTTAATTACTAATAACCTATTAGGTGGGCGTCAAAATTTTATCTAACAAATCTTTTTAATCAAACCATTCAAATAAAACATTCACACAGTTTATATATATGAAACTGAAATGAAATAAAATGATCGAACATTTGGATCAACATAATGCAACCAAATCGAATGTCGTACTAAAAGGTGATAAAAGTATAAATGAATACAATTAGGATTTTGGCCCGAGTGTTACTACAATGCTTCCTATCTAGACCACAAGAATAGAATCGTCTAAAAATAAAACTGCATACATCCATAGCTGCTGCAGGAACGTCTGACTCGAAAGGATCATCATTCAGGCATCCCTGTGTCTAGACACCTATATATATATATATATATATATATATATATATATATATATATATATATATATATATATATATATATATATATAATATAGTAAGGAAGGGAAAATATAGAAACGGGTCAGATCCCGAGTTTGAAAATATTTTGCAAGTGCATAAATGCCATATGTTGAAAATATGATTTTATCTCATATTTAAATTGGTATCGCACTCCCATGAGATACCCCTCACCCCCTTCTAATAGTGCACACCTATCTCATACCTTTTTAAATAACCTAGTTAAGCTACCCTGCCTAACTAATCCGTTTCACCCAATCTCTGAAAAATCCCTATAAACTCGAGTACTAAGGGCTAAACTTCTCCCCATTCCCAACACTGTACTACGTTCGTGCGTGGGGTGTCTCGCGAAGATAAATCCAAATAAGTAACCCCCTAATACACTACTACCTGGAAATGTTTATCGTCGAGATCCATTAGGCCGTCAGCACATAACGTATATATAAACTCATATATATATATATATATATATATATATATATATATATATATATATATATATATATATATATATATATACATATTATTCTCACTTTAATATACAAATCACAATTTAAGTCTGGATAAAATCTCTCGGAATGAGAATAAATCCTTATTCATTTTACTCTTTACACTACTTAAAGATATATGATATATTGTTCTCAAATACATGGAATATACTATACACAACAAGTATAATAACCATCCCATAACTATAACTTGAGGATGCAGTCTCATAGTTCCTATCCGAATTCGGGTTTACTCAATCAACCACAGTACCAAGCCAGACTCACTCATGGTCATGGTAAAAATACACAATGGTGGAGGCGGTCATGTTCCCTCTGCAAGTTGAGTACACACATCGAACTCGTATGCGGGACGAGATGACCTGGGGATATATTCTCCCTGCTCCTCAAGCCAGGGGATTCAACCACATCGCGCAACCTCCCCAGATCACACTAGACAAAATATATAATCTGGCTATTCCAACCCTACGCCAAAGGAAAGCCCGTGGAACCAGCCTCTAAGATACAAACATACCAATCACACACAAATATATATGTATTTCCGTATCATAATATATATACTGTAATCCCATAGTATATATATAATCTATATCACTTCTCAATACATATCGCTACAATTGCCAAACTCTCATAGCCATAGACAATAACCTCGAATGTTCCCATTTGTAATAGTATCTAAGTATTCGGACACGTAAAATACTAAACTTATAAGTATTCTCTATACACACTAGCCGAAGACCTCTCTCGAACGTTGTTCGACCCAAACTTTCACAAAGTCAATACCCCGTATTGTACACTAAACTAATCCAAGGTTCTCTATTTCATTCCAAGGTTTACTCACTCTCAACACCATCTGATAGGAGTCCTAATATCATAGCTAGACTCCCCCATAATTTTCTCCAATTGCAATTTAACTCCCCTTAAACTCAAAGAAAATTTCAACAAAGGCGAATCGATTCTCCCCAAATGCGAATCGATTTGGGCCAGCGAATCGATTCGGTTTCCATCCAAATCGATTCGAAAAGTTTTCTACAAGAAGGTCCTCAAAGGAAAATCGATTTGGTCTTAATCCGAATTGATTCGGCTAGAGACAGCTTATGTGTCCCCTTATGCGAATCGATTCGGTCTAGACCCGAATCGATTCGCCCTGTTTGAGGGGCACTGTTTAGGCGATTTCTCAATCTCCAAAATACCCAAATATCAACTCAACCTCCATTTTTATGGTTTCTAATCTCAACCACCAACTCTATAATCATCCTAATGCTGATTTCTAACCAACATATAAATTTCTTTTCTCCTAATGCCACGTGTGATTTCTAAATAACGATTTAGATCTCGGACAACCTTTCGTAGAAAAATCATTATAAATAAAAAATGAGAAAAATACGCGGTCAGTGCCCACACGACCATATCGAAAAGATATACAAATTTTAGTTTGACCGAAATCCGAATCGATTCGCTTCCTAGCCGATTCGACTCGGAAGTGATGCTATCACTATTCACCTTCTTCTCCAAAATCCGAAACCTCCATTAATACACCTCCAAGATTTTTATTTTCTCTACTACCATCCTCCATCCTCCATCCTCCAACCTCAACCAATAATATATATACACACGAAAAGGGTTATAATCATCCTTGGGCCCATATCCAACAATTAATTTAAATAAATTTCTAGGTTTCTTGAATTGGATATTATTCGGGGTTTATCCGTTAAACTTTTGAAAAATCCGTCTGATTCATGAAAACCCAACCCAAAAATCTTTATAGTTTGTTATTACCAACTATGATATGAGATTTATGCTAAAAAATAATAAAGCAAGTAAATACTTTCCTCGTGGATAAAATTCGATGACCTCGAGTCGAATCCTGTGGAGGTTGGTCAGAAATCCCTTTCTTCTTCCTCTTTTCCCTTCTTTCTTCCTCTTTCTCTCTTTTTCTTTCTTATCTCACTCTCTCGTGCCTCTTATAAGAGAAGAAAAGGGTTTATACCTTATTAAATCCAAAAATGACTCATTTACTCAATCACGAGTCCCTACTAGTCCAAAAGTCCACGGGACCTAAACATTTCCCCCGGATACTTTATTCTGACTATCTTAACCATTTCGAAACCAACTGCGCACTCGAAATATTCGTCCAAGTAACTTAACTAAAATTCACTAATTAAACCCAACGCATCACACTGCACAAGTTTTCCAATTAAAATACTATCCTTTGTCGCTCTTCTCAATTACGACATTACATACAAATTTTTTTGACTCATAAATTTCAAACATTATTATTCTTAGAAATTCCTCAAATTTCCAAATTACACCCATTTATGTAATTTAAATATCCATAAAAGTGCGGGGTATTACATACTTCCTCCCTCACAACGGAATTTCATCCTCGAAATTCAGATATAACCTGCACCACCAACCTAGGATCGCTAATTACACTACGTCCTAGTTCACCGAAGTCGAATGGTACTACCCAATGGTCACCTACCATGTACCTAATAATGGTAACCACCTATCTCGGTCCTATTAATGGTCCCCTACACTGCCTTGATCATAAGGTTAACTCTAATAACGTCACATCGCTAGTGCTTCTATAAGCGCATATGAGGAAAATTAGCCTATAACCGCCGCTCTAACTTATTGATACCATCAGAGATCCGCTACTCTAGGTGTCCACTCATCTACAATAGGACATCGAATTTTCCTCAAAAGGAAATTACACTAACGTTTGACTACTCTCGTCAGTCTCATTGCTTAGCTTGGGCGTGCCACCTCTTATTGCATTGATATAATTGGATTCCTGTGTATCCCATGCGACATTCCATCCAACAATCTCCAATCTCATTCATAACGGCCTCGCAACATAATCTTTAGCTTTATATAATACGTCCCTTCTATTTAGTGAGGTATGTAAAATCAACTTACCAAGGTTCCCATACACCTTTTAATCCATGCCTATTTGCACAACCATTATAAACGTCCGACACATAACACTTTCTCTAAACAATGAACCTCATTTCCTCAGCCTAGTACTAACACATGGGTTTTCTTAACTCAAAAAAATTAAAAATTCAATTCTTGATACACCTGGAAATCCAATCCTTCTCATGGTTATACCACCAATCTTCTTGTGGTTAACTCCAATAATCTTCCTATATCGATGCCACTAGTCCTACTGGCCTTACTTCCTAATAACCCTACGATCAAAGTGTTTCCAATACACATAAAATGATTACTATCCTAACTATATCCCTAGTGCCCAAGACCTCTCTTAACTTTCGACATTTTCTCAATTTTATGCGTGGACCATCTCGGAAAGCAAAATCTAGACAAGGAACCCTCCCATTATACTATTTCCTCGCATCGTCGATCGTCGAGAGATAACGGCCTAAGGCACACCATCGGGACATCCTAAAAATCATACCTTGCTAACCTACTAACGCTCTTCTACTAATATGTCCTTCCATCTTGGAGGAATGGGAATTCTAACTAATCGGGGTGTCTACTCTCTGTAAAATTTTTACGAACATCATACCCAAAACATGCTACCTCAAAAATTTTCCTTTTCATCAAGGCCTTGCTAAAAGACTTAAATTAGTTTCCTTTACCTTGCCTCACCCACATACTTGCGGTGAGAGAGCCATTTCCAGTGCTTTTCCATAGCACATCTACATTTATTATCCCCTAGTCATCACATGGATCTCGGCTAATTTTACCAAAACCAAAATCCTAGTATACAGTAACATCTCTCCACTCCCAACGTCATTAAGGTTCGCGTGTGGAGCATTTTTCAAGAGAAATCCAAACAAGGAACCCCTCCTATACACTACTACTTAACTTTGTTGGTCGTGGAGGTATGTCAACGTAAAACATGAAAAATTATAAATCCTGCATATATTCATGTACTCAAAATCATGATAGTGAAACATCTACTCACTGAAGTTCCATCTAGATGCATAATAAAGGCGACCTCCACCTGTATCTAGGTGAGATATCGCAATAACAACCAGGTCCACCTTGGAACCTTGGATGGGATAGTCTTGCAATCATTAGGTTGCTATGGCTCCAATAATCCACAAATACATTACTCTTACAATAGTACTATACTCGTATAACACACACAAAATGAGGAGTACAAACCTGATGTAAATTCAAAATAGAAACACGCTACCACGAAAAAACATATACACATACCCTATATAATGTTATCGATACCGCAAAAAGCTCGAAGCACACACGAATCTAGGGAAAATAAAATACAACAACTCAATCTTGCCACACAAAGTATGCCTCCTTCGTCCGGGGTGAAACTCATAGCAAAAACTTTTCCAATCCCCCTAGCTACTCTAAATAGTTCCCGAACATGGTACACTTTCCCTAACCGAAACAAAACTACTTTATTCGATGCCTCATCTCGGCACCCTATTCTCGTCCTTTAAAATTTATTGGGCAAGGACTAACCGTGTCGTTCTAAATTCCACATTGCAACATTTCGTATCTCTGGCCACCCTGACCATGTTAAGGTTATCAGTATCTCAGACTCTGTAGCCTTGATCCTAATAATCGCCTTTATAGTCCCCTTAACTTCTGTGTCCAAAGGAAATTTCCAATACCAGCCTCAACAACCTTGTTTAAAGGAATTCCCCATGTGGATGTCCACCAATGGGGTTCCACGAACACAAATTCTCCATAAATGTTAGTAACACTTCCTAGTGATCCTATCGTTCTTCTAAAGGACTCTCTTTTAATACCCCGTATTTTTATGCTATATTAATTTGGGGATTTATTAAATTTAATGTGAATGAATTATTTAATAAACATCCAGAAATTAATTATGTTATAATTATTAACGTGACGAGAGTTAGAAATTATGGGAAATTTGTCGAATATTACTAATGAGCAAAGTAATATATGATATTGATTATATTGAATGTCACGACGGAATAAAATGACAGTTTTGGAAATTTGAATCGGGACGCGCTCGTGTCGCGTCGGGACTAAATTTTGTTAATTAAAAAGTGAATATTTTATAAGTTGCCCGTATGGTCATTTTGAGTCCGCCAACGCGTCCGTAAGGGTCGAGATAGTCAGAAAAGTGTACCCGGAGGTGTAGTTTGGGTCTCGGGGCGTTTTTAGGCCTAATTAGTAACCCGGGAGGGCATTTTGGTCATTTTACATTATTGGGTAATTAAACCCACGAAATTCAGCAACCTATATCAGCCATTTAGGTTAGTCTTTTAGGGTTAGAATATTCAGAACCCTAGAACGGCCATTGGAGAAGAGAGGAGAGAGATCTCAAGGCAATTCACGGCCAAAAAGTCACCGGTTTGCACCGCCGCCACCACCAACGTGTAGATCGCGAGAAGGGGAACACAACCACACAAAAATTAGCCTCAAGCCAGACTTCTGAAAATCCCAGGCAAGTGTTTATCTTGCTATTTTCGTTGGTGAAATTTCCATATTAGTTTAGGAATGATTAGGGATGAAAAATATGGAAGAAAACCCAAATTGTGATAGGAATTTGCATGTAGTAAAGGCTTAAACCTTATTCTGGAAGTCTCTTGTGATGTAGAAAGATAACCCATGAAATTTTGGTGTAAATAGGAAGGAAATTCTGGGATTAAACAAATTAGAATCTTGAGTTAGAGATTTTTAGGGTTCTTGAGTTTTAAATGAATTATGGCATGATAAATCCATGTTTAGTGATGTAAATTGATATATTTACGTTGAATATACCTGTTATGATGATAAAAGGTTAGTAGTATTAATTCTGGGATGATTGGAACTTGAAAATATGGATATGGTGTAAATTTGGAGATGAAACACGTAACTGCAATTTTGCAGATTTCGCAGACCTTATTGATCGATCGATCGAGCCTAGAGGTTCGATCGATCGAAGGTTCGATCGATTGAGCCCCAAACCTCGATCGATCGACCCCTCCTGGCAGACTCTTATTTCCCTTTGTAAATGATTTAGAAATCGAATTTTCGTGATATAATTCTTGGGCATTCTTAGTATAATGATTGGGAGACATGGAGGACCAGTAGGGCGTATGAAAATGTTGGGATCATTAATATTCGACGAGAATGGTATTTATGGGATATTTACTTTAGGGTTAGTAAATTGTTATATAAAAGGGTGAGGCGCGTAAGAGAGTTACGTTGAAACGTAATAAGAACACCTACTGAATTTTTTACTTGAAAGGATAGAGTCCACGAGTGTCACGTAATAAGTGAGAAAATCCTTCCAGTTAAGGTTAGAGATGAAACCTTATATGTAACTCTATTGATGTGAAATTAAGGATAAATGTTGTAATTATGGGTGATGAGAGGAACCTATATTAATATCACGATAAGCGGTACATTTATATGGTTGTGTATGCATATATTATATACGTGTGAAAAACGTACCCGCGCTACTTGCTATCCCTGAGGTTACCGCGCTGGGACAGTCTTATCTCGATGGAACCTTTATGGGGGATATTGACTTGTACCCTAGAAGATAGATATCCTTGGTACAGGCTATGGAATCGATAGTTCAGACGGTCCTAAGAGGCGTGGGGTATGTACTGACCTCTTAGAGACTTGAAATCTATACTTCGCCTCAAAATCTTGTTTTGTATATATGTTGATACAGTTCGAGAGTGATTCCGAACCTGTGTATCCCTTAGTGTGAGCGATACGGGGATTGGATAGCAGAGTATGCCTACACCATAGTTAATATGTTGGTGCTGTTAGAATATATATATTACACGAGTGCTTAATATATATATCTGAATTTGGGAAATTTAAAATGTTGCTGTAATATAGTAAGTGAGAAATAATTCTGGATTATAAATCGGATATACTTGTTTGAAAAGTATAATATACCACTGGGAAACTTTATAAATTAATAATGCTAAAATGAGAGTTGTGCTGCTAATTGGAAGTAAAATTTTTTAAACAATGATATTGTTCGGTTTTGAAATCTTATGAGTAAGTTAAGATAAGTAAAATTGTTGGGAAGGTTAGTATGATAAAATGATAAGATAAATCATTGGGAAGGTTAGTGCGATATGTGTGCACATTAGAAGAGAGGTGAGAATTTCTCAAGAGAGTGCCGCACTAATATGTTGTTGCATTGGCCTATATCAATTTAAATACTTGCTAAACATATTTTAAATCAAACACACTTTCGGGCTCTGACCCGTCCTTCTCTCTCTCTCTCTCTCTCTCTCTCTCTCTCTCTCTCTCTCTCTCTTGTATATATATGTATGTATTACAGGTGCCCAGCCATAGGGGCGTCTTGCTTAGGATCCCTTGAAAGGAACGAGCTTCAGTTTAGGTGGGAGTCGCAGGTCACTTGCGTAGACGGCTTCCTTTATTGACTCCACTTCTAGCATTCTCATTTATTGGGAATGTGTCGCCCTTTCCATTATTTCATTATTATTGGGACATTTGTATTTCGGTTATTTTTCCAGTACTGTTACTATGGAATTTATTCAGTAGTGTGTTACTTTATATTTCGCATGTTGACATTCGATTGACGAATGTTTTAAATTAATTGGATTATGTTCCAAGTTATTATGGTGTGATTCTTACTTATTGAATGTTGTTAACAAATAAATAAATGATTTTTCTTTAAATAAAATTTGGAAAGTATGTATAAAAATGGTTTTGACACTTAGCTTAATTATTTAGGGTGTTAAATTGGAAAATTTATTTTTATCGACAGTGATGCTGAGAATGAACCAACTATTTACCTTGATTTAATTTAATAAAGGAGTGATCGCCCGGTATTTAATTAGGCGGGGTGTCACACGTGGTATCAGAGCATCAGGTTCTAGTGTCCATAGGATCGGTATGACTTATTTCGCTTTCAGCTTAACGTTATTGCTATAGAGCCCTATTTTTAGGATTGTTGTATTCTTGCTTTTACGTTTAAGTCTTCAGCTATTTGAGATTTGATAATAACTGTAGACTAATAAAATTGTTCACGTTTCAGATGCCTCCGAGACGTGCTCCAAAAGATAGACGTGCCCAGGCCGAGCAGCTAGCAGCTCCGGCACCAGGCACAATGAATGCAAATTAAGTAGCCGCCATCGTTGCTCAGGCAGTGAATGCCGTGATAGCAGTGATTCAGCAGGCTCCACTCCAGGTTTAGGCAGTGGCGCCAGTACCAGCACAACTTCCATCTGCATGGGAGAGGATTCGGGATGCTTTTCAGAAAGCACATCCCCCTAAGTTCTCTAGTAGCTCCGATATTGTCATAGTTAGCCAATGGAAGAAAGACATCCAGCAGCATCTCCGTATGTATGAGTGCACTGACGTACAAAACTAGTTATTGGCTTCCTTTAAGCTAGTGGGAGACACATTACAGTGGTGGGAGTCCACTACCACTTTGGAGGAGAGGGACACGATCCCTATTCAGTTGTTCTGGGAGCGGTTTGATCGCAAGTATTTTCCACCCGCAATACAGACTGAGATGAGGCGGAGATTACTGAATCTGAATCAAGAGAGTCTTACCATAGCGGAGTATGAGGAGGAGTTCACGAGACTTCTCACCATTGTGCCAGATGAGGCACCTACTGAGAGCAAGAAGATTATGCTGTTTGTCGACGAGTTAGCCTGGAGGATCCGTCAGCACCTTATTGGGAATCTATCCCTGAGTACGTTCATTGATGTACTCAATGTCGCGTTGTTACATTTCCAGGATAACCGCTTCCATCTGCAGGGAAGCAAGAGAGCAAGAGAGTCCAGCCAGCAGGGTAGGACTGGGGGTAATAATGCCAGTGGGGCACCAGCTCATGCACAGACTCGTCATCACGAGCAGAGTTCCCATCAGGGGGACCCTGCTAAGCGATTCCATTCAGGTGATTCTAGGCAGGGATTCGGGGGTTTCAGGCAGGGCCATCAGGGCCAGCCTAATCAGCAGGGCTAGCAGGGCCAACACCGACAGCAGGGCCAGCAGCAGGGCCAGCAGCGTGCTAATCAGGGCCAACAGGGCCAGTGGCGGGGAGGTAACGGCCAGCAGGGTCGTGGTCAGCAGGGACATATGGGAGGTAATTTCAGAGGCCGATGTTTTGGGTGTGGTAAGCACGACCATAGGCGCCAGGATTGTCCAGAGGGAGATAGGGCCCCACAGCAGTAGGGTGCCTGTAATGAGCCACAGAGGCCACTATTTCCACCTGCCCTCCCAGCTCCAGCCCAGGTGCCAGCCCTACCAGCCATTCCAGCAGCTCCAGTGCAACAGGGGCAATTACAGTATGGACGTGTCTATAACGTCCACCAGGCAGCAGCTCCACAGGCACCACCCGCGATTGAGGGTATGTTTCCTATCCATGGTACTATGGGTCGGGTTTTGTTTGATACGGGGTCAACACATTGTTTTATAGCTACGCATTTTACGAAGGCCTTAGGGTTATTAGCCACAGCAGAGAGCACAGTGACGTGTGTGGACTCACCACTGGGGAGTGGGTCACTTATTTTCTTTATATGCCGAGGAGTGGGGGTAGAGATTGGTAGCTTGGTAGTACCTGCAGACATGTTAGTCTTAGACATGCACGAGCATGATGTGATTATTGGTATGGATTGGCTCGCAGCTTATAGAGCCATGATTGATTGCTTCGGTGGGAGCATTGTTTTTGCCATTTCGGGGCAAGAGATGTTTGTAGTGGCGATGCCTCGCCCAGAGGGAGGCTCGATCGCTCATTTGTATTGCATAAAGGAGGATACCTCTAAGGAGGTTGTGACTCCCTTAGATTTGATCCCAGTTATTAGGGAGTATTCTGATGTGTTTTAGGAGATACCAGGCCTACCCCCAGTCGAGAGATAGACTTTGTCATAGATTTTTTGCTAGATACGAGACCTATAGCACGCGCACCGTACCGTATGGCTCCGACAGAGATGCGAGAGCTACGAGATCAGATAGAGCAGTTGTTAGGTCAGGGCTTCATTCGTAGGAGTACCTCACCTTGGGGAGCTCTAGTCTTGTTTGTTAAGAAGAGAGATGGTTCACTAAGATTGTGTGTGGACTACCGGGAGCTGAATAAGGTAACGATACAGAATAAGTATCCGTTGCCTCGAATCGATGATCTATTCGACCAGTTGAGGGGAGAAACTTTCTTTTCGAAGATAGATCTGAGGTCGGGGTACCATCAGTTACGTATTAGAGAGCAGGATGTTTCCAATACTTCCTTCTTATCGAGATATGGGTCCTATGAGTTCAGGGTGATGCCGTTCGGACTCACAAATGCCCCAGCCATTTTCATGGACTCGATGAACCGAGTATTCAGAGAGTTCTTGGATCAGTTTTTCATCGTCTTCATAGATGACATCTTGATATATTAACACTCCGAGGAGGAGCATGCCGAGCACTTGAGGCAGGTTCTTCAGACTCTACGTGAGCATCAGTTGTATGCTAAGTACGAGAAGTGTGGATTCTGGTTACGAGAAGTACAGTTCTTGGGCCATGTTGTTTCTGAGCAGGGGATAGTAGTTGACCCGAGTAAAGTGTCAGCGGTGAGGGAGTGGGGACAGCCCATGACACCGACAGAAGTGCGTAGTTTCTTGGGGTTAGCTGGTTACTACAGGAGATTCATTCGGGGATTCTCCAAAATAGCGGGTCCATTGACCAATCTGACTCGCAAGGGGGTACCATATGTTTGGGATGACGCTTGTCAGTTGTCTTTCGATGAGCTGAAAGACAAGCTTACTTCAGCGCCAGTCCTTGCGTTACCGAAGCCGGGTGTGGAGTACCTGGTTTACACCGATGCCTCTTTACGGGGACTTGTGGGAGTACTTCAGCAGGAAGAGAAGGCTATAGCTTTTTCTTCCTGCAAGCTTAAGCTGCATGAGAAGAATTACCCCACCCACGACCTGGAGTTAGCAGCGGTCGTCTTTGCATTGAGAATATGAAGGCACTATTTGTTGGGAGAGAAATTCCGTTTGTTCACAGACCATAAGTCACTGCAGTACCTGTTCACTCAGCGAGAGCTGAATATGCGTCAGCGCAGGTGGTTAGAGTTTGTGAAAGACTATCAGTTCGAGATACAGTATCATCCGGGGAAGGCCAACGTAGTTGCTGATGCGTTGAGCCGTAGACCGGTAGACGATGTAGTGGACGTCTGGAAAGCAAAGTGGAAGGAGTTGGGTCACCAGGACGCAGTAGCACGTTCTTTTATATCCGTGATGTCAGTCACACCCGAGATTGTTACAAGGGTTATACAGGCACAGACCACAGACCCATTTTGCCTAGAGCAGATTGTGCGACTTTTAGCAGAGGGCGCTGAGTCCTATTCTGTTAGTTCCGATGGAGGTTTGCGGTTTAATGGGAGATTGGTGGTTCCAGATGGAGCAGAATTACGCCATGCAGTGATGACCCAGTCTCACGGGTCCCGGTTTGCGGTGCATCCTGGAGGCGATAAGATGTACCAGGATATGAGGCGACAATACTGGTGGAATCGGATGAAGAAGGACATCGCCGAGTTCGTGTCCAAGTGTTCTACCTGCCAACTGGTAAAGGTGGACCACCAGAAACCGTCAGGATTGCTTCAGCCATTGGAAGTACCCGCGTGGAAGTGGGAGAGTATTTCCATGGATTTTATTACAGGGTTGCCTACATCACAACGGGGCCACGATTCTATCTGGGTGATTGTAGACCATTTGACCAAGGTG
This sequence comes from Sambucus nigra, assembly GCA_949130495.1. NCBI lineage: Eukaryota > Viridiplantae > Streptophyta > Magnoliopsida > Dipsacales > Adoxaceae > Sambucus > Sambucus nigra. Next base: position 260,842,642 of record OX422212.1, read on the forward strand.
GCTCATTTTCTGTCGGTGCGGACAGATTATACCACGGGTCAGTATGCTCAGTTGTTCATTTATGAGATTGTCAGATTACATGGGGTGCCCCTGAATATTGTGTCAGATAGAGACAAGATCTTCGTGTCACGTTTCTGGGAAAGCTTTCAGGAGGCTATGGGTACTGAGTTGAGGTTGGGTTCAGCTTATCACCCCCAGACAGACGGACAGACAGAGCGTACTAATCAGATGTTAGAGGATATGCTACGCATGTGTGTCCTTGATTTTGGAGGAGGTTGGGAGCCACACCTTCCACTGATAGAGTTCGCTTATAATAACTCGTATCAGTTTATGATTGGTATGGCTCCCTTTGAGGCTTTGTATGGCAGGCCTTGTCGTTCTCCCACTTGTTGGCTCGAAGTGGGGGACAACAGGTTGCTAGGACCGGAGGTGATTCAGGAGACCTCCGCGAGGATTGAGATGATCAGAAGTCGCATTCGGGTAGCCCAGGACAGGCAAAAGAGCTACGCCGATGCAAAACGGTTCTTTCGAGAGTTTAATGTGGGAGACCAAGTGTTATTACGTGTATCTCCTATGAAGGGAGTGATGAGGTTCAGGAAGAAGGGGAGGTTGGCTCCGAGGTACGTGGGACCATTTCCCATCATCGAGAGGATTGGGCCGGTTGCATACAGGTTGGGACTTCCAGAGTATTTACATCGCATTCACGATGTATTCCACATCTCGTCGTTGAGACGGTATCTTCGGGATGATATGGCCTATACTCACATCGCGATAGATGAGATCGACTTACAGCCTGATAGTTCTTACGAGGAGAGACCAGTGGCTATCCTAGACTACAGTGAGAGGAGATTGAGGTCGAAGATAGTTCCACTTGTGCGGGACCAGTGGGAGCATCATAATGTGGAGGAATCCACTTGGGAGCGTGAGGCAGATATACGCGAGGGATATCCAGAGTTGTTTTTACCAGGTATGCCTTATTTTCCGAATTTCGGGACGAAATTCCGTTATTAGGGTGAAGTATGTAATACCCCGTATTTTTATGCTATATTAATTTGGGGATTTATTAAATTTAATGTGAATGAATTATTTAATAAAAATCCAGAAATTAATTATGTTATAATTATTAATGTGACGAGAGTTAGTAATTATGGGAAATTTGTCGAATATTACTAATGAGCAAAGTAATATATGATACTGATTATATTGAATGTCACGAGTGAATAAAATGACAGTTTTGGAAATAGAATCGGGACGCGCCCGTGTCGCGTCGGGACTAAATTTTGTTAATTAAAAAGTGAATATTTTATAAGTTGCCCGTATGGTCGTTTTGAGTGCGCCAACGCGTCCGGAAGGGTCGAGATAGTCAGAAAAGTGTACCCGGAGGTGTAGTTTGGGTCTCGTGGCGTTTTTAGGCCTAATTAGTAACCCGAGATGGCATTTTGGTCATTTTACATTATTGGGTAATTAAACCCACGAAATTCAGCAACCTATATCAGCCATTTAGGTTAGTCTTTTAGGGTTAGAATATTCAGAACCCTAGAACGGCCATTGGAGAAGAGAGGAGAGAACTCTCAAGGCAATTCAAGGCCAAAAAGTCACCGGTTTGCACCGCCGCCACCACCAACGCGTAAATCGCGAGAAGGGGAACACAACCACACTAAATTCAGCCGCAAGCCAGACTTCTAAAAATCCCAGGCAAGTGTTTATCTTGCTATTTTCGTTGGTGCAATTTCCACATTAGTTTAGGAATGATTAGGGATGAAAAATATGGAAGAAAACCCAAATTGTGATAGGAATTTGCATGTAGTAAAGGCTTAAACCTTATTCTGGAAGTCTCTTGTGATGTAGAAAGATAACCCACGAAATTTTGGTGTAAATAGGAAGGAAATTCTGGGATTAAACAGATTAGAATCTTGAGTTAGAGATTTTTAGGGTTCTTGAGTTTTAAATGAATTATGGCATGATAAATCCATGTTTAGTGATGTAAATTGATATGTTTTACGTTGAATATACCAGTTATGATGATATAAGGTTAGTAGTATTAATTCTGGGACGATTGGAACTTGAAAATATGGATTTGGTGTAAATTTGGAGATGAAACCCGTAACTGCAATTCTGCAGATTTCGCAGACCTTCTTGATCGATCGATCGAGCCTAGAGCTTCGATCGATCGAAGGTTCGATCGATCGAGCCCCAAACCTCGATCGATCGACCCCTCCTGGCAGACTCCTATTTCCCTTTGTAAATGATTTAGAAATCGAATTTTCGTGATATAATTCTTGGGCATTCTTAGTATAATGATTGGGAGGCATGGAGGACCAGTAGGGCGTATGAAAATGTTGGGATCATTAATATTCGACCAGAATGGTATTTATGGGATATTTACTTTAGTGTTAGTAAATTGTTATATAAAAGGGTGAGGCGCGTAAGAGAGTTACGTTGAAACATAATAAGAACACCTACTGAATTTTCTCCTTGGAAGGATAGAGTCCACGAGTGTCACGTAATAAGTGAGAAAATCCTTCGAGTTAAGGTTAGAGATGAAACCTTATATGTAATACTATTGATGTGAAATTAAGGATAAATGTTGTAATTATGGGTGACGAGAGGAACATATATTAATATCATGATAAGCGGTATATTTATATGGTTGTGTATGCATATATTATATACCTGTGAAAAACGTACCCGTGCTACTTGCTATCCCTGAGGTTACCGCGCTGGGACAGTCTTATCTCGATGGGACCTTTATGGGGGATATTGACTTGTACCCTAGAAGATAGATATCCTTGGTACAGGCTATCGAATCGATAGTTCAGACGGTCCTTAGAGGCATGGGGTATGTACTTACCTCTTAGAGACTTGGAATCTATACTTCGCCTCAAAATCTTGTTTTGTATATATGTTGATACAGTTCGAGAGTGATTCCGAACCTGTATATCCCTTAGTGTGAGCGATACGGGGATTGGATAGCAGAGTATGCCTACACCATAGTTAATATGTTGGTGCTGTTAGAATATATATATTACACGAGTGCTTAATATATATATCTGAATTTGGGAAATTTAAAATGTTGCTGTAATATAGTAAGTGAGAAATAATTCTGGATTATAAATCGGATATACTTATTTGAAAAGTATAATGTATCACTGGGAAACTTTATAAATTAATAATGCTAAAATGAGAGTTGTGCTGCTAATTGGAAGTAAAAAATTTTAAACAATGATATTGTTCGGTTTTGAAATCTTATGAGTAAGTTAAGATAAGTAAAATTGTTGGGAAGGTTAGTATGATAAAATGATAAGATAAACCGTTGGGAAGGTTAGTGCGATAGGTGTGCACATTAGAAGAGAGGTGAGAATTTCTCAAGAGAGTGTAGGACTAATATGTTGTTGCATTGGCCTATATCAATTTAAATACTTGCTAAACGTATTTTAAATCAAACACACTTTCGGGCTCTAACCCGTCTTTCTCTCTCTCTCTCTCTCTCTCTCTCTCTCTCTCTCTCTCTCTCTCTCTCTCTCTCTCTCTCTCTCTCTTGTATATATATTTATGTATTATAGGTGCCCAGCCACAGGGGCGTCTAGCTTAGGATCCCTTGAAAGGAACAAGCTGCAGTTTAGGTGGGAGTTGCAGGTCACTTGCGTAGACGGCTTCCTTTATTGACTCCACTTCTAGCATTCTCATTTATTGGTCATGTGTCGCCCTTTCCATTATTTCATTGTTATTGGGACATTTGTATTTCGATTATTTTTCCAGTACTGTTACTATGGAATTTACTCAGTAGTGTGTTACTTTATATTTCGCATGTTGACATTCGATTGACGAATGTTTTAAATTAATTGGATTATGTTCCAGGTTATTGTGGTGTGATTCTTACTTATTGAATGTTGTTAATAAATAAATAAATGATTTTTCTTTAAATAAAATTTGGAAAGTATGTATAAAAATGGTTTTGACACTTAGCTTAATTATTTAGGGTGTTAAATTGGAAAATTTATTTTTATCGACAGTGATGCTGAGAATGAACCAACTGTTTACCTTGATTTAATTTAATAAAGGAGTGATCGCCCGGTATTTAATTAGGCGGGGTGTCACATCTCTCTTCATTGTACCTAGCTTACTTCGGTACAAGGTTCATTTCTCCATATCACTCTTTATTCACTGTCGACCTCTGACCGATCCTTATGTGAATAATTCAAAAATGCATTCATTTCATTCCTGCTAAATCATTGGAATTCGCGGTTAAAACCCTCTGTAAGATCCATTTATGAGCAAACTATCCTTCTCTCTTAAACATTATGACTACTGTTCCCACCATTTCAACATTCCTCCCACGAGTGAACATTTTCCTCAAATTTTCACATATAGGTATTTCCATACCCTTCTCTAAGCCTAAAGCTTCTAAGCCTTCTACTTCCACAGAGTAATGCTACACTTACTTTGCATCACTTAATTTCAACATATGGTCCTTGTCAAAGACCTTTCGAACTTTTTCCCATTTTAACTTCACTGGGTAATTAAAGTTTGGCACCACTCTCTACTACAACGGCACTTGGATAAATATAACTACTATACTTTAGTATTTGTCATAAAAATCCATGACAATGCCGCAAGGTGAGTGACCTCTACTTCGATACTCATCCCCGACTTCACCTTACAGCTCCTACTAAGCCCTGCCTCCTGCTGCCCTCATCACGACCTTCCTTGGTTTCCCTTACTCGATGAGCACATGAACCTCGAACAGGCGCGTAAAAGATTTTCTAAATCTTATATAATAGTAGGTGAATGAAATCTCACAAGAGGAATCAACAATCCTAATCATAAGGCTCTATATTAAATCGAGAGAAACTCTGAAAGCGTAGTAAATCCACACAGATTCCTAAGGACACTAGAACCTGATGCTCTGATACCATCTGTGAAACCCCGTTTAATAATAGAGCGGGCGATCAATCCTGTACCAAATTAAAATAGGAGTCTCAAATGGTTCATTATTAGCATCACTGTCGAAAACCAATTTAATTACTAATAACCTATTAGGCTGGCGTCAAAATTTTATTTAACTAATATTTTTAGTCAAACCATTCAAATAAAACATTCACACAGTTTATATATATGAAACTGAAATGAAATAAAATAACTGAACACTCGGCTCAACATAATACAACCAAATCGAATGCCATAATAAAAGGTGATAAAAGTATAAATGAATACAATTGGGCTTTTTGCCGGAGTGTTACTACAATGATTCCTATCTGGATCACACAAATAGAAGTGTATAAAAATGAACCTGCATACATCCACAACTACTGCAGCAACGTCTGACTCGAAAGGATCATCATCCACGCGTCCCTATGTATGGACACTTATATATATATATATATATAATATATCAATAGAGGAAAAATATAGAAACGGGTCAGAGCCCGAGTTTGAAAATATTTTGAAAGTGCATAAATGCCATATGTTTAAAATATGATTTTATCTCATATTTAAATTGATATCGCACTCCCATGAGATATCCCTCACCTCTCTTCTAATAGTGCACACCTACCGTATACCCTTTTAAAAAACGTAGTTAAACTACCCGGCCTAACTAATCCGTTTCAACAAATCTCTGAAAAATCCCTATAAACTCGAGTACTAAGGACTAGAATTCTACCCATTCCCAACACTATGCTACGTTCGTGAGTGGGGTGTCTCGCGAAGTGAAATCCAAACAAGGAACCCACCGATACACTACTACCTGGCAATGTCGATCGTCGAGATCCATTAGGCCCTCAGCACATAACGTATAAATAAACTCATATATATATACATATAATTCTCACTTTAATATATAAATCACAATTTAAGTCCGGATAAAATCTCTCGGAATGAGAATAAATCCTTATTCATTTTACTCTTTAAACTAGTTAATGATATATGATATCTTGTCCTCATATACAAGCAATATACTATACACAACAAATATAATAACCATCCCACCGAGCTATAACTTAAGGATGCAGTCTCATAGTGCCTATCTGAATTCGGGTTTACACAATCAACCACGGTACCAAGACAGACTCACTGATGGTCATGGTAAAAATACACAACGGTGGAGGCTATCATGGTCCCTCTCCAAGTTGAGTATACACATCGCACTCGTACGTGGGATGAGATGACCTGGGGATATACTCTCCCTGCTCCTCTATCTAGGGGAGTCACCCACATCGCGTAACCTCCCCGGATCACACAAGAAAAAATATATAATCTGGATGTTCCAACCCTATGCCAAAGGAAATCCCTTGGAATCAGCCTCTAAGATACACACACACACACACACACACACACACACACACACACACACACACACACATATATATATATATATATATATATATATATATATGTATGTATTTTCGTATCATAATATATATACTATAATCACATCGTATATATATAATCTATATCATTTCTCAATACATATGGCTATAATTACCAAACTCTCATAGCGATAGACAATAACCTCGAATGTTCCCACTTGTAATATTATCTAAGTATTCGCACACTTACAATACTAAACTTATAAGTATTCTCTATACACACTAGCCGAAGATCTCTCTCGAACTTTGTTCAACCCAAACCTTTACTAAGTCCATACCCTGGATTGTACACTAAACTAATCCAAGGTTCTCTATTTTATTCCAAGGTTTACTCACCCTCAATACCATCATCTAGGAGTCCTAATATCATAGCTAGACTCCCCCACATTTTTTTCCAATTGCAATTTAACTCCCCTTAAACTCAAAGAAGGAAAACTATCAATTTCAACAAAGGCGAATCGATTCACCCCAAATGCGAATCAATTCGGGCTAGTGAATCGATTCGGTTTCCATCCGAATCGATTCGGAAAATGTTCTGCAAGCAGGTCCTCAAAGGTGAATCGATTATGTCTTAATCTGAATCGATTTAGCCTGAGATAACTTTACAAGTTCCCTTATGCAAATCGATTCGGTCTATACCCGAATCGATTTGCCCTGTTCCAGGGGCACTGTTTAGGCGATTTATCAATCTCCAAAATACCCAAATATCAACTCAACCTCCATTTTTATGGTTTCTAATCTCAACCACCAACTCTATAATCATCCTAACACTCATTTCTAACTAACCCATACATTTCTTTTCTCCCAGTGCCAGGTGTGATATCTAAATAACGATTTCGATCTCGGACAGCATTCCGTAGAAAAATCATTATAAATAAAAAAAATTAGAAACATATGGGGTCGGTGCCCACGCGATCATAGCGAAAAGATATACAAATTGTTTTTGACCAAAAGCCAAATCGATTTGCTTCCTAGACGAATCGATTCGTAAGTGACGCTGTCACTATTCACCTTCTTCTCCAAAATCCCAAACCTCCATTAATAAACCTCGAAGACTTTTATTTTCTTTACTATCATCCTCCAAACTCAACCAATAATATATATACACATAAAAAGGGTTTTAATCATCCTAGGACCTATATCTAACAATTAATTTAAATAAATTTCTAGGTGTCTCGAATTTGATATTATTCGGGGTTTATCTGTTAAACTTCCGAAAAATCCGTTTGATTCACAAAAACCCATCCCAAAAATCTTTATACTTTGTTATTACCATCTATGATATGAGATTTATGCTAAAAAGGAATAAATCAAGTAAACACATGCCTCGTGGATTAAATCCGACGACCTCGAGTCGAATCTCACGGCGTTTGGCCAGAAATCCCTTTCTTCTTCCTCTTTTCCCTTCTTTATTCCTTTTTCTCTTATTTCTCTCTTTTTATTTCTTCTCTCACTCTCTCGTTCCTCTTATAAGAGAAGAAAAGGGTTTATCCCTTATTAAAACAAAAAATGACTCGTTTACTCAATTGCGAGTCCCTACTAGTCCAAAAGTCCACGGGACCTAAACATTTCCCCCGGATACTCTATTCTGACTATCTCGGCCATTTTGAAACCAACTGCGCACTTGAAATCTTCATCCGAGGCACTTAACTAAAATTCACTAATTAAACCCAACAAATCTCACTACGCATGTTTTCTAATTAAAATACTATCCTTCGTCGCTTTTCCCAATTGCGACATGACATATAAAGTTTTTCGACTCATAAATTCTAAAAAATATTATTCTCAGAAATTCCTCTAATTTCCAATTTATACCCATTTATGTAATTTAAATATCCATAGAAGTGCGGGGTATTACACTATGAATATCATTAAAAAAAATTCCAATCTATTGTGCCAAAGATCAGAATCTTCTAATCGAGCAATATTACAAGATTCAGACTTAGGGGTGACTATGTAACAATTATCCTCATTTATGTTTCCTGTTAAAATACTGTTTCCCTTTTCATCAAGGATTTCGCAATCAGTTTTAGAAAAGGTAACACTATAATTAGAATCGCAAAATTGAGATATGCTAAGAAAGTTAGCCTTGATACCTTTAACTTGGAGGACATCATTTAGATCGGGGAGACCTTCCTCACATAATGTTCCCTTACCTATGATCTGAGATGAAACTCCATCCCCAAACACAACACTAACTCCAAAGAAGTCTATTTTCTTTGTTAATTTTGTTTCATCTCCGGTCATATGTTTAAAAAATTCGGAGTTAAGGTGCCATCCAAATTAAGTGCGTTGTGCCTTAAAAGAAGATATGACAATATTTCACTTGAGCTGGGGTAACAAGTCGTCTTTTATAATCCAAATAGGCCTGGTTTTGATAGTTTTATTGTCCTTTGATTTAAAAAATTTTTGTTGGGTCTTTCTAAATGATTTCTTCTTAGTTATAGGCCCTCCCTTCTTTTTATTATTAGATTTGTGAGTGGTCTTTATTGGGAGAAGATAAGTATACCTACTCTTTCTAGAATAGTTAAAATTTGAATAAGTAGGTGTATACAATCTCTTTTGAAAACATTTGGCAATAGAGTGGCCCTAAACATCGCAATATGAACAATACTGATGAGTGGAGGACTTGACTTTATTACTAAAGTCTTTGAAAATTGGTTTATCCCTAATAGGTATGGTGATGTAGGTGTCATTGGTTTTAGTTTTTTAACATTTATTTATAACAGGAGGACATACCTAATTATCTAAACAATTAGCTATGGGTTGTTGAGTATAGTCACTTTGTTTTGCCTTACAAACATATTTAAAATAATTTTCTTTCTGAGTGTTCTGAAGATTCTGGCATTGTTTTACAAAAACAACATTTTCAGGAGAAACATTTTTGGCAGTATAAACTTTTTCTCAAAATCATAAACTAGATTTGTCTTCAGAATCAAACTTTCTCCCTATAATAATTTCTTCGTAGGATTTATCTTGAGTTTCAAAGTGTAAGAATTTTTTAAACAAATTTGAAAATTTTTACTTAGATTCTTCAAGTTTAACTAAAGTAGATTTATATTTTTATTCCAAAATATTGTTTTTCTTAGAAAGATCTATTATTTTTGTGGAAAATTCCTTAGTTTTAGTGTCATGGGAAATACACCGTGCTATAAGCTCTTTAACATTCTTCCTAATAGTCTGGTTAAGTAAATAAATATCCTCATTCATTAGCTTAGCCTTTTTATCAAGACGGGCACTTTTCTTAAGAGTTTTCGTGTTTATCTCTTGAAGATCTGGAAGAACATCGTCGGACTCACTAAGTGTAGTGTGTGTAGTGTCTCCTATAGTGTTAATTTCATATATGGAACTCACAAAAACTTCAGGTTTATCGACAATGTTTTCAGTTTGACACGCAATTAAACTATCACTATCAGTGTTGTTTTCATCATTAACAGTCACAACATTCTCATTAACAAATGCAACAATAGGTACAATAGAATCATGAGTATTCAAACATTCATTATCATCATGGTATATAATCTTAGAAAATAATGACACACATGACTCATAATTATGGGTTGACTCAATTTCATCTTCATTGGAATCACTAGAGTTATCCCATGTCTTACACATATTAGCCCTACTATTGTTTTTAAATTGAGTTTGAAATTTGTTGGCATAATGCCTTATTTTACCACATCTATTAAATTTCACATCTTTCATGTCTATCTTAGGTCTATTATTTTCATAGGTTCTTTTGTTGTTATGTTTTTCATGAGGTCTCGAATTTTGAGGGCCTTGATAACCTAGTTTGCTATGTTTGGCTGCCACTAAGTTCCTGAATTTGATTATTTTCTTGAACTGTTTGCTCATTAAGGCAATTTGGTTATCAAGATCATCCAAATCACAGTCATAATTTAAGTCATGGTCAAAGTCTAAGGGACTCACTTTAGGTGAAGTCAATTATGATGAAAACACAACATTAAATCTAGTGAGTCTCTTGTTTTGGGTAGTCATTTGTTTTTTAAACTTTAACTCCATCTAAATAGTTCTTAATTTTCTACTTAGCAATTTAGGAGTCAAGTATGGTTCATCCACTTGTTCTATGTCATATCTCTTATTGTTAAATTTGGTAGGTAATGACCTAAGAATATTTTGAACGATTTCTTTTCTACTATTACCATTTGCATGTACTGTTGTGAAAATATGAGTTAACCTAATGTATAAATCGTCAAAGGATTCATTGTCATTTATGATTAGTATATTATACTGTTGGACAAGCATTTGTGTTTTTTCGGCCTTAACACGTTCATCACAATCATGTTTGGTGACTAGAGTGTCCCAGGCCTCTTTAGAGGTAGATCAAATAGATATTCTTTTAAATTCATGCTCATTAATTAACATAAAGATGGCATTATTGCCCTTATTATTATCCAAAGACGTAGTTTTCTCTTCCTTAGTAAATTCACAAAGAAGTTTCTTAACCCTTCTCGGATCAGTATCAGATAAAGACTTAGTTGGATATTCATAACCATTATGAATCATATCCCAACCATCATCACCAAGAGTTCCTTTAAAAAAAGAACCCATTGGTACATTCCAGTAAGAGAAGTTGTTTCCATCAAAGAGAGATGGTTGGTAAAGGTTACCTACGTTCTCAAATCTTTCATCCATATTCAGAAATAGATTATGAAAATAATTTTGGGAGTTTCAGGATCAAAATAACTTTTGATAAACCCGCTTTGATACCACTTGAAAAATTGCTTACCAAGTTAATAACAAAATGTTATAGATTAATTAAACTCCGATAACAAACTCTTTGAACAATACTCATTTCAAAATATAACACAAGATGTGTTAAATGTTTGTGAATATGTCCTCTAGATTTGTTGGTTTGATTACCTTAGGTTTTTAAAACTAAAACCTACATTTAAATCTTAAATGAGATATTGTTCACAAAAGAAATTAAGAACATTCAGGAAGATTTGACTCCCGATTTTAATGTGGTAAAACCCTAAAATATCTTAAATGAAGAGTCAAAGTTTGAAACAGGGAAAAGTCAAAAGTTGAATCTTTGGGTCATCTTATAACCTTGACATTATTAGAAATATGTTGGCTTTGAATCAAAGTCCACGTTGGCTCAATCGGTGCATTAATATGAGGTCATATGAGGAAGTTAGAAAAGTTGGGGTGTAATGTGAAAATATCAGAAACTGGGTTAATATAGGGTTAAATATTAATGGGGGCATATTATTATTAAATGGTTGTTTGGTTAAACGGTTCATAAAGATAAGGTTTTGGGGGAGAACAAAGTTTGAGTATCCCTAAGGAAAGAATTGTTTTTAAAACCTAAATAGCATCGCGCCACGTAAGTATCATGTCACTCACCGAGTCAGTATACTCGCGAGATGCACGACCCTTCCTTTGCCCAGTAGAACCAGCTCGCTTGATGCATGACCCAAGCTGGTACCTTGACAATTGTTTTCCATCCCACCAACCCTTTTCTCTCTTTTTATTTTTTCTAGGAACATTAATCCCATAACATTTCTCTTATTACTCCTCCATGTTTTGTGTCCTATTTAAAATTGAGAAAGACAAAATCCAATCCTTAACCCCGCACCAACAACCGATTTTCTCTGACACCAGAAATAATTTCTTCTACCAAGAATAAATAATACCCAATACCAAATTCCACCCGCATGCCTTTAATCATATGCCCATGTTTCCACCAACTAAATAGTCCAAATATTCCCAATTTAAATATGTAAACCATTTTTGATACCCATTGCTCACCTATAAAATGGACACAGACCAACCATTAGAGTATGAAAACCAAAATTTTAGAGTGAGAAATTCCCTCTTAGTTTTATTAGTTTATTATTTTTTGAGAGATTTACAAGGTTGTAATATGAAGATTGAGTGACACATTCAAATATTCAATCTAAATTCTTCTCATTTTTTATTTCATCCATGTTCAAGTAAGTGTTATTATTTTTACTGTTGTATTTAATTCTTTAAACATGCTTTCTAGATAATTAAATTAGGTTGAGATTAATGAATTCACCTTGGTTATATGGTAGCTTCGCTACGGTATGATGGAATAAGACTTATTTTGATGGGTTAATTGTTCTCGATTTTATGCCTAGGAACCTTAATTGGGTATATCACATATTCACAATATTTTCTACCTTGCATGTGTAATTTTCAGAGTTTTGTTGACGTCAAACTCCTATTTATACTTTTATGAAAATTTAGAGAATTACACTCTGGGTTTAAATAATTGTTTAAATGAGTATTAATCATATTTAAAACATGTTTAACCATGTAACATTTTATGCTATATATTTCGAGATGAAGGATTTAATTATCAACCTATAGTTTTCATACTTATAAATTAATTAAGTTTAAATACTTGACTAGATTAATTGTAGTTTAAAAATATTTAAAAAATAAAAATTATCTTTTACACTTTATTTTAAAGTAATAAATCGATTAAATTCTAAACAACGTTCTATGTGGATTCGATACCCTACGCACGGATATAATCATAAAACAAGTGTAGTAATTATTTATGTTTTTGTATTTAGGTGGAAAATAAACAAATGACTGTGTCTTTACACGACCACTCAATTTTTACTCAATCAAAATGGTGCCTTTACCGGGGAGCATTTTAATTTTAAATTAATTATTTTATTTCTTTGCACCCGACAATGCACACGATTAAAATGGCACCATATTTGGGGTACGTTTTGTTTTAGATTTTTTTTTATTGATTTGTATATATTTTTGTATAAAAAAATTATTTTAATTTCTTTTCATACTTAAACATATGTGAACCAAGAAACGTCAATTTATCGACCGCATACAACTTTGCTGAATATCTATCTGCAAATAACTTTGGGTAATCATGTATTATTTTTGTATTCTCTGTAATTGTAATGGTTTATGGTTTCACAATTTTCTCGTAATAATAATTTTCAAATTCTCCCAAAACCACTAACTTTTGGTGAATACTTGCAAAATGAGAAAAATGAAATTAGCAAGATGACTTTCGATGAGTATTTAGATAGTCTAACAAATGATTTGGGGACATGTGAAAATTATTCTCATGACAATTAGAGTCTATTTGGCGGTCAAAAATTTGTGTTTTAGACCCAACTCTAGATTAGTGTAGACACCCCATTATGTTACCCCCTAACTCTCCTTAGGTCCTTAGTACGCCCCTTCATCACTATAAACCCAGGTTATGTCCCGAGTACTAACCTCGAGGCCATCAGGCACTCCCCGGCTCAGTTTGACCAAAAAGTCAAACTCTTCGTCTTGACAGAGACTGAATGAATCTTCGAAGGTCACTGAATACCCTTTCCAATGGTCCGCCCTGTGCGCGATTCTGACTTACCATGAGGACGAACGATCCGTTTGTGTAAGAAACTTAACCCAGAGGCCACCGGACTCTCCCAGGCTCTGTTTGACCTATGTCAACTCTTTAACTCGACCGAGGCTAAATGAATCTTCGAAGGGAACCGAATACCCTTTCCAACGGTCCATCCCATACGCGATTCTAACTTTCCATGCGGACGAACGATCCGTTTGACTCCTGGAGGTCACCAAATGCTTCCCGGTAACGGTTGACCAAAGTCAACTCTCCAAACCGGTTGGAATGTCGAAGTACATCTCCTAACCTTTCCAACGGTCCGCTCCATGCGCGATTCGGACTTACCATGCGGACGAACGATTTGTTTGCGTCCGAACGATTCCCCGTCCAGTGGACCGACTAATGCCTCCGAGCCATATTTGACCCAAAGTTAACTCCCGAACCTGGGAGCGGTCCAAAGTACTTTTGAAGGTCTCTGAATTACCTTTCCAACAGTATGCCCCGTATGAGATTCTGACCAAGGGTTTGCCCTCGGCGGCCGATTTTCCGAAAAAGCCTGAAGCGCACTGCCAAATGGCAGGTTCCAGACCCTGCCTATTGGCACCTGCCGATAGGCAGGAACAGGTCTATGCCGATCGCCACTCACCTGGGCCTATAAAATGAGATCTTCACCTCATTTGCAAGAGGAGCCCAAATATGATAAAAATCTCTCTGAACGAATCCCAGAAACCTCTCTCGAAGGCAGCGTGATTTCAACATCCAAATCCCCTTTTTACTTCCACTTTTCATCATCCTTTTCATCAAAATTGGTGAATTATCCACTCTCCATCATCATCAAAGTGCAAGGGTTGCTCTCCAACATTCAAGATCAAGACCAAGATCTTCAAGAAGGTCCAACTTTCTCAAAGTCTCTCTTAAATTCTCAATAACTTGTCTTCTTATTTAGCACTTTTATTATCTCATCTCACACATCCTAATATACTTTTTATTTAGTATTATTGTACATCTTTTATTTTCATAAAACCTAAAAAACAAGAAAAAGAGGGTTTGCTCATAAATTCCAAGTAGGGATTCTCACACTTTTTCCACACTTTTCTCACAACTAAAACACTTTTTCTACACACACACACACACACACTTAGAAATAAGAGATCCCCATTTGGATTTATGGGATAAACCCCACCCCTCGTTTTGTATGCGAACTACATGGACTTTGATGCCTTTATAGGCTACGAGGCGTCTCGGGGTAAAACCCGAGACTAGAGTCCATTTTCCCACTTTTTCTCTCATTTTCTATCTTCTCTAAATCCATTTTCCTTATATTCTATATACTTTCCCTTAATAACGTATTACTCCATATGCGTTATCGTTTCATTATAACGATCAACGTAGGGGCAATCGCATAAATCTTATTTTTCTAATATTATTCTTATATCTTCTTACGTATGACTCGCTTTATCTTTTCCATGATACAAGTCGAGGATTCCTACCTCTATTCTATATATACACATGCACACATATCACGGGGGGAAACAAAAGGAAAATAGAAAATATTCATGAGAGACCGAAAGGGCGAAATCGGTGCCTAACACCTTCCCATTTCGTAACTAAGCCTCCGAACCCTTCTCGAATCATCTTGGTTTCGCATGCACCAGTATGTGTTTAATCGCCATCCTTCGGGATTGCTTCCCCTTTTTCTTTTGTCTATTTTGAGTAAAATAGACTGGTGACTCTGAATCTCTCTACATTTCCACATCTCAAACGACGTCGGCCGAAACGCTCCCGAGAGGGATGGGCGGGACCTGAAGGATCCTTTCCTCCTCGCTACCCGCCCGCGCGACGAGGATTGAGGATGGACACAGTGGCGACTCTGCTGGGGACATGTGTTTTCGTTTATGGGCTTGACTTTATTTACATGAATGCTATATTTGCATATGTTTCCCCTATATTTGCATGTTCCCCCTTCTCATATGTATCCCATGCTTATGCTTATGTTCGCACACTTGTAGAAATTTCTCATTGTACACTTCATACCACGTCCACTCGGGATCACATGTATATCCCCATGTTGCACGCATCACCCATCCATACTTGGTGTACCTTTTGGGGTACTTGTACTTTGCTCCCTGTTTGGCATAGTCAATAAAGGCATTGTCATCGTAAGATACCAATAAGAGAATCATGCATGATTCACACGATATCACCAAAGATCATTGATATTAACCAAATTTTACCCAGTAACTAGAGGGTCACTTTATGATGGGCGCTGGTCCGATAGGTCGCAGTTAGCCTAAGCGATATGACTCTCACCCTCCATTGGCCAAGTACCTTCGACGTATATCAACGGTTCCCCCGCATCGTACCGCTTGATCGAAGTCATGACGGGAGGTATATCTCAGGGAATTCATTCACGTACGTCGAGTATATTGAATTCGCTCTCACACATACCGTCCCCACGAGGTATATGGTGAGGCAATTCACGTACACTCAGGTATATCAAATGGCTTATCCACACGTACTGATTTCCCGCAAGAGAAAGATGTATATCGTGGAAGTCACGCCAAAGGGGGGAACCCATGCCGATTCACCCAACCAACTGCATACCCGCATATAGGTGTCAAACCTAGGACACGCACTTTAGATTGTCGGTTTCAACCCGAAACTCTGCCAAAATTTCGAGTTGATCTACCGCCCAATTTTTGTGCATTTTTAAAACGGGTCCCTGTCCGTGAGCCTGGTTACAAGTTCAAATCGTAGCTTTGCATATATTAAGACCCCCACTTTTCTAGGCTCGGGTCCTATCCGACATTGCATTTAGGAGAATTAAATACAAGTGAAAACACAATAATCATAATAATCATGCTGAGTTCCGTTTCCAAAAACATTTCTTCCCTCTTTATCAAAAATCCAAAAACATTTCTCCCTTCTTTATCGAAAATCCAAAAATAATTCTTCCTTGTAAAAAAAAACCTCTCATCCTACGCCTTCTTAGGTCGATCAAAAGCCCTTGGCCTGGCTCCCTATTGGCTTCGGTCTTCAGTCAAATCACCCTGAAGTTTCATCCGTTCCTCTACTACTTCTTCCGAGTCCAGAATCCATCCATCTTCCATGGAGAATACATATCAAGCACCAGTCATACAGCCAGATCTGACGACAGTCCTAGCTCAGCTCGTGTCCAAGATTGAAAACCTCCAAACTGAAGTTCGAGAGATGAAATGAAACCAAGTTCCTATTCCTCAAGAGCCCGAGGCCATATTCCCTTGTGCTATGGGTCCATCCGAGCCTATTTGGGTTCCGGAATAATATCATCACGCTCCACGTGCCCCTCCTGCTAATGGGCCGCCGCATGCCCAGCTTCCAATGCCAAACATTGCCCAACCTATGTCTAACCTACCTGTCATCGTTGATCCAAAGGAGGAGGAGTTGAATAAAGTCAAAGAGGATCTCAAGCTGCTGACCAAGAAGTTTGACTCAGTTAGGATCTCTGGGAATTACATGGACTACACCCACATGTCTCCTTATCCTAAAGCGAGGTTACCCGAGAAGTTCAAGATGACAAATATCGAGAAGTTCGGAGGGAGTGGACCCCTAATTTTCCATCTTTGCAGTTATCATCATTCCATGACTCTACTAGGGGCTTCTGAAGAGGTGATGGCCCAATTGTTTTAGCAAACTTTGAAGGATAGTGCCCTTCGATGGTTTTTATCTCTTGAGGAATCCAGAATCCATAGCTGGGAGGATGTAGCTCGAGAATTCATGTCACAGTACAAATACAATGAAGAGCTTGAGGTCACCCATCGTGATTTAGAGCTGCTCAAATAGAATCCACGAGAATCAGTCAGTAACTTCATAACTCGGTGGAGAGAGCGAGCAGCTACCATGACCAATCGTCCATCTGAGGAAGAACAGGTCAACATAGTGAAGAAAAACTTCTTGCCCCATGTCCGAGCGAGGATGGGAGGACAATACTATCCCCACTTTCGAGCTCTCAAAGAGGCAGGAGTGGAAATTGAGGAAAGCCTCGTTAAAACAGAGGTTAAACCAAAGAAGGTGTCCGGATAATTCACCCCTAGAAAGTATGACAAGCCTGCCAGTGCTATCGTTTTGACCATCAATAACATCTCTCAACCAACCATATCATGGGAACCAAAAATCCGCCTTGCCCCCATCCGAAGGGAATATACTGAGCTCCATGCTCACCTCTCCAAAGTTTACCAAGCCCTGTTAAGCCAAAACCTCATCAAACCCTTGGACCTCCGTCTAATGCCAAATCCACTCCCAAGAAAGTTAAAGACCGATGCTCATTCTCTCTTTCACCAAACTGCCGGCCATACTATCGACCAATGCTTCCACCTTCAGAACGTAATCCAAGATTTCATTGACCGGTGTACCATCGCCCCACCAGCCAATCCTAAGTCAAACGGTACTCACAATCCACTTTCGAATCACACCAATGCCGTCTTCTTGGAAGAAAACCCAGATTTCGATCCCTCAACTCAAATCACACCCATCTACTCTCCTAAACCTCTTCAAACTTGCCCATATTTCCTTCTACACCCTACGAACCTCACTGATCAGGCACTCTCACTCCTTACCAGAGCATCCATCGCTGTCCGTACCCGTTCTGAAAATGGAAGAATGGAATTGTTAGAAGTGTTAAACCAACTCCTAGAGTTCGGGCTGAAATTGTCCTCACAGATGGTCATCGATTGCCAAAAGTTCACCACACTGTTCTTGGAGGCACGAAAGTGGGCTCGAGGTTCATACAAGTGGGTGGTACTAACTGACGAAGTCAGCCTAGATGACGTTGTCCAGACTATGGAAAAATTATTCGGGAAAACCAACAGCATTTACAGTATCACCGAGTTACTTGAGACTTTGAAGTTACAAGGGCGCTTGGTCCCTTCAATCACACATATCCCCACGAAATGGGAGAACTTGTATGAAGAAGCCGTTGAAGTTGTGGAATGCATCGACTTTACATTGAAATATAGAGTTTCCATCACCAGATGGTGGAAAGAATTCGAAGACTCGAGTGAAGAATAAGTTCCAGAAAGAGCTGGCCCAGTAGCCGACATATGTGGGATGATATCATTTGAAGAACTCCTCGGAGAAATAAACAGGGTGGCAGAACCACCTGAGGTTGATGAGGAAACGGGATTCATGTTCTTCCCTTCTTCAGTAAATCACATGACCAGATCAGGGAGACATTACCCGGCTCCAAGCTCAGTACCAGCAAATGACAAAGGGAAGGGCGTTGAAAACTTTCCTATGCCAGAGATGACCATCGAGGAGAGAAAGATCCTTGATCAACTGAATAAAACCTAAGCTAACATCACTCTATGGGGGATTTTAATGTCTTCCCAACCGTAAAGAAATGCTTTAATCAAATTACTCACTGGACCCATAGTTCCTCCATCTACCACACCAGAAGAAGCGGTAAATCTGGTCGGATCCTTAACCTCTACCCGAATGCTATCATTTTTTAAAGAAGAAATCCCTAGAATTGGGACGAATTACAATCATGCACTCAATATCTTCATCGAAGTTATGGGAAAGGCCGTGCCACTCTCCCTTGTCGATAACGGATCCGCCTTGAACGTTTTCCCTCTGAGAACTTTCAAGTGTTTAGGTCTGAAAGAAAGCGACCTCTCTCCAACCTCTTCCACTATGCGTGCCTACGATAATACCCGTCGTGAGGTGATAGGGTCCGTAAAACTTGCAATAGGGGTTGTCCCTATAAACCCCGTCGTTGAATTCCAAGTCATAGACATCCCAACCTGTTTCAGCCTGTTGCTCGGATGCCCCTGGCTCTATGGTATCAAGGGTGTGTCTTCCTCACTCCATCGGAAATTGAAGTTCTTCACTGACGGGCGAGTCATCACCATTTTGGGCGCAATGAAAATGCCGAGGGGGCAAGCACCAGCAGTCCCATTCTTGAGATACAGTATGGGTCAAATGATATGCTCCTATCAGGATTCCGAGTCGAGCCACTCCTACTCCCGACAGGGGACGGTTTCAAAGAAAGGGTTTGTCCAGAATATAACCCTCATGGCAATGTCAGTGTGATTCAAATGTTCAGAAACATGCACTTCATGCCCGGACTGGGGTTAGGGCAAAGGCAACAGGGGATACTTGAGCCCATCGAAATGAATAATGCTTTCCCTCCTTGTGGCTTGGGGTATCAACCATCAGAACAAGAGAAGACCAAACTGTAGCCGAACTATCTCAGGAGACTCCTTAAATGGACGATTCATCAAAGAAGGCGAGGAATTCCCCCTTTTCAGTTTTCCAGAACCATAGTATGACCACACAGACAAGGAGATAAGGCCGGGAATGGAGATCTTTTTCTAAGATGGCTACCCATGGGCCGAAAGTTTCCAACACCACATATAACTATTCATCAAAGATGCCGAAGAGACTGAGGAAGGCGATTCCGAAGATTCCTTCAACTTATAGATACTGGGGATGGCACTCTGCATGGTTCATTCAGGCACTACATCAATGGACCCATCCCATTTGATTAAAGCTACTAATACACCTCTCCTCAACTGGCATGCTGCGCCAGTTCTACCTTGTGAAATCTCCCATGACCCCAATGTTTACCCTACTTCTTCTTCTATTGTCTATCCTTGCTCAAATGTAATCGAGACCTCTTTTGATGAGGTTCTCAATGTTGTTTTTCCTATTAATGAAATAAATGAAGATTTTGAGTATCTTGCTGTGCCTTACATTAACTTCTTGAATTCTAATCGAACTTTTGATGATGATGATTTTGCAAATGAACAATTCTTAACTGATCTAAATAAGGTTAATAATAAACATCATAACCGCGTTCAAGTTAATGAAGAAGGGACTATTATTATTAATCTCGATTATAGTAACCAAATGCGAAAGATTAGGATAGGGGCCACCCTTGACGAGCATGAGCGTGCACAACTCGAAGAATTACTGAAGGAGTTCATAGATCTCTTCGCATGGTCCTATGATGATATGCCCAACATTGATCCTGAAATAGCTCAACATGAGATCCCCACTCTCCCAGATTACAAGCCGATTAAACAAAAATTGAGAAAACTCTGCACCGAATGGTTGCTCAAGGCCAAAGAAGAGGTGGTCAAATAGTCAAACGTGGGTTTCATTCGAGTGATCGAATATCCCACATGGCCAGCCAACATTGTACCTGTACTGAAATCCGGAGGGAAGGTTCGAATGTGTGTAGATTACCGAGATTTAAACAAAGCTTCTCCAAAGGATGATTATCCTCTACCCAATATCGACATGATCGTGGACAACACAGCTAGTCATGCTCTCAAGTCTTTTGTCGACGGGTTTACTGGATTTAACCAAATCAACATACACCCCGACCACCAAGAAAAAACTGCATTCATCACCCCATGGTGAACCTTTTGCTACACTGTTATGCCATTTGATCTCAAGAATTCTAGGGCTACCTACCAAAGGGCTGCCACAACCATCCTGTCTGATATGATTCACAAAGATGTAGAGGTCTATGTGGATGATATGATTATCAAGTCCAAAACTAGAGAAGGTCATAATCCCGCTCTCCGAAAGTTCTTCGAACGACTGCGATGGTATCAGATGCGACTTAATCCACAAAAGTGTGTCTTCGGCGTTACAAAGGGAAAAATCTTGGGATTCATGGTCAGCGAAAAGGGAATAGAAGCAGATCCTGCAAAGATGAAAGCCATACTTAAGATGCCACCCCGAATAGAGAAAGAAGTCTGAGGTTTTCTTGGGAAATTATAATATATCATCCGATTTATCAGCCAACTAACCTCCATCTGTGAACCGATCTTTAAGCTCCTCTGAAAATATTCAACCAAGGTTTGGAACGAGGCCTACTAAGAAGCTTTTGACCGAATCAAACAATACCTAACCCAACCTCCAGTGCTCATGCCACCACAGTCTGGTCTCCCTTTACTCCTATACTTAACCATAACTGACACTGCATCCGGGGCTTTGCTAGCCCAATATCTTGAAGACTCCTGCAAAGAAAGATCCATATATTACGCCAGTTGCAAATTGACTGGGTACGAGGTCAACTACACTGCTTTAGAAAAGGAATGTGTCGCACTTGTCTGGGTCACCCAAAAATTACGACACTACATGCTCGCCTTCCCTATCAAACTTGTATCCCGAATGGATCCCATCAAATACCTGCTTGATAAATCCTCCTTATCTAGTCGAATGGCCCGATGGTTGATGCTCCTAACCGAGTTCGATATCATGTACGTCACACCGAAAGCCATTAAAGGAAGAGCCATCTCTGACTACCTCGCCGATTACCCCATAGAAGAAGCGGAGGTTTGGATTTTCGAATTCCTAGATGAAAATATCCTCTGCACCACTCAAGACCGCCTTCGATGGAAAATTTCTTTGATGGAGCTGCCAACAAAAGGGATATGGCATTGGGATACTCCTGATCGCCCCAGATGACTCCCACACTCCCATCGCCATAAAATTGGATTTCCCTTGGACCAACAACATGACAGAATACGAAGCATGCACAATGGGCCTCAAGGTTGCTCTCCAGAAATGTATTCAATACCTTGATGTCTACAGGGATTCTACCCTTATCATAGGTCAAGTGCTCAGAAAGTGGAAAGTCAAGGATGCAAAGCTCCAACCCTTTCATGCTTAATTAGAAGGGTTAGCCTCCCAATTTTGAGATATTATCTTCCATTACCTACCCCGAGCAAAGAATAACCTAGCTGATGCTCTGACCACATTGGCCTTCATGATTGACATTCCTGAAGGAATAACAATGACCCCCTTCCTATCTCAAAAGCAAGACAAACTGACCCATTGCTACCATATTGAGCTTGTCTCCACTGAAGATCCCGAACTAGTTGATTGTTGGTACTATGATATCTGGTGCCTCCTCAAACATGGTAGGTATCCCTAGGGTTCCAACAAAAAAGATCGAATAACCCTTTGAAGACTGGACGCCCAGTACATTATCTGTCATAAAGCTATACTTAAGAGGAATTTTGACGGAACTCATCTACACTGCATCGCAGGGGATGAGATTGAGAAAATAATGCAGAAAATCCACAGCGGGGAATGCGAACCCCACATGAATGGTCACATGCTCGCCAAGAAGATCGTCAGACAGGGCTACTACTGGACCACCATGATCCAGGATTGCACTGCCTATGTTCGGAGGTGCCTCAAATGCCAATAATTCTCCAATCTTCAACACTTGCCTCCGCGATAATTATACAACATAACCTCTCCCTGGACGTTCTCCACCTGGGGTATCGACATCATAGGGAAGGTTACACCAAAGGCTTCAAACAGACATGAGTTCATCCTAGTTTCCATCGATTATTTCACCAAATGGGTCGAGACTGAGTCATACACAGTATTGAATGCCAAGAAAGTGGCCAAATTCCTCAAGAAAAATATCTTCTGTCGATATGGGGTCCTGCACGAGCTGGTATCAGATAACAAGTTTCATTTCGAAGTAAAAGTCACAGAAGTAGTCAACGAGTACGAGATTCAGAGACACAAATCTTCTCCCTACCGACCTCAGACCAATGGTGCAGTTGAAGCCTCCAATAAAAACCTCAAAGCCATCATCAGTATGATGACCGAAAGTTGTAGGGATTGGTCCGAACGGATCCCGTATGCCCTTTGGGGCTATTGAACCTCAATTCGAACCTCTGCTGGGGCTACCCCTTACTCCCTGGTCTACGACATGGAAGCAGTCCTACATGTGGAGAAGGAAATACCCTCGCTACGCGTCATGCTCGAAAGCAAAGTTAGTGAAGAAAACTAGTGCCAAAGCCGTCTTGATGAGATATCCCTCCTAGATGAAAGAACATTAAAAGCTCTTTACCACATACAGTGGTACCATCGACGAATAACGCGAGCATTCAACAAAAAAGTCAAGGACCGCTGTGTCCGGAAGGGGGATTTAGCCCTCAAGGAGATAGTAGAACCCATCTGGGACCCCAGAGGGAAATTCAAGCCTAATTGGAGCGGCCCCTACATTGTGAAGAAAATCTTATCCCGCGGTGCCGCCATGCTCACTGACTTAGATGGGGAGGAGATGGCTAGTCCAGTCAATCTGGACCGTCTCAAGAAATTCTACCACTAGTCTGAAATCTCGGTGGGCTACGACTCTTCTCATCCCCCTTCTATTCTAAAAAAAACTCTTCACTTCCCTCTACCCAGAACTACGTGGGCCTGATCCTCTACAAAAACTATTTAAAAATATTTTCAAAAAACCCCAGAGGTACGTAGGAAGCTCATGCACCTCACATGAGTGCGACCCCTTTCTTTTTCACATAATACTATTCTTTTCTTACCTCCGATAACGGCGGTTCATTCTAAAATTATTTGAACAAAAGGATTATGTATGCCTTAGCGATAAGTATAGATAATTCAAAATACAAAATTCATCGAAAGGCACAGCTAGATGATCAAAAACTTATTTATTTCATTAATAAGAAATTACAGTGCAGATAACATAAGAAAAAAGAATGGATAACTCCCTTCCCCACTACCATAAAAAGACAAATAAAATCCCCACACCTATCACACAAATAAACTCCCCAGAAGTCCTACCCACAGCTACCAGAGGAGCCTGCACCCTCATCATCTACATCCTGAGGCCCCTAAGTTTCACCTGCCTAAATAGAGTGCCGTAAACATACCATGGATCGATGAGCCTTAACCATCTTCGAAAAAACCACAACACCCCCTTCCATGGAGTCAGATAAAACGAACCATCTTTGTCCAGTCTCCACTGTCAACATCTTGCTAACTACTTTCCTCCACAACCACTTCATATAATCTTTGGGGATATGGCAAACCTTCTCGACAGACTGATAGGGACGGGTCGACAGATGCCGATTTTCCCACAGAGACCCAAGTAACAGACGCAGGCGCTCAGTCAAATCTTCTACCGAAAAGAAGTTTGAGGTCCGAGGGGGCACGACCTGTGCCCAGTCGAATTTTCACAGAAGCCGCCAAGGGAAATAAAAAGAGGTCGATCTAAGACTAACTAGCCGCACATATGAATACTCTCCTAGCTCCAAAACAGGATGAAACTGTCCCCACCAAGGCACTGACCAATACAGACCACAAGCCCCATGCTCCATAAGCCAATTCTTCCAGTTCTCAATATACAGGCCAATGCGGATGAAGTAGCACGAAAAGAAGTTGTGTACGACTGACAAGGGATACTCCGGAGGAGTCGCCAAGAGAAATCTTTCAGACAACCACATGAACAACATCACAAGGCTACCCCTAAAAAAGTCAGAATGACCTTCTCTCCAGGCATCCAGGCCATTCAGGGTCTCCGCCAATATCACCGCCGTGGGATTGCAATGGTATGACATCCATGAAGTAATGGATGGAAGTTGTGGGTCAACCTGCAATTCCCCAGTCACCAGCAACAATTTTGAAACCAGACCCAGAACAATGGCTCCAGCGTAGCGAGCATCACCTACTTCCCGCAAATGCACGGACTACAGCACCATCGAGAGGGAGATCATTCCTCCAGCTACCAATGATCTAGCCGCCGAAGGTGAAATATGAAGAAGCCCGGCCAAAAAATCCCTAGGAGAACGGGAAAATTCGGTCAAAGCCGCAGCAACACTGGGATTTACACCCAGTATGGCAGAAAATTCCTCGTAGGTAGGACAAACTTCTTCCAACCCAACGTGGAATATATGGTCTTCGGGGTACCAGAATTGTACCGCCGCCATCAGCATATTCCACTCAATAGGACGATTGCGCCACAAGGAGACTCGACGCATGTTGAAGGCATCATAGTCGACATTATAAGAGCACATAACTTCCAAGGCTTTGAGGTAGTTGGCAAACTCGGTGCTACCAGGGAGAGCCATCTTGCAAGGCTAAGAGATGGTGGGCAAGTAGGTAAGAATGCAAAGGTACGATGACAACACTCCACCGTTACCCCTTTTTATACTTAAAGATCCTCACAAGAGACACAATCCCTGCAAAAATCGGAGGGAACCCTACCCCATAACGTACCAAAGGCTGAAAAGGGTACCATTCAAAGCTTTGAATTGATGGGACTGGACTGAACTGTCGATAGGCAGGTCAGGGTGCTTGCCGATCGACAAATTTCCCTCTTTTCCTCTTTTGTCAAATCAGAAAACTCAATAAAAATAAATTGATATTCTCAACAGAAGTTCAAAATCGCTTTAATTCACCCTTTTTAATCAAAAAATTTACTTCAAAAAATTCCAAAAATATTTCCTTTTTACGGTCTCAGCAGCAAAGTAAAAAGTGCATATGCATACATTCATCATTAAATAAAAGACAATAAAAAAAACTCCATTGCATTGCATATATCTATTTTCTGTGTTACATCATCTTTGCAGGAAATAAAAAGAAAAGGTAAAAAACAACGGGACTCAACTCGAAACCACATTCTTTCTCTCTCTCTCTCTCTCTCTCTCTCTCTCTCAAGAACTTCCACCCCTGTGGCATGCTCTCTTCCCCTACGGCTAGAAGATGTGCCACCACTACTCGAGCCCGAGTCCTCTCTGGATGAGGCAGACAAAACCAAGAAAGAAGGAATTGGAATCGTGTCCCGAATATGGGTAGTCACCGAAGATATCCAGTCTCTGATGTCCCTCAGCCAAGTGGTCGACACCCGGACTTGCTGAAAGAAAAGGTTAAATCAGTATCAAAGCAGAAATGACCAAAACAGAAAAGCAAGTAAGAGAAGAACATAAAGGTATACCGCAGGTCGAAGGACCTCCTCTGTCAAACCCAACTCCTCCAGATCCATCGCATGAGGATGGTGCAACATAAGCACCATCCCTTCATCAGCCCGCCGAATGTTGTATGAAGGGGTATGCAGCCGTACAAAAGGGACATCTGAGGTCGCCGCCACCGCAGATGCCGACGGACCACCACCATTGTGGGAAGATCCCACCGCCGGACTCGAACTCGCCGGAGGGAAGGGCAGCGCATCATATATGTTGGGCGCCATCAACCAGCTTGTCACAAAATCCATATAGTCATACCATGCAGCCGTATTGGTGTATAGCAAGTAGGACTCGTCGATCATCGCCGCGATCCTCTCATCCTCCAATAGCGGTCGCTCCCACCTCATAGACGTAGGAGGCTACGCGGGTGGCACCACCACCTCCTCCTCAGCAATTTGACTAACCAACCTCTCCCCGAGGTACCATGAATGTCATAACTCATGCGCTAGCAAATGCCTCATCCGCTCATTCACCCCGATCGCCCTTGCATCCTGAATGGCTGTCACCCATGGGTAAAAGGTCACCTAAAAATCTCCGAGCGAGCATAAATAAATACAAGATCAGAAGGATCAAAAACCAAGATTGAAGTGGAAAGAGTCTTACCCTACCACTGGTCAGGTCATTCAAAACCTGACGCATCGCCTCCAGGGAAAGAGATCCCTTCGACTGTCGATTGGCCTTACGCCATCGATACAATCGACAGAAGTCCCTAACAATATCATCCTTCAAAGAAATCAGCGGGGTATTGCTCCCCTTACCATACTGATCGGCACTGATCCCTTGCTTTCTTGAGGCAGCCCAAAAGTCCATTCCACTGTTGAATGGCACCCCTCATACCATGCCGATCGGTACCCCCCTAAATTTTGTACAAAAATTCCTAGAAAATAGCAGAAAGCCTAAAAAAATCCTCGAAAAATTCCCAAAAATCCCAGGAAGGATTTAAAGCCTTTCTACCAAGAAAATTCTGCATTCCCTTGAGCAAAACCACTCTTCCCCAGCGGAATCCTCAAAAACCAAGTGAGAACTCCTCCCAATAAACCTCCGGAGGATCCCTAAGGATCACCTGATCACTTCCCCAGCGGAATTCTCTTACAGCACCCAAAATAGGTTATCCTCCCTGTGAGGTATCCTAAAAGCTTCCTTGGCTATCAGCTCCCTAGCTCACATCAAAATCATAAAGCTCTTTCTACAGCAGAATCAAAATCCAATCTTTATCCACTCTTGGGTCGGAATTAGCCCCGGTCTTGGATCGTCACCTGAGTTAGGTCAGAATTGACCTTGGTCCTTGGTCGTCACCACTCTTGGGTCAGAATTGGCCCCGGTCTTGGATCATCACCTGAGTTAGGTCAGAATTGACCTCGGTCCTCGGTCGTTACCACTCTTGGGTCAGAATTGACCCCGGTCTTGGATCGTCACCTTAGTTAGGTCATAATTGACCTCGATCCTCGATCGTCACCACTCTTGGGTCAAAATTGGCCCCGATCTTGGATCGTCACCTTAGTTAGGTCAGAATTGACCTCGGTCCTTGGTCGTCACCACTCTTGGGTCAGAATTGGCCCCGGTCTTGGATCGTCACCTGAGTTAGGTCAGAATTGACCTTGGTCCTCGGTTGTCACCACTCTTGGGTCAGAATTGGCCCCGGTCTTGGATCGTCACCTGAGTTAGGTCAGAATTGACCTCGGTTATCACCACTCTTGGGTCTTAATTGGCCCCAATCTTGGATCATCACCTGAGTTAGGTCAGAATTGACCTCGGTCCTCGGTCGCACCACTCTTAGGTCAGAATTAACCTCGATTATTAAATCTTCACCTTAAGCCCGTAGATTTGTCTTTGACCCACATAATTGGTCACCCTCCCCAACACTACTTCAGGTCCTCAGAATCCACCTAAACCTCCCATCATCACTCATCCTCAGAACACTCCTTAGGTCCGCAGAATCGGCCTCGACCCTCTGAATCGGTCATACTCCCTCAAAAGCATCATGTGGTGTCTATTCGACGGTCATAATTTATTCTAAACTCACCCGTTGAGGGGATATGTGGACACCCCATTCTGTTACCCCCTAACTCTCCTTAGGTCCCTAGTACCTCCCTTCATCACTGTAAACCTAGGTCATGTCCCGAGTACTGACTGGAGGCTATCGGGCACTCCCCGGATCAGTTTGACCCCAAAGTCAAACTCTTCATATCGACCAAGATTGAATAAATCTTCAAAGGTAAATGAATAACCTTTCCAATGATCCTCCCTATGCATGATTCTGACTTACCATGCGGATGAACGATCCTTTTGCGTCCGAAACTTAACCTAGAGGCCACCGGGCGCTCCTGGACTTCGTTTGACCTATGTAAATCTTTATCTCAATCGATACTGAATGAATCTTATAAGGTCACCAAATACCCTTTCCAATGGTCCGTCCCGTGCGTGATTCTGACTTTCCATGCGGACGAACGATCGGTTTGACTCCGGGAGGTCACCAAATGCTTCCTGGGCCCGGTTGACCAAAGTCAACTCTCCAAACTGGGTCAAACTCTTTGGAATGTCTAATTACATCTCCTAACCTTTCCAAAAGTCCGCTCCTTGTGCGATTCAGGCTTACCATGAGGACGAACGATCCGTTTGTGTCCGAACGATTCCCCGTCCAATGGACGGACAAATGCTTCCGAGCCATATTTGACCCAAAGTCAACTCCTGAACCTGAGTGTGGTCTAAAGGACTTTCAAAGGTCTCTGAATTACCTTTCCAACGGTATGCCCCGTGTGCGATTCTGACCAACGGTTTTCTCCCGGCGGCCAATTTTCTAAAAAATCCTAAAGCGCACTGCCAAATGGCAGGTTCTAGACCCTGCCTATCGGCCCTTGTCGATAGGCAGGATCAGGTGTATGCTGATCGGCACTCACCTGGGCCTATAAAAGGAGGCCTTCACCTCATTTTCAAGAGGATCCCAAATCTGATAAAAATCTCTCTGAACGAATCCCAGAAACCTCTCTCGAAGGCAGCGTGATTTTAACATCCAAATCCCCTTTTTACTTCCATTGTTCATCATCCTTTTCATCAAACATGGTGAATTATCCACTCTCCATCATTATCCAAGTGCAAGGGCTTCTCTCCAACATTCAAGATCAAGCTCAAGATCTTCAAGAAGGTCCAACTTTCTCAAACACTCTCTTAAATTCTCAATAACTTGTCTTCTTATTTAGCACTTTTATTATCTCATCTCACACATCCTAATATACTTTTTATTTAGTATTATTGTACATCTTTTATTCTCATAAAACCCAAAAAACAAGAAAAAAAGGGTTTGCTCATAAATTCCAAGTAGGGATTCTCACACTTTTTCCACACTTTTCTCATAACTAAAACACTTTTTGTACACACACACATACACACACACACACACACACACACACACTTAAAAATAAGAGATTCCCCATTTGGATTTATGGGATAAACCCCACCCCTCATTTTGTATGTGAACTACGTGGACTTTGATGCCTCTATAGGCTATGTAGGCGTCTCGGGGTAGAACCCGAGACTCGAGTCCATTTTCCCACTTTTTCTCTCATTTTCTATCTTCTCTAAATCCATTTTCCTTATATTCTATATACTTACCCTTAATAACGTATTACTCCATATGCGTTATCGTTTCATTATAACGATCAACGTAGGGGCAATCGTGTAAATCTTATTTTTCTTATATTATTCTTATATCTTCTTACGGATGACACGATTTATCTTTTCCATGATACAAGTCGAGGATTCCTACCTCTATTCTATATATACACATGCACACATATCACGGTGGGAAACAAAAGGAAAATAGAAAATATTCATGAGAGACCGAAAGGGAAAAATGGGTGCCTAACACCTTCCCATTTCGTAACTAAGCCTCCGAACCCTTCTCGAATCATCTTGGTTTCGCACGCACTAGTATGTCTTTGGATGCCATCCTTCGGGGTGGCTTCCCCTTTTTCTTTTGTCTGTTTTGAGTAAAATAGACTGGAGACTCTAAATCTCTCTACATTTTCGCATCTCAAATGACGCCGGCCGAAGCGCTTCCGAGAGGGACGCGCGGGACCCGAAGGATCCTTTCCTCCACGCTACCCGCCCGTGCGATGAGGATCGTGGATGGCAACAATTAGCCTTTTATTTTGTGTTTAAGTGGGGGTAAACCACTCCTCCAGTATCAGTAGAGAAAACTTAAATCACAGTAACGAGAAAGGAAAGGAGAAGTACCATAAAGAGGATAAAAGGGGTAAGAACAAAGGGAAATCAAGGGGCTTCCAAGATATTTTCATCCACAAATTTTAAGGTAAGAATTCTCTTTCTTAATTTATGTTTTTAATCTATTTCTTGATACATGTATTGACCTCCTTAAATTTTTGGGATCTAGGTCTGAAGGTGATAAATTTGATGATGATTGTTGCATGTAGAGGACTGAATTTAATGTAGAAATTGTCCCAAAAATTTAGGTATTGAAGCCTTAAAATTTAGGGCAGATTCCTCGGGGTTTTAATAGATAAAGTGATAATATTGTGGCAAGTTAATGTAGAGGACACGACTGTTAATTTTGTATTGAAATTTTGTAATAATCTCATAACAAATGCCCTTATTTTTAGTTAGATAGGACTAAAATTTGGAGAATAATTAGAAGATTAAAGACCTTAATTAATACTTCTTTCTTTTGGGGTTTTAGTATACCATTTATGGGTTTGCTTTTGGGTTAGACAATATAATTCTGGGTTTAAGACTCTGAGTATTCGTAACTATTGTTGGAACTGAAAAGTGAATCTGGAGAAAAATAATTTGGTAAATCAGTGGAGGTAGGAGATAAGGGGTTGTTCGAACGATGACACCCGTCGTTCGAACGACATACCATGTCGTACGAAAGATCCCATGTCTCGTTCGAGCGACATGTGCTTGTTTTCGGCAATTGGTTCTGTTTTTGTTTGGTTTGGGCCTGAGTTTGGGTTGGTTTGTTGAAATTTCGTTGGGTCGACTGTGTAGAAGTAAAAGGGATTGTTTATAGTTGTAATAACCCTTACTTTTGAGTGATTTATTTTATATTAATTTACTATGTGAAGTAATTATATAAAATAATGGATGATGGAGTAAATATCATTTAAGTGAGTTAACAAATAATATTTACTAGATTGTTGCATATTTACTGTTACATGTATGTAAATAGCATCATGTTACATTTTATAGGTTCGTTGTGCTTTAAACAACATTTATGGTTTAAATGAAGCCGAAACTTGAAATAATTTATATATTTTCCGAATGCCAATTTAGAGGGCGCAGTGAGTCCCAAAATAGTCGAGATAGTCAAAATAAGTGCCATATTGTATTTTTGGGTTCCGGGTACTTTTGATTGGTTATGACTTAATTATGTAGTTACGAGTCATTTTAAGGGTGTATCAACATTTAAAGTTGGAAACTAATGTCAAGTGCCCAATTTAGTCTTCCAACTCTCTTATTTTCCCAAATACATGTTCTTAAGCCTAGAGAGAGAGAGAGAGAGAGTAAGAAAATTATGGAGAAAAAGAGAAGAAAGGGAAGAGATTGAAGATTGAAGCTTGGAATTGTTACTAACATAAAGAAATATGAGATTTCAACCATAAGGCAAGTTTCTTACTTGCTAATATATGGTTTAGGATGAATAAATTGTTGTGATGGTTGTGTATTAGAATTGATTGAATATTTTTCGGTTTTAAGAGAATTGTAGTGTTTGAACCCTTAAAATTGGATTTAGATAGTTATTGTGTGGATTATAGTTAATAGGATGCATTTATGTTGTTTTGGTTGAATTAATGATGTTGGTGTGGGTAGAAATGAGTTTTGGAGAAATTGGAGTATTAAAACTCGATAGCCGAAACTGGAAATTATGGGCTAGGCAAATCGATTCTCCCCTAGCGAATCGATTCGCTAATGGGGAAAGCTACAAGTCTGAGTGGAGCGAATCGATTCGTCTTATCCGAATCGATTAGTAAGTAGACAGAAGGTTTGGTCCTCTTGACCGAATCGATTCGACCCATCCGAATCGATTCACTTTTAAGACCGAATCGATTTGGCTAGGTCGAATCGATTAGGAATTTCTGCTATTTTGGGAAATTTTCCTAACTTAGTTTTTAGCTATTCTCTTATAGGTTAGGACCTAGGAACCTTTTAATTTACAAATAAGTGAGTTAACAAATGTTTCTTTTAATTTACAAATAATATTTTGACGATCCGTTTTCTAAAATATTGGGTGGTTATCTCATATATTTATTATATATGTGATGCTAAGAATGAACCATCTATGATTCCTTCCATTCGAGTATCGAGCTGGCCACCTCTTATTTTAATGATACGGGTTGTCACAGATGGTATCAGAGCATCATGTTCTAGAGCCTTTAGGATCTATGTGAACTTGTCACGTTCTACCATAGAGTTCTTTGATATAGAGACTTAATGTTAGGACTGCTTTGTTTGCCAATAATTGCAATCTTCTGCAAAGATAAATTATTTTTAATAGTATTCTAATTGAAATGTTGCTTCGTCTCAGATGTGGCCTAAAAGAGGTCGTTTGGCGAGAAGAAACAGAGTTGTAGAAGATGATGTAGGTCCTCCACCACCACCGCAAGGAACTATAAATGCAGCTAAAATGGCCAATATTATGGCCTAGGCGGTCAATGCGGTGATGACTGTCATGGTTCAGAAAATGCCCCAAGCCCAACAGCCAAGGGCTCAAGAGGTACAAGCCCCTGCGGGACCTTCTCCGTGGGAGAGAGTTAGAGAATCCTTTTTAAAGGTGCATCCCCCAGAATTTCAGGGTGGCTCTGACATTATAATAGCTAATCAATGGAAAAAGGATATGCAACGCCATCTTCTCATGGTGGAGTGTTGTGAGGAAAGGAAAAAAATCCTTGCTACTTTTAAACTCGTTGGAGCAGCATTATATTGGCCGGAGTCGATGACCATGCCAGAACAAAGAGATACTATGACTATAACTAAATTTTGGGCTTTGTTTGATCGAAAGTATTTTCCTCCCGCAGTTCAAAGGGAGATGAGAAGGAAACTTCAAGATGTGGTGCAAGGTGAAGGTTTAGTTGCAGAGTATGAGGAGGAATTCACTCGTTTAGCTAGTTTTCTGCCGAACGAGGTGACTCCAGAGTAAAGAAAAATGTCCAAGTTTATTGGGGGTTTAAATTTGAGGATATGGCAACACTTACTAGGAAATCCAGCCTTACAAACATTCGGGGATGTGATGAATGCCGCATTAATCCAATGTCAAGACCATCGTTTGCATGTTCAAAGAAGTAAGAAAGCTGCAGTTGTGGGACAAGCAAGTAATCCAGGAGGCAATGGTGCAGGAGTTGGAGCACTACCCTCGTCCTGATTATCGGGGGGTAAGAAAAAGGAAAAGGATGCCTAATAAGGGGTTTTGTCCAAAAGGCAGCATTTCGGGGGATTTAATTTTAGAGGCGGAAATTTCAGGCTAGTTCAAGGTGCCCAATAACATCAACAGGTGGGTCAGGCAGGTAGGGGTAACAATGGGGGTCATGGCCATCCGAGCCAAGGTTTTGGGCAGTTTAGAAATAACAGGGGGAGAAATCAGGAAAATATAACGGGTTGTTATTTTCAATATGGGGAGCCTGGTCATTTTAAGAAGTCAGGTCCATAGTTGATCGGGGGACAGTTTCCTAGAGTTCCACAGCATCAACCGACACAGTTACCGCCACCAGTGCCCAATCCAGTCGTCCCTCCACAACAGGGACAACTACAGTATGGACGTGTTTACCATATTCAGGATGCTATGCTTCCTCCAGCCCTGCCTGCGCTGCCAACTATTGAGGGTAAGTTTTCAATTCAAGGGCATATGGGTCGTGTATTATTTGATACGGGTGAGACACACTCATTTATTTCAAGAAGTTTTGCTCAATCGATGGAACTAATTAAATCTGCGGAAAGTACTTTCACTAGTGTTGAGTCTTCTATGGGTGATGGTTCACTCATTTTCTTTGTCTGTAAATGAGTAGGAATAAATCTTGGTAATTTGTGTTTTGAGGCCGATTTACTCATCCTTGATGGTTTACTCATCCTTGATATAGCCGGGTATAATGTTATCCTGGGTATGGATTGGCTAATGAAGTATCGTACAATAGTAAAATGTTATGGGAAGAGTATAGTCTTTGCCATTCCGAGGCAAGAGATGTTTTTAGTGGCTATGGCCCCTTCAGAGGGAGGTTTTATCACTTATCTGTATTGTATTACGGAGGAGACTTCTCGTGATCTAGTTGTTTCCTTAGAATCAATTCCAGTTGTTAGAGACTTTAAAGATGTTTTTTGGGAGATACCGGGTTTTCCCCCAAGTAGGGAGATTGAGTTTGTGATCGATTTAGCACCGGGGACATGAACGATTGCTAGATCTCCATACCGTATGACTCCTATTGAGATGATGGAGTTAAGAGATCAAATTTAGAAGTTGTTAGAATACGGGTTTATTAGGCGTAGTACGTTTCCGTGGGGCTCTCCGATGTTATTTATGAAGAAGAGAGATGTTCTCTTCGGTTGTGTGTCGATTACCGGGAGTTGAAGAAAGTTACTATCAGGAACAAATACCCACTACCTCGGATTGATGATTTTTTCGATCCACTTAGGGGAGCGTTGTACTTCTATAAGATAGATTTGAGGACATGGTATCATCAGTTGAGGATACGAGAGCAGGATGTGTCCAAAACTGCGTTCCTAACTAGATATGGGTCCTATGAATGCCTGGTTATGCCTTTTGGACTAACCAATGCTCCTGTTATGTTTATGGACCTTATGAATAGAGTGTTTCGGAACTTCCTAGACCAGTTTGTGATCGTATTTGTTGATGACATTCTAGTTTACTATCAAACTTAAGCCGATCGTGCTAAGCATTTACGTTGGTTCTGGAAACATTGAGGGATCATTAATTGTCTGCCAAATTTGATAAGTGTGGGTTTTGGCTATAAGAAGTACAGTTTTTTGGTCACATTGTTACTACTGAGGGCATTTCAGTGTATTCGAATAAAGTTACAGTGGCGAGGGAATGGGGTCAGCCCACGACACCTACTGAGATTCTTAGTTTTCTGGTTTTGGCTGGTTATTACTGCAGATTTATCAAGGGTTTTCAAAAATTGCTAGCCCTTTGATAAATTTAACTCGTAAAGGAGTGAGGTTTGTGTGGGATGATTCTTGTCAGCTATCTTTTGATGAGCTGAAAGATAAGTTGACTTTTGGTCCAGTACTTGCATTACCAAGGCCGGGGTTGGAATATTTGGTCTTTACAAATGCATCGTTACAAGGGTTGAGAGGTGTGTTATAGAAAGAACAGCAGGCTATTGCTTATGCTTCTCATAAACTAAAGCCCCATGAGAAGAATTATCCAGTTCATGATTTAGAACTTGCTGCTATGGTTTTCGCCGTGAAGATATGGAGACATTACCTCCTGGGGGAAAAGTTTAACCTCTTCACGGACCACAAATCATTGCAATATTTATTTTTGCAGAAGGATTTGAATACGCGACAACGTCAGTCGTTAAAGTTTATGAAGGATTACCAATTTGATATACATTATCACTTGGGTAAGGCTAATGTAGTGGCAGATGCATTGATTAGGAAGCCCGATGATGAGTTAGCAAGGGTATGGAACGCTAAATGGAAGGAAGTTAGCCAACAAGACGCGGTTGCAAGGGCATTTATGTCGGTGTTGACTATCACGCCTATGATAGTGGTAAGGGTTGTGGAAGCCCAAAGAAAGGACAAAGGTTGTCAAGATTGTATGCACCAATCGTTAACCGAGGGAGCAGAATCCTACTCTATGAGTTCTGAGGGTGGGTTATGTTTTAACGTAAGACTTATTGTCCCGGACGAAGGGGATTTGAGATGAGAAGTAATGATAGAATCTCATGGGTCCAAGTTTGTAGTACATCCAGGGGGAGACAAAATGTACCAAGACATGCACCATCAATATTGGTGGGTGGGTATGAAATGGGACATTTTTGAATTTGTTTCTCAATGTACCACTTGTCAACTGGTGAAGATAGATCATCAGCGATCGACGGGGTTGTTGTAACCCTTGGAAATACCGGTATGGAAGTGGGAAAGCATCTCGATGGATTTCATCATCGGATTGCCAATGTCACAAACCGGTCATGATTCTATTTGGGTTATCCTTGATCATTTAACCAAGTCGGCATGTTTCTTACCGGTATGCACCTTTTTTAATATTGCTCGTTATGCTCGGTTGTTTATTACGAAAATCGTTAGACTTCATGGGGTGGCCATTAATATAGTCTCCGATCGAGACAAAATTTTTGTTTCCCATTTTTGGCGAAGTTTCCAAGAAGCTATGGGAACTGAATTGAAGTTGAGCACCTCTTATCACCCTCAAACAGATGGGCAAACAGAAAGAGTCAACCAAATGTTGGAGGATATGCTCAGAATGTGTATGCTCGATTTCAAAGGAGGTTGGGAACAATACCTTCCCTGGGTCAAATTTGCTTATAATAATTCGTACCACTTCACTATTTGGATGGCGCCTTATGAGGCATTATATGGTCGACCATGTAGATCACCTATTTGTTGGTTGGAAGTAGGAGGTAATAAATTTCTTGGGCCTGAAATGATCCAAGATACTTCTTCTAAGATTGAGCTTATTTGCAACCGCATCCGAATTGCCCAAGATCGTCAAAAAAGTTATGCCGATGCGAATAGAAGGCATGTGGATTTGGAAATTGGACATCAAGTTTTGTTACGGGTATCACCAATGAAAGGTATTATGCGATTTGGGAAGAAGGTGAAACTTGCGCCTCGTTATGTGGGCCCTTTTCATGTTATTGCTAAGGTAGGTCCCGTAGCTTATCAACTTGCCTTTCCGGAACACCCACAACAAATTAATGATGTGTTTCATGTTTAATCCTTGAAAAAGTACAAAAGGTGTGAATGAGCTCACTGGCATATTCCTTTAGATGATATCGAATTGCAACCCGATATTTCATACGAGGAACAACCAGTTGCAATTTTAGATCATGGGGAGCGTAGTCTACAATCTAGAGTGGTACCGTTGGTTCAGGTCCAATGGCGGCATCACATTGCCAAGGAGTCAACGTGGGAGCATGAAGATGATATGCGAGAAAAATATCCACTCTCTTCTTGCAAGGTACACCTAAATTTTGAGGGCAAAATTTCCTTATAAGGGGGGGGGGGGGAGTATGTAATAACCCTTAATTTTGAGTAATTTATTTTATATTAATTTACTGTGTGAAGTAATTATATAAAATAATGGATGATGGAGTAAATATCATTTAAGTGAGTTAACAAATAATATTTACTAGATTGTTGTATATTTAATGTTACGTGTATGTAAATAGCATCATGTTACGTTTTGTAGCATCGTTGTGATTTAAACGACATTTATGGCTTAAATGAAGCCAGAACTTGAAATGATTTATATATTTTCCGAATGCCAATTTAGAGGGCGCAATGAGTCCCGAAATAGTCGAGATAGTCAAAATAAGTGCCATATTATATTTTTGGGTTCCGGGCACTTTTGACTGGTTATGACTTAATTATGTAGTTACGAGTCATTTTAAGGGTGTATCAACACTTAAAGTTGAAAACTAATGTCAAGTGTCTGATTTAGACTTCCAACTCTCTTATTTTCCCAAATACATGTTCTTAAGCCTAGAGAGAGAGAAAGAGAGAGTAAGAAAATTGTGGAGAAAAGGAGAAGAAAGGGAAGAGATTAAAGATTGAAGCTTGGAATTGTTGCTACCATAAAGAAATATGAGATTTCGACCATAAGGCAAGTTTCTTACTTGCTAATATATGATTTAGGATGAATAAATTATTGTGATGGTTGTGTATTGGAATTGATTGAATATTTTGGGATTTTAAGAGAATTGTAGTGTTTGAACACTTAAAATTTGATTTAGATAGTTATTGTGTGGATTATAGTAGATAGGATGCATTTATGTTATTTTGGTTGAATTAATGATGTTGGTTTGGTTAGAAACGAGTTTGGGAGAAATTGGAGTATTAAAACTCCATAGCCGAAACTAGAAATTCTGAGCTAGGCGAATCGATTCACTAAAGGGGTAGGCTACAGTTCTGAGTGGAGCGAATCGATTAGGCTTATCGGAATCGATTCGTAAGTAGACAGAAGGTTGGGTCTTCTTGATCGAATCATTTTGGCCTATCCGAATCGATTCTCTTTTAAGACCGAATCAATTCGGCCAGGGCGAATCGATTCGAAATTCCTGCTGTTTTGGGAATTTTTCTAACTTAGTTTTTAGCTATTCTCTTGTAGGCTAGGACCTAGGAACCTGTTCTTATGAAGTAAACTTAGAGTCCTAGAGTCTTATATTAGTTAGGAAACTACCCTATATTAGAAAGGGAATAGATGGGGCTCATTCCGGGGATTATTAAATAAATGATAAGGTAAATTTCTTCTATTAGCAAGCTAGTTCAAGATTAGGAGAAGTAGGATCATAGGATTTGGGGAACATTACAGACGTGATTGAGGTATACTAGACTTGGTGGCTTATAGTAACATCATAATTCTCGGAGTCTAATTTAGGGAATTGTTAATCATTGAAGTTTATAATGATGACATTAAACGAATATGGCTTTAATGGTAATGTAATGCATCTTATAAAAATGAGAATGAATTATGAATAATAAATTGTGTAAGCACACCTCTCTAAATGCTATCATAGGGGGAGTACATGCATGTGGTGAAGTCCCTTGGCTAGTAAATGCAAGGTGAATATAGTCCTCGGTCATAGGACAGGTTATTATATATATTGTGTGATTATAATTTTGAAGTGAGGTAATTTTGGGTGTGGTTATGACTCACTGTCAAAGGTATATGGCCACTTACCGATGTCACGCAATGTAGGA
This sequence comes from Sambucus nigra, assembly GCA_949130495.1. Lineage (NCBI taxonomy): Eukaryota > Viridiplantae > Streptophyta > Magnoliopsida > Dipsacales > Adoxaceae > Sambucus > Sambucus nigra. The sequence continues at coordinate 260,882,049 of OX422212.1, forward strand.
TGCCCAGGTTGTCTTGGTGATAGGCCCTGGAAGATGATAGCTATTTAGGGGTACGTCTAGTGAGGAAACTCGGAAGGATAGTCTTAGAATCGTTATATATTGTGTAATATAACTATTCTTATTAAAGTGGGATTAAATTAATGACAAAGTACTCTATGAACTAAATTTCTTTGAATACGTTTCCTAATGAGATATGGAACGGTGAAATGAAATTGTGTGTAAAGGATATTAAATCTCAGTTAGTAATAATACTTTATTTCATACCTTCTTGTATAATTGAATTGGGATCATGGTGGTCATGGTATTTGCTTTAGTTTATGCTCTTAGATTGAGTAGTTAGATTCTTATCCTTATTCATGACGATTAATTTGTCCATAACTGTCATACTTTTTATTCACCTGGTGATCATATAAAACCGGGCCCTGACTCGTTCCTATTTCTTGTTTTGCATGAATCTTATATTCGCTTAGGTGCTCCGCCGTAAGGACACCCGTATTGACTTCCCTATTCCAGTGTCTTGGAGCTGTAACACCTTGTGGATGTTACGGGATTTTTGAGATAGACGTTTCCACCTTTTTGTTTCCTAGTTAGGACCAGTTTATCTATTCTGGCGTGTGGCCCAAGTTTTTGTACTTGCCTAATGCAATGTATTATAAAACTTAATTAACTTGTTTTAAATGGTTTGTAAGAGACTGTTAACCGACAACTTATTCGGTTATTGTGATGTATATGATTGTTTAGGTGATATCAGTCTTTTTGTTATCCACCTTATTTTAAGTTGAATGGTTTAAAATGTTTCTTTTAATTTACAAATAATATTTTGACGATCTGTTTTCTAAAATATTGGGTGGTTGTCTCGTATACTTATTATATATGTGATGCTAAGAATGGACCATCTATGATTCCTGCCATTATTGGAGTATCGGGCTGACCACCTCTTATTTTAATGATACGGGTTGTCACAATAGTATGTGAGTCAAAAAGGGGAATTTAATTGGAGGAAAGTTAAATGGAATTTAGTAACAATAATCACTACAAGGAAAAGGCCTTTTTATGACGTTTGAAGTGTCATAAAACTCATTTTATGATGCTTTATTTTTTAATAAAAAAAGTCATAAATTTGGGTGTCATAATTGATTCCCATAAAAAGTATCATATTAGGTAACGGTTATATATATGTCTTTTTTTTTCAAAACTGTCATATCTCCTATAAAAATGGTCATAATATACTCTTTAAGATGTCATATTTGATTTAATACGCATCATGATAAATAATTTTCCAATATTTAAAAGGTTCATATAACATATTTCATCACATGAGGGTTTAATATAAACGTTCATAAATTAAACATGTAATAAAAATAAATTAATAACCAATATTAATGTCATAGTTGATAAATAAATCTAAACACAAATAAAAAGTTATATTAACATAAAAATAGCCTTGAATTTTTTTTATTCGAAACAGGCACATCTAAAATGAACCATACCAAGTCATATGTCCATATAGAAAAAATAGTGGGATACAACTAGATACACCTACCATATACATCATACAAAACGAAATAATGACCTACTACATGTATAGTAGCTACTTATACCCAATATGTACAACATTAAAAAATGTCTCCACAAAAATTTGCATCCTAAAATCATTCATAAATCCATCTGTCTTCCTTTGACTTTTGGAAAATAGTGTCGGTTACTCAAAAGCTCCACCGACTTAATACACCTACCCCATTCCCGCTTTTGTAGAAGGAGATTGGGACATGGTTTGGTATAGTCCTCTATTTATCTCTACACCACTACCCAGTTAGCCACCTATTTGTAATCCAAAATTGTTCCATCAATCACCAACCCTAATGACAACGGAATTAGTAACATCACCAGCAATGTTCGTGGCATATATGTTTGAGGCCTACACTCAAAGTTAAATAATGAGTCATCATTTACTACAATAAGGAAAATGAAATAAAAGTAGAATTTTTAAGATATGAGGAGGAAAGTGGGTAGTTATAGTACCTAGTATTTCAAGATTTGCTCCTCTCTTCGGTCCTCAAAATGCAAACGCAAAATTTACTCACGATAGGCTTTCTTTTATGCCCTTACTACATACAACACATTCGAGACTATTTAATAATCATGGTGAAATTAGTTAAGTAACCTTCTATTTTAGAATGTGAAAAAATCTTGTAAAATCATCTTTGTTCAATTAAAGTTGCAGCCAAATCGATATATGGAGTGATTTTAACGATTTTCACTTTAGAGACAATACTATCCAAAGGATTAGCATCTCTTGTTTCTGAGTAAAACACTTGTCTTTTGTCAATAAGTTGAGTTCGATCCTAAATTATCTTATCCTCATCCCTAATAATTTATTTTTAATAATGAGACACACGGTTTCAATACATAGAAACTACGTAAGAATTAACAAAAGAAGTAGACCATACATATATCATCTCACTTTTATTAAACTTAACATGGTTGTTTACATATTCATATATCATATATCATATATAAATCAATTTAGGATTTAAATTCATTAGTTAATGAAAATAAAATAGAACTGCCCGAAATAAATGAAGAGTAACTCTGGGGAGAAAAAGAAATTGAACACAAGAAGAAACAAATTATATACATGAAGAAGTCATTTGTTCATTAAGTAAGGGACCTGTCAACCTAAAAAGTTCAAAGATAGGTCGTATTAAACATGAAAATAAATATATACATGCTTTGTTTAGTAAGTACAGGATGAAGCTCAAGCAACGCAAAAATAATTTATCTCAGTGGCCTAAAAACAAGAAGAAACAAAATAGAATGTCTCCATCTCGAGTTTTTTCATTTAGCCGAACACTAGTCACATGCAAGATCACAGGGTTAACATGTTTGATCACCATTGTTGTCAAGATCATGGGGGTGAGATAGTCACACGATTGTCTGGAAGACCTCTCTTAGCCCCATTTGTTCCTATATTTTATTTCGTTAAATTTTATGCACTGATAAATCCAAAATGATTTTCCTTCTTAAATGCAATAGTCTAAAATATGTTTATGGAATTAGAAATCAAACAATGAAGTCGGGGGCATAATTGTAACTTTTATAAAATTATTTAGTCTCATTATAGGTTATCAATATGACCAACTAATAGAAGATAAAAAAAATATGAGTTATTTAAAAAATGAGTTACTTGTCAATGCAAAGTACGCCCATGCTTGCCATTTCTTCTATTCCTATCATTCTTTTTATTCTAGCTACCTGTAGTCATAACAAAAATAATCTATCCAAAATAAAATACATAAAAGAATAGCTTTTGTTATGTGTGAGCATATGAATTATGTATATATCATCTCATGTAGTAGATTTTCTAGGTTGTTACCTTTTGAGTTGGATAGACAGTGTTCTTGCATCCTAAACATTTATCTCTTGTTACCGCAAACATATTTGCGACTTTACTTGAAACTTTTTTATGTTCAAACATTAAGGCTACTATCAGAAGTTAGAATAATAGAATAATGAAGATGATAATGAAGAGTATGAGTGTATTTGAATGGATGGATAAAATAATGAAATAAGGCAACTATTTCTCATTAATCTCTCTATTTATAAAATCATCTTTGAGGAGCATTTTGAAAATGGATGGACTAATCGATAGGTAAAGTCTAATTGAAAAAGAAGGGAAGGAAAAGAAGGTCCATACCATTGGAAAGTGGTCCACTAACCTAGGTAATAAAGGTAAACAAATATCTAGCAATGCCAAAAAATTTGCGATATCTGGAAAAACACCAGAATATAGAATTAAGAACCGAACATCGATCGTATAATATTTAATAAATCTTAAGTAGGTCACTCGTAATATCCTAAAAGAATTAGCCATAGACGAATATTTCATGCAAAAAACTTGGTCAATCCAAACCCAGAGTTTATAACAAAACCTGGGACAATTTATAGACTTCATCTCCGTGAATTCGAGCTCTCGTGTCAAGTTGGTCTCTCTTATAATTGAAATATATTTTCCATTAGTCCCACATACTCACAAGATATCGAAGGTCTATTCTTTCTAGCACATAACCTATATGACCATTTCTTAATTTGAACATAGTCGGATTTGCTAGGACACTTGGCCATATCCATTGTGAGGCCCTAATATGACTTCGACATTTCTATTCTCTTCTTCCTCTTTAAAACCCCCACTGTCTTATGACTATATTTGTCACTACTGAAACAAAAAAATTAACAATAAAACTTAAAGGAAAATTTTATTTTGAGAGATAAATAATAAAAACTTCATGACGGATAATACATTTAGAAATCAATGGACAAAATTTCAATTTATGTGAGCAGTAAATCTGTAATCCCAGGGTTTTTGCAACAGATATAAGATGTGACAATTTTGTCACAGAACTAGACCTTTGTTTGAAAAGAACCAAACAAAAATATTAATTAAAAATCTCGACCCCTACCTTGGAACTGTACATTGTGTTGCAAATACACCTGATGATAATTCTAGTGATGTCACAGATTCTCTTGTAACAACATAGAGAAAGAAAGAAGGAAAAGAGGGAAAAAATGGCATATTATTTATTTTGTTAGCCGAATGAGAACATATATACGTTAATATATATTTTTATTTGGTTATCCCATGCTCTAAAAAAATTCTCTAACTAAGAATGAGAAGATTTTTTTAAATGTATACTCGAATTCACTACTAATTAAATCAGAACTCAAATCACATTAATAAATCCATATTCACCTTAACTGAAGATTCCAACACTTTTAAGAATACCGACTTGGAGAAGAAAGTGATGTTTCCCTGTAGTGATTAAAATTATAACTTTCATTATCGAAGTCGAGGAAAAAGATCTTTTCTTTCAAAATGCAAAACCGATGATGGTTTTCATTATGAGGAAATGTTGGACATGTTATAATACATGGCAATCATGATGCTTGTGAATTGGTCTTGTTCAGAAGACATGTATTAAGACCGAGGTTTCAATTGGATTGGAAACTGATACAATTGGTATTCCATATATGATGACTGATATTCTATGTATGCAATTTGCATTTAGAGAAAAATGAATATTAAAATTTAATGTTTGAAGGAGCATACAAAACATACAAAAAAAAACTAGTAAAAAGAAGAGCATAAACTTGAAAAAAGCATTAAAAAAAGAAAAGGTAGTTGAGAAAAAGGATAAATAGAACATCAAAAAAATGAGTTCATTCTATTAAACATGCAAGTTTCTAAGAAGCATATCATTAAGATATTGAATAAATGTGTTCAGTTATATAATTCCTACGCTTCAAAAGTTGTTTCACTATTATTGGAGTTCTTTCATTCATCAATAAGAGTGAGTGTTAATTTATGGAAAGTTGGAAAACTATAAACAAAAGTCATTTTGAGAATATTCCGATCTCCTCTAGTAAAATTATCGAGAATGTAATTTCTCTTGTTCATTATGATAGTAAGTTATCATCTTTCAAATGACAAAGTCATAGAAATGATTCTTACATCATCGACCTTTTCAAGTTGGAGATTAAACAACCCCAATTTAATCTTCAAGTGGTCAAATGGATTAAACCTCCAAATGATTGCTTAAAATTAAATGTCGATGGGGCTTTAAGAGGTTCTACAGGTGATAGTGGCATTGGAGGAATTGTGAGAGATTGCAGATGCAACTTCATATCTTGTTTTTTCTTCTATACTGGATACCAAGACAACCTCACTTATGAAATTGAAGCTTTATATGCAGACTCTAAATTTTGTTTTGATAAAGGTTTGTCCAATAACCATGTTAAAAGTGACTCAAAAGCAGTGGTAAATATGGTAAACAAAGTTTGGAATCCTCCATGGAAATATAAGGAACAAATTGAAAAGATTCATTTCATTCTTGTGCTTGGCAATCAATCTCTATCTCATATTTGGAGGGAATCAAATTGTGTAGCTGATGGTCTAGCAAATTGTGCAACTACTTTGAAAAAATCGTTGGGCCTCACCAATTTTGAAAGTCTCCCAAACATCATCAAAGGTATGCTCAAAAAGGATAAATGTGGTGTTTATTCAATTAGGCATAGCATGGTTATGTAATGGGGTTAATATAAACCCCCAAATTTATTTTGATGCTTTAATTAATAAATGGGAATTATTATAAATTCCCAAGTTTAAATTCCAAATGTTGATTTAATGGGCTCATGGATCAACATTTATTGACTTTTATAAGGTATCAGAGCTTGTAAGTGCCACTGCACAGGTTCTTTCTCCATTTTTATTTTTCTAATAATATTTGTGGGGGTTCTGTCCCTCTTCCTAAAAAAAATTATGGAAAGGTGAGTTGTTTTTATGGAAAATTTTGTATTTCAAATAGTGTTGAGTTGAATACGTACCTATTTCCTTATCAATCCGCGTCCCATGTATAACTGTGATTCCAACTATCATGAAAAATCATGCACTATAAGCACAAAGGTAGTAGAACACTATTGAAAACATGTACATATATATGGATGAATTTCCCACATGTATTCATTGATGATTTAATATATGTTCAAACACTACACAGTAGACCATATTGGTCATGTCATTGTCTGCTTGTTTATAAACACATGTCATCTCATGATGATAATATATAATAGAGATTGTTCATAAAACTAGTGTTATAACTTATACAAATCTTTCATTTGTTGTATATCCTTTGTCTATTAACAGTGATTTTAGAAATAAAATTCTGTACCAGTAAGATAGATTGACATGTTTTATGGCAGGTCACCATACAAATTTTATGTTACTAGTAAACTTATATAAAAGTGGTAATAATCTTTTTTTTGGCTTCCCTGTTACTAATGCTTGGTTGAATCAATCTATACACAAATGTGGTAGAATTCAAAATTTTTTGTTATTCAATCTATGACACTAGGACTAATAATACGAGTCTAGAAGGACCAAATCTCCCACCATCCGCCCATAAAAAAATTGCCCAAATTCACTTTTAAGGTTTTATTTTGATAAAGAATTGCATAGTTAATTTTATTGCATGAAGGGCGGGTCTGAACAAATAAGTTTGGTTCAAAATATCCCTTACAAACCCGATCCAAATTCGACCCGCAAATCACCCATGGGTATATAATTGTCCTTGACATTTGTAAAGTGTTCTCGAATGATGTTCTTTTTCAATCATAGGTAGCATATCTATATAAGCATCATTTAACATGCATGAGCCATAAGTCGGGTTGGTGTTATTTTTCAACAAATGCAAAGATTGCCAATAAGAGACCAAAAACTCTTACAAATAATCCAAGTAAGTAGGAGAACATGAAAAGTTAAACATAAAAATTAAAAATAAAAAGGTAACAAATAACACCTTCATCAAAGCCCAAATGCTAAAATGTGATCTGCATTACTAGTAGGTCATGCCTCCATTTGCACCGTCTAACATATCTGGATCTGCTAGGAATTCAATTGCTACACACTGACTAAGAAATGTCAAAACACTACTGGGAAAAGGAAAAATAGATTGGCGTAATCCTAAAACAAGAGGTCATCATCAATTGGAAGTTAGCATGTCGTTCATTTACTCGTATTTGTTAGTCAGATATGTTTCATATTTGAGACGTGACAAAGCAAAGTCGCCAACCCATTGTGATAGATACTTTATTACTTTACTTGAACTGAAATTGGAATAAGTTCAAGAATAAAAGTTGCGCGTGTGTGTTTGTGGCACGTGATGAAAATTTATGTATTATTCATAAAAATAAATAAAAATGAGGACCAATTGTAACATCATACATCTAACGGTTTGCCCAGTCCTCTAAATTTTATGGTAGATTTAAGCGGATGACTAAGTAACATCAAGCAACAAAATGGAAACAATAAACAATTTGAATCAACATGTCATAGAGAAATTAAGAGAAACATCCATACATGGTAAAAAGGTAGAATTACAATATTTATATCTTCAAAAAAATAAAAAATTATATCATTTTATTCAATTGCCAAACTTTGAAAAAATAAGAGAAAATGACAAATGCCTATCTAGCACGTTCATAATACAGAATAAAAAAAATCGTGGGACACAAATAGATACACCCACCATCTATATTAATTATACACAAAAAAATAATGACCTACCACATGTATCATAGCTAGATATACCCACTATGGATATCATTCAAGAAAATGTCTCCAAAAAAATGTACATCTAAAAATCACGCATAATTTTGTCGGTCCTCCTTTGGCTTTTGCAAAATTGTGTTGACAAAGTGCTCCAAATCATATAACATAAGGCTAAATAAATTCAATGAACTCATGTTGAAGTTCATTGATCTCATGAGTTTGATATGATGACTTTCTAGCCAACTCTTTCATCTAAACAAGACAAATAAAATTACCTTTAACTTTTATCTCATCTAAATAAAAAAGAATCTAAAAAATATTAAAAAACATGTGACCTTCATTTTTATAGACTTCGATGAATTTTCCAAGAGCTCTCGCATGAACGTCAATACAAAAAAACCACACACAATTTCTCCTCGTTGATTAGGAAAAATTATGTTTAAATCATGATTAGATTATGTGATATGGATAATATGTTATTAGTATATCTAATGTTAAGTAATTACATTTATTCTAATCCTATTTTCATAAGTCATGAAATGTCGAATTGTTTACAAACACGAAATTTTGTTGGTTTCGATAGAAATGTCCCTGTTTAAGACTAGTTTTGACCTTTATAACATAACAATTGACTTTAGGTGAAAACTATATAATTGTATCCATATGAGTTAGGGTTGTAACACAACAAACGATACATCAAACATATGTACGAGTAAGAATTTAGGCCAAATTTACGAACAAGGGGTAAATCTGTCAATTTCCTTTAAGTGGTAAGTTGTCTTTTAATAAACCAAATGGTTTAATTTGATTGGTTGGATTGGAAGGCAGCCTTGGCCGACTTAAATTCTCCATCTAACTTATTTCTTCATCAAATTTATCCCTATGTTCAGTTTCAAGTGTTGTTAGCTTGAGGAAAGAGAAGGTAGAAGTTTAGGAAGAAAAATGAGGAGAAAAAGTGTAAAAAAAATCCGTAGAAATTACGTAAAAGTCCCGAAGGTAATCCTAATTACAAATCTTATTATTTTTCATATATTTATGATTTATATGATATAAATCCTTGATTTGTTTATTGTCCTTTCATTATTTGGTGCATATGTATGGTTATATGCAAGTTTAAGTTAGGTTGAATACATAAACCCTTAAAATTGCTTTATATTGAAACCCCTTGCATTCAAACTTGAATTTATTTTTGTGTGATTACTGGAATTGAGAAATTCCAATTGTATATGAAATTAGACTCATATATTCATATCATGTCCGATAATTAGGATTTAAATCCTTGTGTTTAGGCCGTAGTGATGGTTGAAAGTTGGTATATAGTTGCTATTTGTATATTTCATTTCGGCATGCCCTGAGTTATGTCAAGATTTTTACATAGCAAATGAAGTCAAATATTCATGAAACTTTAATTCTGTACTATTCAGTACGTTTAATAAAAATGGATTAAAAACCATGGAAAGTTATATTGTAGAAAAATTATGAAAATTCTGGGAAATCGAAGGAACAATCGAGGAGCTTGTAGGGAAGATTTCTTGTGTTGTAAAGAAATGGTCATAACTTTCTCTAGGAAGCTTGAAAAATTACACCGTCTCTTGTAATGGAAATTATATTCATATATGTTTTCATATTGATAAGGTTGGACACCTGTATTTATACAATTTGGGAAAATAGGTTGTTTCAGTATAGAAGACAATAATTTGAGGCCATACTGAATACCCGATGAAAGAATATTGTTATCTCCTCTTTCCAAAGGGTATTTTGAGTACACGTTTCATGTGTATATACATTGAGAAGCATAATTTCATGTTTACTCTATTTTAGTTATAAATTCCTAATGAGGTATTTCCTACGGTTGAATGTTCATAACTTTATCAACATGTATACCATTGTTTCATCTTTACTTATGTTTTATGGAACGTAACTTGTGTGGAATTATATTGTTGTTGTATAGTCATGAAAGTTACATAATTATGTTAGGATAATACTTATTATTGAGATTCAGTACTGATTTAGTTGGATTGATAGGTGTAAGGTCAAATCAACTAAATTCAGCTCCACTCGAAGGAAACATGAATACATAGTTGTCAACCAAGGTGAGTGTACTCACTGGAATGATGTATTTGTATACTTTTACGAATATGATCATAATGTTATGAATATAAAATTGTTCATTTAGGTTTACCAAAATGGGAGGTTACTCCTCGACTAGGAATGGGGGAGATTTGTCTATTAATGACAAGGGGTTACTCCTCGACCAGGAATGGGGGAGAATTATCTATTTAGATAGGATATGTGAATCATGATTTGGAAAAGTTGGTCATTCATTATGAATGAGCTGGATAAGTTAATACATGATTATATGAACATGATTTATTGCATTTAAATTCATGCAGTAGTATAGTAGTGATGCATTCACTGGGCTATTTTGCTCATGGTTCCTATGTTCACATTTTTTTCAGGTAACGCGATGTCACTACCAAATCTTGGAGTTCGGGTTGGGTTAGCTAGGAACGGGAGAAACAATGATTTTTGTGTAAATGTAAATGATGTAATTAAGTTAAGTTATCCTTCAGGAAAGCTTTTATGGACATGACTACTCTGATGTTGTAAAAAGGCTTTCAGTTATATGGATTTACAATGATGACTCTGAAATTAAAACTCGTGTTTATGGTTTGGTTAGATTAATTATGGTTTGACTCACTTTGACTTTCAGACTTAATTATAAGTAACTGGGTTGGGGTGTGTCAGCTTTTGGTATCATAGCCTATGTTTTAGAGGTTCTGGAGTGAGAAGAGTCTAGATTTGGCAGTGAATGTTAGAAATATGTATGATTTGATACTAACGATTATGTTAGGAAAGATATGTCTATATGTATGTTGTTATATCTTTGATTTATTTCATATATAAATGTATGGAAGGAGGAAATTCTAATGTGAGAATAGAACATGAGGCTTCAAATATGGCAGCAGAAGCGGAGGTTGAGCAACCTGTTTATGGAAATGTAGAACCCGAGCCAGAACAATTGACAAACATCCAAAAAATGGCAAGTGCTATGACTCTAGTGGCAGAGCAATAAGCTAGATTTATGGCTCATGTGGAAGAACAACAGACCAGGCAACTGGAGGAATAAGCATTGGCTAGGGCTGAGGAGGTGATAAACCGGGAAGAAAAGAGTACTTCACATGAGAAATTTATTAAAATGAATCCACCCTCATTTAAAGGAGCAGTTGATCCTGCAGAGGCTGAAGAATGGGTTAAAGAGATTGAACTTATTTTTGGGGTGATGAGAATGCCTGAAAATCAATGAGTGATCTTGGCGACGTACATGCTGAAAGGAGAAGCTAAATATTGGTGGGATGCCATAAAACATTTGTTGATTACTCCAGGAGGTGGGAATGTGATCTCATGGGATGCTTTTGTCAAAGATTTGTATGATAAGTATTTTCCCCCAATGTATCGAAAATAAAAGGAGAAGGAATATTTCATGTTGAATCAGGGGAGTATGACAGTTAGAGAATACGAAGCTAAACTTACAGCTTTATCTCGGTTTGCTTCTAGGTTTATAGAAAATGAGGAAGACATGTGTAACCAATTTCTTGACGGACTTGAGTTAGTTATTAAATCAAGGTTATCGGCTTTAGATAATGTTAACTATTAAGCCTTGGTGAACAAAGCCATGCTAGTAGAAAAGGACGTGAATGAAGAGAGAGGGAATCGAGAAGGAGGCATAAAGATAAGAAGATTTGATCCAAGTTATCAAAAGGGTAGTGATACAGAATATTCGAGACCTAGAGGGCAGAAATTCCAGCATGGTAGAGGCATGGGAGGTAGTTCGCAAAGGGGTGAAGCAAGTGGTGGAAGAGGTTCAAGAGTTTCAGCACAAGGAGATCTGAATGTTTGTTTCTTTTATGGGACATCGGGTCATGTAAAGAGAAATTGCCCAAAGCTACTGAATATAGAATGATTTAACTGTCATCAGAAGGGCCATTTGAGAACGAATTGTCCTGTGTTATCAAGAGAGATTTCAGTCAGTAGTGTGGGGCCTAAAAAAGGATCCTCTCTAGGCAGTGCCACCAGAGGGAGAGGTACAGAACAAGCAGCTAGATTCAGGGCAGGAGGAAGAGTGTTTGCAATGACACTGCAAGATGCCCATGCTACACCGGAAGTGGTTACAAGTAAACTTTATATTGCAAACAAAGATTTATATGCACTCAATGATCCTGGATCTACGCATTCATTTGTGGCATTACGTATTGTTTCATATTTGGGTAGACCATGTTCATTTCTCAATTGTTCCTTGTATATTTCTACCCCAATGGAAAGTGTAATTATGGTGGAGTATGTTTATAAAGATTGTGTCTTACGAATGGGTGAACGAGATTTCTATGTTAATTTGATATCGTTGGCCATTCGAGATTTTGATATTATATTGGGGATAGATTGGTTATCATCGTATCATGCTTACATTGATTGTTTTCGAAAAGAAGATACATTTCATCTTCCTGGTGAACCCGAGTTCCAGTCTACAGGGGAAAGGAATGTTGTCCCTAATTGTCTCATCTCAACAATTAAGAGTAGAAAGTTATTGAGTAAGGGTTATACAGGGTATTTAGCGTATGTAGTTGATGTTAGTAAGGAAGCACTTAAATCTAAAGATATACCAGTGGTTAGAGAATTTTCTGGTGTCTTCCCAGAGGAATTGTTAGGATTGCCACCTGATAGGGAAGTAGAGTTTTCCATTGAATTAATTCCACGTACTGGTCCGATTTCCCTTTCTCCATATTGAATGGCACCAACAGAGTTGAAAGAATTGAAAGTGCAATTATAAGATCTGATAAGCAGAGGTTTCATTCAGCCTCGTGTTTCGCCATGGGGAGCCCTAGTGTTATTTGTGAAAAAGAAAGATGGGACAATGCGATTATATATTGATTATCGACAATTGAATAAGGTGACCATTAGAAACAAGTACCCTCTACCTCGTATCGATGATTTGTTTGACCAATTACAGGGGGCCACAGTATTTTCGAAGATTGATTTGAGATCGGGTTACCACCAATTGAAAGTAAAGGATAGTGATATTTCCAAAACAGCTTTTCGAACTCGATATGGATACTATAAGTTTTTGGTGATGCCATTTGGATTAACTAATGCTCCAGCAGTTTTTATGGATTTGATGAACCGGGTATTCCACCCTTTCATTGATTCATTTGTGATTGTAATCATAGACGATGTGTTGATTTACTCATATTGCATAGAGGAACACGAGAAACATTTGAGACTTGTATTGCAGATTTTGAGAGAGAAGAAATTGTTTGCTAAATTCAGCAAGTGTGAGTTTTGGTTGAATGAAATTGTGTTTTTAGGGCACGTTGTCTCAGGAAATGGGATATATGTTGATCCAAAGAAGGTGTAAGAAATTGTTGAATGGGAAAGTCCTAAGAATGTGAAAAAAATTAGGAGATTCCTAGGATTGGAAGGTTACTATCGCAGATTCATTAAGGGATTTTCAGCAATATCATTACCATTGCAAAGTTGACTCGTAAAGAAGTGAAGTTTGTATGGGATGAAGAATGCAAAAGTAGTTTTAAAGAATTAAAGAAGCGGTTAGTTTCAGCTCCTATACTTACTATTCCGTGTGGGAATGAGTCTTGCGTAATTTATACAGATGCTTCATTTCAGGGGTTAGGATGTGTTCTTATGCAGAATGGGAAGGTAATAGCATGTGCTTCCAGACAATTAAAGACGCATGAACGAAACTACCCTACACATGATTTGGAGCTAGCAACCATTATTTTTTCTTTAAAGTTGTGGAGACATTACTTGTATGGAGAAACTTCTGAGATATTTACAGATCATAAAAGTTTGAAATACTTATTTACACAGAAAGAACTGAATTTAAGATAGAGGTGTTGGATAGAGATGATTAAAGACTATGACTGTACCATCCATTATCATCATGGTAAGGCCAATGTAGTAGCATATGCTTTAAGTCAAAAATCATCAGGGATTCTTGGTTGTATATGGTGTGCCCATGTTGGAAATATTCTTGACTTAGCATCGATGGGGATTGAATTGAAGTTTTCAAAAAGCGGAGGATTATTAGCAAATGTCACAGTGAGACCTTTATTGGAAGAACACATACGAAATTTGCAGATCAGTGATCCATTCCTTGAGAAGAAGAAACAAGAAGTGTAGGACGGTAAAGAGAGTGACTTTGAGATTAAGAATGGTGAATCGTTGTGTTATAAAAATAGGATTTGTGTACCGAATGACCCACCCTTAAAGAAGGATATATTAGAAGAGGCATATTGTTCTATTTACTCTATGCATCCGGGAGGTACCAAAATGTATAGAGATTTGAAAGAGTATTACTGGTGGAACAATATGAAATGTGAGATTGCAGAGTTCGTAGCTAAATGTTTAGTATGCTAGCAAATAAAGGCAGAGCATCAGAAGCCGGCAGGATTATTACAATCGTTGCATATTCCGGAATGGAAGTGGGAACATATAATGATGGACTTTGTTACAGGTTTACCCCGATCACCAAGAGAGATAAAGGTCGTGATTGGATAGGTAGCTCTGATACCATGATAACATATCAAAGATCTACAATCAAATGGAAAGAAAGAAAAAGAGGGGCTAGGGTTTCATATTGCCATATACTAGAATGTCTTACAATAAAAGGAAGAAGAGAGAATAAATATATAACCTACTACAACCACCTAATAATAATAAGAGAAGGGAAAATACTAAAATACCCTCAATGCTAAATAAAACTCTAATCTATTTGGGTAATTGTAGACCGATTGACGAAGTCTGCTCATTTTCTTCCAGTTAAGACCACCTACACTGTTGACAAGTATGCACGTATGTACGCTGATGAGATTATCCGTTTACATGGGGCTCTAGTGTCAATTGTATCAGATAAAGATTCAATGTTCACTTATAAGTTTTGGCCTCGTCTCCAGAATGCCATGGGCACAAGTTTGAAGTTCAGCACTGCGTTTCATCCACAAACTAATGGGAAATCAGAAAGGACGATTCAAATATTAGAAGAAATGTTACGAGCTTGTGTATTTGACTTCAAAGGTAGTTGGGATGATCATTTGCCATTGATGGAATTTTCATATAATAATAGTTATCAGTCAACTATTGGTACTGCTCCTTATGAAGCTTTATATGGGAGGAGATGTAGAACACCTTTGTGTTGGGATGAAGTGGGTGAAAGGAAAATATTGGGTCCTGAATTAATAGATGTGACAACTGAAAAGATCAAAATTATTGGGGAACAAATAAAGATAGCACAAAGCAGGAAAAAAATTTATGCAAATAAGAGGAAGTATCCATTGGAATTTCAGAACGGAGATTTTGTATTCCTGCGTATTTCACTGTGGAAAGGCGTTATGAGATTTGGGAAAAAGGGGAAACTAAGTCCAAGATACATTGGACCATATGAGGTGTTGGAAAGAATTGGGTCCCTGGCATATAGATTAGCATTACCTCCAAATTTATCCCATTTACATGATGTGTTTCAAGTATCGATGCTTCGTAAGTATTTGGCGGATCGTCAGTTGAAAACTCAACCAATTGAACCGAAAGAAGACTTGTCGTACATCGAGTAACCAATGGAAATTATTGATCGTAAGGACCATGTATTGAGAAATAAAGTTATTCCTTTAGTTAAAGTTATGTGGATGAGCCATGGAGTTAAAGAAGAAAATTGGGAAATGGAGGATAGCATGAAGAAACAATATCCCAATTTTTTTGGTAAGTGACCTTTATATTAAATTTCTGGGACAAACTTTTCTAAGGGGGGTGAGTTGTGACAACCCGAATATAAATATGATAAATTATGTTAATAACATGATTAGATTATGTGATATGGATAATATGTTATTAGTATATCTAATGTTAAGTAATTATGCTTAGTCTAATCCTATTTTCATAAATCATGAAATGTCGAATTGTTTACAAACACGAAATTTCGTTGGTTTCGATAGAAATGTCCCTGTTTAAGACTAGTTTTGACATTTATAACAAAACATTTGACTTTAGGTGAAAACTATATAATTGTATACATATGAGTTAGGGTTTTAATACAACAAATGGTACATCAAACGGATGTACGAGTAAGAAATTAGGCCAAATTTACGAACAAGGGGCAAATCTATCAATTTCCTTTAAGTGGTAAGTTGTCTTTTATTAAACCAAATAGTTTAATTTGATTGGTTGGATTGGGAGGCAGACTTGGCCGACTTAAACTATCCCTCTAACTTATTTATTCATCAAATTAATCCCTAGGTTCAGTTTCAAGTGTTGTTAGCTTGAGGGAACAGAAGGTAGAAGTTTAGGAAGAAAAGTGAGGAGAAAAAGTGTAAAAAAAACCCGTAGAAATTACGTAAAAGTCCCGAAGGTAATCCTAATTGCAAATCTTGTTATTTTTAATATATTTATGATTTATATGATATAAATCGTTGATTTGTTTATTGAACTTTCATGATTGGGTGCATATGTATGGATATATGCAAGTTTAAGTTAGGTTGAATGCATAAACCCTCAAAATTGCTTTATATTGAAACCCCTTGCATTCAAAGTTGAATATATTTTTGTGTGATTACTAGAATTGATAAATTCCAATTGTAAATGAAATTTTACTCATATATTCATATCATATCAGATAATTAGGATTTAACTCCTTGTGGTTAGGTCGTAGTGATGGTTGAAATTTGGTATATAGTTGTTGTTTGTATATTTCATTTCGGTATGCCCTGAGTTTTGTCAAGCTTTTGACATAGAAAATGAAGTCAAATATTTATGAAACTTTAATTATGTACTATTCAGTATGTTTAATGAAAATGGGTTTAAAATCAAGGAAATTTATGATTTAGAAAAATTATGAAAATTATGGGAATTCGAAGGAACAATAGAGGAGCTTGTAGGGCAGATTTCTTGCGTTGTACAGAAATGGTCATAACTTGCACTAGGAAGCTTGAAAAATTACACCATCTCTTGTACTGGAAATTATATTCATATATGTTTTCATATTGATATGGTTGGACACCTGTATTCATAAAATTTGGAATATAGGATGGTTTAGTATAGAAGACAACAATTTGAGGCCATACTGAATACCCGATGAAAGAATATTGTTATCTCCTCTTTCCAAAGGGTTTTTGAGTACATGTTTAATGTGTATATACATTGAGAAGCATACTTTCATGTTTACTCTGTTTTAGTTATAAATTACTTATGTGGTATTTCCTACGGTTGAATGTTCATAACTTTATCAACATGTATACCATTGTTTCGTCTTTACTTATGTTTTATGGAACATAACTTATGTGGAATTATATTGTTGTTGTATAGTCATGAAAGTTACATAATTATGTTAGGATAATACTTATTATTGAGATTCAGTACTGATTTAGCAGTATTGACAGGTGTAAGGTCAAATCAACCCAATTCAACTCCACCCAAAGGAAAAGTGAATACATAGTTGTCAACCAAGGTGAGTGTACTCACTGGAATGATGAATTTGTATACTGTTATGAATATGATCATAATGTTATGAATATAAAATTGTTCCTTTCATTTTACCAAAATGGGAGCTTACTCCTCAACCTAGAATGGGTGAGATTTGTCTATTAATGACAAGGGGTTACTCCTCGACCAGGAATGGGGGAGAATTGTCTATTTAGACAGGATATGTGAATCATGATTCGAAAAAGTTGGTCATTCATTATGAATGAGATGGATAAGTTAATACATGATTATATGGACATGATTTATTGCATTTAAATTCATGCAGTAGTATAGTAGTGATGCATTCACTGGGCTATTTTTCTCATAGTTCCTATGTTCACATTTTTTTTCAGGTAATGCGATGTCACTGCCAAATCTAGGAGGTCGGGTTGGGTTAGCTAGGAACGGGAGAAACAATGATTTTGTGTAAATGTAAATGATGTAATTAAGTTAACTTATCCTTCCAGAAAATTTTTATGGACATGACTACTCTGATGTTGTAAAAAGGTTTTCAGTTATATGGATTTACAATGATGACTCTGAAATTAAAACTCGTGTTTATGGTTTGGTTAGATTAATTATGGTTTGACTCACTTTGACTTTCAGACTTAATTATAAGTAACTGGGTTGGGGTGTGTCAGTTAGTATATTACTCATGTCAAATAAGAATACCTAAACATTAAAGTTAATTTAACGAATAAATACATTAACATTCTCACAATTTAGTAATGATCTTTTTCCTTTGATTGTAAAAAACGATCTAATTCCACTTCAATAAAAAAACATAATGACATAATTATATTACAATAATGTAAAATGAAATCAATAATTTTATTTATTTAGGACAATAATTACGTGTTTATATAGAGCTTAAGGTCCAAGATCGGTTCCCCATGTAAAGAATCAACCCAAAACACATTGTTCGAAATAAAGTCGATTACAAGCAAAACACAATCATACCTATATTATGAAGAATTATTGGAGATTAGGAATATTATACTTTCACACATTTATTATGCTAAAAAACTTTTACATATCTACCAAACTTACCCAATGTTGAATGGAATAACAAATATTTGTTTGTTTGATACCTTCTGTAGAGTTTCTGTTATAAATTGATGCCCAATGTTTTGAGAAAATGCATCCCGAATGGAGAGAGGATAAGAAAACTTAATAACTTCAAAACTCCTTCCAAATTTTTCATGTAGGCATCTATACAAAACCAAATGCACGTGCGTTATAAGGGCATTCATATATGAAGAAAAATGTAAACTCCATTTAAACTCATGTATGCATTCATGAATTAAATAAAAACATGGTAACACTTAAATCTAACCTCATCAATGCAATAATGCAAACTCCATCTAGTTATTACATCTTACAAAATCGTATTAATTCATTTTTTGGAATATAGGTGGT
Organism: Sambucus nigra; assembly: GCA_949130495.1. Classification (NCBI taxonomy): domain Eukaryota; kingdom Viridiplantae; phylum Streptophyta; class Magnoliopsida; order Dipsacales; family Adoxaceae; genus Sambucus; species Sambucus nigra. Next base: position 260,901,094 of record OX422212.1, read on the forward strand.
CTCAAGATCATCACCAAAAAATAGCCACCTGAATCTTCACCGCATCCATCATCAGGATGTTATCAAGCATATTAGCAAATGCAATTATTGCGCATTCGTCCCCTATCTCGATGTAGGGGTCGTATGACATGTGGAAAATAAGGAGTGCTACAACTACATCATTACAGTAATCCAAACAACATTCTTTATCACTTTCAACTAGTTACTTACAACTTACATAACAAAGATATTAAAAATATATTAAAAATGACACATATCGGCAAAAAATATTCTAGCTAGTAGCCCCAAAACCTACCCAAATGAAAATGAGCAAGGAAAAGAAAAAAATTGTTATTCTTTCCTAACAATTGCTATTACACTCTTAGATACAAATTTGGTTTATTTATAGGGATTTTCCATTTTATTCCTCTTTTTTTCGTACAAAATTTAAAAAATAAAATAAAATTTTCTTCCCCTCCCTTTTCATTCCAACCTTCTAAATGACGCGTTAGTTTCTAGTTAATTCAAAAAAATGCAAAGGTTGACCAAGCCACATTGCATTGCATGATTTTTCATGAGATTATTCAAGAGAAGATGCCACTCTATTCATATAATCTCTATTGTTTACCTTATTTAAACAACTAAAGATTGAACTTCATTTATGTAACATACCGTTTATGTAACATACCGTCAAAATAGTCTCTAAAGCAGATTTTTTTCATCATTGGATGCAGGTCAGTCAATATCTGCAATGCACAATGAAACATGAGTAGATGAAAATAGTTAAAATAACACAATGAACGCTGACATACGAGACTTTTAAGAAAATTCTTTTAATATAAAATTTTGCCAAAGTATTATAAAATCAACATGTAAAGACAACCCACTCAACCATTTCATTTTAAAACAGTAATACATATCAACAGTTGGCATATTTACTCTATGATTTCATTATTACTCATATACAAAATCTACAAAATATAGTAGGTTTTTTATTATGTACGAAAAAGATTGAAGGCAACCAAGAAACATACTGGAGTAGCACATTAATCATTATGATCCCAAGGAAAATATTTAAGTCCCCAAGCTCCTCACATGAGCTCAGACCTCAACCAACGCCCTTAGACCTCATACAAGCCCAATAGGTTATGAGAAACTGTCTCTGACCTCAAATGAACCCACAATCAAGTGAATAGAACCTTAACAACTTTGGTCTACTATAACTGTTATGTTGATTTATTTGTTATGTATTTCCATAAATTTTATGCGGTTAGAATATTTCCACACATTTATTAAGAGTGGTGATGAAACTAAAATCTAACCTTCATTAATAATAAAAATAGAAAATGTTTTTACAATTGAATCAGAACATAAAAAGTAAAGTGGTAAAGACAACATAAGATTTAAGTGGTTCGATTGATTCGATTCGATCTATGTCCACTGTGCAAGGGGAGGGAGATGATAATTTATTATTGGAGGTAATAGAGTTGCAACTTTCAAACCTCATAGCATTCTCTTGCCTCACGAATTACTTGACCCTCTTTCATACACGGGGGACTTATAAGTTATATTTATAGGCAGACAAAGATTCCGAGTGTAGATGGAGCATTTGATGATAGAGCTTGGGTTGGGCATGCCTTTTGTCCCTGACCCCCAATCAACGAGGGTATCCGTTAAGATATCCACTCCAAACACATAGAGGTGGTTGTGTTTTGTGGGAGACAAGTCCTCAGCCGACCTTGGTTATGTTTCAAATATATTGTATGAAATAACTGCTGAAACCAAATTAAGGTTTCATATTCAATGTAGAGATGCATATACAAAGAACCTACGGAATATGTGGTACAAACTAGCTAACAGGATTTAATTGAGTTAACAAATAAGCTACAAAATATATGGTACAAAAAGGACATGACCAAAATGAAATAAAGGAACAATCGCATCAACATAACTAACAGTTGGAGACACAATGGTTATTTGAGCCTATTGTTGAGTTTAAACAAGTCATCAATGAATTCATTGATGGTGAAATTGTATGACAACTCTAATTCTTTTCAGCCAATATTTAATACAAGTTTAATACCTATTTTTGTCTCCTTTTCATTTATAAGAGACTCATCCGTTTATAATAGGTGTTCTCATTATTTATATAAAAGTTATCAAAATTTATGGCGGAACTTCATAATTACTAGAATTTTTCCTTGGAACTAAGAACATTTAGAGGGCATCATAATAAATTAGATAATTTATGTTTTATATACACAATCATTAGCTGCAAAATTTTCACATGATAATTATTCAGCTTGAGTTATACAGGCTGCAGGGTCTTCTGAAACCAAACTCACCATCCAGGACACACCGACTATGGCTCAAGAAAAAGTGAGGTCCCCAAACTAAAATACGAAATAAACACTATCCCAGGACTGTCAAGCTCAAAATCAAAAAACAAAAGAAATAAATAGTTAAAAGATTACACGAAGTAACCACACATCTCCAAGAAGCATCCTCGTCTCAAGGAAAAATGTCAAACGATCACACATGTCTCATGAAACCACCAAACCACGAACGTAAGACCAATACCTCACAAAACAAGTCTTGGGACAACCAAATGCAACCGCATAGACAAAAACCTCTATTTCAGCTAATTTACATTTAAGATTTGATTACTTTAGTCTAAATAAGGATAATTGGTCTATATTGAATGGAAATTTGGGTAAAACTCTATTACCCAACATAACGTCTGAGTAGCTAAATCAATTTAATAATAATCAATGTTTAAAAAAAGCTAGAAGTGTCCTCGAGGAATTTTTCCCCAAACAAGCCGAAGCTATGACCTCAATTTGGGGAAACCCCCCAAATGATACTAGTAAACAATATATCATCATAAAAAGATCCATATTCAAAGACACTACATAAATTGTTTATTCTCCCGACTGTAAAATCTCCACCCACCTTCCCACCCCACCCCCATAAAAAAAGAGTCCTCCTTAAGGGCCGAGTTGAAATATTATGTTATTGTTATTGTGAGTCTAATGTGTGAAAACGTTTGAGCTATTACAATAGGTTTATGTTGGAAATATAGCACCAATAAATTTTATTTTCTAATCATAATTTCTACTTTATTAATTATGATATTATTTTCTATATATGGACAATCAAAATGATTTTGTTTGATCTTTTAGGTGCTTCGCTTGATCATTAACAATGAACTCAAGTTATTGAATGTGACATGGATAATGAATTCAAAATGTGGCATGGAATGTAAAAAAAGGAAGTTACCTCAACACACAACAACACAAACTCTTTAAGCCAAGAAACCTGTGAACTGTGTGTCTTTAACAAAATACATGTTCATGTTAGGTACTGGTAGAGGAAGATATGCTATCATTAGGTGAAATACGATAAAAAAACACCCCAAATGCAACAACATTCGCATGTGAATTCAATGCCAATCTACATCGATTTCCTTATATAAAAAAAATGAATAATGAATGACATATATATACTATTAAAAAAATAAAGATCACTAATAGAATTAATTTTGTTACAAACCTTCCCAATATTAGATTTAGGATCTGGTGGTAAAATTATACATTGGCCATTCCCATTGGTTTGGGCTTATATACACATGAAATATTCCAAAATAAGTACAATAAAGTATGAGATATAAATGTAATAAAGCTTTACCAATTACGTGATTACCTTCTCTTTTTTCCTCTTCGATGGAGAATCACAGGATTTTTATTATTGAATACGGTATTATAAAAACATAAACTATTAGCATGTAATAATTCAAGAAAATTTCTAAGTAGCTAAATTACTTTAATAATAATCAATGTCTAAAAAAAGCTAAAAGTGTCCTCGAGGCATTTTCCCCTAGACAAGACGAAGATATAACCTCAATTTGAGGGAAACCCCAAAATGATACTAATATATAATATATCATCAAAAAAAGATCCAAATTCAAAGGAACTACATAAATTGTTTATTCTCCCAATTGTAAAATCTTCACCCACCCCACCCTACACCCCCACAAAAAAAAGAGTCCTCCTCTAGGGCCGATGTTAAATATTATGTTATTGTTATTGTTAATATGATGTGTGAAAACATTTGAGTTATTACAATAGGTTTATGTTGAAAACATATCACCTTTACATTTTATTTTGTAATTATAATTTCTACTTTATTATTTATGCTACTGTGGTGACAATTATTATGCAACACAAATAAATGTGAAAGAGGTACTGACCAAGAAAGAATAATTAGAATGCCAGTCACACAACAACAGGTGTACGTGGTTCAGCAAATATGTGCCTACGTCCACGATGGTGCAGTCAGTATTATTTCTCTATATTCTGAAGAATAAGTACCGAGAATACAACTTGTCCTTTGCCCCGGACCTAGGGTTTAATTTATACATGTGTATGCTAGTTAGTGGAGATGATGGGTTCCTTCATATTAGCCATCTTCCCTATCCCTTCCATTCATGGGATTGTGCTCCCCTATAACTTCTCTTCATGGGATCGTGGGGAGAGACCGGGTCAATATGAAAGATAGAGGGCCTGGATTTTGGGCCGCCAGAACTGGGCTACTCGTTCAGGCCCATGGTTCTCAATTTTGGGTACCTACAATTGCCCCTAAATTTGTTGGGCCATGTTTATGGGTCCAATGAATTTAAATGATCAGCCATTACGGCTGATTTGTGATTCTTTGAAAATTGTGAAGTTGCTTTGGCGGCACCCGCTTCGCTATCCGTGCGCTATGATTAGAATTGAAGGCTTTTTGGAATAAGGAACATTTCTTTTTGTCGCTTCTGCTTTCCCAGCAATCTTCTATCTTCTGAGAACTCTTACGTTTTGTACCTTCTGCTTTCGATCTCTACTCTCGTTGCTTCTTCGTCATTTGACCTGATATTCTGTCTTGTAAGTCTCTCGTGCTCTTTGTATTTTCTCTTTGGTTTGTAGTTTTTCTTGTATTTTCCAATGGCAAAGATTGGAAATAGGTCGGTCGCAGAGTTTAGGAAATTCTACAACATTCCTGAGTGGGTAGAGATTGAGTGTTGTGCCTCGCCTCCTAGGAACGTTAGGGATATAAAGGATGCACATTGGATTCATGTTTTGTTGCTCTCCCAGGGGGGACTTACCTTTCCCCCTAATGATATATTTTTGCATTTCTTTAGCTATTTTAGTATTGTACCTGCACAATGTTCGCCCAACGTATGGAAAATAGTGAACGGCGTGCATAGGATAAATCAATTGTACGACACAAGGTTAGGGCTTACCGAGGTCTGCTTTTGTTACTCCTTCTCTCGAACGAGTTCAGGTGACCTGTACCTTAAGGCTGGGAACCCTGATAGGGTATTGGTAGTAAAGTTACCTGATTCCCATAAGGACTACTGGCAAGAAGGTTTTTTTGTTAGGAATTGGCAGTTCACCCCCCAATCTGAAGGGTCGAGGTCTGAGAGGTTCACTGTTCCCTTTTATGGGGAAGAATATATAGGTAGATGTTATATTATTGTTTCAACCTTTGCTGACTTGTGATTTTTCTAACCTCTCTTTTCTTTTTCTTTCACAGCGAGGACAAAGAATTTGGAGCCTGCTCTCAGCGAGGTCCGCATCTCAGAATTGGTGAAAGCTTGGAATATTAGGGAGCCTCTGGGTGACGGCGAGCATCCTAGGTCTGCTGCTTTTTTGCTCGAGTACAAGAACACAGGCTCCAGCTTCATAGCATGACCTGTGGATAGTGTTCCAGAGTTTGACTCTTTCGGAGAGATTACGGCTGAGCCCATCCAGTTGGAGGAAGAGGAGAGCAGCTCGAAGAGTGAGCCTGCAGGCGCTATGAGTAATTTGGGTGTGGGGAGTGTTGACATTAGCAGTTCTTCTGAAGAGGATTCCGAAGCTCAAGACTCATCGAGCACTACCAGCAGTTCAGGCAGAAAGATGCCTTAAAGGAAGAACCTGATCAGAGATAATGATAATGACCACCATGTGCTCCTTGCACAAAGGTCGAAGAAACAGAAGACTGCATCCGGGGTTGTGGTTACATCTTCTTGTCCTTCCTCTCAGTAGAAAGAGAGGAAGAAGAGAGAACAAGAGCAAGTGAAGGAGAGGGAGAGAAAGAAGGAGGAGAAGAAGAAGGTGGAAGAAAGGAAAAGGGTCGAGGAGAGGAGGAAAAGAGAGAGAGAGAAGGAGGAGGAGAAGAGGAGAGCTGAGGCAAAGACGAAGGCCGTCCAGGCCTTAGTTCCAGTGTCTGCTCTGCCTGAGGGAGCTTTCGTGGCGACCTCCCCTCAGCTAGCTCCGACCCTGCTTGAGAGAGCTGTCCTCCCGGCTGATCGCCAAAGGGAAATAGGTTCGAAGCATCTGGCCCTTCAGGCTAGTCAGAGGCTTGCTCTGGTATGGTTTATTTTCTTCTCGTGTTTTGCTGACTTCTTTTGCTTTCCTCTTGTTATATATTTTTCTTTTTTGTAGTTCGTTACCGACTTCGCTGTGCTGTATCGCTCACGCGACGAGCTGGTGAAGAAAAATAGTGAACTGGAGCAAGAAAACTATGCCCTGAAGCTGAAGGGTAAAGAGCTCGAGGCCAGTTTCAAGGCTGTCAATGCTGCTCGGATCTCGTCTGATTTGGCCCTTGCCACCTCCGCTCGTGAGAGGGATGATGCAGTCAGGGAGTTGGGCAAGCTGAGGAAGGCTTATGATCTGGTATGTGCGAGCAAGCTGGACCTTGCAGAGAAGACCAGAGTTCTGGTCGAGAAAATGGAGGCGAAGAAGGCCCAGACAACCACCATTAAGGAGGACTCATACAACTCTGGGTGGGCTGCTGCTTATGATGATGCTGAAGTTCAGATTGGCTACATCAGCCGTCTGAATTTCAAGAAGGGCTGGATCAAAGCTCTTCTAGCTGCTGGTGTGGATGCTGAGTCTCCCTTATATGACGAGCACAACCCGGGTCCCAAGCCAACTGTGGACGAAGAAGCTCCTGCTCCAACCATCGGGGGTGCTGATCTTCCCTCGGATACAGTTCCTGTTGGGGGGGGGGGGGTACTTCTGCTGTGGCTGATAAGGAGAAGCAGCCAGACACTGATGGGCAGCCTGAGGTTGCTAGTTGATTTATTCTTAGGGTTTTCTTCTGTACTTTTTGCTTGTAATTTCCCAAGTTTTTTCTGCTCGGTGTACTCGGTCTTTATTAATGAATGATAAGATTCTTCTTTTGTTTACGCTGATCCCTTTCTCTTTTCTATCTTTCTTTTATCTGTAGTTGGTTGATGTGGATGACTATATTCCTGTTACCTCCCAACTAGGTAGGACTCTTGGTCCTAATGCAAGCCCTGCAGTTCGCCAGGCCTTTGCTAGACTTTGCAGGTTTGCTAAGTCAAGGAACCAAAAATATAAGGATCAGTCCGAGCTAGTGGCCAAATTGAAGGACAGGCTCCAGGAGATGGAAGAAATCGGTGCTTCAGTGCAAGAAGAAGTCAGTGCACTGAGATCAAGGTTGCTAGAGGCCACCGAGATTAACCAGGTCGGGGAGTTCCTGCAGAAGGAGAATGAAGACTTGAGGAGGGAAGTCCTAAGGCTCAAGGAGCATTCGTCGAGCATCGTTTCGGCAGTCCTACAAGGCTCTTCTTCATCGCGAGCTTCTCGGCCTTCCCTCATGCGTGCTGGTAGGAGTGCTAGGGGTAGGAGTAGGGAAGTCGAGGAACAGCGTGAGAGGGAAATAGAGGAGCTGCGCGGCGATGTTCGGCGAGCTTATGTGACTGCTGCTGGGCTCCAGAGGGACGTCACCCGACTACGACATTTGATCAAGAACGATCCTCGACAAGTGTGGTCCGATGGCTACAACCAAGGCTGGCTCGAAGCTTCGAAGAGACTATCAGAGTTCGAGGAGCTCTCCTTCATCAGGGGGTGGTTGAGTGCCCTCAAAGAGCTGCAGGTTCCGAGGAACTTGACGTTGTGGAATCGACATGACATGTCCTCCTCTACTCTGATGCCCAATCCATTTAGGCGGGATGATCGATGGATCCCCATTGATGCTATTCCTCGACAACTATTGGAATTGGACGCAAATGAGGTCGTGGAGGAGCTCGCCCCTGCTCCTTATGATGGAAGGAAAGCTAAAGTTGCTGATTATCTTGCTCGGAGGCTTCCACCTCCTTGAGATTTTGTTACTCTTTTTCTTTTTGATAATTGTAAATGATTTGGGCGAGCTTCGCCAACTAAACATGTATTATCATTGTTTGTAAATATAAAAGATTAATGAAAAGTTCGAGTTTTGGGCAATTTTGCTGACTAAACGTGTTCATCCAATCCTTTTATATTTTTGCTGCTTCACAATCCTTTTTATTTTGTCATGTGAGTGTCCGCATAGTCTAGTATAAGAATACCATTGTGCCCTCACTTTACCTTTTAGGTTGTGTCGTCACACTCCCTTAGGCCTAAGTAGGGAAATTGGCGAGGACACACCTGGTATTTGATGTCTTCATCCGGTCAGGATTTTGTTTAACCAAAGTGGGTTTGATGCCTAAGAATACTCTATAGGGCTTCATATATTGCCAGGGGCAATGCTAAGAGGTCTGTCGTGCTTCATGACGATGTCCTGAGGAGGGGTGTTCCCCTGCTATGTCAACCGTTATGCCTGTGATTTGGAAGGGATGTGTAATAAGATATAACTGTTACTAATTAGAGAGTGATCAACTGGGAGATTTTCATTAGTGAATTGAGAAATGAACTGTCCTTTCACATGATGGATACAATAAAAGATTTATTAACAGAACTCCTAAAAATAGAATTTCTTGAGATTAGTTGCGTTCCATGATCGTGGTATCTCTCTGCCCTCCATCGTTTCCAAATGATAGGCACCTCGCAGGTCGTCTCTAATTATCTTATAAGTTCCTTCCCAGTTTGGGCCCAGTTTACCGTCTGATGGCTTCACTGTGTTGCCCAGGACCTTTCTTAGAACATAGTCCCCAACTTTGAATTTCCTCGGATTGACCCTTTTGCTGTAGTGCTTTGCGAGATGTTGCTAATAGCTTACTAGGGCAAGTTCCCTGCGCTCGTCGGCCAGGTCGAGTTCAGTGAGCAAAGCCTGATCATTCTGGCCTTGCTCGACAAGGTCGGATCTCATTGTAGGTAATCCCGCTTCTAGTGGGATGACCGCTTACATACCATATGCTAGTGAGAATGGCATTACTCCTATTTCTCGCCTAGGAGTCGTTCTGTATGCCCATAGGATATGCGGTAGCTCGGTTGTCCATGCGCCTTTGGCTCGCTCTAACTGCTTCTTCAATCCAGCGATCACTGTTTTGTTGGAAGCTTCATCTTGTCCGTTGCTTTGAGGGTAGGCCACCGAGCTGAAGTGGTGCCTAATCCCGTGTTTGTTGCAGAAGTCCTGAAAAGGGCCACTCTCGAACTGTGTTCCATTGTCAGTGATGATGGTTCTGGGGATTTCGAATCGAGTGATTATATTTCTCCATACGAACCTTATCATGTCAGCATCTCGGATGTTCCCCAGTGGTTCTGCCTTGATACACTTGGTAAAGTAATCAGTTGCAACCAACAGGTATTTGCGATTACCGGCAGCGGTGGGCAGTGGTCCCACGATGTCCATCCCCCACTGGGCGAAGGTCCAGGACTGGTCAGGGATTTTAATTCTCTGGCGGGCTGGTGGACCATGGGAGCGTGAAGTTGGCATTTTAGGCATTTGCGGACATATACTGCGGAGTCCTTTTGCATGTATGGCCACCAATAACCTTCCTTCATTGCTCGGAAGGCTAGAGACCTTCCTCCGATATGACTTCCACAAATTCCTTCATGAAGCTCGTGAAGCACTGCCTTGACATCGTCTGGGTGGACGCATCTACGGTAGGGGCCGGAGAAAGATTTATTATACAAGTTACCTCCTGTGGATAAGTGAAAGCGAGAAGCTTTGACTCTTATCTGGTGGGCAGTTCTCTTGTCCTCTGGAAGCGTTCCGTTCTTTAAATAGTCTTTCAAGGGATCCATCTAGCTGGGGGCTGATTCCAATTGGAGTATTGGTTTTTCTGTTGTCAGCTCGCTGTTTGGGTAAATGCTTGGGCAACTGAGGAAATCGATACGGATGATCCTTTTAAGGCTAGAATCAACTGCCGAGCTCAGGGCTGCTAAGGTATCAGCGTGGCTGTTTTACCCCCTAGGAAACTGTTGGATGTTGATCTCTTCAAAGCTCGTCATTAAGTTTTTTACCAAGGAGAGGTAGGCTTCCATTCTCTCATCCTTCGCGTTATAGTCTCCACTTATCTAATTGGAAACTAGTTGCGAATCACCGAATACCTGCAAATGCTTTACTCCCAGAGTTTATGCCTTTTGGAGACCTGCTATTAAGGCTTCGTATTCTACTTCGTTGTTGGAGGCTGCAAATCCCAGCCTGATTCCTTGCTCAAGGACTGTATTTTCTGGAGTGATGAGAAAAATTCCTACCCCTGCCCCCTTTGAGTTGGAGGCTCCATCAATGAATAGTTTCCAGCTTTCCACTATAGCCTGGTTATTTTGTTCTGTTGGCTTAGGCTGGTCGAAGGGTTCTTAGCCTGTGAATTCAGCTATGAAATCAACAAGGATTTGACCATTGATAGTTGTCCTTGGTTGAAATTGGATGTCAAATCGGTCGAGCTCGATTGACCATTTAGACAGTCTGCCCGACAAATCCGCCTTCCTTAGGACAGCCTTGAGGGGGTGTGATGTAAGGACGATGATCGTATGGGGTTCGAAGTAATGCTTCAGTTTCCTCGAGGCCATTACTAGGGCGAATGCGAGCTTTTCCAATGGTAGGTAGCACTGCTCGGCATCTAATAAGGTTTTGCTCGCATAATAGACTGGATGTTGGATTCCTGTAACTTAACACATTAGTGCTGAGCTGACAGTATGATTGGATACAGAGAGGTAGAGGTACAAAGAGTCCATTTGTTGTGGTATGACAAGCAATGGTGGAGAGCTTAGGTAGGACTTGAGCTCGTCTAATGCTCGCGAGCAGTCTGGGGTCCATTCTACTGTTTTGCTGCCTTTTAAGAGTTAGAAGAAAGGCTTGCATCTCTCGGAGGATTTAGAAATGAAACGATTTAGAGCAGCGAGCATTCCAGTGAGCTTTTGTACATCTCGGCCTGTGCAAGGAGGTTGCACTCTATTGATTGCATCAATCTGGTCCGGATTAGCCTCTATGCCTCCCTTACTGACCAAATACCCAAGAAACTTTCCTGACTGGACACCGAAGGAACACTTGCTCGCGTTGAGTTTCATTCGGTACTTCCTAAGGATTTCGAAGGTACTTGACAGGTCCGAGAGGTGATTTTCCTTCTCCTTGCTCTTGACGAGCATGTCGTCGATGTAGACCTCCATTGTGTTACCCATTTGATTCCTGAACATTTTAGTAACTAGCCGCTGATAGGTTGACCCTGCATTTTTTAGCCCAAAAGGCATGACCTTGTAACTGTATAAACCAACCGTCGTTATAAACGCCATTTTGTCCCGATCTGGGGCATACAGGGGAATCTGGTGATATCCTGAGTACGCGTCCAGGGAACTCATTCGTTCGTGAGCTGCGGTGGCGTCTACTAGTTGGTCTATTTTTGGAAGAGGGAAGCTATCCTTGGGGCAGGCTTTATTGAGGTCAGTGAAGTCTATGCAAACTCTCCAGTTCCCATTGCTTTTTGGAACTAACACTGGGTTAGATAACCATTTGGGGAATTTCACTTCCCGTATGGACCCTGTATCCAGCAGTTTTTCGACTTCTTTTTCTATTGCTCTGGCCTTCTCGGGAGCAGTTCGTTGTGCCTTCTGCGCTATCGGCTTGAATGTGGGATCGACGTGCAACTGATGGCAGACCATATTGGGATCGATTCCTGGCAGCTCAAAGGGTTCCCAAGCGAAAACATCTATGTTGCTTCTGAGTAAGGTTGATAAATCCTTTAGCTCTTAGTCAGTGAGTGACTCTCCGATCAGGAAGACTCTGCTGTTGTCGCCTTCTTTAGCCGTCACTTCTACCAGGTCCTCGACGACACGCTCGGAGGGGAGGAGCCTGGTCTCTTCCACTCCAGGCCTTCCATATTTTAATTGCTATTTGGAAGGAATTGCACCTTCCTCCACTTTCTCGCTGGTTTGAACGGCTTTTCTCTCTGGCTTTGGTCGGATGGCCGCTATGAAGCATTTCCTTGCCATCGCCTGGTTGCCATGTATCTCCATTACTCCCCGCTAGGTGACATATTTGAGTTTCTGGTGGTAGGTCGAGGAGACTGCCTTCATTGCATGAAGCCATCCCCTGCCGAGGATGGCTTGATATGGTGAATCAATGTCGACCACCAAGAATTCGATCATATTGGAAACATTTCCAGCGCGCACTGGCAGTACTATTTTGTCCAAAGGCATGGTCATCTTCCCAGCGAAGCCGACCAGAGGGACAGTGGTTCCCTTTAGGTCAGCGATGTTCAGCTTCAATTTCCAGAATAGGTCGATGTACTTTACTTCGGATGAGCTTCCTTGATCGACGAGCAGCCTGTCGATGTCAAAGTTGGTTATCCTGAGTGTAATGAGTAAGGCATCATGATGTGGGGTCCTTACTCCCACAATATCTTCATCCGTGAAAACAATATGCTTGTTGTAGTTGATATCCTCTGCTCGCCGACGTTTTCCTGACTGTGATTTTGCTGGGTCAATCTAGAAAGCTTGCATTACCGCTGTCAGTTTCTTTACCTCCATTCGAGCTGAGTTACCTTGGATTTGCTTGATGTCAGATACTCCGTGGATTACTGTGAATTCGTGTCCGGCGTCATCTTCCAATACGTTGTCGGGTTTCGTCTCTTTGTGGGCAGCCACTTTCTCTACCTTCTTTTCCACAAAGTCATTCAAATGTACAGACTGGGCCAACTCCTCGAGGTGGGACTTAAGAGCCTTGCAGTGCTCGGTCTTATGCCCTCCCTCTTTGTGGAAAGTGCATCTTAATGCATTATTTCTTTTCGAGGGGTATCCTCCCATTTTCCGGGGCCATTTGATGAACGACTCATCCTTGATCTTCGCGAGAATTTTGTAAATTAGCTCTTTGAAGACGGTGTTGACCGCCTGGAATGATTTTGTAACGTCAGGGTTCCCTCCGTTTTTGGAGCCATTCTTGCCCCCACTTTTTCCTCCTTTTTTCTGGTTCTCAACTTTCTCACTTCCCTTGGTAGTGAGCTTGGCTCGACCGTTTTATCCTACATTAAGGCGGTGACATCTTCCACCTTTGCGTATTTCTCAATCCGGGCCATCAGGTCATCAATGGTCGTAGCTTCCTTCTTTGTCAAGGACTGGTAAAGGAGGGAAGAGCTAGGTAGCCCAATTTTGAATGAAGCCACTGCCACCTCTTCCGCACAGTCTTCGACCTCATTGAATAACTCCCAGTATCTCTTCGCGTAGTCTCAGAGTGTCTCCTGAGGCATTTTCTTCATTATTAATAGAGCATCCATCCTTTTGGGGTGGGAGCTGCTGGTGATGAACCGGGCCGTGAAGAGCTCGGCCAGGGATTTGAAATTTCTGATGGATCGGTGAGGGAGTTTTTCGAACCATTTCTGGGCCACGTCATGGAGGCTCGAGGGGAAAATACGACACATCAGTGCATCCTGGTGATTCCAGAGGGTCATGGCTTGCCGGTACTGCCTGACATGATCAATGGGATCAGTCTTCCCGTCGTAAATCTTGAACCTTGGAATGGCAAACTTCTTGGGAGCCTCTTCCTCTTCAATTTCCCTCGTGAAGGGTGACTTCATCTAGGTCTTGAAGGCTCTCCTGGCGAGTTCTCTGGTCGACCTGGTGCCTTGGTGAGCTGGATGTTGGTCCATTTCTCTGCGGACCAGGTTCCGTATGTTGTCGTCGCTGTGAGCAGGGCTCTGGTAGCGGCGAGCTTTTCTTAGTTGCTCGTGGAGGTCATCGTCTGAGTCTCCACCTTCGTCCCCTGGATATTGCAGCCTAGGGCTCCTTCCTCGGCTGCGAGATTTGCTCGCCTGAGGGCTAGGAGTGCAATAGGGGTGTCTCCTAGTATCAGGACGTAGTTCCTTCTCCAGTCTTTCCAGTTTTCTTTTCAAGCGAGCATTCTCAGCCTCATATCTGCGAGAAGACTCCCTCTGCTCGTGGAGCCTTGCCTCGTATGCATCGATCAATCTGGATATCTGCGTGGACCTTGCTGGTCCTTGACTTTCTTCTGAGACTGGCCTTTCTAAGCGAGCCCCTCGATCTGAACGTCGGACTTCAGACCTAATCTGGGAGGAGCACGTGGCTCTTGAATGTCTCCTGCTTGAGGAGCGTTGTTGCTGTGACCAGACATCTTAGATTTTTTCTTGGCGTGGGCTCTTCTCAGGGAAAGATGAACGCTTCCCACAGACGGCGCCAATTGTGGTGACAATTATTATGCAACACAAATAAATGTAAAAGAGGTAATGACCAAGAAAGAATAAATAAAATTCCAGTCACACAACAATAGGTGTACGTGGTTCAGCAAAGATGTGCCTACGTCCACGATGGTGCAGTCAGTATTATTTCTCTATATTCTGAAGAATAAGTACCGAGAATACAACTTGTCCTTTGCCCCCGACCTAGGATTTAATTTATACATGTGTATGCTAGTTAGTGGAGATGATGGGTTCCTTCATATTAGCCATATTCCCTATCCCTTCTTCATGGGATTGTGCTCACCTATAACTTCTCTTCATGGGATCGTGGGGAGAGACCGGGTCAATATGAAAGATAGAGGGCTTGGATTTTGGGCCGCCAGAACTGGGCTACTCGTCCAGGCCCATGGTTCTCAATTCTGGGTGCCTACAGCTACTATTTTCTCTATGTGGATAATCAAAAGGATTTCTTTTGATCTTTTAGGTGCTTCGCTTGATCATTGACAATGAACTCCAGTTATTGGATGTAAAATGGATAATGAGTTCAAAATGTAGCATGAAATGTAAAAAATAAAAAGGAAGTTACCTCAACACACGACAACATAAACTCTTTAGGCCAAGCAACATGTGAATTGTGTGCATCTTTAATAACATACATGTTCACGTTAGGTACTGGTACATGAAGATATGCTTCGAGAGAGTGAACGTCAGTTATTGATACACGTATATAATTATCCCCCAAGTGAACATTGTCGATGGTATCATTATGTGAAATACGATAAAAAAAATCCCGCATGTAACAACATTCGCATGTGAATTGAAGTCAATCTACATTATTTTCCCTATATAAAAAAACAAAATGAATAGTGAATGACACACACACACACACACACACACACACACACACACACACACACACACAGAGAGACACACACACACACACTAGCGGAATGCCCGTGCCTGAAGGCACGACGAAAATTTCCAAAGTACGTAATCGTAAAAGGGCAAAAATTTTAAATGTACATAATTGCGAACCGGCACAAAATTTCAAAACTAACATTTGTTAAACCTGTCAAGAATCAAAAAGGCTTTTCTAATCATTATATTAAGCCCCACACTCTAAATCATTTGTGTTTCTCCCACATCGATTCATTATTTCGACAAAAAATGCAAACACATCTAAATTTTCACTATTAAAAGACATCTTAATAAAGTGACACCAGCATCTCTCAATAATCAAAAGAAACACCATCATATAAAAAAAATATTGTGCTCACATTCAATCAAGTTAATTAATGTCTACAAAAAAGAATAATTTCATTTCATTTCAATTGAACAAAATAAAAATGCAACCCTTATATTTGGTTACCGAGAAAACTACGGAAAAATAAATAAATTAGGACTAAATTATGAGGCCTTTCCATTTAACCTACACCACCATGTGGCCATATTATATCATCATGCAATGAAACCACTGAGATGAGTCAGAGCATATTGGTTGAAGAAACACTGATTAGTCTGAGCAATCGGAGCAGATTAGTTTAGTCTCAGCAGTCGGAGCAAATTGGTTGAAAACACTGAGATGAGTCAGAGACATCAATAGCATTCATTGTTAGTGATTTCACATGTGGTTCAACATAAGTGATTATCAACAACCAATGTACTTTTGAGGCTGGGACCATTTTAGTTTTTATCCTCTCGACCTAAGGTTCAATGCACTTTTGAGCTTGGTCATTTTTCTCCTTGGCCTTTTTCATCATTAAATCCACACCGGGTTTTCGATGTTCTCGCCAATGAGTCTCCACAAATAACTAACGACTATATAAATGCAATGCAATCCAAGGTGGCAGAATTATATTTCGACTCTCAATTTTGGCAGTGACAAACGCCACCTAAATAACCAAATAACATCAAATATTCCTTTGTAAATGTAAGAGTGATACATGTTCCTCTATAAATGTCACCTTGGTCGGAGAGAGGTCATAGAAGAAGAAAACTCCATAAAAAGCCTGAAGGCGTTGATGATGCTAGGAATCAGCACCACCAGGTGAGGTGTTTGAAAGCTCAATATATTAGTAACAATGGTGGCACAACTATTTAAAGTGGTATGAGAAGGAGGTGAGGATATGAGGAATCAACACTAGAACGTGAGTGGTTCAGCTAGTCTGGCCTACGTCCACTGTGAGTGTGTGAGTAATATCACTGAACAAAGGCACTAATGGCCATGGGTACAATTCACTCAAGATCTCTCTCTCTACTGTATACTTAGACAGAGTTTCAGCTAGGGTTTGATAACTGGATCCCTTTGCAAGGTAGGGTATGATCCCTTTATATAGTGCCTAGGGGGTGTAGTGTACCCCCTATGCATGTAATGTGCATGTGTGTGGTATCCTCACCAATGGGGTAGTGCCACCTGTCATGGCCACATGTAGGCAATGATGATGAAATATTCTCCCACGTGTGGAGAATAATCTTATTATAACTGATTTGTGCCCAGGTGTCCTTATCCAAATGTCAACAGATTCTCGGCAGTCATGTTGGTGAATGACCTCGGCCTGGGAGAGGCCGAGCTGTAAAGGTTGGAAGTCCGCTCAATCCATGGTGTCATAAGGAGTCTCAGCCTGATATCAGCCGAGACATACACTGGGGTCGGCCCGAGCCAAGGTTGGACATGCTGCATGCTGATGATTATTAATACCTCTGGTAACCTCGGCCCAAGCCGAGGTAGGACTACTGACGATTATTAATACCTCTGGTTCCATGATGATGATGGTTAGTGGCTCCTTGTCACCTCGGCCTACTGATGGCCGAGGTTACTATTCCTAGGTACTTGAGGATGTTGTTGATGCCTGCAATGCGCGGTGTCCTTGGCGAGGTGTATGTAGTAGTGTCAGCCCGGGCCGAGGGATGAAATCGTGGGCCCTTACCCCTCATTGGGTCGATCCATGTCTTGGTCATTATCTCGGCCGAGGTGGGTATCCCTGGGCCGAGGTTATACTTGGGCATATCAATCACGCCCCAGCCCTTAGTCATTTGCGAGAGCAGGGGGCTACGGGATTCTCACCTCCGAGGCCTGTTCACCCCAAGGCCAACACCTGCGTGACACCTGTCCCAGGCTAAGGCGTGCCCACTTGGCTTGCGTACGCTGTCAGTTGTCCCTTGTCTTTCCCAAGGAAATGATGAGCCTTGGGAAGTGTGCCTAGGTATTTAAGGGTTAAACCCTTTCTTTCTCTTTCTTCTTCCTCATTTCTCTCTTTCGCGCGCACTGTTTCTGCAAATTTTTTCTCCGAGGCTTCTTCGTTCCACCGCTCTTTCTACAGAGGATTCGCCTAGTTTCTTGCGAGATTTCTTCTTTTCCATCCATCAACTCATCTTCAGGTACCTCTCCCTCTCCATTTCCTTCATTTTTGGCATTTGATTTGAATTTTTTGGCGAGGTTTTGAGTTTTCCGGTGAACTAGGTTTTCTAAAAAACTCCTTAGTTTGATCTTTGAACCCTTTTATTTTACATGTCCATCGCGTTTATAGCTTTAGGAGTTTTCCTCAAGTTTAGGGTCGTTCCAAATCTTGGGTCGTCCTCTGATGCTCAGACCCCTATACCAGCTTCTTGAGGACTTCCCCTCTCTTAGAGAGAAGACCTTAGAGAAAATTAGGCAAATAGAAAGAGCTCAGGAAGAAGCTCGTAGGTCACAGGAGTTCCCTGTCAGACCTCTCTTTCCCCCACCTCTGAAGGTGATATATCCTGATCCTCCTGAGAACTTTTACCAAACAGACGTCTCTGCCAATAACTTGCCGATGTCTGAGTCTAAGTCCTCCACCTCAGACCCTATGTCTGTGGACTCTTTCCAAGAAGCTATGGACTTCACACCTCAGACTGGTCAGGGCCATGACCAGGCCGAGGTCTCTAGCCGTGCCTCGTCCCAAAATGGCACAAGCACTTCAACCTCTTCTTCAGAGGTTGAAGTTCTTGAGCCAAGTGTGGCTGTGCCACCCATTCTAGATGCTATCCCTCTGTCGGCCGTTACCGGGGCCGAGTTTGCTCAGAGGTTCCCTGGTCACACGTCCACGTCTGCTCCAGCCGACGTTGAGGTTGATGATGATGATGATGATGATGGTGAAAGTGAAGTTGATACCTCTGAGGCGGACGAGTACGAGAGCACAGTCACTGAGGTGGATCTATTGCACTTCAGATACTTATACTCCATCAGTCCTTCCATCAACTTGAGGAGACCTCTGAGGGAAGAGAGGGCCTACCACGGCCAAGATAGAGAGATCTACTTGTATGAGCATATGTTTAAGTTAGGGTTTCGTCTACCCATTAACCCTGTCATTAGGTCCATTCTTTCCTTCATCAACTTGGCCCCCTCACAGATCTCTCCCAATGCTTGGAGAGTTATTATAGGGGCCATCATCTTGTGGAGGGCAGTCCACCATTCTGACCTCCCGGTTCAGGTCTTTGCCGGTTGTTATGTCCCTACCTCGGCCAAAAATCATCCGAGCTACTATCACTTCGTGGCTCGGAGGCCTGAGAAGAAGATGCTCCTGGTCATTCAGACCTCAAACCACAATTGGAAACCCCGGTATTTTTTTGCTTCAGGGCCATGGGAATTTGGCTCATCTGTTCCCTCTTCCATCTTTGAGCCGAGGGTACCCCTCAGATGGGGTAAGGTCACCATGTCTGCCAGTGTCGATCCTGGCCTAAGTCTTCAGAACGGCAAAAAGGTGAAGGCCCTGCAAGACCAAGGGGCACATGGTCTGTTCGTAAAGTTCGAACATCTACTGACCCCATAGTATCTCTCGGGGACGAGCTTAGGTGGAAGTCCCCTTGTTGACTTTGGTAAGTATTTTTCTTTTTATTTCAAGTCTAACCTCTGATCATTCATATTTGATTTCTGACTCTTATCTTTTCACTTTTGCAGAAAGACCACCAGGCATTCCGGACGAGTTATGGGAGATGGCAGCTCCGAGTTTGGCTAGAATTGTCAAGAAGACTGGCTCGAATGCTCCTCCACCTGCTCCCTCAACATCAAAATCAAAGAAGAGGGCCCCTGAGGTCCACCCCTCTGAAGATCAGAGGCCGACCTCCCAGAAAAAGAAGACTTCAGACGCTGCAATCCCTATCACAGCCAACACCTTGTCGGCTCGTCTGGACCAGCTGAAACTTACTGACAGAGTGGTCGGCCACAGTCGACAAGCCATGGATGCCCTTGCCAATATGATGACCGACACTGACAGGCATTTTTACAGGGCCATGGACACTTCCATGATTGTTGAGTTCGGCCTCCACAGGGTTGCTCAGGTATGACCTGTTCCTTTTGTCCATAATTTTTTAAGTGCAACGTCTTGTATTACCCCCGTCTAACCTCTTCATTATCTGCGCAGGGTGCCACTGCCATGTACCAGATATCTAACTGGGCCATGAGGAAACTGCCTCTCATTCAGAAGGGGAAGGAGGCTGAGAAGGTTGAGAGCACCCTGAAGGCCGAGATTGGTCATCTGAGGTCAGAGTTGCAGAATGCCGAGACCAAGGCCCAGAACTCTGAAAATAAGGCCCAGGGACTGGAAAAAGATATCTCTGCACTCGTCTAAAGCCATTCCAAGGCCCTGAAGGACAAGTACGATGCCCTGCAGAGGAAGGTCAATGCTGCTGTGAAGGCCGCTCTTGTAGATGCCTCAGAGAAAATAATTGCTGATTACGAGGTCTCTAAGGAGTTCGTAGGTTTTGGTCTTGAATACCTCGAAAGAGGTATCAAAGCCACCACCAAATGGGCCGAGGTCAGGGATAAGGAGGTTGGCACTATAAAGGCCTCCGACTTTGTGGGCCTTGTCTTAGCCGACCCTCAATTTGCCCAGGCCCTGCAAGAGATAGAAGACGAGGCTGCTGCCCCTGGTCAGATCGCTACTCTGGAAGGGACTGATCTCGGAGGGACTGACCCTGCTGATGATGTGGCTGAGGTGACCAATGCTGAGCAGGTCAACCCAGCCGAGACATTGAATGTTCCTCCCTCAGATGTTTAACTTGTCCTTGTATTCAGTATTTCTTAACTTGTAATTCTGAACTTGTAATTTATCAGACATCTGAATGTTATGTGACCTCTTCTTTTATTAAATGCCAATTTCTTCCTTTATCTTGACCTCTGAATGTATTTGGATGCTACACGATCTCCGAAGTCTTTACTTAATATGATGTTGTCTTAACCATATCACCAAATTAATGATGTTAAGGGTCTGAGGTGATCTAACCCAGGTGTCTGAGCTCAGACCTTGTCAACACCGAGTGATGTTATGAGGGTCTGAGGTCATCACCTAAGAGGTTAGCCTCATAATGAATATCACCAAATTAATGATGTTAAGGGTCTGAGGTCATCTAACCTAGGTGTCTGAGCTCAGACCTCGTCAACACCGAGTGATGTTTTGAGGGTCTGAGGTCATCACCTAAGAGGTTAGCCTCATAATAAGTCACCAAATTAATGATGTTAAGGGTTTGAGGTCATCTAACCCAGGTGTCTGAGCTCAGACCTAGTCACCATCGAGTGATGTTTTGAGGGTCTGAGGTCATCACCTAAGAGGTTAGCCTCATAATGAATATCACCAGATTAATGATGTTAAGGGTCTGAGGTGATCTAACCCAGGTGTCTGAGCTCAGACCTCGTCACCACCGAGTGATGTTATGAGGGTCTGAGGTCATCACCTAAGAGGTTAGCCTCATAATGAATATCACCAAATTAATGATGTTAAGGGTCTGAGGTCATCTAACCCAGGTGTCTGAGCTCAGACCTCATCACCACCGAGTGATGTTATGAGGGTCTGAGGTCATCACCTAAGAGGTTAGCCTCATAATGAATATCACTAGATTAATGATGTTAAGGGTCTGAGGTGATCTAACCCAGGTGTTTGAGCTCAGACCTCGTCACCACCGAGTGATGTTATGAGGGTCTGAGGTCATCACCTAAGAGGTTAGCCTAATAATGAATATCACCAAATTAATGATGTTAAGGGTGTGAGGTCATCTAATCCAGGTGTCTGAGATCAGACCTCGTCAACACCGAGTGATGTTTTGAGGGTCTGAGGTCATCACCTAAGAGGTTAGCCTCATAATAAGTCACCAAATTAATGATGTTAAGGGTTTGAGGTCATCTAACCCAGGTGTCTGAGCTTAGACCTCGTCACCACCGAGTGATGTTTTGAGGGTCTGAGGTCATCACCTAAGAGGTTAGCCTCATAATGAATATCACCAGATTAATGATGTTAAGGGTCTGGGGTGATCTAACCCAGGTGTCTGAGCTCAGACCTCGTCACCACCGAGTGATGTTATTAGGGTCTGAGGTCATCACCTAAGAGGTTAGCCTCATAATGAATATCACCAAATTAATGATGTTAAGGGTCTGAGGTGATCTAACTCAGGTGTCTGAGCTCAGACCTCGTCACCACCGAGTGATGTTATGAGGGTCTGAGGTCATCACCTAAGAGGTTAGCCTCATAATGAATATCACCAAATTAATGATGTTAAGGGTCTGAGGTCATCTAACCCAGGTGTCTGAGCTCAGACCTCGTCACCACCGAGTGATGTTATGAGGGTCTGAGGTCATCACCTAAGAGGTTAGCCTCATAATGAATATCACCAAATTAATGATGTTAAGGGTCTGAGGTCATCTAACCCAGGTGTCTGAGCTCAGACCTCGTCACCACCGAGTGATGTTATTAGGGTCTGAGGTCATCACCTAAGAGGTTAGCCTCATAATGAATATCACCAAATTAATGATGTTAAGGGTCTGAGGTGATCTAACTCAGGTGTCTGAGCTCAGACCTCGTCACCACCGAGTGATGTTATGAGGGTCTGAGGTCATCACCTAAGAGGTTAGCCTCGTAATGAATATCACCAAATTAATGATGTTAAGGGTCTGAGGTCATCTAACCCAGGTGTCTGAGCTCAGACCTCGTCACCACCGAGTGATGTTTTGAGGGTCTGAGGTCATCACCTAAGAGGTTAGCCTCATAATGAATATCACCAGATTAATGATGTTAAGGGTCTGGGGTGATCTAACCTAGGTGTCTGAGCTCAGACCTCGTCACCACCGAGTGATGTTATTAGGGTCTGAGGTCATCACCTAAGAGGTTAGCCTCATAATGAATATCACCAAATTAATGATGTTAAGGGTCTGAGGTGATCTAACTCAGGTGTCTGAGCTCAGACCTCGTCACCACCGAGTGATGTTATGAGGGTCTGAGGTCATCACCTAAGAGGTTAGCCTCCTAATGAATATCACAAAATTAATGATGTTAAGGGTCTGAGGTCATCTAACCCAGGTGTCTGAGCTCAGACCTCGTCACCATCGAGTGATGTTATGAGGGTCTGAGGTCATCACCTAAGAGGTTAGCCTCATAATGAATATCACCAAATTAATGATGTTAAGGGTCTGAGGTCATCTAACCCAGGTGTCTGAGCTCAGACCTCGTCACCACCGAGTGATGTTTTGAGGGTCTGAGGTCATCACCTAAGAGGTTAGCCTCATAATAAGTCACCAAATTAATGATGTTATTTCCCTATAATATCTTTGCTCTAAGAATGGAACAAGAATTTGTCACGAAAACTGATCTTTATTAACAACCTCTTCTCGATAATATGGTACATTTACAAATTACAAATCCTATGAAACATCATATAAAATATCTCTTCAGGTGGTCAGCATTCCACGGGTTGGTGAAAGGTTCTCCCTCTAGGTTCTCTAGCCTATACGTGCCAGGCACAACCTCTTCCGTTACTTTGTAGGGGCCATTCCAGTTCGGGTGTAGCTTGTTTGCCTTCTGTAGGGTCTTATTAAGCACTAGGTCTCCCACCGCAATGGGTCTTGACTTCACCCTTTGATTGTAGAATCTTACTTCCCTCTGCTGATAGGCTGCTTTCCTGACCTCTGCGTATTCTCTTCTCTCTTCAATGAGATCCAGGTCTAGCCTTCTCTTCTCCCCATTGCTTTCAGGGTCGTAGGTCTGAATCCGATGAGTTGGTAGTCCTACCTCCGTTGGTATGACTGCCTCAGAGCCATGTGCCAGCATGAATGGGGTTTCTCCTGTGGGTATCCTTGCCGTAGTTCTGTAAGCCCATAGCACATCGTAGACTTCTTCTATCCATCTCCCCTTCGCGTCTTCTAACCTCTTCTTGATTCCATCCAAGATAGTCCTATTTGTGACCTCGATCTGGCCATTTGCCTGAGGTCGACCAGGAGATGAGAAGAACTGCTTAATCCCCACACTTTGGCAATACTTCTCCAAGGAGGAGTTCTTGAACTGGGTCCCATTATCCGAGATGAGCGTGTTTGGGAGGCCATACCTACATATGATGTTCTTCCAGATGAACTGAAAGGTCTTCTGCTCCGTAATTATTATCATTGGTTCGGCCTCTACCCATTTTGAAAAGTAGTCGATGACAACTATCAAGAATCTGTAGTTGTTGACAGCTCTTGGCAAAGGTCCTACCAAGTCAATTCCCCATACCGCAAATGGCCATGGAGAAGAGGTCGACGTCATAGGCTGATGGGGTTGGTGAGGGATAGTGGCGAACCTCTGACATTTGTCACACCTCTTCACATAGTCGGCAGCGTCCCTAGACAAGGTGGGCCACCAGTATCCCTGAGTGATAATCCTCTTGGCAAAGGGTCTTCCTCCTATGTGGCTTGAGCAGGAGCCTTCATGAACCTCCTATAAGATCCGAGGTACCTCCACAAGATGAACACATCTGAGGAGGGGCAAGAGAAACCCCTTTTTATACAAGACGTCTCCTACCAATGAGAACTTTGCAGCCCTGTATCTCAACTTTTTTCTTTCCATCTTGGACTCAGGTAGCTCCCCCTCTCTTAGGTATCTGACAAGCGGGTCAATCCACGAGTCTCCCAGGCTTACATTGTGATAAGGGTTACATACCTCGTCCTCCTCGATACTTGCCTTTCCTAAGACTTCAATTGGGATGGTTCTTCCCAAGTCTGTCTTCATTGCTGAGGCCAGCCTTGCCAATGCATCTGCGTGATTATTGCTCAGTCTAGGCACTCTCTTCAGTTTGGCCTCTTCAAAGTACACTAGCAACCCTCTTACTTTCTTTAGGTATTTGGCCATCCTTGGCCTCGTATGCCCCCATCACTTGATTGACAACCAACCTTGAGTCGCTATGGAGTAGGAGTCGCTTTACTCAAAGATTTGTTGCCAACAAGAGACCTGCTATCATGGCCTCATACTCTGACTCGTTGTTGGAGGCCTTGAAGTTGAATCTCAAGGCGTACTCAATGTTGGCTCCATCTGGAACCGAGGGTACTAGCCCCACGCCGCTTCCATTATCACAAGAAGAGCCATCAACGAAGCGGCTCCACACGTTCGCATCGGATGAGAAGGTACCTTCTCTCATAACCCCCTTCTTGAAGAGGTACCGATCCTCTTCGTTCTCTTCCACTCTGCCTCGGGTTTTTCCTAGTACAACCTCTTCTCGGCCTTGGAAGACGTTAGGGGCAGTCTCTTCCAAATTTCGGAAGACACTACGGTTCGTCTCATCTCCGCCCTCTGAACCTTTCTTTGTCTCGGCCTCCTCCGAACCTCTATCGGCCTCTTCCCAGGTGAACTCTGTGACAAAATATGCGAGGGCCTGCCCTTTGATGGCTGTCCTGGGCTGGTAGGTAAGATCATACTCTCCTTGCTCGATGGCCCAGGTCATCAATCTTCTGGACTTCTCAGGCTTGTGCAAAACCTGTCGCAGTGGTGAGTCGGTGAGGACTATCATGGAGTGAGCTTGAAAGTAAGGCTTCATCTTCCTTGAGGCATGTATCAGGGCATAAGCTAGCTTCTCCATCTGCGGATAGTTTTGTTCAGACCCTTGAAGGGCCTTACTATTGAAGTACACAGGTCTCTGAACCCCATCCTCTTCTCGTATGATGGCCGCGCTAATGGCTGATTCAGAGACTGCCAAGTACACAAATAACCTCTACCCCGCGATGGGCTGAAACAGCAGCAAGGGAGACCCCAAGTAGAACTTCAATTGATCAAAGTCTTTTTCACACTCTTCATCCCACTAGAAGGCCTTTCTCATAATTTTAAATCATGGAAGACACTTGTCCGTGGCTCTGGAAACAAACCTGTTAAGGGCCGCCACCCTTCCAGTGAGTCTCTGAACATCCTTGATACTCCTAGGAGTCTTCATGTCGAGTAATGCCTTGATTTTTTCTGGGTTTGCTTCAATCGCCCTCTGATTAATGATGAACCCCAGGAACTTCCTAGCTCCTACCCCGAAGACACATTTCCCTGGGTTGAGCTTCATTCTGTAGGAGTCCATGACATCAAAGGTCTTCTCAAGGTCCACTATGTGAGTACATGCTTTCAGGCTCTTCGTTAGCATATCGTCCACATACACCTCCATGGTCTTACCTATCTGCTCGTCGAACATCTTATTGACAAGACGTTGATACGTTGCCCCCGCATTTTTCAGACCAAAGGGCATCACCTTGTAACAGTACATCCCCTTATCAGTAATGAAGGCTGTCTTCTCAGAGTCCTCGGCATCCATGAAGATTTGGTTATAACCTGAATAAGCATCCATGAAACTCATAAGCTCGTGCCCTACTGTTGCATCCACCATCTGGTCTATCCTAGGCAAGGGATAACTATCTTTCGGGCAAGACCTGTTCAGGTCTGTGAAATCTACACACATCCACCACTTTCCATTGGCCTTAGGCATGATGACTGCATTTGAGAGCCACTCTGGATAAGTAACCTCTCTTATGACCTCGGCCTCTTCCAACTTCTTCACCTCTTCCCGAATGACCTCATACTTTTCCCTGGAGTAGATTCTTTGCCTCTGTTTAATAGGCCTAGCATCTCTGTCTACGTTGAGCTTGTGGGTTATGATCTCGGGGTCGATACTAGGCATATCTGCATGACTCCACACGAAGACGCTCTGCCTCCTCCTAAGGAAGTTTATCAGCTCCTCCTTGATCCCTTTCTCCAGGGCCTTGCCGACCTGGACAGTTTTTTTCGGCTCATCCTCATTGAGGACGATGGATTCTACCTCTTCCACAGCTTCGCCCTTCTTTAATTTTGTTTCGTCTCTGGGATCAAGAGTGTCAATGCTGTAAGTGGCGATTGCTCTCTTATGGGCATCCCTCTCTTCAGCTGAGTTGAAGTAGCATTCCCGTGCCGTGGTATGGTCCCCCTGCACTTCCCCTACCCCATAAGGATTCGGGAATTTTAGCATTTGATTGACCGTTGACGGCACGACTTCAAACTCCTTGAGGGCCACTCTTCCGACGATGAGGTTGTAGGCCGAGAAGACATTTTCGTCCATAACAAAAAAGTTTATCTTCTTAGTCAGCCTCTTAGGCCACTCATCCCCCATGCGCACATCCATCTCATACATGCCCAATGGGTGCACTTTCTCACCACTGAAGCCTATCAAGGGGTGGTGGTAGGGTACTAGCCTTGATCTGATAAGACCCAAGCTCTTGAAACAAGGCCAGAACATCACATCTGCTGAGCTTCCCCGATCTATGAGGATTCTCCCTACATCGCACCCATGCACCCTTGTCGTTATGACCAAAGGGTCATCATGGGGGGCTAAGATGCCCTTGAAGTCAAGTCTGGAGAATCCCACCACTAGGGTGTCCATGTTTACCTTCTTTCTCTCCTGTACTGCATCAGAAGAGGTCAGATTCACAACCTCAGTCTTGACCACTGACTTGGTCTCCGCTAGAATAGCCTTCCTATCAGCTACCTCAGAGCCACCTCCAGCGAATCCCCCACATATGGTGCTAACACCAAAGGAGATCATTCCTACCCTCTTCACTGGGGTTTTTTCATCCTTAGGTGGGAGATCCGGGTCATCTCCATCATCACCCTCTGAATCATCATGCCTTCTAGACGGGACATTGCCACGGCACCTGTCGCCTCTTCTCTTCCTTTGGTCTTCTCTTCCACCCTTTGGGGCCTTGCCGTACACATACTTTCTCAGTTTCCCGGATTTTAGCATCTTCTCGATCTCATCCTTCAGAGAAAAGCATCTATCTGTGACATGGCCGTGATCCTGATGGAACTCACACCAGAGGTTTTTATTCCTCTTATGTGGTGGGGCCTTCAATTTTTCTGGCCATCTCAGAGCCCGGTCAGTCTTGATCTCATTAAGGATGTGCTCACAGCTCACAGTCAGAGGAGTGTAATGGGCAAACTTGTCATCTGCTGACCTCTTCTTCCCCTCTTTCTTGCCCTAGGACCTCCCAGTGCTACCGCGGTTCTCCTCCTCATATTTGGCGGCCATTGCCTCTTCCGTATTCATCACCTTTCCCGCGGTTGCCAGCAGCTCTGCCATAGACTTATAAGGGTCTTCCGCCAGCTTCCATAGTAGTTTTCCCTTCTGGAGGCCTCCTATAAGGGCGGTCATGGCTATGCTCTCTTCGTAATCCTCCACCTCTAACTTCTCCTTGTTGAATCTTGCTATGCAGTCTCTTAGGCTTTCACCCTTAGCCTGTTTGACATATAGGAGGTGGGTAGTCTTCTTTTGAGGTCTTACCCCAAAGCAGAAGTTGTGGATGAACTGCTCGGCCAACCCCTTGAAGTTTTCGATCGAATTCTTTGGAAGAGAGGTGAACCAGCTATGCGCGGCCCCTGTAAAGGTTCCTGAGAAGGCCCTGCACTTCATCTCATCAGGTATCGAGTAAATATCTGCGGCCGACTGATACATCTCGATATGGTGCACTGGGTTAGTGCTTCCATCATACTTAGGAGTCACCGTAGGAGGCTTGAACTTAGCTGGGGTTGGGAACCCCACTATCCTAGCTACAAACGGGGAGCCCTCCGAGTAGCCCCTCTGTAATGGGTCCCTGCTCTTTATGAGGTCCCCTATCTTCTCCTCGAGACGTTGGATTGAGTCATTCCAGGGTCTTCTCTCATCAACTTGGCCGAGGTTATCCCCTACCACCTCTCTGCGATGGACAGAGGGTTCCCCAGCCGCGACCCGTTGACTGTTGACCTCTTCCTACTCCCTGGCTCTTCTTTCCACGGGTCGGCCTTGATCTGGAAGATCCTGCCTATTCCCTCTTTGAGAGCCTTCCGCGCTCCTTGACCTCGATAGCTTCTGCCTCAGGTCATTGACTGGGCCCAACCTCTCGAAGGCCGACCCTCTGCACAACCTGTTAAAGGCCGACCCCCTCTGCTGGGCCTCATCTCTTCTTCAGCCGACACATACTTGACTCTGCCTATCAAAGGCCGACCCTCTTTGTTGGGCCTCGTCTCTTCTTCGGCCGACACATCCTTGGCTCTACCTAAGAGGTCGTACGGTGTTATCAGACACCTCGTACGGCTCCCAGCAGTCTTCGGGGGCCTCTTCAGCTCCTAGATCATCATACCTGTCCTCTGGGCAAGGGTTTACTTGCCTCCCCAGGCGCAAGCGCCTAGGGTCAGCAACGTCCCTCCTCCGCTGAGGTGCAAGTTGGTCTTTCATCGGTGCCTGGGGTGGTCCCCTGGCGTCTGGTTGCGGATGAACCTCCGCCGGAGTGATCATATCCGGTGAGACCCCAAGTGGTCTCATCATCATGGTTTGGCTGAGCTGTACAAATTTCTCCTTCATTGCTTGTTGTGTTGCAGGGAAACATTTCAAGGCAGCTGCCACCTCCGCCATTTCGGACTGAGGAGGAGCCTGACTAGAGCTTGCCCCTCCACCTCCGGGCGGTGGAAGAGGCGGTGGCAAGTCTGGTTCCATATGTTAAGTGTATAGAGATTTAGTAGCAGGTGAGCTTAATACCTTAAAGGACCTCTTTCAATGGTGAAACAACTCCACACAAGGGGTGGTTCCTGGTTCACCACCAGAGTCTCCGGTGAGGTAAAGCAGAAAAAGAGGAAGAGATAGCCTCTCGTTTCCCACAGACGGCACCAAAATGATGATGCTAGGAATCAGCACCACTAGGTGAGGTGTTTGCAAGCTCAATATATTAGTAACAATGGTGGCACAACTATTTAAAGTGGTAAGAGAAGGAGGTGAGGATATGAGGAATCAACACCAGAACGTGAGTGGTTCACCCAATCTGGCCTACGTCCACTGTGAGTGTGTGAGTAATATCACTGAACAAAGGCACTAATGGCCATGGGTACAATTCACTCAAGCTCTCTCTCTCTCTACTGTATACTTAGACAGAGTTTCAGCTAGGGTTTGATAACTGGATCCCTTTTCAAGGTAGGGGATGATCCCTTTATATAGTGCCTAGGGGTGTAGTGTACCCCCTATGCATGTAATGTGCATGTGTGTGGTATCCTCACCAATGGGGGAGTGCCACCTGTCATGGACACATGTAGACAATGATGATGAAATATTCTCCCACGTGTGGAGAATAATCTTGTTATAACTGATTTGTGCCCAGGTGTCCTTATCCAAATGTCAACAGATGCTCGGCAGTCATGTTGGTGAATGACCTCGGCCTGGGAGAGGCCGAGCTGTAAAGGTTGGAAGTCCGCTCAATCCATGGTGTCATAAGGAGTCTCGGCCTGATATCAGCCGAGGCATACACTGGGGTCGGCCCGAGCCGAGGTTGGACATGATGCATGCTGATGATTATTAATACCTCTGGTAACTTTGGCCCAAGCCGAGGTAGGACTACTGACGATTATTAATACCTCTAGTTCCATGATGAAGATGGTTAGTGGCTCCTTGTCACCTTGGCCTACTGATGGCTGAGGTTGCTATTCCTAGGTACTTGAGGATGATGTTGATGCCTGCAATGCGCGGTGTCCTTGGGGAGGTGTATGTAGTAGTGTCAGCCCGGGCCGAGGTAGGCCTGGCCGAGGGATGAAATCGTGGGCCCTTACCCCTCATTGGGTCTATCCATGTCTTGGTCATTATCTCGGCCGAGGTGGGTATCCCTGGGCCAAGGTTATACTTGGGCATATCAGGCGTCCTACTTCTGCAGTACTCAAGTGTTCAGTAACATATAACTGATTTGACTGGATAGTCTGTCCATTGACGTCTATGTATACAGTGCGTACCACCTTGATAAAACATTGGTACAATTCATTTGGTGTTTCTTGTGTCCATTGCACACGATCATGAGGATTTACAATGCCGGGGAAGTAACTGGAGGATGATCCATATCCCAAATAAGCATAGCTGCAATATGGAATAAAGCATTACTAATTTGAATTCCATTGTACAACTGAAAAATAACGCCACTGTGTCTAATCATAACTGTCATGAAATAGTCTAGAAAAAAACCCAAAACGTCAAAAACTCAAAACTTAGGTTTTTATGAAGTCAAGAGACTTGACCTAAAACTCATATTTTTTTAATTAGAATAGATATTTCAGCATCCTGTTATTATACCAGTGATTATTGAGTGGCTAGATATAACATATTTCAAGATGAAGAAATATGTTAGTACATTTTTAATTATTTGATAAGAAATAGAGAACGTAGAAACGGTTATAGGGAAATGGGGAGATTACAGTGGTTGTATTCATCCCTAACCGGAGTCCCTATTGGCACACTATTCACTCAACCTTGGTTTAAAGAAAGATCCATCTTGTAAAAGGGAAAAAAACCATTAAGATAGGGAGAGGTAACCAACAACATCATTCAAACAACATCATTCAAGTGAACATCAATAGGAAGGAGTATTCAGTTATTTCAATGGTAAAACTAAAAATAAAAATATACAAAGATATACAAACGGTACCAGTCCAAAACGCTGGATATCAGATAGGGGTGTTGACACTACTGAACCATCAAACGATACCGACATCATTAGACCCATCACGACTTGCAGAATGATATATGGATCCATAATGTTTCTTGTTTGTTTCCTCCTTAATTTTTTATTGTTCTCACCATGTCTGCTTAGAATTGAGGACAAAAGTCATCTATTAAAGAAACACCGTAATCCAAATAGTTAGCCTAATGTCGATTCCAATAAACTCAAAAAATAAATGTAATGCAGTGTTATTATTGTACTAACATGTAAACTCTAACAGAGAGCAGAAAAAGAATAAGAACCAATTATAATATTCTCTTCTAATATTGATTATACATTTTAAAGCAATTTTGTAACCCAAAT
Source organism: Sambucus nigra (assembly GCA_949130495.1). Taxonomy (NCBI): domain Eukaryota; kingdom Viridiplantae; phylum Streptophyta; class Magnoliopsida; order Dipsacales; family Adoxaceae; genus Sambucus; species Sambucus nigra. The sequence goes on from OX422212.1 coordinate 260,932,515, forward strand.
TGGAAAAATTCATAGACACACTTTCATATAAAAAAACTTATTATAATATAGTGTTTCATATGAAGAGAAAAAGTATAAAATTAAGAAGACACTGATGCTTCTAACCTTAAGGTAATTAGATACCTATGTGCTTGCACCCGAACCCGTGTCGATTTGCCGCACTTGTGCCTTCTGTTTCTGAATCTCTACACCCTTACCTCGTAACCTCATTCGCGCTCAGCCGCATCCGTGCTTAATAGACTATGGTATATAACTTATTTCAATTGTTTACATGTGTAAGAATATACTGATTTTTCAGCTAATACGGTGGTAAGAGTAAGGAGTTGCATACTTATTTTATTCTTTTACACATAATCCATACAATAGCTGATTACTAAAACAGAGATTATAAAACAACCACGTTCCAGTAAACAATTCCATAACTAAAAGTCTAAGAGTACAACTGCAAAATTACGACCAAAACCATTGGCTTTCAACAACATATATATCACACTAATCCAATGAAATAACTTCAATAAAGTAAATAAATGTGTAGTTTAAACTAAATCGAATTATCGTATGTAATTACCAAATCGTATCACTTTAAAACCATAATCCAACCTCCACATAAATATAGAATCAACTGATCACATTGCACACATACCAAAATACTTAACATACTCATGGTCAATAATAAATTAAATAATTAAATGAAACAATAATTTAGATTAGCTTGAAAAAATAAATGGAGGTCTGGAGTGATGATCTTGCATTACTAAGTATGTATGAAAATGTAGTGACGAATCATTATTTACACAATTTCATTTCTACTCAAACTGGCATCATCAATCACATTGCCACTGTCACTTGTAGATTTAAATTATACAAAACGATGCCATAATAAAACTTACACGCGGTCCCTGGTCGCGTGGAAAAATGATGACACTTATCATCTCGCTCTTTGTTTTGCTTCCGAGTCAAAATGATGTCTCTTAATCTTTTTTTTTCGCATCACATTTGTAGGAGCCATGCCCTCTTTGAATGGCATTCCTATGAGAGCCAGAAGTTTATAGGCTTAATTATTTGTGTTGGTTGTTGTTCTTATGCAATCATCCACTCCTTTTGAAAGGCTTTTCAAGAGCATCATAACTAATCTCTGGGAACACACTCTGTTCTTTAAATTCGATGTTGTAATTGCCATTCCCGTGAAATCTATTGGGGCTCACACCTTGGAAATCCCTTGTCCTAGGAAGCCCCAAATTTGTGAGCCGGTCTAGAAACGCATACATCACCCTTCCTCTGAGAGTAACATCAATCCCCAAAGTTTTATCTTCTCTTATTTTGAAGGTGGAAATGGCATTCTTCGCTCGCATCTTTATAAGCCTCTGCCCAGTATTAAGTGCCAAAATTTCCTCTTCATTTTCTGCCGATAGCTTATCCCCTGAGATTTCATTGATTTCATCTCGATAAGCTTTCACTTCAGTGGTATCATCCATCGAATTTTGAACATCTTCCAAGTTGATCTCACTTTGTATTGCTTTGATTGCATTATTACCCGCCTTTAAACTCTCAAACACAGCCTTTTGCTTGCTTGTCAAACATAGCCTTCAATATAACATGATTAAATCTCTTAGGATTAGAATACCAAACATTATGCCATCTTTAGACTGCATAAGAATTTAAAACCAAACTAAAAGAATATAACATGATTAAAACTATAACATATATATTACATAGATTTTAAGTTCAATACAATATAACAGATAAAAGCGTGACAAACAATGAATACTTATTTTCTAAATAACGCATTGGCCATAATGGAAGACAAAGAATACCAAAAATGGAGTTTTTTTAAGATGCATGCACATAATAGAAACATATGGATAAACTAAAACAAAATCTAAAACCTTCCTAAGAAGTATAAGAACCTACCAATATAAAGTTCAACATGAATTTCTCCAATTCTCCATTGTAAGTTTATTTGTTACAAAATATGTAAGAAAAATGAGACTGAAGCAGATTTTACATCCACACTTGTTATATGTCAAATGCAATATAATTTGTGTAATGTATATATTAATGTGCGCATCAACTAAGACTATTGATAATTATTGTTACAGTCTTCATTCAATTGCCAACATTGGTTGATTCATCACCTGTTGACATCAGGTGAGACAACAAACACCATATGCAGAGATTTTTAATTCAAACTCCAGCAGTTACTGCCACACACCATGGGTCCAGGCGACGGGGATCCTAGAAAAGTTACTGGTTATTTAATTCAATCAACAACAGACTGGATGAACACTCAAACTTAATTAGAGAAGCATAAACAAAGGTCCTGTTTCATCTTTTATGTCTTCTTTTCCACGTTCTGTAACTAATGTAGTGTCTATGGAAGTATCTTCACTTTTCAAATCCAATGATCTTTCAGTAACTTCTGGGACAGTTATAGAACTACACACATCCTCAACTTCTTTAGTCTCAGGTGGAGTTAGATTCACAGTCATAACATATACTCCTCCATTCTCCTATTCAGTTTTCGCATTACGGTTTTGCTTTTCTCTACTTCAGCTCCCAAAATTTCCTTGGGCTCAATAAGTGGAGATTTTTCCTCGGTTTCTTTCTTAATTTCTTTATAAACTTCAAATTGTTCTTGCAGTTTGTTGGCCACTCCAAGAACTGTTCTTATTTTTCTTCTTTTATATGAGTTTCAATTTTCTTATCATCAGTACTTTCTTTGAACTCAGCCAAAATTACTATTGGGCTCGGTAAGTCAACTTTTGACTTTTTGACCTCATCATCTTTCTTCAGCTCCTCTTCAATTATCGGAGGCACGATTGGCTTATAATCAATCATTTCTTTGGACTCAGTCAAATGGACTACTGGACTCGGGGAGTCAGTCCACTTTTCTTCCTTCACATCTTCTTTGAAACCCAACTTTTCTTCCTGCAAGACAAAGTGGTAGCCATGCCCCAATTTTCTCCATTCTTCGTTTTTCTTTCCTTTTCAAGTTTTTAACCTTCTCTTCTAGTTCACCAACTCAGGCATGAGCCTTTTTACCATCTACTCCTCAGCATCTTCTGATGTCTCTTTTTTCTGCAGGGAATCGATCTCACTTTGCAATGACAAAATTCCAACTGACTTCTCTTTAATGATTCTCCTTTTTCACAATTATCATATCCTTGGCTTTCAGTTCTAGAGTCTTTTCGTCGATATGATATTCGATCCAATGGATATTGGAGTTGAGTTGATCCAATTCAACCTTGAGAAATTTGAATCTAAGTTTTCCGATCTAACAACTTCTTCATCGACAATCGATGAGTCCGCTCCAATCTTAGTCAAAATTAAGGCTACAAATATGGAAAGCAAAATCAGCTTCATGGCCGCCATATTCAAAACCCAACGCCGCTTCTAATGTTTATTTGGTGAGTTTTTTTCAGGTATTTGAAACAACCAAGTTCTTCAAACACCTGATATGCAACCAAATAGAGTGTTAGAGAAATATAATTACATATTATAAAAACTGAATACTTTAGACATCAGAAATGGTCTCATTTTAAATGTAACTGGCTTTTTGCTACTGTTAAAACTGTAAACAAAAAAGACCATGTGCACAGTTCAATACTCATATAACCTTCATTTTAAGCAAGTAATAGCATTATCCATCCAAGCTACCATTTTAATCCATAACGTGAAATGAATAAAACAATATATCATCATACTCAGAAAGAAATGAAAGAAGTTTGAACATTAGTCTCACCTCAGTCTTGAAATTTCCTTCACCTTTTTCATGAAAATACAAATCGAGTGTATTTCCTGCAGTAGTACATCTAGATATTGTTATGGGTAAATTATATGAACAAAAGCTATTACTTTTTGCATATAAACACAAATGTTAAATCAACATACGAAAAAACTACCGATAATTAAAAATGAGAAAAGAGATCTAGATATGAAAAAACTACCGACAATTAGCCCATTGCATTTGTAGCTCCCTGTCTAATGTGTGGACACGTTGATGATCTAAAACGAAGAGAAAATAGTACATATCTGTAACTGGATATAAAAAGAGAAATTACAATACATTTAAAAATATAAACAATTTTGCTCTCATATTTTGTTATAGGCAAATCTAAACAGCATTAAACAAATATATGATACTACCAAGTAATGGGCGATAGATTTCAAAACAATTTATTATATTTTTTAAATATATTATAATACAAAATATATGACACTACCAAGTCAAAACATAATAGGATAGGTTTCAAAACAGAATAGGATATAGGATAAGAACAATTAAAATAGTTGTAGTGGTTCAAACGTAACAAAAAAATATTGTAAACAATAAAATCTCAACCTCAAATTTCAAGAAAGTTCCAAATACGAAAGAAAACTCGCATCCATTTTTTAGTTGGAACACATTGAACCATAAAAACCCTAAAAAATAGGTAAAAAAAAATATTACCTTATGTAAGTGTGATGTTCGGTAAACGGTTAGGGGCTTAAGATTCAGCACACGACGACGATTGATGATGCTAAGATTTAGCACCACCAGATAAGTGTTAGTGAGCTCAAACAATAGCAGCCATGGCAGCCATAGAGGTGTATGAGTGTATAAGTATGTAAGTGTATAGAAGGGGATGAGTATAAGAGGGAATAAGACAATGATGTATAGTGGTTCAGCCAATTTGGCCTACATCCACTGTGAGTGTGTGATCCACTAAGTATGGGCACTAATGGCCTTGGATACAATGCACATAACCCTCTCTTTCTCTCTCTATTGTGTGTGTACAAGCAGAGTTTTAGCTAGGGCTACTGTTCATGGATCGATCCCCTGTAGGGTTAGGGGTGACAAGTATATATAGGTCTTGGGGGGTGTAGTGTACCCCCCAGGTAAGCATGGTGCATGTGAATAATGATCTAGCCAATCCCCTGTTGACACCTGTAGATGCCAAATGATGACATAATATTCTCTCACGTGAGGGGGTGATTCGGTTGTAACGGTCTTCCACGTGTCATATGAGCCTCACGCGCACTGTTCCACGCGTCTCCCAAACCACGCGCTGTCATGATGTCACCCTCGGCCTATGAGCCGAGGCCGAGGGCAAAGTTTCTTCCGGCAGTGAGTCTGGCTTGATTATGTCCTCGTACTGTCGTACCCTCGTAGGGTCGGCCGGAGCCTGGTGAGGGGTCGGCCCCTCGTAGGGTCGTCTGGAGCCTGGTGAAGGGTCGGCCCCTCGTAGGGTCGTCTGGAGCCTGGTGAAGGGTCGGCCCCTCGTAGGGTCGTCTGGAGCCTGGTGAAGGCCAGTTGGGGCCTGGTGGGGGGTCGGCCCCTCTTAGGGTCGTCAGTTGTGGAGGCGACCCTCCTAGAATATAAACGGGTATATCAATCACCCCCCAGCCCTTAGCCATAGGTGCTGTTGAGATGGCTGAGGGATAGTGTTTTAAATGAGATGCAGGTATGATCAGTTAGGTGAGTGACACCTGGTTAGGTACTCATTGTTGTTCCAGTTTCCAAGGCATGACGGCTGCACACTGCGCTTGGGTCCTTGTACCCTAATGATGCCTTCCTCGTGGGCTGTGTCCTGCCTTGGTCAATGGGCCCACTCATTGCTAAGGTATTTAAGGTATTTTCAAACCCTTTCTCTTCCTTCTTCTTCTTCGCGCCTAAGCATTCTCTCTCTCTAGAATTTTCAGCCTACATCGCCATTTGCAGCCTTCGATTCTTCCAGGCCTAGCAGCGTTCTTATTCTCTCCTCATCAGGTAACCTCTTTCATCCAGTGCTCTCTTTTTCTTTCATTTTCGTTCGTTTTTTAGGCTCGTAGGCAGCCATTTTCCTTAAGTTGTGCCATAACCTTTTCCGGTGTATTTTCCGGTGTCTTCTCCGGTAACTGGCTCTTGGATGTTCTTGAGTGTTCTTGAGTGAAAACCTTTTGAGTTCTTTGTTTAATCCAAAAGTCAAATCTGGTCCACTCCCCACTTGTTTGTAGTTAAATTACCCAAGTCTAGTATAATTTCTTTAAGTGTTGGGTCTTCCCCTTAATGCTTAGGAGGCTTTACAACCTGGTGTCTGAATTCCCGTCCCTGAGAGAGAAACTATTTACCGAGATCAGACGAATAGAGGAAGAGGAAGAGAGGAGACGAGGGGCCGACCCTAATTGGGTACGACCCATTTTTCCCATTCCTCTTGCCACCATTAGACCATCTGAACCCTCTGAGTCTTGTGGGTCGTCGTCTCGTCCGGCCGAGACACCCAACCTAAGTGAGATGGACGAGAGAACCTCCTCTCCAACTGGTGCTGGAACTTCTGGTAGAAGGGACTCTCCTGACCTTAGCCCTCCCCGAGAGGCCGAGGGTACGATCCCCTCTGAGGCTGTCCCTGTGACAACCCTATCCCCCAACGCCTTCCAAGTAGCATTTCCTCAGGGTCCTCCTGCAGGTGATGAGGGGGATGAGGACGATGATACAGATGATGAGGTTGATACCTCCCATGCCTCGTCTTTTATCTCCTCTGTCAGGGATAGGGATCTTCTGATATGGAGGCATATTTACGGAGTGCCACCTGGGGTGACTATGAGGGTTCCCTCCGAGGACGAGAGGGTCTTTGAGGGTGAAGAGGGAAAAGTTGCAGTCTACGAGCAAATGTTCAAAGTAGGTGTCAGACTTCCCTTTCATCCTGCCATTATAGATATTCTGTCGGCTCTGGGCGTCTCCCCCTCGCAACTTCCACCCAATTCTTGGAGGACGATTCTGGGGTACATCTCTCTGTGGAAAAACGCTTTCACTGACGAGCCCTCGTCCGACGTGTTCTTGGCCTGCTACAATATCACCTCTTCATCTAAACAGCCCGGATACTATCATCTGGGAGCGAGAAGGTCTGAGAAGAAGCTGCTCCACGTGGCTCAAACTTCCAATCATGATTGGAAAAAAAGGTTCTTCTTCATATCTGGGGCATGGGAGAGCTCCACCGAGGCGTCCCCTTCTGCCGATGCTCCGAGGGTTCCTAACAGATGGTCTAACCCTTCCATGAAAGCTAGGTCAGACCCCGGACTTAGCTTGGAGGAGAGGGATATTGTTGAGTATCTGAGGGGACGAGGGAGAGAGGGTGAGATCCCAAAGTTCGAAGATTTGATGACCCCTCGCTTCCTTAAAGAAGCTGGTCTGAGGGTCGGCCCTCTGACAGAACTATGTGAGTTATACCGAACATTTTCCCATCTTTACTTATTTTTGAAGTGTTCTCTCTTTATCTCTGAACTTTTCTGATTCATCGTATCCTTTTTAGGTCGTCCTGCAGGCGTGTCAGATTATCTCTGGGATATGACTGCTCCAAGCCTTCTTGCTGGTCTGTCAAAGAAGAAGGGGAAGGAGCCTCAGCAAGCTCCTAAGAAGACAAGGGCCTCAGGGCCGACAGTTGCTGAGCCGACAGCTGTTAGTCACAAAAGGAAGGAGCCTGAGGCTCCTGTCGAGCCTCGTCCTGACCCTAAGACGAGGGCCGAGGCCGAGGCCTCTGAAGGAGCAACCTCTTCACCAAGCATGGGGGCCTTCTGGTCTCAAAATCTGTCACATCTGAGGGCCGACCCCTCATCTCTTATCGCCAACCTGAGGGCAGCAAAGGCCTCTATGTTCTCTGCACCGTCGGCCTCCGACTTCGAGTTCTTGGCGCAGATGCCTCCAGCCAAAGTGTATGACTACGGTCTACACTCCCTTGCTCAGGTATTGGTCCTGACCTTTAATTTCATTGTGTTTCCTCGGCTCCCCTTGACGCATCTTCATTTTTCTTGCAGTCTGTCTGTGCCTTCACCTCTGCCACCAAGTGGATGGCCGAGAATCAACAGAAATTCCATGAAGCTGAGAGGGCCATCCAACAAGAGGCTGACCTACGGACAGAGCTGGGCACTGCGAGGGCCGAGCTGGAGAGCACAAGGGCTGAGCATGCTAGAGTCCTTGATGAGCTGACGAGGCAGCATGATGCCGATATGCAGGCCAAGGACTTGTTGATCAAGGACAAGGACTTGTTGATCAAGGACAAGGATGAGGCTCTGATCAACCTGGAGGCCCGTCATAAGACTGATCTGGAGGCAGCCATCAAGAAAGCTGAGGCTGACGCTGTGGAGGCATACAAGATTTCAGACGAATTTCAGGGCTTCGGCCTTGAATATCTTGAAAGGGGGATTAGGACGGCCTGTCGGTGGGTAGTCCTCAGATTTGGCGATGTCGTCTCCTCTGTTCGCCCATCATTGGAGGGTGTTCAACTGGACGACCCCCTAATTGCCGAGGCCCTCAATCAGGTGGAGGCCCAAGCCCAGATCGAGGGGGTTGGCACATCTGAAGATGATCCGGTGCTGGTAACTGAGGAGACCATTCCCATTGATGTTGAGGCCCTGCCCTCTGATGTCGTCCCCTAGGGTGGCTGCCTGTAGCCCATACCCTTGTTTTTGTATTTTTGTTCTGTATATTGTAAAACACTTGATGCTTTATATTAATACCATCGTCTCTTCCTTTCACAACTGTCTCCCATATTTAATTCTGTTATGGTTTGTTCCTTGCAAATTTGCTTCTTCGTTGATGATGATGATACTAACCCTTCCTTCGTCTTTTTGAGGACCAATGTGGGGTCGTCCCCTCATCAGGCCTCATTATAGCCGAGGGTTCAAATGATCAAATTAATGATTTTTAAATAAAGTCTACCCTCATCTTTCTTGAGAACAGTGGTGGGGTCGTCCCCTCCACTGGTTCCCATTATAGCCGAGGGATCAACTTTCCAATTTAATGGTTTTTAAAGTCTTCCCTCGTCTTTCTTGAGGACAGTGGTGGGGTCGTCCCCTCCACTGGTCCCCATTATAGCCGAGGGATCAACTTTCCAACTTAATGGATTTTAAAGTCTTCCCTCATCTTCTTGAGGACAGTGGTGGGGTCGTCCCCTCCACTGGTCCCCATTATAGCCGAGGGATCAACTTTCCAATTTAATGGATTTTGAAGTCTTCCCTCGTCTTTCTTGAGGACTGTGGTGGGGTCGTCCCCTCCACTGGTCCCCATTATAGCCGAGGGATCAACTTTCCAATTTAATGGATTTTGAAGTCTTCCCTCGTCTTTCTTGAGGACTGTGGTGGGGTCGTCCCCTCCACTGGTCCCCATTATAGCCGAGGGATCAACTTTTCCAATTTAATGGATTTTAAAGTCTTCCCTCGTCTTTCTTGAGGACAGTGGTGGGGTCGTCCCCTCCACTGGTCCCCATTATAGCCGAGGGATCAACTTTCCAATTTAATGGATTTTGAAGTCTTCCCTCATCTTCTTGAGGACAGTGGTGGGGTCGTCCCCTCCACTGGTCCCCATTATAGCCGAGGGATCAACTTTCCAATTTAATGGATTTTGAAGTCTTCCCTCGTCTTTCTTGAGGACAGTGGTGGGGTCGTCCCCTCCACTCGTCCCCATTATAGCCGAGGGATCAACTTTCCAATTTAATGGATTTTGAAGTCTTCCCTCGTCTTTCTTGAGGACTGTGGTGGGGTCGTCCCCTCCACTGGTCCCCATTATAGCCGAGGGATCAACTTTCCAATTTAATGGATTTTGAAGTCTTCCCTCGTCTTTCTTGAGGACTGTGGTGGGGTCGTCCCCTCCACTGGTCCCCATTATAGCCGAGGGATCAACTTTTCCAATTTAATGGATTTTAAAGTCTTCCCTCGTCTTTCTTGAGGACAGTGGTGGGGTCGTCCCCTCCACTGGTCCCCATTATAGCCGAGGGATCAACTTTCCAATTTAATGGATTTTGAAGTCTTCCCTCATCTTCTTGAGGACAGTGGTGGGGTCGTCCCCTCCACTGGTCCCCATTATAGCCGAGGGATCAACTTTCCAATTTAATGGATTTTGAAGTCTTCCCTCGTCTTTCTTGAGGACTGTGGTGGGGTCGTCCCCTCCACTGGTCCCCATTATAGCCGAGGGATCAACTTTCCAATTTAATGGATTTTGAAGTCTTCCTTCGTCTTTCTTGAGGACTGTGGTGGGGTCGTCCCCTCCACTGGTCCCCATTATAGCCGAGGGATCAACTTTTCCAATTTAATGGATTTTAAAGTCTTCCCTCGTCTTTCTTGAGGACAGTGGTGGGGTCGTCCCCTCCACTGGTCCCCATTATAGCCGAGGGATCAACTTTCCAATTTAATGGATTTTGAAGTCTTCCCTCGTCTTTCTTGAGGACAGTGGTGGGGTCGTCCCCTCCACTGGTTCCCATTATAGCCGAGGGATCAACTTTCCAATTTAATGGTTTTTAAAGTCTTCCCTCGTCTTCTTGAGGACAGTGGTGGGGTCGTCCCCTCCACTGGTCCCCATTATAGCCGAGGGATAAACTTTCCAATTTAATGGATTTTGAAGTCTTCCCTCGTCTTTCTTGAGGACTGTGGTGGGGTCGTCCCCTCCCCTGGTCCCCATTATAGCCGAGGGATCAACTTTCCAATTTAATGGATTTTGAAGTCTTCCCTCGTCTTTCTTGAGGACTGTGGTGGGGTCGTCCCCTCCACTGGTCCCCATTATAGCCGAGGGATCAACTTCTTTGCATGTATACTAGAACTGATAACCACTGGATGAGGGAAACACTGATACTTCTCATTAATCTTCAGTGTGTTCTGTCGAAACAATGCTTATTACAACTATGGCTTATCAAGACCTTACAACACTACTGGTAGTATTTTTTCAAATGATCTGCATTCCAGGGGTTTGAGAAAGGTTCCCCCTCCAGGTTCTCTAGCCTGTAGGTCCCCGGGACAACTTCATCGATGACCCTATATGGGCCATGCCAATTAGGATGGAGCTTGTTGGGTTTCTGCCAAGTCTTTTTAAGAACCAAGTCTCCCACTGCGATAGGCCTCTGTTTCACCCTTTGGTTGTAAAACTTTGCGGTCCTCTGCTGGTAGGAAGCTTGCCTTATCTCAGCATCCTCCCTTCTTTCCTCAATCAGGTCTAGGTCAAGTCTTCTCTCTTCCATATTCCCCTGGGGATCATACATTTGGACCCTATGAGTAGGAAACTCCACTTCGGTGGGGATGACTGCTTCTGATCCATAAGCTAACATGAATGGGGTCTCCCCGGTAGGGGTCCTTACTGTCGTCCTGTATGCCCACAATACTGCATATAACTCCTCGACCCATCTTCCTTTTGCCTCCTCAAGCCTCTTCTTAATCCCATCTAGGATTGTCCTGTTCGTAACTTCGGTTTGCCCATTGGCCTGAGGTCGGCCTGGGGTGGAGAAAAATTGTTTGATACTTACCCTCTCACAGTACTTCTGTAAAGAGGCATTCTTGAACTGGGTCCCGTTATCCGAGATGAGGGTGTTGGGTAGACCATATCTGCATATCACATTCTTCCAGATGAACTGGAAGGTCTTCTGCTCCGTGATCGTGACCATCGGCTCGGCCTCTACCCATTTTGAAAAGTAGTCAATTGCTACGATGAGGAACCGATAGTTATTGACTGCTCTCGGTAAGGGTCCTATCAGATCAATCCCCCATATTGCGAACGGCCATGGGGATGCAATGGAGGTGAGAGGCTGGTGAGGTTGATGAGGGATAGTAGCAAATCTTTGGCATTTATCACACTTTTTAACATATGCGGCAGCATCTTTCCCCAAGGTCGGCCACCAGTAGCCTTGGGTGATCCCCCTCTTTGCCAAGGATCTACCCCCAATATGGCTTGAGCACGACCCTTCATGCACGTCTTGCAAAATGGAAGGGACCTCTGAGGGATGCACACACCTAAGTAAGGGGAGCAGAAACCCCTTTTTGTACAGCGTGTCTCCGATGACAGCGAACTTTGCAGCCCTGTATCTCAGCTTCTTCCTCTCTTGGCTTGCTTCTGGCATCTCTCCCCCTCTAATGTATCTGATCAGGGGGTCCATCCATGAAGGTTCTTGAGAAACATTCATGCAAATGCCAAGTGTTCCCTCGTTGTCTTCGATAGTTGGTCGAAGCAAAATTTCTACCGGGACTGTCCTCCTTATGTCTGTCCTAGTAGCTGAGGCCAACCTTGCAAGGGCGTCAGCACGGCCATTGTCGAGCCTAGGTATCCTCTTGAATTTCACTTCTTTGAAGTTTTTCAGCAATGACCTCGCCTTATCAAGATACCTAGCCATCCTCTCGTCTTTGGCCTCATAGGCTCCTAGTATCTGATTCACCACCAGCCTTGAATCACTGTGAACCAAAATTTGGTTGACACTAAGGGATTTGGCTAAGGAGAGGCCAGCTATCAAGGCCTCATACTCAGCCTCATTGTTGGAGGCTTTGAAATTGAACCTCAGGGCGTACTCGACGTCTGTGCCATCGGGTGCTGATAGTATCAGTCCAGCACCACTTCCGCTATCACAGGAGGACCCGTCAACGAAGAGGCTCCACGGAGTCTTTCCTTCAGAAAAATTTCCCTCAGAGAGGGACCCCTGTCTAAAGATGTATCTTCCCTCTTCGTTTTCAGTCACTTTCCTTCTAGCGGTGCTCGTCTCAGCCATTTCTGCAGGTGTGTCTGCGGGTCTGTCTTCTGTATCTGCCTTCCCGAGGGTCTCACCCTCGGCCTCATCTTCTTCCCATGTGAACTCAGCCACGAAGTCTGCCAAGGCTTGCCCCTTAATGGCTGTCTTAGGCTGATACACAATGTCAAACTCCCCCAGCTCTATAGCCCAGGTCATTAGCCTTCCTGATTTTTCAGGCTTGTGTAGGACCTGCCTAAGAGGAGAGTCAGTAAGGATGACCATAGTATGGGACTGGAAGTACGGTTTCATCTTCCTTGAGGCATGAATCAAGGCATAGGCCAACTTCTCCATCCTCGGGTATCTCTGCTCTGCCCCCTGGAGTGCCTTGCTGTTGAAATATACGGGCTTCTGTATCCCATCTTCGTCTCTTACGATTGCTGCACTGATAGCGGATTCTGAGACAGCAAGGTACACGTACAGTCGTTCACCCTGCACGGGTCGTGACAGCAGCAAGGGAGACCCTAAGTATGATTTCAGCTGCTTGAAAGCCTCATCACACTCTTCGCTCCATTCAAAAGCTTTCCTGAGGATCTTGAAGAATGGTAGACACCTGTCTGTAGCCCTTGACACAAATCTGTTCAAGGCAGCCACTCTCCCTGTGAGCCTCTGAACGTCTTTAATGGACTTGGGGGTCTTCATCTCAATAAGGGCCTTTATCTTTTCAGGATTGGCCTCGATGCCTCTTTGATTGACAATGAACCCCAAGAACTTCCCCGCTCCGACCCCGAAGACACACTTGGCCGGATTGAGCTTCATTTTGTATTTGTCCATTGTATTAAAGGTCCTTTCCAGGTCTGCTACATGATCCTCTGCCTTCAGACTCTTAGTCAGCATGTCATCTACGTAAACCTCCATAGACTTACCAATTTGGTCTTCGAACATTTTGTTTACGAGGCGCTGGTACGTTGCCCCCGCATTTTTTAGGCCAAAGGGCATGACCCTGTAACAGTATGTCCCCTTGTCAGTGATGAAGGCGGTCCTCTCCGAGTCCTCAGGGTTCATGAAAATCTGGTTATACCCTGAGTAGGCATCCATGAAACTCATGAGCTCATGGCCTGCGGTAGCGTCTACCATCTGGTCGATGCGGGGGAGAGGGAAGCTGTCTTTGGGACAATGCTTGTTGAGGTCTGTGAAGTCCACGCACATTCTCCACTTGCCGTTGGCCTTTGGGACGATGACTGCATTGGACAGCCACTCAGGGTAGATGACCTCTCTGATAAATTCAGCGTCTTCTAATTTTTTAACCTCATCCCTGATGACCTCATACTTTTCTCTAGAGTAAATCCTCCTCTTCTGCTTTACCGGCTTCACTCCCTCTACCACATTGAGTTTGTGGCACATGATTTCAGGGTCGATCCCTGGCATATCTACATGACTCCACGCGAAGACGCTTCGCCTTCTCCTCAACAGTTTGATGAGGTCTTCCTTGATACTGGGCTTCAGAGATTTGCCAACTTGGACGGTTTTTCCCGGGTCATCCTCATCGAGGGTGATGGGTTCTACCTCCTCAGCGGCCTCTCCTTTTTTGAGCTTCGTCTCGTCCCTGGGGTCTAGGGTATCAATGTTGTAAGTGGCTGTAGCCCTCTTGTGTGCCTCCCTTTCTTCAGCGGAGTTGTAGTAGCACTCTCTCGCTGTCGTCTGGTCTCCCTGAACTTCCCCCACCCCATAAGGGGTAGGGAACTTAACCATCTGGTGGACCGTGGACGGCACAGCTTCAAACCCCTTGAGGGCCACACGTCCCAGTATGATGTTGTATGCCGAAAACACATGCTCATCCAGCACAAAGAAACTGACCCTCTTAGTGAGCCATCTCGGCCACTCGTCCCCCATCCTGACATCAGCCTCATATATTCCTAGGGGGTGAACCTTCTCCCCACTGAACCCAATCAATGGATGATGGTAGGGGATAAGTCTGGCACGACTGAGGCCCAAGGCCTTGAAGCATGGCCAGAACATCACATCTGCGGATGAGCCCCCATCCACCAGGATCCTCGGCACTTCGCACCCGTGCACCCTGGTGGTGATGACGAGAGGGTCATCATGCGGGGCCAATAGGCCCTTGAAGTCCATTCTTGAAAATCCCACAACCAAAGTGTCCATATCAACCTTCTTCCTTTTTTCTAACTTGACCTCTAGGGAGGTCGAGTGCACCGTCTTCGTCACTGCCTTAGCCTCAGCGACATGGGCCTTCCTGTCGGCGACCTCAGACCCTCCTCCTGCAAGTCCCCCGGAGATCATTCCCACCCCGAGCGAGATCATATTGAGCCTCTTGACAGGGCCTTGGTCGTCTCTCGGCGGGAGGTCAGGGTCGTCCTCATCATCAGAGGGGTCGTCCCCTCTTTTTTGAGGACCTTCTCTGCAGGCGTCGACTCGCTTCTTTCTGGGGTCGTCCCCTCGGCCCCTCTTGAAGTCGGCTTTGTCGACGTACTTTCTGAGCTTCCCTTCCTTCAGCATCTTCTCAATCTCATCTTTCAGAGCAAAGCATTTGTCTGTTACGTGGCCGTGATCTTGGTGAAATTCACACCACAGGTTCCTATTTCTCTTGCCGGGGGCTGCCCTCAGCTTCTCAGGCCACTTCAGTGTCCGGTCACTCTTTATCTCATTGAGGATCTGTTCACAGCTGACCGTCAGAGGGGTGTACCCCGCGAACTTATCATCCATGGTCCTCTTCTTCCCCTCTTTGTTCTTCTTGGGGTATTTATTCCCACTTGCACCTCCTTTTTCGTCTTCATGTTTTGCGGCCATCGCCTCTTCGGCGTTCATCACCTTCCCTGCTGTTGACAACAGCTCAGCCATCGTCCTCGGAGGGTCTTCGGCAAGCTTCCATAATAGCTTCCCCTTCTGGAGCCCTCCAATCAGGGCTGTCATAGCTATGCTCTCCTCATAGTCTTCTACCTCCAGCTTCTCTTTATTGAATCTGGCTATGTAGTCTCTCAGAGTCTCGTTCTTTCCCTGCTTAACATAGAGCAGGTGTGTGGTCTTCTTCTGTGGCCTCACCCCAAAGCAGAAATTATGGATGAACAAGTCTGCCAACTGCTTAAAGTTTCCAATAGAATTTTTTGGAAGAGACGTGTACCACACATGCGCAGCCCCTGTCAAGGTACCAGAGAAGGCACGACACCTCATCTCATCTGAGATAGAGTATATGTCTGCCGCCGACTGATACATTTCCACGTGGTGGACAGGGTTGGTGCTCCCATCGTATCTTGGGGTGACCACGGGAGGCTTGAACTTCGATGGCGTGGGGAAGTTGACTATCTTTGCCACAAAGGGTGAGCCTATGGTGTATCCCCTCTGAAGAGGGTCCCGGCTCTTCAGTATGTCGCCAATCTTATCCTCTAACCTCTGGATTGAGTCATTCCAGGGCCTCACAGGGTCGGCCTGGCCGATGTTATCCCCTGCTGCCTCTCGGAGGTGGATGGAGGGCTCCGCTACGGCAGGCCTGTGTCGGCTATTTACTTCCCTTTGGCCGTCATCCCGTCTTTGGGGTCGGCCTTCTGCTTCTTTCCTAGATCTCGCTGCGCTTCTTGACTTGGACAACTTGTCTCGCAGGTCATTCACTGGGCCCAGCCTCTCGAAGGCCGACCCCCTGCTCAGGCGGTCAAAAGCAGAGCCTCTTGGGCGATCATCAGGGTTTGGTCTCCCGCACTTTCCTCTACTGTCCTGGAGGGGTCGTACTGTATTGTTGGAGACCTCATATGGCTCCCAGCATTCTACTGGAGCCTCTTCTTCCTCCAGATCATCATACCTGTCCTCGGGGCAAGGGTTTCCTTGCCTCCCCAGGCGTAAACGCCGGGGGTCAGCAACATCCCTACGCCGCTGAGGGGGTGGCAGGTCTTTATGTGGTGCCTGGGGTGGTCCCCTGGCCTCATGATGTCCTGGAGCTGCTGCCGGAGTAATCATCTCAGGTGAGACCCCTGGTGGTCTCAGTATATTCTGACTTAGAGCTGTAAACTGCTCCTGCATCATCCGCTGGCTGGCTGCCAGAGACTTTAGGGCTGCTGCCACATCAGCCATCTCAGACTGAGGTGGTGGCTGACTGGAACTGGGTCTTCCCCCATCATCCGGCGGGGGAAGTGGTGGCGGTGGCATCTCAGGTGCCATGTGTTTGAGCTATGAAGAGCTGAACTGAAGAAAATACTGGTTAGCTTGGGAACCTTAGTAGGTCTCTTTCAATGGTGAAACACCTCCTCTCAGGGGGAGTGTTGGTTCACCACCAGAGTGCCCAGTGAGGTCAAGCTGTTCAAAGGAAGAGATGTCTTCTCGTTCCCACAGACGGCGCCAAACTGATGATGCTAAGATTTAGCACCACCAGATAAGTGTTAGTGAGCTCAAACAATAGCAGCCATGGCAGCCATAGAGGTGTATGAGTGTATAAGTATGTAAGTGTATAGAAGGGGATGAGTATAAGAGGGAATAAGACAATGATGTATAGTGGTTCAGCCAATTTGGCCTACATCCACTGTGAGTGTGTGATCCACTAAGTATGGGCACTAATGGCCTTGGATACAATGCACATAACCCTCTCTTTCTCTCTCTATTGTGTGTGTACAAGCAGAGTTTTAGCTAGGGCTACTGTTCATGGATCGATCCCCTGTAGGGTTAGGGGTGACAAGTATATATAGGTCTTGGGGGGTGTAGTGTACCCCCCAGGTAAGCATGGTGCATGTGAATAATGATCTAGCCAATCCCCTGTTGACACCTGTAGATGCCAAATGATGACATAATATTCTCTCACGTGAGGGGGTGATTCGGTTGTAACGGTCTTCCACGTGTCATATGAGCCTCACGCGCACTGTTCCACGCGTCTCCCAAACCACGCGCTGTCATGATGTCACCCTCGGCCTATGAGCCGAGGCCGAGGGCAAAGTTTCTTCCGGCAGTGAGTCTGGCTTGATTATGTCCTCGTACTGTCGTACCCTCGTAGGGTCGGCCGGAGCCTGGTGAGGGGTCGGCCCCTCGTAGGGTCGTCTGGAGCCTGGTGAAGGGTCGGCCCCTCGTAGGGTCGTCTGGAGCCTGGTGAAGGGTCGGCCCCTCGTAGGGTCGTCTGGAGCCTGGTGAAGGCCAGTTGGGGCCTGGTGGGGGGTCGGCCCCTCTTAGGGTCGTCAGTTGTGGAGGCGACCCTCCTAGAATATAAACGGGTATATCAACGATAGACTGCAAATAACAAATCTAATGCAAAAGATAAACTTTAATGGCCTTTATCAATGGTTAGTATATACTCTAAATTAAAAATACTTTTAAACCCAACCACAAATTCAAACTATAAAACTAAATAGCCTACTCTAAAATATAGGAACCTATGCTATGTTTATATCAAGAGAGGATGAGTAACACTTTTTTTTATATATAACTATAAAAAAACTAAAATATAAACTTACAGTGGTATATCAATGTGAGCACCAACACGACATGGAAGTGGTCTTGAACTCCACAGTGAAAAATAAACACCAAATCATCTGCATAAGTAAAAAATAAACACGAAATGTAAACACAAATAAGTCATTGAACCCAAAAATCCTAACAGTTGAAACACGAATTGTAAAGGGGATGATTGAGATATCTTAAACACCCAAAATCCAAACCAATTTTGAGATACACCAAGTTACCTAAAAAATAAAATAAACTAAGAAATGAAGAAAGTATCGCGAAAATCCTTATGTTTAACGTATATATAACGTACTCAATGGAGTTGATGTCGATGATCTGGCAAACAGAGAGGGCAACCATGGAGGTTTTTCGGTGCCAGATCATATAAAGGAAGACCAAAAATGGAAACCGTACCCTAAGATGGAAAATCGTGTAAATCAATACTTACTTCTTTGCAAAACTTGTTCCTTCTTTGTAGTCCTCTGCCATAAGGAAAGAGAAAGGAAAATGAAAATGAAATCCCCAAATCGTACCCTAGGAGGAGGAGATGGAGAACGACATGACTTTTTGGTGAATGTATGGGGATTTTTGGATCAAGTTACTAATTTAGCCCCAGTTTTGAATTAAAGTAAGAGAGAGAAATTAATTTGGAGTGAATCAAAAGAGGGGGAAATAAAAAATAAAGGGGTAAAAGAGTAAAATAGAATAAATCAATCCTAACCTTTTATATCTTTCATTGGTGGCCAAAACTCAACCTCTACTTAGCTTATCATCTTATTGAATAGTAATCAACATTCTACTCCTTATTATATAGATATAGGTGGAGTGAATACCTATAATATGATTAAAGTAATAATACATTAATACGTGGGATATTCAGTATATAAAATACTACGTATGAGACTTGTGATATGTGATGTATGTATGCCCTATTGATATATACGTGAAGAAAATATCTATAACTTGATTTATTGTGTGTATGGCATACCTCCACTGCTTGCTATCGAGTGGAGGTTGCGCGTTGTGGCGATCATATCTTGAGGGGCCTTCAAGGGTATTTTGATTCGCACCACTAGAACATAGAACCTAGGTACGAGCTATCAGTGAGAACGATAATGTTGACGGTCATATGGGTGCATAGGTATGTGCGTCGCCCACTAACTTGGAACTATGTTCACCTCTAATATGTGTGATTTTATATATATGGTTCATGAGAGAATCTGAACCAATAGTCCCTTCTACAACGAGAGATGTACCCAGACATGATAGCAAAGTATACATGCACTGCCGTCGTGCATAGGGGTGCCGTACTAGTATATGTATAATGGATGATGGATATATATACCTTTGATATGTTTTACATTATGCACTGCATCTGAGTCTGAGAGATTCCATGTTATATATATATATATATATATATATATATATATATATATATATATATATATATATATTCTTGTGATATTATCTACTGTGTGAAATTCGTAGACGAGAAAGATAGTGAAATCTGATTTGACTTAAGTATGTGAACACATAATCCTAAAATTTGAAAAGCCTTGACCATCTTAAAGGGACATGGATATATATATATTTAATAAATGTATTGCGTGGAAATACGGGTGGATGCTAAGGGTTATGGGTATCAGACTTATGATTTCAAACTAGTTAGTAGTTCTTATCTAAACTAAAATTAATCTGAATATTGGGCTAGGGGAAACATTCTGAACGAATGTGTATGGAATAACTATTGGGGTCGGGGTAACATTATGAACCAATAGCCCTTAATGTGTGATATAGGTATATA
Organism: Sambucus nigra; assembly: GCA_949130495.1. Classification (NCBI taxonomy): domain Eukaryota; kingdom Viridiplantae; phylum Streptophyta; class Magnoliopsida; order Dipsacales; family Adoxaceae; genus Sambucus; species Sambucus nigra. The sequence continues at coordinate 260,952,183 of OX422212.1, forward strand.
ATAGCAGAGTGTGTACTTAAAGTATATATTGTGTGCAAAATATGTACAACACAAATAATCTACTTATGTGTGCTAGTAGAGAGGCGCGATAGTATGTATCGAAAGAACGATTAATCTACTAAAGAGTAATTAGTAGGGACATTAGATAGTGTATATCTATATAATCATGAAGCTACTAATGTGTGAATAGTAGGAAGATAATTAGGGAATATCTAAAATAAATTTTAAGAAGAGAAACTTAAATGGTAAATCTGGAACAATAACCTACGTAGAAATGGTAAGTGGGGTATAATAATAACACAAGAGGGATGTTAATTTTTAAGGGTATTCGATAGCATAATATATGGGGATTATGGAGGAGTTAGATTGATTTGGGTTTATTACATACTGGCTGCCTAGTTAGATTGGCTAGAATTGACTCGGCGGGGTTGAGTAGCAAACGTTAAGTGTGTATCATAGATGAGAGATGATGAACTCAAGGGAGTGTTCACAACCTAAAATGTGTATCTAATAACTTTTCATTTAAAATGTTATTTAAGTACTTTATAAATGTTTTTAAATGATTTTTACTTGGGCTCTGACCCATACTTGCAAAACCTTTTTCCATAACCTTTTAGGTGTCCGGCCACAGGGATGCCAAACAGGATGATCTATTCTAGGGATGCATAGCTATAGCACTTGTGGACGCTTGCATGATTTGGAATTCGACTATTCAATTACTTCACTCCTAGTGTAGGGTGCAGGGCAGTATTTTATTTGGGCATGTTTCCCACAGTTATTTCATTTATGACAGTCACACCTTGTATTCAGACTTTTATTCAGGCTGGACTTTATATTGGATTTTGTAAACGATGGTTTATTCGGTATTATTTCGTTTCAGTCTTTTATATTGTGGATGGGTTTATATTACTATTGCATGGGATATATTTAAGTAATAATGTTCTCTTTTTGTTGATTGTTAAATAAAAATATTAAAAATTTAACATTGGCTTTTCGAATACTTGGTGGTTAGTAATGTTTTAAAAAGTTTTCGACAGTGATGCTAAGAATAAATCAGATGAGAAACCTTTTTTAATTGGATATAGGACTGATCACTCGGTATTTAATTAGGAGGGTGTCACAGATGGTATCAGAGCATCAGGTTCTAGTGTCTGTAGTATCTATGCAACTTTTAACATTTTAGAATATCATTCTTTGATATAGATCCTTATGATAGGATTATTGTATTCCTCGATGAATGCTACTTACGTTCTCTTACCATGATATATAGTTGATGTGATTCATATATGAGTTCGGTTGGGCTTCATACACCGAGCATTATTGGATGACCAATGAGGGCCGTTAGAAGGACTACTTGAGGAGAGGCTCAGTAGAAGACCTATAGTATTCCGGTAATGGTGATTGCGATGGAAGTCACCATGATTATTGTTCGGGATGGTGACAATAGGAAAATCACTCTAGAGAAAAAGTTTTGCCAAGCACTTTTGTAGATAATGTTGGTGAAAATTTTAGACTCACCTAGTGTTGTCGGTAAGAGGTGGGGGAAAATGGAGTGAATCTTTGGGAGAGTCATCTATAAGGATTAAAAACAAAAAAGGGAGAGTAATAGGCCAATGGAAGGATAGAATACAAAGGCAATTGTATAGGGTGGAGTTTAGAGGCACCCATGATTAAAATTTTGAGCCCAAATTTTTGAGCTCTTAGGGCAAGCATAAAGTGACTAGATTCAGTTACCATATATAAGAAGTATATGGGATTAAACGAGAGATTTGAGTGAAATTTGATTGATATAAATTCCATCTGCAGTTCGGACATGGATGCAAATTGAGTCTCAAAACTTATCAAAAGTGAGCGAGTTATAGGCCGATTGTGAGAAAGGAGCTGACTTCTTGAGGGAACTTTGTAACTGACAAAGGGGAATATGAAGAAGATAAAGGTTCTTTAAGTTGATAATGTACTTGTGAGTAGAGTATACAAGCCTGGATGGGATATTCGACTAGAATGATTAGTGTCTACGTCGTCAGGGTCATACGCTTACATGAATTTATCAATGCTTCCATGAGAGGTGAGCCAAGGGGGTAGGAGAATCTAGTCGAAGAGCAAGAATGGATTACACGGTGATAGTGAAGTATCATAAGAGGGAATAACCAGTTGAGAACCCATTTAAATGATTCAGACTAATTGGACTCCTACCAAGTGATGGTGAATTCAATCAGCGCCATTGAGGCCAGCAACGAGTTCCATAGGGACAGTCAATCAATTGGGAAATCAAGGGTAGCAATCGGGAACAAGACTATGAAGCCTGAGAGAAGGAGACCCCGACTTGTCTAGTGGGGCTAGAGATAAATGAAAGATACAGTAATGTGTCCTATGCATAGAGAATTGGACCACCTATATTGAACATGTTCATAGTGAGAAAGTTAGACTACTCGGAGTGGAAAAGTATATGGGAATGGTGTTAGTGGGGCACAACAACTGTCTGAGGAGCGAGATTTTTGGTAGAGGAATTGGGCTAAGAGAATGAACTAAGTTGACATTTATATTATGTATTATTTTACTGCTTTCGATAGTTATGAAAATAGGGTAGACTACTTTACGAGAGTTGACTAGTTAGCAACGGGTTAAGCGATCGTAGATTGTGATAGTGAGATCTCGTGTTCGTTGTCCCAGGGTATGATTTATTTTGTGAGGTATCCCCTGAAAGAAGGTTGATCCCATATATATTCGTGTGTATATATTTTTTTTTTTTGTAGTAGACTTTTGTGTGTAGGTTGTCTTGTTATAATCAATCCCAGTACGCAAGGACAGTTACTGATGTGATTCAGGGTAGGCACACTTATTATAGAGTGGAGAGATATAGCTCGTGACTTTTTAGCGCTAAGAAACTAGTGATAGTAACAGCGTCGTGATATATGTATTCTTGTGTAGCATGCGAGTGGACGATTATGCTTTTATGTCAAAACACGGGTATTTGAGGGTACATAATATGGACTGAGGTCTTAACAGATCTCAATGACCAAAAATTCTAGGTAGTAGGGTATCGAGAGGGTTCCTTATTTAGATTTCGCTTTGCGAGACTTCCCACGTATGAATCTTAGCACAATATTGGGAGTGGTGAGATGATTAGCCATTAACACATGGGTTTAGTACCTTGGGTATTATTTAGTTATAAAGTTATATCTAAAGGATAGTCACTATACGATAATGAGAGGCTAATGGAGCCAGGTAGCATCGGTGAAGTTATCCACATTTAAAGGTTGTATGGGCACCCTGGTTGGTGAAAATGTTTATATCACCCGCAATTGGGAGGGGTAGAAATAATTGTGATGATCTTGAGAGTATGGGATTAAGGACATGTAGAGACCTTAAAGTACATGCCTTATCCAAATTTCGAGGATGAAATTCCTTTGTAAGGGGGGAAGTATGTAACACCCCATTTTTTTTGTAAAAAATGGAAATTAATTAAATTGATGACCTAAGAATTTATTTAATTGGGAGAAATTATGTAATTCGATGATTTAGAGTTAATTAATTCAGACTAATCTTAATTTCACACGTGAAGTATGTGGAGGTAAAATAAGAGAATATTATAAAGTGACTCGAATGGTGATTTTGAGGTCACAGTTTGTTCCGAAAGGGTCAAAATAGTTGAAAAAGTGTACTCGGGTGTATAGTTTGGGTCCCTGGACGATTTTAGACCATCTCGACACTGTTTAAGGGCATTTCGATCATTCGGGAGTTTGGCAATTTGAAAACTCCTAAAATTGTAAGTGTATATATTCCCATTAGAGAGAGGGGATAGGGTTAACACAATTCAAAAGGGATATAAGCCATAGGAAAGGAAGAGGAGGGGAGAACCAAGCTTCTTACACAGTTTTTTACCCCGAACGCAACGAAATCGAGAACGAAGCGAGGGGAGAACCACCACACCATCTTATCAATGAACTTCAGACCTGCTATTGAGAATTGTAAGTGTATATATTCCCATTATAGAGAGGGGATAGGTTTAACACAATTCAAAAGGGATAGAAACCATAGGAAAGGAAGAGGAGGGGAGAACCAAGCTTCTTACACACTTTTTTGCCCCGAACGCAACGAAATCGAGAACGAAGCGAGGGGAGAACCACCACACCATCTTATCAATGAACTTCAGACCTGCTATTGAGATGCAAGTATTTAAATGGAAATTAATATCAATCATGTTATAATACCCATGTGGGATAGGGTTTGATTTCATGCTTTTGGAAGTTTTATATGAATTTGGGAGGGTTTAATTCATAAACTAAATTAGGAATGCATGTAAAGATGTTCCTTAATGATGATAATAAGAAATTAGCAGGCTTGGGTTAATTAATAAGAGAGAAATCTGAGTTCTTGGTTAATAAAGTTGATGACCATTAGGGTTTTATGCTAATTAAAGGAGAATTTGATTTTTGGGTTGAATCTTTGATGTTTTTGTGTAAACTTTTCACTGAAAATTTATCTCTATGTGAAGATAAAATGAAATTAGAATATATTTTATGATTAAGATTGAATCTTTATGGGTTCTTGATTGAATAACATTAATCTTGAATGATTTAGGGTTTAATTACTGAACACACGATGTCAATCTGCCAAAATTCTTAATGTAACTTGAAATGTATGCCATTTTAATTTTACTTAGAATTAGAGTGATATCATTACATGACTGGAAATTTGTATGTCTTATCTTTCTAATGAGATTTGAATTAGGTCTATGGTAGTTTTGTAGAGGGAGAAATCGATGTTTTACTATAGGGTGTTTGATCTACCAGTATAGTAATCTGCAAGATTTTTTTACGTAACTTTAAACGTATGCCATTTCAATTGTACTTATAATTAGAGTGATATCCATACATTATTGGAAATCGCTATGTCTTTTCTTTCAAATGATCTTTGAATCAGGTCAATTGCAGTTCTTTAGATTGAGTAATCGATATTTTACAATAGGGTATTTAATCTACCAAAAAAATTTCTAATCGATTATGTTGCCTAGTTTTGGCCAATAATTTCCTTTTTGTGTAGGGAATTTGGAAATCATTTGGAATTTATTTTTGGGAATTAATTTCTAGTATAAGGGACTTATATTTCAACACCATTATTCATAGTTTGGGTTTTAGGCGTGGCCTACGAGGGAATTTTAAGGGCTAAATTAACTTGGATTATTAGAGAGGAAAAATCTAAATTGAAGGATAATTCGAGTTAAGGGAATTCGAGAGGAACAAAGACTTAGACCATTAGAGGGTAGAGAGTTTACCTTATGATATTATATTTGGAATAAAGGATACCCTTGGATTGGTGATAAATACTCAGGAATGTACGGTAATAAACAAAGTTATAAATTATGGAATACGTAGAATATTCGGGATATAAATATATTTTGTATGAGGCTTGTGATATGGGATGTGTGTATGACTTATTATTGTTATATGTATATATATATATATATAGGTGGAGTTCATACCTATAATATGATTAAAGTAATAATATATTAATACGTGGGATATTCGGGATATAAAATACTATGTATGAGACTTGTGCTATATACATGGAGAAAATATCTATAATTTTATTTATTATCGGTATGAAATACTTACGTTGCTTTATATCGAGTGGATATTGCGCGTTGTGGACGATAATATATTGAGGAGCCTTCAGGGGGATTTTCATTCGCACCACTAGAACATAGAACCTAGGTTCGGGCTATTAGTGAGCACGATATTGTTGACGGTCATATGGGTGCGTAGGTATGTGCGTAGCCCATTGCATTGGACTTATGTTCACCTCCAAGATGCATGATTTGATATATGCGGTTTGTGAGAGAATCTGAACCAATAGTCCCTTGTACAAAGAGAGATGAACCCGGACATGATAGTAGAGTATGCATGCACCGCAGCTGTGCCTAAGGGTGCCGTACTAGTATATATATAATCGATGGTGAATATATATACTTTTGATATGTTTTATAGTATGCACCGTAACTGAGTATTGGATTTTTCGTGTTATATATATATATATTATAAAGTGTGAATATATATACTTGTGATATTATCTACAGTGTGAAATTAGTAGACGAGAAATATAGTGAAATATGATTTGACTTAAGTATGTGAACACTTAATCCTAAAATTTGAAAAGCCTTGCTCATCTTAAAGAGAAATGGATACATATTTAATAAAAGTATTGCGTGGAAATAGCGATGGACGCTATGAGTTATGGGTAGAAAATTTATTATTTCAAACTAATTAGTTATGCGTATCTAAACTAAAATTAATCTGAATATTTGGGTAGGGGAAACATTTTGAACAAGTGTGTATGGAATAACTATTGGGGTCGGGGTAACATTACGAACCAATAGCCCTTAATGTGTGATACAGGGATATAATAGCAGAGTGTGTAATTATAGTATATATGATGTGCAAAATATGTACAACCCGAATAATCTACTTATGTGTGCTAGTAGAGAGGCGAGATAGTATGTATCTAAAGAACGATTAATCTACTAAAGGGAAATTAGCAGGGAGCTTAGATAGTGTATATCAATATAATGATGAAGTTACTAATGTGTGAATAGTTGTAAGATAATTAGTGAATATCTAAAACAAATTTTAAGAAGAGAAACTTAAACGGTAAAGCTTGAACAATAACCTATGTAGAAAGGGAAACTGGGGTTTAATAATAACATAAGAGAGATGTTAATTATTAAGGGTATTCGATAGCGTACTGTATGGGTGGTATGGAGGAGCTAGATTGATTTGGGTTTATTAGATACTTGGTGCCTAGTTAGATTGGATAGAATTAACTAGGTGATATTGAGTAGAAAACATTAGGTGTGCATTATAGATGAGATATGAGGAACTCAAGGGAGTGTTCGCGACCTTACATGTGTATCTAATAACTATTCATTTAAACTGTTATTTAAGTACTTGATAAATGTTTTTAAATGAGTTTTACTTGGTCTCTGACCAGTACCTGCAAAACCTTTTTCCAAAACCATTTAGGTGTCCAGCCACAGGGACGCCAAACTGGATGATCTATTCTAGAGATGCGTAGCTGCAGTACTTGTGGATTCTTGCAGGATTTGGACGTAGACGATTTAGTTACTTCACTCCTAGTATAGGGTGCAAGGAAGTATTTTATTCGGGCATGTTTCCCACAGCTATTTCATTTATGACAGTCAAACCTTGTATTCCGAATTTTATTCAGGTTGGACTTTATATTGGATTTTATAACCGATGGTTTATTCGGTATTATTTCAATTCATCCTTTTTAATTATGGATGGGTTTATATTACTATTGCATGGGATGTATTTATGTAATAATGTTATGTTGTTGTTGATTTTAAATAAAAAGATTAAAAGTTTGACATCATCTTTTTGAATACTAGGTTGTTAGTGATGTTTTAAAAAGTTTTCGACAGTGATGCTAAGAATAAACCAGAGCACAAATCTATTTTAATTGAAAATAGGACTGATCACCCAATATTTAATTAGGCAGGGTGTCACATTTGAAGAAGCAAGAGAATTGTTAATAAAAATACAACATATGTTATTCATATCCAGTGGATGAGATATTATGAATATGTTCATCTAGATTAGGAAAAAGACTTGAGAAAAGAAACAAGAATATTCCATATATTTAACATTATAGGAATCATATATTAATCTTTTAGATCATATATTAATCTTCTTTAGTGTGAAAGCAGGCTATTTGTAGATCATATAGTTATGTAACATGATAAGAATCATAATTGATTTTATTAATTATTCTCCTCCATCAAGAGATTGAAGCTTACCTTGCCAACTTTTTGTTTTAGATCTAATTTTATCTGTAATGGGTTATAAATGACAAGATCTTGGTTTTCCTCTAATGATGGGAACCCCGATATATAAGAAAGGACAGGAGACCACACTAATGTTTAGAATTGAATAAATAACATTAGATATGGATCATTTACTAATAAAGACCTTGCATTTTTCTTTGCTAATAACCTCGCCAGAATTATCCGCGTATTCCTAAAAAAGATTAAGCACATTTCAAAGATAAGATTTGACACAAATATATAATACCATAATATCATTAGTGTATTAATAAGGGAGTTATCAACATAATATCATCAGTGTATTAACACCATTTTTGGGATTACTTCTCAATAAGACATGTATTAACAAGATGGTTATCAGCAGCATATAAGGAAGGAATGTAAGAAATAACGTGATCCTAAATATGATTAGGATCATAAATGAAGGAGGTACCACTTTACAATCTATTAATATCTGAAATATGATAGGTTTCTTCTTTGAACATCTAAATGATTTACATATTTTAATAAGGCTGGTGTGAGGAAGGACTCATGTAACTAGGATTGAAATAAATACACAAACACACCACATAAGATGAATATTTTTTTGTTTTCTACTCGATATGGTATATATCTGAAAAAGATATAGGCGTCTAAACGTAACCTAGCTGAGATATCCGAAATTATCATCAAATTGTCCTTCCTAAAACAAAAGAAGCATAGGCTTCTTAGACAAGGGCTGAGCTTGGACTCTGCAATTACTGATCTGATCAATATATGCTAAGTTCTTAATGTTCCCATTATGTAAAATAGCTATGTACTTCAACTTACATACAACTAAAAAGTTATAAAATTCATTTTTGCATGTTGTAACTATATAAGTTATTTTAATTAAACTTAGGTTCTTTACATGTTTGTATAAACATATGCTTATTAGTCCTTCAGTGAAAATAGGTTTGGCCACACTACAAGTTATTGTGTGTAATGCTGGTTACATTTTTTGGGGTCAAATTTACTCAAGTATTCTAGGTTAGGACTATTTTCAAACTGAAAAAAAAGAAGATGCAATGGTGAAGGACCACCATTGCCAGCTACTAGCCATGATCTTAAATACACACCACATCAGGTCAATTCAGAACTCATAATTAAATCATGAACAACGTATTTGCAAAGTGACATGTGTCATTTTTATGTGGTACTATGTATCCAAAATATATGAAACACAAATTCACATGTTCTCATCATAAAAGGAAAATTCTGTCATTGCAGGATCGTGTTGCACTCATATCAGTGTCCATGAAATCGAGATAATTGTATGTCATCGTTATTTTAAACACTCTATGTCATCTTAAAAACAAACATTTAGGAATAATAAAACAAACTTTAAAATAAATAACATTACCCCAAATGTCAAACAAATTACATTTTATAAGGCGATTATTGAAATCTTGGGAAGTGTTAAAAACAATAACATTACCCCAAATTTGATAACGAGTCAATTCATATCCTATGTACACCAAAAGATATTCATCATAACCCATTAAAAAATCAATTATAAAATGTAGATTAAACATACATAAGTCTTTAAAAAACATAGCTGACTCTAAGCATAATCAAAACACAACTAACACTCTATTTTTTTTATTATCAATCCAAATTCCCTCACAATCTACACGTGCACACGAATCTTCACTTTCATTAATCAACTCGATGTTTGGCAATTAGTTGGTGGCGACATAATTTTCGGCACATCTAGCAGCGTAGTCATAATCATAACACCCGTAGTTATAAACTCTTTGTGGAGTCACAAGAATTATTGACCATTTAGGATCGAGTTGGTCTTGAACATAAAAAACTTATTTAGCTCGAGAAACTAATATTAAGGGCTCATTCTTCTGGCCAACTCTGCAAAAAGCAACAGATTTAAAGCCAAGATCATCTACTTTAATAGCATTACCGTTGTCGACCCAATCATACTTGAAAACTGGAATTTTGAAAGTGAAATAATCAAGGATCCATATTTCACTAATGACGACATAAAAACTCAAATTTGAAACCGCGTGATGCTTATCCTTTTCACTAGAAACTTGATTTGTTGTGGCTGTGATGCTAATTCCATTATTTTGGTTAACTCGTTCAATATCACATTCTTTCGTATGGTAACGACAACCATTAATGATATAACCTTGATATTTTATCACATCTCGATAAGGTCCTCGAGCTATCCACTTTAAGATTTCTAAAACATTATTGGTGGGGTGATTTAGCTCTTTTTCAACCTAATTTTTCTTAAATGTTAGTTATAATTTTAATAGTATATTAAATCGCCAAACATTGATATTAATCATAGTGATTGACGAAGCTAGACAATAATGGTCTTGTTATGTTCATCTTGTAACCATTTTTCATCTTTGCACTTTCGAGGATACTTTTGCCTCAAGCTCTCCATATGATCCCGATAAGGGTGTTAATAGATAACAATATTTTAACCATTAAAACAAAATACAATATAGTACATGATTTGTTACAAAAGAAACGAAAATAGAAATTACTCGATATATGGTTGAACATCATCTGTGTTTTGCAACACATAACGATGTGCTTGATCCCGTGATAATTCGTCCACCTTAATTACTTTACCACCCCTATTGTTTTTCCATCTCATATTATATCATCATCATCATCTGTTGTATTTCTACCTAATGGAACCCCAATGGCATCGATCCCACGAAAAAATTTCGTACAAAGTTCAATTTCTTCTTCACTAATATAACGTTGGGCAATGCAACATTCTGGATGGCTTCGATTGTTTACTTGTACCTTTAATAATTTCATGTTAGTACAAAAATTTTAAATAAAACAAATATTAATAATGTTTACTTATAACCTTATAAAGTAATGACATAGTTTTTTAAGCATGGGCAAACCTTTGAAATGCGTACATCCAACGAGCAAAAACTGGACCACATAGTTCAATCTCCATAAACAGATGTACCATTAGATGCACCATTATATAAAGAATGCGAGAGGGAAGTAATTTTCCAACAAACACAATGTGATCACAATGTCATCTTGAATGCTGTTCAACTTATTCACATACACTTCTTTTGCACAAAGATCATTAAAGAAAAATCACACCCTTATGTTTGCAAATCTAACATGCTTTGGTAACACGAATAGAATTACCACCAAAATTATTTATCGCATGAGTATGTGATAATCTTGGGACTTGAGACCAAATAATTTTAACTCTTCCATGGAAATAATGTTACTAAAATTTGACAAGTATCCATCAGGAACTTTGAGTCAAAGCAACGTCGTGCATACCCTTTTCTTCTCCTCTATAGACAATGTATAACATGCAGGTGGAAAATACATCCATTTTACCTTATCTTTTGTTGCCAACTCCCCCCTTAAACCCAATTCTACAAGATCAAGATGACTCTTGACTCCATCTTTTGTCTTACCGGGAAATCTTGAGTAACATCCCTATTATGCTATCACAAACATTCTTCTCAATATGCATAACATCAAAATCGTGTCGAACAAGAAAATGTTTCCAATACCCCAACCTAAAGAATATTGATTTTTTCTTCCAACATTTGGAGTTATTAGGCTCATCTGTATTCTCCTTTGTGCATTTTTTTTAAATTTATCCTTTCCCTTTTCTATTTGCACTTCAAAAGGACCCATCATTTTTCCCTAACATGCATTAATATTTTCAACTAGTTCTAGTATTTTCTCTCCGTTCAATGGATTAGGTTGTTCATGAAACTCTTGATTACCATTAAAAAACTTATTTTTCTTTCGAAACAGATGATTTTGTGGAAGAAATCATCTATGTGATGTATATAAATTATCATTAGAATGTTTTAATCAAATATAATTTGTTTCTTCACCACAAATTGAACAATAATACTACCCCTTTATAGTACAATGACACAAATTACCGTATGCAGGGAAATAATTAATTGTCCATCGTAATACCACCTTTAAAGTAAAGGATTCTTAGAGGTAAGCATCATAAGCCTGTAAACCTTCATCCCATAAGGTTTTAAGGTCCTCAATTAATGGTACCAAGTAAACATTTATATCATTTTCAGGATGTCGCGGACCCGATATCAAAATTGTTAACATAAATTTTTTTCTCTTTATGCTCATCGACGAATCAAGGTTATAAGTTTCCAACATGATTGCCCAATAATTATACTTACTACTAGGAGTACTATATGGATTAATTCCATCCGCTGAAAGTGATAACCGAAGGTTTCTAGCTTAATTTCCAAACTCCGACCACTTATCATCCAACAACTTCCATGGAGGGTAATTCGCGGGGTGACATAACTTACCATTAACATGTCTTTCATTTGCATGACAAGTCAAGGCCTTTGCAATTTGTACATATTGAAACCACCTTTTGAACCTACCATGCAGGGTTACCGAATGTTTTTATCTTCACTTACAAACCTCGACCACTTGTCATCCACCAACTTCCATGGAGGGTAATCCGCGGGGTGACGTAACTTACCATTTACTTGTCTTTCATTTGTATGCAAAGTCAAGGCCTTGCAGTCTGTACAAATTAAAACAACCTTTTCAACCGAGGAATGTGAAAAAAATACCATAATACTTTTACAGGCACTCCCACCTTCACCTTGGTTGTATTTTTTTCAACTTATACCTCGGTGTTCTATAAGTAGGGCATTCCGTCGAATCTTTGTACTCTTTTCTATAGATTATTCAATCATTAGGGCATGCATGTATTTTTTCATACCCCATCCCAAACACGGACAATGTCTGTATGGCCTTTTTCATAGATAAAAGGAATTTATTATCTTTTCGGAGCAATTGGGAAAATAATTAAAGCATGTTTGAAAAGCTCATATCAGTCCACCCACTCTTTGCTTTCAAATTGAGTAGACTCACCAGTGCAGACATCTTCGTAAACATTTTACACCTTTTGTAAAAGGGATTTTTGGCATCCTCGAGCAACTTCTCAAATGATTTATGATTCCCTATAATGTCTTCATTTACCATCTCAAACATCTCCTCCATATCGTCATTATCTCTTGGATTTTCGACCAAATTATCGTGATGGATGGAGTCACCCATGTTGACATGTGAGAAAGTTGAATTAGGAGAAACTTTTCGTGACATATATATATATATATATATATATATGATACCTTTGATCAATATCATTCTCATATAAATGATCTTTAATGTCTTTTAAACTCCATTTAAAATAATTTCCACATGATGTACATGGACACCGTACAACTTCACTATTTACAACATTCCTCTCTGCAACTTTAAGAAAATAGTCAACCCCTTGCAAGTACACCTTTGATAATCTCTGCATAGACATCCACAACTTGTCTGTTCCCATTTCTCAAATTGTACCTATATTAAGATTGTAAATATTAGTTGTACAAATGTGATTTTCGTATAAAAAAACACAATCCTCAAATCATATTAATTTTTCATTTTCTAATTCGTAAAGTATGCATGTGATTTATACGATTCATCTTAGTTTAAGTCACAAATAATATTATTAAGGATGTAATACTAAAACCACCGACACACATTAGCTTTATTACCAAAGATAATTGATTGAACGGATGCATTTTAACTTGAGCTCAGGATAAAGTATTTGTGTATATAATATGCATCTGGTAATTTCTTTTGTATTTATTGTGTGTATATAATATGTATTCGTTAATTTGTTAAAAACTAAAACAAAATAAATCTAATCAAATCAGTTGCCAATACCTAAAATACAATTAACACCAGTGACGAAACTAATGCATGACCAAGGAGGGTCATGTCCACCCACAAGAATTTCAAATGGTTAGCACTATATTAATGAGTTATTGATTGAGGACCCATGCTTCTTTCATTTTAAAGTTTACACCATTTTATTTTTAATAAAGGACTTAAAATAATTAATGAAATAGAAAGTCCACAAAAAGTACTTATAACTAGACTCGTTTTGTTACAAAGTGAATATGATCTTTTGTGCACTATTTTGTGAGTCGAAATCTATTTAATTATAAATATCGCTCTAAAATTTTTAAAAGAAATAATTTCTTTTAAAAAATGATTTCTTTCATTTAGTTATTTAATTTAACTCTCACTTTATTAATCCCTTGAACTTAATACCCATTTTTCAGATGGCAACCTAAATTCGTTAAAAATCATTAATCCATTATTAGACATAGTCCCTCAAACTTTTAGGAAAAAAGTACCCTTTAATTTATATGCTCAAATATATCAAAGCTTATTATCACACACAATTTTATCTTACCAAGAAAATGAAGAATGGTGTTAACTAAGTTAGAGGTTAAATTAAAGGGATTAGTAAAGACGGTCAAGTCAAATGACGTATTAAAGATTAAGGATCAAGTAAAAAAAACTAAAACTAAAACAAAGCATGCATTCGAGAAGACTACTACGACTATAATGTCGACATTGGCCTTTATTATATATACATATATTGAAATTAAACCTTTATGATAGAAAAGTGCTGGAGGACCGCCTAAAATGGCAAACTTATAGAATGTGAAAGGACTATCTTGATAGGCATGTGGGATCTATTTAAAGTGGTAAATAATGCAAAATTTAAACTTGAGTCTTTTTAGTCGGTTCTTGAATCATTCCTCTTTATTATTTGGATTATATTATGCATGAATTCAAAGTATTAATCAATTTTTTTTCCAAATTACTTTATTTTTTATTTTATTTTTCTGGTAATAAAAGTCTTCAATCAAACTCTTTTGTTCGTTTTCCTATTTCTCTCCCCCTCAAACATACAAACACACATATAAAGTAATGTTTAACAAAAACTAACAAATATGAGTTATGTTTGACCTTTCTACCCTCAATCCAACTACTGAGCTGCTTGGCCCCCTCTAATTTGGAATGCTAGTTTCGTCCCTGATTGACACAACATATGTGAATGTAAAAAGATAGGGATTGTTGTTTAAAACCCAAAATATGAAATATGAAAATAATAAAGTCCCAACATATGGAATATAAGAAAGCCACAACAAATTATCATCCACATGATCGATTGTGATGCGTTTTTTTTAATTGTAAGTTAGTCTACTCTAATACCCATAATTTAGATTTAGCATTTGTGTCAAACTCAATGTTTTCATTAAGACCTTAAATATAGTTCTCAGAAGCCTATACTATTCCTAATTACTTCACCAATGTGATAACTATTGAAGACATTACTAGATGAACAATTTTAAATGAATACAGTGGAAAAATAAGGCAAAAAGGATTTATTTAATGGATTGCACATACTGGGAAGAAGGCTTAAGAACCAAACTCCTAGAATTAGTTATATTAATATTGAAAGATTAAATATCCATATTGATTTGAACTTTAAATTGTAATGCCTCGTATTTTTATGACTTTTAAATTTGGGGATTTATTAAATTTAAATTGATATATTAATTTAATATTAATCCAAAAATTATTTAAATACATACTAGCGTGATAAGAGTTAGTAATTATTGGAATTTTTTTTTAATATTACTTAATGGATAAGGTAATATGTATAATCAAATTTATTAAAATTATCACGAAGGTATAATTTGAGAGTTGTGGAAATTAAATCGGCACATGCCTATGTTGTGTTGGGATTTAATTATTATTATTAAATGTGAATTAATTATAAGTTGTCTGTATGGTCATTTCGAGTGCGCCAATGTGTCTGGAAGGGCCGAGATAGTCAAAATAACGTACTCGGGGGTTTAGTTTGGGTTTCAGAGCATTTTTAAGCCTAATTGGCATCTCGGGAGGGCATTATGGACATTTCGTATTTTTGGGCAATTAAACCCACGAATTTCCCAAGGTTATATCAGCCTTTAGGAGTTTTCCTCTAGGGTAAACAAGAAAAAAAATCAAATAATGACCATTATAGAAGAAGTGGGAGAGCTTCCCAAGCAACTCAAGGCCAAAGACTCACCCGGTTGCACTGCCACCACCACCAAATTATAGATCGCGCGACGGGGGGCACAACCATACCTCTTTCAGCCATAAATCAGAAACTTGAATCCCAGGAAACTATCTGTCTTGATTTTCTATTAGTTATTGTTGCATCCATGTTAGATTAGGATTGTTATATACATGTTCTATAGAAGAATTTGAGGAACTTGAGGATTTAATCACATGTCTTGGTGAAAATAATTAGATTCTGGACATCCCAATAATAGGTAGAGGATAACCCACGAAATAGTATGAGTATAGAAAAAAGAAATCTGGAAAATAAATTTAAAAGAATGAAAGTATTATGAAAATTAGGGTTCTTGATAGTCAATATAAATTGGCCCTTTAATTCAATCTAGTTGATGAAATTGTACATGTTTTACGTAGAGAATCATGCATATATGTGTATAGGACAAGTAGAAACCTTATTTGGGAGTTTTGGAATTTTAAATGACGTTTTGGAGGAAATTATCGGTTGAAACTCGTAGGTTGAACTTTGCACTTTCTGGGCAAGAACTGCTTGATCGATCGATCGACCCAAGAACATCGATCGATCGAACCCCTTTCCTCGATCGATCGATCGACCCCTCCTGGAAAACTTCATAATTGTCCCCTTTTTATTTAATTTGATTTAAATGCGTAGTAACCCTTGATTATTGTTGTTAGAGCATAATGGGATATAAATAGACCAGTAGGGTCTAAGTAAACCCCGTTGAGTGAGAATTTAATGTTAGATGAAATTAAGGGTTAACGGGGAGTTATTCACACATATGAAATCATGCGTACGTTTAATAAAAGATCGATACTCATAAGGAAGTTAGACTAGAAGATAAATGAGAGTGCCTACTGAAATTATACTTAGGGAGATAGATAATTCGAGAGACGAGAAGTAAGTATGGAGTAACTTATATATTAGAATAAAAATTACGAGTCCGTTATGCGAGATAATCGAGTAAAATGTGCTAAGAACGGGTAATTGGGAATATCGGTTGACCTGAACAAAGTATCAACTGTATGTTGTAAAATGTGCTACGAGAGCATCAACTATATGTTGTGTCGGAATTGGGAATATCGGTTGACCCGAACAAAGTGTTGCCAGTAAGGGAGTGGGGACAGCCCACGACACTGACAGAAGTGCTTAGTTTCTTGGGGTTAGTCGGGTACTACAAGATATTCATCCGAGGTTTTTCAAAGATAGCGGGTCCATTGATGAATCTGACTATCAAGGGTGTACCGTATGTTTAGGACGATGATTGTCAATCGTATTTCGATGAGATGAAAGACAAGTTGACTTCGGCGCCAGTTCTTTCTTTGCCCAAGCTAGGAGTTGAGTATCTAGTTTACACTGATGCCTCTTTATTAGGACTCGGGGGAGTACTTAAGAAGGAGGAGAAGGCTATAGCTTTTGCCTCCCGCAAGATTAAGCCTCACGAAAGGAATTACCCCACCCATGACCTAGAGCTAGCAGCGGTCATTTTTTCATTGAGGATTTGGAGACATTACTTGCTGGGGGAGAAATTTCACTTGTTCACAGACCAAAAGTCACTGCAGTACTTATTCACTCAGTGAGAGTTAAATATGTGTCAACGTAGATGGTTGCAGTTTATGAAAGACTACCAGTTTGAAATACAATATCATCCAGGAAAGGCTAATGTGGTTGCTGATGCGTTAAACCATAGACTTCTAGTCGATGTAGAGAAAGTCTGAAAATTGAAGTGGAAAGAGTTGGGTCACCAGGACGTAGTATCCCATTCTATTGAATCTGCCATGATAGTCACGCCCGAGATTGTTACGAGTGTGATACTGGCACAGTCAGTGGACTCATTTTGTCAGGAGCAGATTGTACGGGTTTTAGCTGAGGGTACTGAGTCCTTCTCAGTAAGTTCTGATGGAGGTTTGAGGTTTAATGGGAGATTGGTGGTCCCAGAAGGAGAAGACCTTTATCATGCAGTGATGACACAATCTTACGGGTCCAGATTTGCGGTACATCTCGGAGGAGATAATATGTACAAGGATATGAGGTGGCAGTACTGGTGGAATGGGATGAAGAAGGATATTGATGAGTTCGTGTCCAAGTGTTGTACTTGCCAGATGGTAAAGGTAGACCACTAGAGACCATCAGGGTTACTTTAGTCATTGGAGATACCTAAGTGGACGTAGGAGAGTATTTCCATGGACTTCATTACTGGGCTTCCTACATCACAGTGGGGTCACAACTCCATATGGGTTATAGTGGACCGGTTGACCAAGGTGGCTTATTTTCTACCAGTACGAACAGACTATACCATAGTACAGTATGCATAGTTGTTCATTATCGAAATTATTAGGCTACATGGGGTGCCCCTGGATATTGTGTCTGATAGAGACAAGATTTTTGTGTCCCGCTTCTGGGAGAGCTTTCAGGAGGCCATGGGTACAGAGTTGAGATTGAGTTCAGATTATCACCCAAACACGGATGAAAAAATAGAGCGTACCAATCAGATGCTGGAAGATATGCTACCCACGTGTGTCCTTGATTTTGGAGGAGGATGGGAGCCGCATTTTCCATTGGTGGAGTTTGCTTACAATAACTATCAGTTCACAATCGGCATGACTCCATTTGAGGCGTATGATAGGCCTTGTCGTCCTCCAACTTATTGACTAGAGGTGGGGTAAAACAAGTTGCTCGGATAAGAGGTGATTCAAGAAACCTCAGCTAGGATTTAGCTTATCAGGAGTCGGATTCGGGTAGCTCATGATAGGCAAAAAAGTTACGCCGATGCAAATAGGTCCTTTCAAGAATTTAATGTGGGGGACCAAGTATTACTGCACGTTTCTCCTATGAGAGGAGTGATGAGGTTTGGGAAGAAGGGGAAGTTGGCCCCAAGGTATGTGGGACCATTTCCCATTATCGAGAGGATTGGGACGGTAGCATACAGATTAGGGTTGCCCGAGCACTTGCACCGCATTCACGATGTATTCCACATTTTGTCGTTAAGACGATACCTTCGAGATGATATGGGACACACCCACATCGCGATAGAGGAGATTGACTTACATCTCGATAGCTCTTACAAGGAGAGACCAGTGGCTATCCTAGACCATAGCGAAATGAGATTGAGGTCGAAGGTAGTTCCACTTGTACGAGTCCAGTGGGAGCATCATAATGTGGAGGAATCCACTTGGGAGCGTGAAGTAGATATGGGCGAGAGATACCCAAATTTATTCTTACCAAGTATGCCTTATGTTTTGAAATTCGGGACGAAATTCCGTTATTAGGGGGAAAGTATTTAATACCCCGTATTTTTATGACTTTTAAATTTGGGGATTTGTTAAATTTAAATTGATATATTAATTTAATATAATTCAAAAATTATTTAAATACTTACTAGCATGATGAGAGTTAGTAATTATTGGAATTTTGTTGAATATTACTTAATGGATAAAGTAATATGTATAAACAAAATTTTTAAATTATCACAAGGGTATAATTTGACAATTGTGAAAATTAAATCGGGGATCGCCTGTGTCGTGTTGGGATTTAATCATTATTATTAAAAGTGAATAAATTATAAATCACCTGTATGGTCATTTCGAGTTCGCCAATGTGTCCAAAAGGGTCGATATACTCAAAATAATGTACCCGGGGGTTTAGTTTGGGTCTCGGGGAATTTTTAAGCCTAATTGGCATCCCGGGAGGGCATTAGGGACATTTTGTATTTTTAGGCAATTTAATCCATGGATTTCCCAAGGTTATATAAGCCTTTAGTAGTTTTCCTCTAGGTTTAACAAGAACAAAATCAAAGAACGCCCATTAGAGAAGAAGTGGGAGAGCTTCCCAAGCAACTCATGGTCAAAGACTCACCCGATTGCACCGCCCCCACAACCAAATCGTAGATTGCGCGATGAGGGATGCCACCATACATCTTTCAGCCACAAATTAGAAACTTGAATCCCAGGCAAGTATCTATCTTTCTTTTCTTTTAGTTATTATTGCATCCATGTTAGATTAGGATTGTTATATACATGTTGTATAGAAGAATTTTTGGAATTTGAGGATTTAATCACATGTCTTGGTGAAAATAATTAGATTCTGGGCATCCCAATCATAAGTAGAGGATAACCCATGAAATAGTATGAGTATAGAAGCAAGAAATCTGGAAAAGAAATTTAAAAGAATAAAAGTATTATGAATGTTAGTGTTCTTGATAGTCAATACAAATTGGCTCTTCAATTCAATTTCGTTGATGAAATTGTACATGTTTTACATACAGAATCATGCATATATGTGTATAGGACCAGTAGAAACCTTATTTGGGAGTTTGAAAAATTTAAATGATGTTTTGGAGGAAATTATTGGTTGAAGCCCATAGGTTGAACTTTGCAGTTTCTGGGCAAGAACTGTTTGATCGATCGATTGACCCAAGAACATCGATCGATCGAACCCCTTTCCTCGATCGATCGACCCCTCCTGGAAAACTTCATAATTGTCCCCTTTTTGTTTAATTCGATTTAAATGCGTAGTAACCCTTGATTATTGATGTTAGAGCATAATGGGATATAAATCGGACCAGTAGGGTCTAGGTAAACCCCGTTGAGTGAGAATTTAATGTTAGATGAAATTAAGGGTTAACGGGGAGTTATTCACACATATGTTAATAGGGGAATTTAACGATGTCATTCTAATGAAATAGTTAATCTTAGTCTGGGAAATTTAAGAAGCTAAGAAATGTGAACTGAACAAAGCTATATTGAAATTTGAATGACTTCGATTGAAATAAAGCTAGATTGAAAGAGTTAATCTTAGTGTGCCAAATTTTAATCTAACTATTTCAAGAACTAATTTCAATTGTGCACAACCATTCCAATGATTCATGTGCAAACTTAACTATTCACAATTGAAACCAATTACATAAATGATATATGTAAAGTGGGCTTTAAAAAATAAATAGGTATGTTTACCTTATGCTTCAATGGTCCCTTTGTAATTTTTCAATTGTGCACAATTGTTTGATCTAATTAATAATTACTTATGTATATAAATGGAAATCAAGAGGTATGTTCTCCAAACCCAACAATGTAAAGGAACATTCTCATCCCTAAAGAATTCATTTTTGAAGTTCCCCTGTTTACCACGCTTAAGAGTGAAACTCTATTTTTTCGTGGAAATATCAACACCAGCCCTATGCTCGACACTGGATAGGAGTTTATAGTCCACTTTTGTATGTATGTTGAGCATTCAGGAAAAAAAATAACACATAAAAATTTAGAAAATTATCCTTCACACCTATTATCTTTGTGAGGAAAGTACATCACTATTTCAAACCCCAATATGTAAGTAAACAAAGACGTACCCATATGAATTCCTACTAAGTATATTTGACTGACATATAAGGCATTTCAAGATACATGATTTAAATATAATATGAGCCATGTCACTCCTCTGCCAAAAAGTAAATGTCAAAAACATGGTTTTAAGAATAAAACCCCAACATACGTGTTGATTCCCCCGCTAGGGTTCGTATTAGGAAATATCCCCTACGGGGGTCCTTATTAGGAAGACATGTTATTTAACTTGCTAGGGTTCATTTCATTTCATTTCATTTTTCACTTCACACACACACCACCCTTATCATTCAGCCCTACCGGGGTCACATTTTCCATTCACACACATGTGATCATTCATTAATGATAAATACTCGAAGTGTATAAGTACACTAATCTTGCCTATTGAGAATGAAACTCACTTATTTGATTCATTTGGTTTTGTAGTCTTATCGCTTTCATCGACCATACAATTCAGATCAGTACTCTTCCAATTAATATTGAAAAAAATGCAATTATGCTCAACATGACATCATCAATTCTCTTCCCCAAATTCAATACTAATTTTATCATTGAAATTGTATTATATGAATAATGGGCCTATTTATCATCATTAAAATGGTCCCATCACATTAAATTCAAACTCATCTAACCTTAATTGAATTTCATTAAAATTGCATTTTATAATTCTTATTTATTTCTCGATCCATATAAAGTTTTGGGGAAAAAGAGAAAATAAAGATAGAAAAAAATTAAAAATTAAGCCTTCTCGGCTACTTCCCTGGGGCCGATGATTGCCGATCCTCAATCGGTGGGCGCTGGATCTATGAGCAGAGCAGAGCCAGTTTCTCCCAGGAATGGAAGAATTCAACAAAAATTCCTTGTTTTCTCATTTTACCCTCTTCAACCAACACCTAACCATTTCACCACTACATACATATAGATTTCAACTTATATAAGTCCATATGCAATCTGAAGATTACTTTGGAAATCAAGATTTGAATAAAACTAATCAATACCAAAGATTTTTTTAAGATAATAAGTTTTAATATGTATTACCGATTTGGTTGTCGAGTATAAATCGAATACGATTTCAAGGGAAGAAGAAATGGAAGACTTCTTGATTATGTTTACATACATATACATATACATATATAGGTCGGCAGCTTAAGAGTGGAGAAGAGAAAAGGTAATAGATAATAGAGAAATTTCCCAACATGAGAGAGAATGGAGAGGATCCATGAGGAAAGTAAATTAGAGGAGGCGTGAGGATTGGAGCCTTGAGGATAGGAGACGTTAGGAGAAAGGATCTAGCACTTGAGAAGAAACAAAAATTAGAGGGTTGATCTGCGGGTAAAACACCCAAAAAAACATTTTTAGGGTGATAATATGTATTTAGGTAAAAAACTTTTCAAAAATTGTCATAATATGTATAACTAAATATGATTTTTATATTTAGAGTGTAATTAAAAAAATACTAATATGTATAAAATTACGTTTTATATTAGAAATGTCATATTAATAATAACATTAACCTTTAAATGACATTTGTGTAATAAATGTCATTCCATTATTTTTTCGAGTGTCATAAAATGGTGTTTTTCTTGTAGTGAATATTAATGAGGAAAATTAATATTAATGAGGGTTTTGGGCCTGAGATTTTAGCTGTGAGAATTCTTATGAGAGCAAGTGAGTGAGTGGAATCGGGTTTGGGAAAAATAATGAATTTATTAAAAATACGGATGTACCCACATAGGTAGGGAAAATTAAAAATTATTATTTGGATAAGTAAGTATTTTATTGAGTGGAATTAATAATTTATTAGATGTTGAATTATTAATAAATGGAAAAATTTTGTGGACTTTGGTTGGAATTTTTATGGTAATTATAGTGTAATTACCTATACATATAATATGGGATAATAATATGTACTATTATGCATTTGTGTGGACATACCATTGGACTGTCCTATCGTTTCGGGGATTCGCACGTTCGGACCATGTACCACATGTCGGAATAGATGGGCTTGACTATGTGTAGGTCATTTAGGTACTATGAGGAGGCGTCACCTATGAGAAGTAGATGTTGGCGCTGACCATTCTTGTGTCACCGCTGGGTATGGGATGTGTACATGTGTCCTTCGTAGGGACCACTCCCAACTTGTGTGTATGTTGTGATGTTCGCTTAGAATAGGGGATTCCTCCATACTTACCGATAGAGCATGAATTCGTCTCCAAGGGTAGATGACCTTGTGTGTTATATATATCTAAAGGACATATATATAATTACCCAAACTTTATAAGAGGTAGGCTGAAATGTCTAAGAATGTGGACATAAATGAAAATTGTGATTCTTTAATGCATAATAGATGTTTATGCCACGTATGTGAAAATTATGATATTGGGACATTATGGGTATTGTTAATTAAATGTAGTCGGTACATTTAAATCATTTTGCCATTATTAATTTGAGACGTTGTTATAGTTATTATATGGGGTTTATTGGGATGTGAAAACACATGTGAGTGACGAAGGGGGAATATTTATTTTGCATCGATTGTACTATTTCATCATAAATTAAATAAGTTAATTCTTGCAAACCTCAGGCTCTGACCCAAATTTTAATGGTTTTCTCTCCCAGGTTATTTCTAGACAGGGATAGCAGGACGATTGTTGTACCATCATTGCGATCTCTCGTGCTTAGCATCTTTATAGATTAGTCGATCTAGCTTAGCATGACACCCATATGAATAAAATACCAGGTGATCAGTCCTATGTCAAATTAGACAAGAGTCTTAAATGGTTTCATTCTCAGCATAACTGTCGAAAACCAATTAATCACTAACAACCAATTGGGCCTCGCGTCAAATTTTAAACTTTCTAATCTTTTTATCTTAATCGCACAAGAAAATCCAACCATACAAAGATATACAATACTCAAATAAATATATAATAACCTAATACTCTCGAGAAAACATTTATACAACCATATCGAATGGGCGTAAAAATAAAAATGTCATAAATAAATCAAAAGATAGAAATTGGGAAACATGCCCGAATATAACTCGTAGTACCTCCTATATAGATCACAAGAAGAGAAGCGTCAAAATAATTTCCTGCCAACATTCATAGCTGCGGCAATAACGTCTGACTTAAAAGAATAGTCATCCAGGCGTCCCTGTATCTGGGCAACTAAAACATATATATAGGAGATGAAAAAGAAAAATAGATACAGGTCTGAACCCATGTTTTTAAAAACATTTTAGCAAGTTCCTAACATACTTTAATATTTAAAATATGATACTCTCCAAATTTAAACTGGTGTCGCACTCACATGAGATATCCCTCACCTCTTATCTAACCGTGCACACCAAACGCATGTATTTTAAAACACCCTACTTAGCTACTCAGCCTAACTAGCACCTCACAAAAGTCCCAAGTCACCATATGCTATCTCAACAGCCCGCTTATATAATATCCTAAGCTTTCGCCCGCTTATCCATTTTTATTTCTCGCTTATAATTTATCCTTATATTTTGAATAACTTTCACTAGTTATTTACATTATCCACACTTTAGTTTTCTTTATCTCCTATATAATATTCTCATCTTTATATACGTATATCACATATCTTACTCCGTATTTTATACTCTCGGATGATCCATAATTTATCTCACATTCCATCCTTCATTTTGTCAGTATATATATGTTTCACATCTGATATATATATATACACACACACAATATACTATTCACATCATGTATATCCATACTTATATATCACACTCGATATATCTGTAATAACCGTTCTTCAGAGCTATAACTCAATAGATGCAGTCTCTACAAAGATATCATCCTCCAGGGAGAACACACATCGACCTGGGACACCGGGATGGAATCTGACACAGACCCCAAATCCAAATCTCAAAATATGGGAAGCGATAATAGTTCCTCACCGGAAATGAGAACGAAACATACCCACCACATCTCACCCCTGATAAGAATCACACAATATAAAAATGGACGCTATGAGCTGGGGACTATACGCTCCCTGCTCCTCAAGCCAAGGGCCTCACCCACATTGCGCAACTTCCCATGATATAACTAGAAGGGAATGCTTAACGTAAATATATCAATCACACACAAATATATTTATAATCACACGCACACACACACACACACACACACACACACACACACATACACACACACACACACACACACACACACACACATATATATATATATATATATATATATATATCAAATCAAATCCGACTATCATGCCTATCTTTCATGGAATTAACATGTAATCCCAAATATACCAATTTGGAATAATTTATAAGTATACACACAACTTATATTAATTCCATAAGTATCCACTCACTTATGATACAATTATCACATAAATATATTTTCCCGAATAATAGCTTATCACCACTATCTAGTATTCTAATTTCATCCTACTCACACATTCGGATTTTATTCATATATACTATCGGTATATGTATTCTACACGCATACAAATATATGTACCCACCGAAATAATCTCCCGAGTGTTATTCATCCTAAAGCACTCCTTAGAATCATACCCCATATTTTATTCACGCTAACCCAATATTTACAAATCATTACTTTCATCACTTAGAGGTCCACACACTTAATATAGGATCCCCTATTATTTATGTTCAAAAGAAATTCTTCTTCAATCCCTTTAGGAAAAGAAAGACCTCTCAAATTTTTCTGTCAAAATCAAACCGAACCCATGGCCCCAAAAACGAACCGATACGGTTCCAAACAAACCAACTAAGCCGATAACACCAAAAATTAAC
Source organism: Sambucus nigra (assembly GCA_949130495.1). NCBI lineage: Eukaryota > Viridiplantae > Streptophyta > Magnoliopsida > Dipsacales > Adoxaceae > Sambucus > Sambucus nigra. The sequence goes on from OX422212.1 coordinate 260,978,135, forward strand.
CGGTCTTCTTCCAAATAAATAAAGCGAACTGAACCGTATCTGGTCCAGTTTTATGTGAACAATTTTTTTCCTTTATGAGTTCATTTCTTCTACACCTCCAAAAATCACTCCAATACTCATCCAACCCAAAATTTATGGTCTCCAACCTCATCAACCATAAATATACTAATAGACACACTAATTTATTATGACAACCCGCCTACTAAAATAATAGGTGGCCAGTCCAATACTCTAATAATCACAGAAATCATAGATGGTCCATTCTCAGCATCACAATCGATTAAAATAATAGTACAAGATAACCACCAATCATTTTAGGAAACAGACTGTCGAATTTAAAATTTTGAAAATAAAAGAAAACACTTAGGCAATACCATTTGCAAAAATGGTGGATATAAAAAATCAACGGATAAAGAATGGCAATATGATAAATAATCACCGAATAAGCTGTCGGTGAACAGACTAGTACAATTAGTTACACCGAGTATTACACATTAAATATTACATTATAAGAAATGTGTGCAAAGCTTGGGCAACACTCCCGAATAAATAAACTGAACATAACTAGAGTACAACGGAATGAAGTGTCTAATACAAATAACCTACAACATCCGGACAACCGAAATGGAAATGTAAATACAGGTGTCCATGCGGTAGAGCACCTGTACGGCAAGGAGTATATGCAAAAATGAGGAAATATAGAGTGGGGTCAGGGCCCGGTTTGATATGATTCCCATGTGACTAAAATGCATGACAATTAAGTGCGTAATTCTCTTGCAGTTAACATAATATTTCTCACCTCTCAATCTAGAAGCACAACCTAACGCAATATCATGAGATGCTCTAGTTAACCCAAGTACTAAGGACAAACTTCTCCCCAGTCTTAACACTATGCCCTATTCGTGCGTGGGGTGTCTCGCAAAGCGAAATCCAAACTAGGAACCCCCCCGATACACTACTACTTAGGCAAGGTTGATCGTTGAGATCCATTAGACCCTCAAAACAAAATTAATATGTATATGTATGTATATGCATGGGAGATCACATCTACAACTACTCAAGGAGATACAAAAATAAATTCTTCCACAACCTAGGGGTGTAATTCCTATTTCTTTTTTTATGAATATACATATATGGTAAATTCATTTTATCAAATGTTTACCAATTAATCTCATTTCCAAAAAACCTTATTTACCAAATTTTATTTCCTTTCTTCCATCCAGGAAAAATGCATTTTGAAAGCAAGTTTTATTATCATAAAAATTCTTTATCCTTTTTCATAAAATCCCACTTCCCTTCTTTCATCCAGGAAGTGTAATCAAAAGTCATTTTTATTATCATAAAAATACTTGTTCATATCATATGCTTCCATCTCCCTTCTTCCATCCAGGAAATGTATCCGAAGCCAAACCATATATCCCATTTCCCTTCTTCCATTCGGGAAATGTATTTAAAGCCAATTCATTATCATGAATTGCTTTAACATATCTAAGACCGTCCCTCCGGGTTTCCCCACTGGACGCGCCCCTAAATGGCTATCATCTTCCAGGGCCTATCAAACAAGACGACCTGGGAAGCTACCAATCGTCGGGAAGCGGCCATATGCCTGCGGGATAGTCATGACCACACCCAGAATTACCTAACCAGCACAGTACAATAAACACCCATATGGCCTAGGGACTATATCCACCCTTCATTCATTATCCAGGGGGCTTCACCATGTGCGTGCAACTTCCCTTGTGATAGAGATTTAGAGAGGTGTGTATCCATAAATTAACATTTCTAAAAAACATTACTTTTTCTTTTTGAAAACATTCAGTTTTATGTTCTCAAAATCATTCATTTGTACTTATTTCTTTTAGTACTACATATTGGCATATGTCTTCTTATTCTTAGTGTCATATTTTATTAATGACCTAAGACCCGAAGCGCTAATATCCTCCAACTAGCCTCCAAGAGTTCATATAATTTCATGAACCATCAAAGTGAGTCTTCAACAATAATAGACTCCCAAAATTCCCAACATTAACATTTAATATCCAATAAACTTTTAGGTTAACTTCCTATATCATACGGACATTAACCTATACAAACTAGACCTCGGGTAAGCCCAAATGTCCCCACATTAACCTAGGACAATGTCTATCCACAACAACCCTCTAAGAACTCTCATTACTTACCAAAGGAAGGGTCCTAAACCTCGAACCTAAAAGAAAAAGGTCTAAAAATAAACTAGGAAAAATCTCACAAAAATAGGGCAACCGAATCGATTCACCCTAGGGCCGAATCAATTCGCCTTGGTTGCGAATCGGTTTGCCCCAAAAGCGAATCGATTCGGTGAGAAAAACTAACTTTCTGTAATTGTCCGAATCGATTTGGCCTTAGCTCGAATTGATTCGGTCTCCCAGACCTATAACCTTCCGCTTATCCGAGTCGATTCACCCCTAGGGCCGAATCGATTCGGTCCTGCAGTTTTGCCCAATTTGGGCTACGGGCTAGATAAACCCTAAAATCCCTAAACCTCAAATAATTGATTTTAACCAACATCAACAACAACAACTAATTCTCCCAAATTGTTTCTACACGATTAATAACTAATATCTAATCCTCAAATCAAGTTAAAACTCGGATTAAAGGGATTAAACACCAAAAACCAACAAAAACCCATTTATGGTTTAAATCTCCAAAAACCTGACTATACATGAAAATTATCACATTAAATCAATATCTAGCAAGTAAGAAAATTGCATCGAGGTTGTAGTCTCGGATCCTCCTCCGGTAGCAACGAAATTCGGCCTCAAATCTCCATTTCTCTTTCTTTTCTCCATTTCTCCCAATTCTCTCTTCTCTCTCTCTCTCTTGGCTTCTAACATAAGATTGAGGAAATAAAAGGGGTGGGGAGACTTAACCGGGTCTTAAAACATAAATGCCCCTCTTTTAATTGCTAATACACAATTAAAATGACTCGTATCCACATAATTGAGTCATAACACCCCAAAAGTGCCAAAAATTCAAAAATATAACATGGCACTTACTTCGACTATCTCGACTAGTCTAAAAACAACCGCACCCCCTATTTTGGCATTCTGAGTGACGTGAACAAATTTTATGTTCCAATTTCATTTTATTTCATTAATTTTACCCAACTTTAAATATAGGTCATAACCGTCGTTTTACATATCACGACGCAATATATCACAATATAGTGTTATTTACCTTCTCATAACGGTAAATAGACAAAACATAGTAAATATTATCCCTAAATCTCACGGGAATTAATATTTACTCCAACTTCCCCTATTTTATAAAATTAGCCCTTCAGGCTATATAATATAAAATAGTCGCTCAAAAACCTGGGTTGTTACATACTCCCCCCTAGAAGGGAATTTTGCCTTCAAAATTCAGGCGTACCCCACAATCATAACAAGGGTATACTATACCAAACTATCGTTCTATCATTCTAGCAAACCCCTCGGCAGTGCGGCGTCCCCATTGGACTCAGACTAAGGTCATTACTATTCGATCTTAGTCCACATCATCGTGCTCTAACATAGCACAAAATTGTTCCTCGTGAACTATCGATCCTACAGTTCTACTACGGAAGGAGATACCTACACATCTCGGCACAAATTGCCTTACTTCCAAAAACACGTTACACCCTTACTAGGGAATAACTACAGTAACTTATAATCGCTCACCCCGACACTACTTACTCCTATTCGCATTGGCGAAGCCCTTGAAAGTATACGGCTCAATGAGCTCTATCCTTAAATAAATGTTCCCGGACCACTCCAAGTCCAAGAAATATACTTTCAGCTGGTTCCATCCAACGAGTATGCAAATTTTTCATCCGAATGCACAAGGCCCCACACACGGCACCATACTTATAGGAAATGATCCGAACTATTGTACGGAAAGTCGATCCATAAAAGCTACTACTCCCATCCTTCCTCATCCCACCACTAGTCTCTTCACACTAGTGGGTGAGTTGGTCAACCACGAGCATGAACACTCCTACAATAGCGTCTCCCCGGTTAAGCTCATTTCCCATTGGCATTCCATGCCTCAACTAATCTCTTCGATGGTTTTCTACCCGGCGCACCTACTACCCTATTCACATTTCCTTAGCGAAAGGGAATACCCAATTGATAGTCCGAACACCAATTTATTGCTCGTGAAAAGACTAAAGTTACTGCCCAAGAAGTAGTGCCACTATTTCTTAAAGGCGAATACTACCACTACGAACTTATCGTCAAGCGGGGGATAACACTTCTCACGAAGTTCAAGTTTGTGAGGCACATAAACAATGGGTACATGCTCCCATATTAATACTTCCCGTTCCTGGAAAAGACTCGTTCATTAAATCCACTCTCGATCTTAACATCATGAGTGCAGGAGTAAAAGTCAACTCCTTCTTTTAACTCCTCGAAAGATAGGTTACCAACGTAACACTCTATCTACGAGAGGCTCCACCACCTATGGCCTACCGTTCCAAATCACTCGAGATTCCGTACTTCTCCATTATAGGGACCTAATTCCACTTAGAGTTAACCCACAAACCTATTGTGGTCAACTCCCTACCACCTTCGTAAAACAAATATTGCATGCCTTAAGGGCCTTACGTCCTAAAAATCATAAAGTCGATCTACACCCCCATCGAAGTCGTATAAATATTATACTAATTATGTCCCTAGTGTCCAAAACCTTTCCCGACTTCCAACATTAGCTCGGTTTCATGTGTGGTACGTCTCACCGAGGCAAAATCCAAATAAGGAACCCTCTTGTTACACTACTACCTCGCATCGTCGGTCATCGAGAGGTAATGGTCGAAGACACATGATCGGGACCGCTAAAGTCCTAACTCGTAACTCTAATAATGTACTTCTACTTTTAAGTTTTACCATAACAATTAACTGAAAATTTAACTGACCTGGCACGTACTTTCTGTAAGATGCCACAAATACTTTATCCCAATAAATATACATACATCCTTTTTTTTAAATGGTCTTCTAATTAAGGCATAACCACAAGTCTCTATTCGACTTTCATAATCTTAGTCTTCCCCACATCGATCAAAGGAAAACTATTCAGTGCTCATATGTCGCACATCAACTTAGCCCTCTAATCACTGAATTACGTGATTCTCGGCTAAACCTTCCAACGCAGCACTCAACCATAAAAATAAGGAAAAGGAAGGAAAATAAATACAGCATCCCTCCACTCCCAACGCCGTTAAGGTTCATGTACGGAGTGCCTCACAAATCGAAATCCAAACAAGGAACCCCTCCGATACAATCCCCTTAACTTATTGGTCGTGGAGATAAAGCAACACCATACACAAGCAAAGCAAACGGACAATCAAACAAAACAAATAAAACAAGAAATGAAAACTACCTATATACCATAAACCACCTCTATAGAGTCTCAACCTGTATCCAGGAGAGATAGTATAGAACAACTAGTTCTTATCTAGAACTAGAAATAGGATAGCCTCGCCATTTATCCGCTAGCTATCACTCCAACCAAACCAAAATAGCTCCACTCATATAATACATATAATATGAGTAGCACATACCACACATATACTTTTAAAGTATCATCACTCGCTTTATAATGAGTGAAGGAAAGATATAAAACTTCCCTACCATGGAAGTCCTATAGGCACTCTATATAATAACATGGTTATCGCCACAAGCTCAATATAAACACCCGAATCTAGGGTTAATATAAGACTACACCATCTTATGATAAGGAAAACACCACCCTTAACTAAGGTGGGATTCCCGCAAACTTCTTTGCCAATCACCCTGGCCACGACTAATGGTTCCAAGACACATTATTCTAGTCTTATCCGAACCAAAGTACTTCCATTGATGCCCCAACTAGTCATCCTATCCTTGCCAGTTATATTCAATCGACAAGACGAAAACGAGTAGTTCCCTTAACTTCCTTAGCAAAGAGAACATTCTACTAGCCTCCCAAGCCCTAGTTCAATGAGTTTTCCCTAGGTGGATGTCCACTGTTGGGGTCCCTTGAACACTAATTTTCCAAAAGTGTTAGCAACACTTACTTATGAGCCTATCGTTTTCATTGAAAGGCTCTATCTCCCTTGTACCAACCTTATTTCGGTGCACAGCTTCCTTAACCGTAACACCCTTTATTCACAGTCGGCCTCTGACCGAACCTCACGTGAATATTTGAGAATCTACTTTCTCTTCATTCCTGACATCCCATAGAAACTCGCTGTTGAAAATGTATAAAGGGTTTCTATATGGGAAAAACCTCCCGTTCCACCCAAAATAAGGCGACTACCATATCCGCCATTTCAATCTTACTTCTATAGGTGAAAGATTTTCCTCCAATCTTCGCACCTGAAAACTTCTATATCCATCTCTAGGACAAACTCTCAGGCCTTATGTTCTCACCGAATGAGATCATACTTTCTCCATCCGACCGACTTCAACACGGGGTCCTCGTCAAGGACCTCTGAACTCCAACTTAATGTAGCTTGGAATAGTACCACTCTCTACTTGCAACGGTACTAAGAAAACTCTATCTACTATACTTAGTAGTCAAGGCAGCGATATAAAATAACGCTACGGGGGGAGATACCTCCAAAGCGTACCTCATCCCCGACTACAACTTACATCTCTCAGTAATCCCATCTCATAACGCCTTCACAACAGCCTTCCTGACGCCCTTCATCTGGTGACTTACGAGTCTCACATGAACGCACAAATGATCTTTGGGGTTCTCATATCATAGCAGGAGAACGAAATTTTGCAATAGAGATCAACGATCTTAATCTTAGGGCTCTATATCAAATCATATGTAACGCTGAAGGCGTAGTACGTCTGCACAGATCCTAAGGACTCTAGAACATGATCCTCTGATACCATCTGTGACAACCCACCTACTAAAATAATAGGTGTCCAGCCCAATACTCTAATAATCACAGGAATCATAGATGGTCCATTCTCAGCATCATTGTCGATTAAAATAAAAGTACGAGATAACCACCAATCATTACTGTCGAATTTAAAATTTTGAAAATAAAAGAAAAACACTTAGATAATCCCATTTGCAAAAATGGTGGATATAAAAAATCAACGGATAAAGAATGGCAATATGATAAATAATCACCGAATAAGCTGTCGATGAATAGACCAATACAATTAGTTACACCGAGTATCACACATTAAATATTACATTATAAGAAATGTGTGCAAAGCTTGGGCAACACGCCCGAATAAATGAACTGAACATAACTAGAGTACAACGGAACGAAGCGTCTAATACAAATAACCTAAAACATCCGCAATATGTTGTAGCTCCATGACAACCAGAATGGAAATGTAAATACGGGTGTCCATACGGTAGAGCACCTGTACGGCAAGGAGTATATGCAAAAACAAGGAAATATAAACGGGTCAGGGCCCGGTTTGATATGATTCCCATGTGACTAAAATGCATGATAGTTAAGTGCGTAATTCTCTCGTAGTTAACATAATATTTCCCACCTCTCAATTTAGAAGCACAACCTAGCGCAATATCATGAGATGCTCTAGTTAACCTAAGTACTAAGGGCTAACTTCTCCCCAGTCTCAACACTATGACCAATTCGTGCGTGGGGTGTCTCGCAAAGATAAATCCAAACAAGGAACCCCCCGATACACTACTACTTAGGAAAGGTTGATCGTTAAGATCCATTAGACCCTCAACACGAAATTAATATGTATATGTATGTATATGCATGGGAGGTCACATCTCCAGCTACTCAAGGAGATACAAAAATAAATTCATCCACAACCTAAGGGTGTAATTCCTATTTCTTGGTTTTAAGAATATACATATATGGTAAATTCATTTTATCAAATGTTTACTAATTAATCTCATTTCCAAAATCTTATTTACCAAATTTTATTTCCTTTCTTCCATCCAGGAAAAATACATTTTTAAAGCAAGTTTTATTATAATAAAAATTCTTTATCCTTTTTCATAAAATCCCACTTCCCTTCTTCCATCCAGGAAGTGTAATCAAAAGTCATTTTTATTATCATAAAAATACTTTTTCATACCATATGCTTCCATCTCCCTTCTTCCATCCGGGAAATGTATCTGAAGCCAAACGATATATCCCATTTCCCTTCTTCCATTCGGGAAATGTATTTAAAGCCAATTCATTATCATGAATTGCTTTAACATATCTAAGACCGTCCCTCCGGGTTTCCCCACAGGACGCGCCCCTAAATGGCTATCATCTTCCAGGGCCTATCAAACAAGATGACCTGGGAACCTACCAAACGTCGGGAAGCGACCATATGCCTGCGGGATAGTCATGACCACACCCAGAATTACCTAACCAGCGTAGTACAATAAATGCCCATATGGCCTAGGGACTATATCCACCCTTCATTCATTATCCAGGGGGCTTCACCACGCGCGTGCAACTTCCCTTATGATAGCGATTTAGAGAGGTGTGTATCCATAAATTAACATTTATGAAAAACATTACTTTTTCCTTTTGAAAACATTCACTTTTACGTTCTCAAAATCATTCATTTGTACTTATTTCTTTTAGTGCTACATATTAGCATATGTCTTTCTTATTCTTAGTGTCATATTTTATTAATGACCTAAGAGCCGAAGCGCTATTATCCTCCAACTAGCCTCCAAGAGTTCATATAATTTCATGAACCATCAATGTGAGTCTTCAACAATAATAGACTCCTAAAAATCCCAACATTAACATTTAATCTCCAATAAACTTTTAGGTTAACTTCTTATACCATACGGATATTAACATATACAAACTAGCCCTCGGGTAAGCTAAAATGTCCCCACATTAACCTAAGACAATGTCTACCCACAACAACCCTCTAGGAACTCTCATTACTTCCCAAAGGAAGGGTCCTAAACCTCGGACCTAAAAGAAAAAGGGCTATAAACAAACTAGCAAAAATCTCACAAAAATAGGGCAACAAATTCAATTCACCTTAGGGCCGAATCGATTCGCCCTGGTCGCGAATCGATTTGCCCAAAAAGAGAATCGATTTGGTGAGAAAAACCAACTTTATGTAATTGTCCGAATCGATTCATCCTTAGCTCGAATCAATTCGGTCTTCCAGACCTGTAACCTTCGCCTTATCCGAATCGATTCGCCCCTAGGGACGAATCAATTCGGTCCTATAGTTTTTCCCAATTTGGGCTACGGGTTAGATAAACCCTAAAATCCCTAAACCTCAAATCTTTTATTTTAACCAACATCAACAACAACTAATTCTCCAAAATTGTTTCTACCCGATTAATAACCAATATCTAATCCTCAAATCAAGTTAAAATTAGGATTGAAGGGATTAAACACCAAAAACAAACAAAAACCCATTTATGGTTTAAATCTCCAAAACCTAACTATACATGCAAATTATCACATTAAATCAATATCTAGAAAGTAAGAAACTTGCCTCAAGGTTGTAGTCTCGGATCCTCCTCCGGTAGCAACAAAATTCGGCCTCTAATATCCATTTCTCTCTCTTTTCTCCATTTCTCCCAACTCTCTCTTCTCTCTCTCTCTCTCTCTCTCTCTCTTGGCTTCTAACACAAGATTGAGGAAATAAAAGGGGTGGGGAGACTTAACCGGGTCTTAAAACATAAATGCCCCTCTTTTAATTGCTAATACACCATTAAAATGACTCGTATCCACATAATTGAGTCATAACACCCCAAAAGTGCCCAAAACTCAAAAATATAACATGGCATTTATTTCGACTAGTCTAAAAACAACCGCACCCCCTATTTTGGCATTCGGCGTGACGTGAACAAATTTTATGTTCCAATTTCATTTTATTTCTTTAATTTTACCCAACTTTAAATATAGGTCATAACCGTCGTTTTATATACCACGACGAAATATATCACAATATAGTGATATTTACCTTCTCATAATGGTAAATGTAGGGATATTTTGTCCATCATATAATATTGTTATGTCGTACGTCGTTACACCGTTGAAGAAATTCAAGATTTATATCGTCATCAACGGATTCGAATATCAAAGAAGAAGAGGAACCAAAAGTCTGGCAGGCCGGACCGGTCTGCCCAAAGAAAAAGAACCGATCCGCCCCTGTACCGGACCGATCCGCTTGCTGAAAATCCAGTACACCCCGGACCGATAGAGAACCGATAAAGCCAAAAATAAAATGAACCGGTCCTCCTACCCGGACCGATCCGCCTCATATCTGGACAGGACCGCCCTGGATAAACTCAAACAGATCGTGTTCAGATTTTTAAGGCCCAAGACTTCTTATTTAATCCCACTAAGGGGAGTTGGTTTAGCAAGACTTCTACATGATTTTCAGAGTACAAAAAACTCTAATTCTTCACCTGTTGAGTCCCAAGACTCTAGTTTTTATTCACACAACATTTTATACATTTTTGAATCTGGTTGTAACCCTAGAATACAATCCTTTGTTGTCAACCCTTGTGACGAAGACAGCTCTTCTTCTTCATTGTTGCCCTACTGGAAAGGGATATCTCCAGCCGCTGACTACAGAATCCGACACCTAAGGGTAATTCTTAGTCACTTGTATTTTCATTGTAATCCGAAATTGTACGTTATAATATTATAATGGAAATAAATGGTTTTGTCCCTTTGGGGGATTTTTCCTCAATTGTGTGTGCTTGAATAACTATTGCATGATCTCATTTTGTTTCAATCACACCTAGTTGCATGTTTAGGGTTTGTTTGAGTTAAATTGAATTTAATTATATTATTTCTTATTTGAACACAAGCGCATACTCTTTCAAATTGGTATCAGAGCAGGTTACACCATTTTATTGCGTATTCCTAATTTTTCGCATTTTTTTTCAAAGATATCAATTTTCTGAAAAATTGATTTTTGAAAAAATGTGTGTTCAATGGAGAAATCATATAATAAAATGCCGGTTTTTGACGAAACTAACTATGCATATTGGAAAGCCCGCATGAGGTCTACTTTAAAAGACATAGATGAACATTTTTGGATTCTAGTTGAAAGAGGGTGGACACCTCCCTCCGTCATTGTTGAAAACATCACCAGTTTAAAACCTGTCACTTCATGGACTGAAGATGAATTTAAATGGTCTTCTGTTAATTCTAAGGGTTTGAGTGCTAATTCCGAATCCATCACTCCAGATGAGTTTCGACGTATCATGACGTGCACCACGTCAAAAGAGGCATTGGATGTTTTACAACTCACCCATGAAGGAACTAATGCTGTGAAAGCGTCTAAATTGCCAAATTTGACAACACAATTTGAAACCATCACCATGCATGAGACTCAATGTTTTGATGAATTTTATGCTAGGCTTTCTGACATTGTTAATACTAGCTTTAATCTTGGTGAACATATTCCTAATGCTAGAGTTGTTAAAAAAATTCTCCGTTCTCTGCCTAAGCATTTTATCCCTAAAGTCACTGTGCTAAATTCTATGGGTAATTTAAATACGCTAAAATTGGAAGAACTTATAGGATATTTGCAAACATTTGAAATTGATATGTTCTTTAAAACTGCTAAGTCTAAATATAAGGGAATTGCACTTAATGCTCAAGAGAGAAAAAGTGAGGGGACGGTAAGAAAGATAGTAGAGTCATCTAGAAAGAAAAAGAGTGAAACTTCTGATTCTGAGTGTGATTTTGACTTAGATGACTTGGCTCTTTTTGCTAAAAACTTTAAGAAAATTCTCAAATTTAAGAAAATTGGCAATTTTAAAGATAAGAAGAAATTTCAAAAAAATAAGTTTGAAAAGAAAAATGAGAAAGATGCTAAAAACCCTCCTAAGAAAGAAAGTGAGAGATGTTTTGAGTGCGACGGTAAGGTCCACAAAGCGTTTGAGTGTGCCACTCGTCTTAATAGGGAAAAGGAAAAAGCTGTCCTAAATGCTACCCTTAGTGACGACAGTGAGATCGAGTCGTTGGACTCGGGAGATGAGTCACCGCATGAGCGTAACTTCACCGCGTTCATGGATAGTCATGTGAGTACTCCTAGTGCACCTCACGACGATGAGGCTGCGGATTCACAGGGACACCTCGACAGTGAGAGCGATGTGAGTAAGGGGGAGGAAGACGCAAGTGAGAGCGAGAGTAATCTTCAACGACCCTACGCTGAGTTATATAATGAATCATTCAAAACTAAAAAGTGAAACAAAGCGTTAGATCTTAGGATCACCGCGTTAGAAGAAGATCTAGAAGAAGTGAGAGAGAGAGAGTCTGCCTGTGTTAAGAAAGAGAGTTTGTTTAGAGATAGAGAGAGTTGTTTTGAGAAAGAGAAAGAAGACTTGACTATACAAGTGGCTAGTCTTACAAGTGAGCTCCATTCCTCCCTAAAGACTCGAAAGAAGCTTGAAGCCTGTATTGCCCAGCTTACTCATGATCTTGAGAGAGCTCGGGAAGTCAAGGTTCAAATCGAGGACATATCTGGGAAGATGGGAAAGATGCTCCTCGATCCAGCTTTAGGTTTTGGTGATAGGCAGGGAATAGGTTTTGATGGTGCCTCCATGTCCCAAATTGCACCTGGACCAATTCCTGAGTTTACCATGACTCCATATGGCCATCATCAAAAACCTCGAAGGAGAGTTCGACCAAGAAAAGCAAACCAAGGTCCGCCTTTAACTGTGTTCTTTTGTACTTATTGCAAAATAAAAGTCAACCTCAGGGAGTTTTGCTATAGCATGGGTTGGACACGACGTACTATTGCTCCACCACGTCATACTAATGAGTTTTCTAGTCTGAGAGATCGAGTTGAGTTCTTAGCTGCCACATTTCAGAGTTTGATGGAAGAATTCCAACAGATCTCTTTGACGTTAGTAAATGCTTATCACATTCCATCTAAAACCAACAACAACAAGGGAAAACAAAAGGTATCCTTCTCTTGGGTACCTAAGAAAGATAAAAAGGCCCTAGTTATTCATGTTGCTCTCAAGGCACATAATACTTCATAGTGGTATTTTGACAGTGGGTGCTCCAGACACATGACAGGTGATGTCTCTATTTTTACTCACATTGAGGATTATGATGATGGGAGAGTTACCTTTGGAGATGGGAGTAAGTCTAGCATTGTAGGATAAGGTACAGTAGAGTTACCAGGATTTCCTAAGCTAGAAAATGTCTTATACATCAAAGGATTGAAAGTAAACCTTCTCAGCATTAGCCAGGTGTGCGACGATGACTTTGTAGTAAAGTTTGACCGGGAAGCTTTTAAGGTCTATAATCAAGCCGGGAAACTTTTAGTGCAAGGGGTGAGGACAGAGGATAACTGCTATGGGACTGAGCCCACATCCTCACTTATTTGCAAAAGCGCCACGATCTCTCCTATGGTACTGTGGCACCAACGTCTAGGTCATGTGAACGTTAGAGAATTGTCTCATTTAGTTAAAAAGGACCTAGTACGTGTCTTACCATCGCTTAGAAAGTCAACTTCCACGGTTTGTGGACCTTGTCAATTGGGAAAGAAAATCCGTAGTCCTCATAGGAAGTTGCATTCCATTACCACCTCCCGTGTTCTTGAGTTGATTCACATGGATCTTATGGGTCCTGCTCGTACGGAGAGTCTGGGTGGAAAGAGATTCATTCTCGTGATGGTGGACGATTTCTCTAGATATTCTATCGTAGGTTTTCTGAGAGAGAAATTCGATGCTGTAGAGTTTTTAACGACCAAGTGCCGTGTCCTGCAAAATCAACACGGTGTAACTATTAACAGAATGTGTAGTGACAATGACACTGAATTCACAGAAGCAAAGGTAAATCTTTACTTTGATAGCCTCGGGATCAAACATGAGTTTTCTTCTATGAGAACTCCTCTGGAAAATGGGATTGTTGAGAGAAAGAATAGAACGATCCAGGAAATGGCTAGGTCTATGCTTCTAGGTCGTAAGGTCTCTAGGAGATTTTGGGTAGAGGCAATGTCTACTGCATGCCATACGGTTAATAGGGTTTACCTGCGTCCACACACACTTAAAACGCCTTATGAATTTTGGACAGGCAAGAAACCTAACCTTGCATATTTTTGTTTCTTTGGGAGTAAATTCTACATCCTACGAGATAGAGAGCAATTAGGAAAGTTTGACTCCCAGAGCGACGAGGGAATATTGCTAGGATATTCATCGAATAGCAGAGCGTACCCGGTTTTTAACCTGAAGAGCTCTAAGGTTATGGAATCAATAAACGTCACCGTGCAAGATGACGAACCTTCGACGTCTATTGATCCTAACCTACAGTGTGAGGATGAGGACTTCTCTGGGAGTGACTTACTTGTCTCTCACCCACACTCTGTGGACCCTATTCCTGTTTTAAGGGACACACCTGCTTGGGTTCGTAAGAGTTATGATCCTTCAGCCATTGTTGGCGATCCCACTCTAGGGGTCAAGACTCATGCTCAACTAGAGAACGTTGTTAGTCATCTTTTCTAAACATCCAAAGTCGAACCCAAGAATCACAAAGAAGAACTCAAGGATGAACACTGGATATCTGCCATACAGGATGCGTTGCTTCAGTTTAAAAAGAACAATGTCTGGGAATTTGTTCCCCGACCTAGTTATACTAATGTGATAGGTACCAGGTGTATTTTTAAGAATAAAATGGATGAAAATGGTACCATAACCAGAAATAAAGCTAGGTTGGTCGCTCAAGGCTACACACAGATAGGGGGTGTAGACTTTGGGGAGACATTTGCACCTATTGCGAGGCTTGAGTCCGTCCGCTTACTACTCGCCATCGCATGTCATCTCCACATCAAGTTATATCAGATGGATGTCAAGAGTTCCTTTCTGAATGGCATTCTACAGGAGGAGGTTTATGTGGAACAACCAAAAGGGTTTGAAGACCCTAAGCATCCGGATCACGTCTACTATCTGAGGAAAGCCTTGTATGGTTTGAAGCAAGCACCCCGTGATTGGTACGAGAGGCTTACTTACTATCTCTTAGCCCGTGGCTTCAAGAGAGGGGGAGTTGATATGACGTTGTTTGTAAGGAGAGATGACAGTGCTATTTTGGTTGCCCAGGCCTATGTAGATGACATAGTATTTGGATCCACATGCTCTCAGAATGCTCACCACTTTGAGGAGGAGATGAAAAGTGAGTTTGAGATGAGCATGGTAGGTGAGCATACTTTCTTCCTTGGTCTCCAGGTTCATCATCTAGAGGATGGGATGTTCACCTCCCAATCCAAGTATGCTAGAGACCTAGTGATGAAATTTGGTTTAGACTCCGCTAAGCATGCACGTACACCTATGAGTACTTCTACCAAGCTTAGTAAGGATACTTCAGGAAAGGATGTAGAGACAACCTTATATCGGAGTATGATAGGCAGTCGTCTCTATTTGACTGCTAGTTCTCCCGACATAGCCTTTAGTGTTGGAGTCTGTGCGTGATATCAGGCGTCTCCGAAAGAGTCACACTTACTCGCTCTAAAATGTATTATCAAATACGCGAGTGGGACTCTCTTATACGGTATTTGGTATTCCTTTGATACCAATGACCATTTGTCCGCCTTTTCCGATGCCGATTGGGCCGAGGATGCAGATGGTTGTAGGAGCACTTCTGGTGGGTGTTTCTATTTTGGTTCTGCTCTTGTCTCTTGGTTGAGCAAGAAGCAAAACTCCATCTCTTTGTCCACTGCAGAGGCTGAGTACATTGCCGCCGGGAGTTTTTGCACGCAACTCTTGTGGATGAAGCAAATGTTGGAGGATTATGGGATTTCACAGGACACCATGATCATTTCCTGTGATAACACGAGCACAATACACATATCCCGCAATCCTGTCCAACATTCGCGCACAAAGCACATCAGGTTATACGAGAACATCATACGTCAGTTAGTTGAGGAGAAGGTCGTATCCCTGAGTTTTTTTCCCACCGACCATCAGTTAGCCGATATTTTCACAAAACCTTTAAATGCCCTTAGGTTTGAGTGTCTTAGGAAGTCTTTGGGAATTTGCACAGTTGACTGAGGGTTTGGTCCGTGTCTAGCATATGTGTCTTTGTCATTTTCATATCATATGTTTCCTATTGCTATATTGTGTCATTAGTTTGCTTTTTATTATTTTTTTTGAAAAATTGTTAGAAAAGCACAATAAGATTTTATTTTGATAAAATTTTGAAAAATCCAAAAAGATTTTTTATTTTTGCACTTTTTTATGGATGAGCATTTAAGACAGCCAAGTCACAACTTCATTCCATATATCCATGTGACTGTTTGATAGAGATTTGAGAGGCTACATCATTTCATCCATGTGCTTTACATTGTTTGGAGTTTTTGAGATGTGATTAGTGATATCTTCCTACATGTTTGACTCCTATATCCTTTATTTCACACATGCACAGCTTTATTTGATTATTGCACTTGTCTATCACATATTGTCTTGAGTGTTTCCATCTCAATTCTGTCTATACAATGTACAATATGTGATAAACTTGACAAGATTGGAATGCATGTGAAAAAGTGTTTGGTGAGACTCTGTGTTTATTTGTAAAATGGGGAGGGGCTGTGAAAGGTTATTATCTATCCTTTGCGCAAAATCCACCATTTAAAAGAACCTAAAAAATTGAGGAATTTTAATATCTGGGGTCTAAAGAGGTTAAAAGAGCCCGAAAAAAATTTAAAGGCAATAAAAAGAAATTCATGCCAAATATGGGCCATTTAGGTTTCACCATCAATTCTCCAAAGTTTAAGAATTTAGAATACCTCTATTCACAATATATATCTGAGGGAGTTTGGTTGGAGAATCTTTAAATGAATTTGCACTTCCTTGAAAGTCCTGAAAAATCATGAAAACATTTTGGATGTTATTGGTGTGGAAATCACTTTGAGCTTTGATTTGTTGATTTGAATTAAGTCAATGTCTTATATTGTCATTCTTTTACACCAAAGGAAGCATTTGAGTTCATTCGCTAGGAATATCCAATATTCATCGTGCACATATGTCATGTTTGTATGCATTGATCTTCCTATCGAATATTGATCACACCCATTCATTAACGCTATCATCGACTTGGTTGCTTTGTGTTCATTCATGGTGTGATTTTGTTTGAAAAATTTTGAAAAATTCAAAAATAGTTGTGTATTTCCTTGTGACACCCCGTCATTGCTTGTTTGCATTTTTTCTCTGATTTGTCTATTTGGGAACATCATAAAAAGGGGGAGAAAGAATTATCAAATTATGGGGGAGTTTTGAGTTTTTGAAATTTGATAACGTATGCTTTCATATAAATTGGTATCTCTATTTATCTCATTTCAAACTCGATATGCCAATTGGTATTTTGCTTTGCCTCATGTGTGTAGGTACTTCATTAATGATCTCTTTTTGCACACCCTGATGAGAAAAGAGTTGAAGATTCCTGAAGAGTGAAGAACAAACGATGAAGTCTTATTCAATTGTACCTTTTCAATTTTTTGGTTCATGGAAGGGTAGAATTGAATAGACATTTTTTTATTAAGTTTGATAATTCGGATTGTTATTGTTTATGTATGTACCGACATAAACATAGGGGGATATTTGTAAGGACATTTTGTCCATCATATATTATTGTTATGTTGTACACCGTTACATCGTTGAAGAAATTCAAGATTCATATCGTCATCAACGGATCCGAATATCAAAGAAGAGGAGGAACCAAAAGTCTAGCAGGTAGGACCGGTCTGCCCAAACAAAAAGAACCGATCCACCTGCGGACCGGTCCGCCCCTGTATCGGACCGATCCGCCTGCTAAAAAGCCAGTACACCCCAGACCGATAGCGAACCAATAAAGCCAAAAATAAAAAGAACCGGTCTCCTATCCGGACCGATCCGCCTCAGATACAGACCGGTCCACCTTGGATAAACTCGAACAGATCGTGTTCAGATTTTTAAGGCCCAGGACTTCTTATTTAATCCCACTAAGGGGAGTTGGTTTAGCAAGACTTCTACACGATTTTCAGGGTACAAAAAACTCTAAGTCTTCACCTGTTGTGTCCCAAGACTATAGTTTTTGTTCACATAACCTTTCATACATTTGTGAATCTATTTGTAACCCTAGAACACAATCCTTTGTTGTTCAACCCTTGTGAAGAAGACCGCTCTTCTTCTTTATTGCTGCCCTACTGGAAAGGGATATCTCCAACCGCCGACTACAGAATCCGACACATGAGGGTAATTCTTAGTCACTTGTATTTTCATTGTAATCCGAAATTGCACGTTACAATATTATAATGGAAATAAATGGTTTTGCCCCTTTGGGGGATTTTTCCTCAATTGTGTGTGCTTGAATAACTATTGCATGATCTCATCTTGTTTCAATCACACCTAGTTGCATGTTTAGGGTTTGTTTGAGTTAAACTGAATTTAATTGTATTATTTCTTATTTGAACACAAGCGTATACTCTTTCAGTAAATAGATAAAACATAGTAAATATTATCCCTAAATCTCACGGGAAATAATATTTACTCCAACTTCCCCTATTTTATAAAATTAGCCCTTCAGGAAAAATAATATAAAATAGTCGCTCAAAAACCTGGGTTGTTACATTTATTCTTGGGATTCATCAAGTTAGCTAAGATTTTACCCTATCTTAATTAAACCCTAGTTTTCATTTCACCCTTTCAATTTATCACCAAGAATATTCACCATTAACATGAATTTTAACTCAGATTTCATGTAGGATTATTATCACATCAAAATCATATGAAAACATCTCCCAAACACCCGTTTTTGTGCAAGAATCCGAAACTCAAAATCTTATAGTTTTCACACCAACTATAATATTAACAACAAACAAACTTAAATCATTAAAGCAAGTTAAACACTTGTCTTCTTTGATAAATCTGACGATCTCGTGCCGAAATATGATGGAGCTTGGCCAAAAATCTCCCCTTTTCTCCCTTTTCTTCCGCCTTTCTCTTCTTCTCTTCTCTTCTTTCTTCTCTTTCTTTCTTTCTTGTTTTCTCTCTTTCTCATGACTTATAAGAGAATAAATAAGGGATATCCATTACTAAACCCAAAATTGAATCGTATACACAAATACGAGTCCCTACTGATCCAAATGGTCCCTAGAACCCAAACACTACCCAGGGTACTCTATTTTGACTATCTCGGTCATTTCGAGACCAACCGTGCACTTGAAATTCCCATTCGAGTCACTTAACAAAATTCACATCTCAAACCTTCGCATAAAATAACATCACCCATCTCTTTTATTCACCTGCTACATGAAATATCATTAGTCCATCTCATTTACTTTAAATTATCAAATTATTAAATTACACCCAATCATGTAATTTAATTATCCATAAATGTACAGGGTATTACACTTAGGTGCTTTCCAGTCTTAGTTATTTTATTTGGAAGTATTTGTAAGGATATAAGGTCGAGATTTATTTAATTATTTACATTATGACGGAGCTATGATTTTTTTTACTTGTTTTTGGATTTATTATTTAGTTGGTCTTGATCTGAGTTTAATTAATGTCAGTGAGATAGTCATAAATTTTAAAATATTGGCCTTTTTATATAACAAGATGTTATTATGTTGTGTTTAGAATGGTATTAATTGATCGACAAGCCCCATCTTTGGCATATTGTGCCTGGCTATCCTTTACGTGAAAAATTGGGGGTTGTTACACTTAAAATTTGTATTCTTATCTTTAGGTTTATCTCTTTAATATTATAACCTAATTAGAATTCATTTGTGACTTTTTTTGTGTTACATAATGTCATCACCTCATAAGAGACCATGAATGAGAGTTAGGCCTACCGTTCCACCAGTGGTAGTTGTTCCTAATGCTCCTCCATCCATGCCACCTATCTTTAAAGACAACAAAATGACCAATCATTTTTATAGGTTTTTCATAGAGAGGAAAGTATTATTTGAAAGGAAAGTCTACTCGGACTCCATCAAAGAAAATCAGTCCCCAATTAATGATGAATTTGAGCTGCTTTGATGGTTGACTGCATGTCAACATAACCTAGACAAAGAAGTCGTCTTTCCAAACATAGGGAAATAATTATTTATAAATGATAAATTTAAAAACTCTATTAATTTATTTTGACTCCCATGTTCATGGTATTTAGATAAACATACCTACTAAGATCATTAGAGAACACTAAAACTTACCTTTAATATCTATCTTTGCCTATCCACATAATGATTGTTTAGGATTGAGTTCACTGGTGATTTAGTTGGTGTTGATTTAAGTTTAATTATTATCAGTGATATATTCATAAAGTTTAAAGTATGAGACTTTTTAAATAACAATATTTTATTACGTTGTGATGAGAATGGTATTAATTGATGGACAAGACCCATCTACGACATATCGTGTATGGCCATCCTTTATGTGAGAAACTGGATTTTTTACAATTGGTATCAGAGCACGGTTCTAGTGTCCTTAGGATTTGTGTTTGAGGTCATTACGTTTTTTGTTGCATTCTTTCATATAGAGCCCTATGATTAGGAATCATTGTATTATTTAAGATCAGTTACTAATCCGAATCATCTTTGTTTTCAGATGGAAAATGGACATTGGGGCAGATTGAGGGGAGTATTTCCATCATTTAAGGAGGAGGAGGCTCACCCGCAGTCACCACAGGCCCCATCATGTCTCAAGTAGTCTCTACGGCTATGGCAGCCATATTTTAACATA
Organism: Sambucus nigra; assembly: GCA_949130495.1. Lineage (NCBI taxonomy): Eukaryota > Viridiplantae > Streptophyta > Magnoliopsida > Dipsacales > Adoxaceae > Sambucus > Sambucus nigra. Next base: position 260,998,787 of record OX422212.1, read on the forward strand.
TTCCACCTCCACTAGCACATCACATCGACCACCATAGTAGGTGGCAATACCAACACAGGCACCATGTTACATGTGGGATATAGCGACGAAGTACTTTACTAAATTCTAGCTGCCGGAGTTTGTGGGCAGTACAGATATTTTAGTGGCGAGTAGGTGTAAGAGAGATATTGAACGACACTTAAGCATGGTAGGTTTCACACCCGTGAAGAAGCAAACAATATCGTCATTTCTATTAGTGGGAGTTGCACTTCAATGGTGGGAATTGATTATGATAGTTTTTGAGAGGGACAGTCTTACCATAGATGAGTTTCGAGAGAGATTTGAGGGGAATCATTTTACTCGGGCAATGCAAGCCTTACTATGGAAGAATATAATGAAAAGTTTACCACTCTTTCCTATTTTGCTATGGATGATGTGAGTACAAAGTAGAGTAAGATAGAGAAGTTTGTGTCAAGGATAGCCAGGCACATCAGACAGTCACTATTGGGGAATTAGGCTTTCACTACATATAACCAGGTAGTGAATGTTTCTTTACTGCATTTCCAGGATTAAAGGGCATTTCAAAAAGATAATGGGGAGAAGATATGCTGCTTCGAGACGTCTAACTAGTAGAATAGGGAGAATGGGTGTAATAATCACCAATCCTACCAATCTTGGGGACCTTAACCTACAAAGAAGCACAAAGTATCTAGGGGTTCTGATAATGGTAGCAAACAGGGCCAAGTCCAATAGTAGAGAGGCCACCGGGGCCAAGGGCATCTAAATCAAGGCCAACAAGGGCTACAACCAAAGAGTCAACACTTACAGGGCAATTGCTATGTTTATGGTGAGAAGGGACACTTCGCAAGAGGTGCCCTCATAGTAATCGAGAGGCAAAGGAGTTAAGTGCACGATGGGGATACCAAACACCCCAGGAAGAGTGCTGACCAATGCAGGAAATCCAATGGCGGTAGTGCCCGTCGTGCCCGCACTACCTACTCAACCTCAGGGACAATAACCGAAACTATAGTACGGGCACATGTATCACCTCGCATCAGGATAGGGACCATAGCCAGTATATATAGTGATGGTATGATCCTTAATTTTTTATTTTGTATGACATGATTAGTTTAGTACTAGTGCACAGTAATCCTTAGTAGATGATATCTCGTTTGCACATTGGGGAGGGTAGACTCCGTTTTATTTAAACGCTTTACATTATTTCACCCACGAGTTGAGGAACAGACGCCTATAATGCTTCTTATGTAAGGGTATTGGAATTTACGCCAGGAGAGCATAAACCATATGGTTTATGTTGATTTTTTATGAATATAATAAAATTTAATAGTCGAATGTGGTGTGACTAATTGACATTAATGTTTATTTTCATGACAAAAAATACTAAAGGAAATTGTGACATCTTGAGTGAAAATATGGTTAAATGGACGACTATAAGGTGTGAATAGCCTTATAAAATTAATTGAGCGCATTATAGACATGGTCATGAACTGAAGGATCTCAATGACCGACAATGCTTTATAGTAGTGTATCAGGAGGGCTTTTTGTTTTGATTTTGCGTTTGAGACATCCCACGCATAAAAGTAGCAAATGTCAGAGTTGGGAGATGTGATACATTAGGAAATTTTGGTTAATTAATTTTAATATAACTAAATGGGTAAATTTATTGGGATTTAGTGTATTGCTTTTACGATATAAGACTTTAATTGGCAATGGTCAAAAGTTAGAATTTACATTACTACTACATACATTTATTTTATTTTCATTTCTTTTAATCTTGAGCCGATGGACCTCAATAACTTACTAAGCCATACAATAGTGTATGAGGAGGGTTTCTTGTTTGGATTTCAGTTACGAGACGCCCCACACATGAAATTGGCAAAAGTCGGAAGTTGAGGGAAGTCGGATACTAAAATCATTATTTTCATTGTCATGTACATATATAGTGGAATATTTGGTGTATGTATATGCTTAGTATGAATGGTTCAAATTATATGTTTATATTCCATCGATCTTTGTTAATGTTATGTGTGTACATATGATGTGGAATGCATGAACACCCCAGTGATGTTACGATAGGAATGGGTGAGCCTTTTCTTTTATTGCATAGGATATGGGTATGGACAAATTGGTTGTAAAACTTGGGTTAATAACGTGGTTCAAAACATAAGGTTGGGATTTAGTGAATTCCGAGGACGAAATTCTATTATAAGGGGAGGAGAATGTAATACCCCATAATTTTTGAATAAAATATTTCGACTAATTTAAATTTGATAATTTAATGTTAATTTGGGAATAAATTAAATCAGATGAATTTAAATCTATATGGGTAGAATGTACATTTAAAATAAACATTTAGTCATGATTTTATAAATATAAAACTCAATTGGACATAATGGGCTTGCGAGTAAAACATAAATCATGCATAAATAAATTTATGGTCGTGTGTCGTTTTAACTTAATAAAATGTCTAAGTGAAATAAAAACAATTGGGATGCATTTTGGGGAGCGTTAGAGACTCGGTTTAGTGTTTTAAATATTTAGAAATGGTCCTGAGTAATAGGTATATGAGTTAGGGAACTTTTGGTCTAGCTAGGTTATGGATTCAAGTCTATTTCGGGGTCCAAAAGTTGGGGTTTAGGCCCAACTCGATCTTAGCCTTTTTTTAGTGTTTAAGTGGGGCTAAACCACTCCCCCACTATCATTAGAGAAAACATAAATCACGGTTACGGGAGTGGAAAGGAGAAATACCAAAAACAGGAGAAAAGCTGTAAGAACAAAGGGAAATCAAGGGATTTCCAAGTGATTTTCATTCACGAATTTTAAGGCAAGAATTATCTTGGTTAATTTATGTTTCTAATCTATTTCTTTATCCATGTAATGACCTACTTAAATTTCTAAGATCTAGGTTTGAAGGTGATAAATTTGATGACGATTAGTTCATGTAGAGGACTGAATTTAATGATGAAATTGTCCTAAAAATTTAGGTATTGAAGCCTTAAAATGAAGGGTAGATTCCCTAGGGTTTTGATAAATAAAGTGAGAATATTGTGAAAAATTAATGGAGAGGACATGACTGATAATTTTGGACTAAAATTGTGATATTAATCTCATAATAAATGCCTTTATTTTGAGTTAGATAGGACTGAAATTTAGAGAATAATTCGAAAATTAGATTCCTTAATTGATATTGCTTTCTTTTAGGGTTTTAGTATACCATTTATGGTTTTGCTTTAGGGTTAGCACATATAATTCTAGGTTTAATACTCTGAGTGTTCATAACTGTTATTGGGACTGAAAAGCGAATCTCGAGATAAATAATTTGGTGAATGAATGGAGGTAGGAGACTAGGAGTCGTTCAAATGACGACACCCATCATTCGAACGACATACCATGTCAGGTGAAAGATCCCCTATCTCGTTCAAGCGACGTGTATTTTTTTCATCAATTCGTTCTTTTTTTTGTTTCATTTGGTCCTAAGTGTGGGTTAGTTTGTTGAAATTGAGTTGGGTATGCTGTATAGAAACTAAAGGGGTTGATTATAGTATGTGAGTCAAAAAGGGGAATTTAATTGGAGGAAAGTTAAATTGAATTTAGGAACAATAATATTAATGAGGAATATTAATATTAATGAGGGTTTTGGGCCTGAGATTTTAGCTGTGATAATTCTTATGAGACGAAGTGAGTGAGTGAAACCGGGTTTGGGAAAAATAAAGATTTTATTAAAAATTCAGATGTGCCACATTAAACAGGGAAAATTACAATTAATTATTTGGTTAAGTATGTAATTTACAGAGTGGAATTAATAATTTATTAGATGGTGAATTATTAATAAATGGAAAAATGCTGTGGACATTAGTTGGACTTTTTACGATAATTATAGAGTAATTACCTATACATATTATATGGGATAATAATATGTACTATTATGTATTTTTGTGGACATACCTGTGGGCTGTCATATTGGCTCGGGGTTCGTGTATTTGGACCGTGTACCACACATCAGTATAGGTGGGATTAACTATGTGTAGGTCATTCAGGTACTATGTGGAGGCGTCACCTATGAGCAGTAGATGTTGAAGCTGACCTTTGTTGTGTCACCATTGGGTATGGGCTTTCTACATGTGCCCTACGTAGGGACCGCCCCCAACTTTTGTTTGTGTTGTGATGCCCACTTAGGATATGGGATTCCTCCGGATTTACCGACAGAGCACGAATTAGACACCAACGGTAGGTTCCCTTGTGTGTCATATATATATATATATATATATATATATATATATATATATATATATATATATATATATATATATATGTGTGTGTGTGTGTGTGTGTGTGTGTGTGGTGACAATTATTATTCAACACGACGAGATAAGAGAAGCATAATCACCAAGAAAATAAGGAATGTAAAATGCAGATGACACAACGTTCAGTAAAGGTGCCTACGTCCACGGTGGTGCAGTCAATGTTATTTTTATATACTCCGGAGAGTGATTACAGAGAATACAATGTGTCCTTTGCCCTGAACCTAAGGTTTATTATATACATGTCCATTCAAGGGAGTGGGGGTGTTGGACTCCCCCACATTTTCCATCTTCTCCTAGAACCCCTCTTAATGGGAACATGGGAGAAGACTAAATCATAATCGGTTAAGACATGGGGAGTCTGGACTTTGGGCCGTTTATAATTGGGCTACTCGTACAGGCCCATCTTTCTAATTTCGGGTACCCATAATTGCCCCAAAGTTTGTTGTCCGTACTTTGGGATCAATAAATTTAAATGATTTGTCATAATGGTTCCTTTGTTCACCGTGCAACTCTTCCAAAGTTCGAGGACTGAGTTTAGGCCTCGTGGTCATTATGGTTAACAACACTCAAAAGCTATTCAGAGCAGTCATTTTTCAAATCGTCGCTTCAACCTTCTCAGTACTCTCCTATTTTCTGTGAGCTCTAGCGATTCACGTTCTCTTCTCTCAGTCTCCATTCTTATTATTTTCTTGTCATTTGGGCTAGTGATTCTTCATCGTTCGAGTCGAGCTTTTATCTTGTAAGTCTCCTGTGCCTTCTCTTTGTATTTTCTCTTTGAATTTGTAGTTTTCTAGGGTTTCCCAATGGCAAAGATCGGTAATAGGTCAGTGTCCGAGTTTATGAAGTTTTATAATATCCCAGAGTGGGTAGAGATTGAGTGCGTCCCTCCCCCTAGAAATATTAGAGAGATAGAAGGGGCTCATTGGATCCATGTCTTGCTGCTTTCCCAAGGGGGACTAACTTTTACTCCCAACAACCTATTTTTGCATTTCTTTGGTTATTTCAACATTGTTCCTGCACAGTGTTCGCCCAACGTGTGGAAGATAATCAATGGTGTTCATAGAATAAATCAGTTATATGGTACCAAGTTAGGGCTCTCCGAGGTCTGCTTTTGCTATTCTTTTTCTCGAACTCGTTCGGGTGTTTTCTATCTCAAGGCTAGGAGTCCTAACAGGGTATTGGTAGTAAACCTACCTGATTCCCATAAGGACTATTAGCAAGAGGGCTTCCTTGATAGAAATTAACAGTTTTCTCCCCAGTCTGAGGGGTCGAGATCTGATAGGTTCTCAATTCCCTTTTATGGGGAAGAATACATAGGTAGACTTTTCTTTGTCCATTCAATTTCTTTACTGATTTCTGATCTTTCTGACTTTTCCTATTTTTTCTTCAGCGAGGTCGAAGAACTTGGAACCTTCTCTTAGTAAGGTCCGTCTTTCTGAGTTGATCAAGGCCGGGAATATCAGGGAGCCTTTAGCCGATAGCGAGCATCCCCGATCTGCTGCTTTCTTACTCGAGTACAAAAATGTCGGTTCCAGCTTTATAGCGATGCCGGTAGACAGTATCCCTAAATTTGACACCTCTGAAGAGACTGCTGTTGATCCTATCCAGTTGGACAAGGAGGAGATCAGTTCTGAGAGTGACATTGTAGGCGGTGCTAAAGGTAATTTTAGTGAGGAGAGCTCCACTGGTGATAGTTCTTCTCAATCAGAAGAGTCTTCTGAAGCCCGAGGCTCTACAAGCACGTCTAGTAGTTCAAGAGAGGAGATGGTTCCTCCAAGGAAAAATTTAATTCGGGATGATGATGATGATGATGATGATGATGATGATGATCATGTGCTCCTCGCTCAGAGGTCGAAGAAGAAGAAGTCCAGCTCTAGGGCTGTAGCTACTAGCTCTCGGTCATCTGCTCGGGAGCAGGAGAAGAAGAGGAAATTAGAAGAACAAATGAGAGAGAGAGAGAGAAAAAAGGAAGAGGAGAGAAAGAATATGGAAGAAAAGAGAAGGATAGAGGATAAGAGGAGGATAGAGAAAGAGAAAGAGGTGGAGAGGAGAAGGATGGAATCGAGGATGAGGCTGGGCAGGCCTTAGTCCCGGTGTCCGCATTGCCCGAGGGGGCCTCTGTTGCTATTTCTCCTTAGTTGTCCCCCGTACTAATCGAGAGGGAAGTTCTTCCTGATGATCGCCAAAGGGCACTGGGGTCTGATCAATTGGCCCTACAAGCTAGACAGAGGCTAGCTTTGGTAAGACCTTTTTTTCTCTAATTCTTTATTTATTGTTAGCTATTTCCTTCTCTTGATGTTTTTCTTTGTTTTTACAGTTTGTGACTGACTTCGCCGTGATCTATCACTCTCGCGACGAGCTGATGAGCAGGAACAGCGAGCTGGAGAAGTATAGTGCTGCCTTAAAAGTGAGGGGCACTCAACTGGAAGCTGATCTAAAGACTGCTGATGCTACCCAAGCTTCTTCTGACCTGGCCCTCATTAATTCCAACCGGGAGATGGATGTAGCGGTTAAAGAGCTGATCGAGCTGAGGCATGCCTATGATCTAGTCTACTCGAGTAAGTTGGCCGTCGTAGAGGAGAACAAGTTAATGGCCGAGAAGCTGAAGGAGAAAGAGTCCCAAGAATCTACCATCAAGGAGGATTCATATAACTCCGGGTGGGCTGCTGCATATGAATACATCGAGGTTCAGATAGGCTACATCGGTCGTCTGAACTTCAAGAAAGGCTGGAACAAGTCCCTCTTAGCTATTGGGGTTGATGCTGACTCTCCTGTTTTCGATGAGCACGACCCGGGCTTGAAGCCAACTGTAGATGAAGAAGCCCCTGCCCCAGCCATAGAAGGCATTGATTCTGCCTTTCAGACAATTCCTGCCAATGCTCTCCCTGCCCAGGCGACTGAGGTAATCCCTACAGTGGGGGATGCCTCTACTAATGCTGATAAGGGGAAGCAACCAACTACCTCTGAGCAGCCTGAGGTTGCCAGTTAATTTAGTTATAGGACTACTTTTATATTTTTGCTTGTAATTTTCCTCTTTTTTTCTGCTAGATGTACTTTGACCTTTATTAATGAAATGAAAAGGTTTATCATTCCCTCAGTGTGCTGAATGATTCTGCTTTTCCTTTCTCTTTTATGTCCTGTAGTTGATTGATGTAGAAGAGTATATTCCTGCCACATCTCAATTGGGCAGGACCCTTGGTCCCAATGCAAGTCCTCAGGTTCGCCAAGCCTTTATTAGGATTTGCAAATCTCTTAGATCAAGGAATCAGAAGTATAAGGACCGGTTTGAGTTTGTGGCCAAGCTGAAGGACAGGCCTCAAGAGATGGAAGAAGTTGGCGCTTCAGTCCAAGAGGAGGTGAATACACTGAGGGCGAAGCTTCTAGATGCTTCTGAGATCAACCAGGTTGGGGAGGTTTTTTAGCAGGAGAACGAAGCTTTGAGGAGAGAGGTCTCACGACTTAGGGAACATGCACCGAGCAATGATCCTACAGTGTTACGAGGTTCCTCCTCATCGCGAGCTAGAACTAGTCTGGGCGATGTTCCTCCTGTGCTGCAAGGCCCTACTCCTCCAACCGTTCCGCGAGTTGGACGGAACACCATGGTTTCAGCTAGGGAAATGGAAGAGATTCGTGGTGATGTCCATCGAGCTTATATGATTACTATTGGGATCCAGAGGGACGTCACCCAGTTGAGGCATTTGTTTAAGAAAGGACCTCGACGAGTATGGGCCGATGGTTACAATCAGGGTTGGCTAGATGATCCAACGAGGCTGATAGAGTTTGAATAGCTCGCCTTCATCAGGGGGTGGTCGAGTGCCTTGAGGGAGCTACAAGTCCCGAGGAACTCAATGCTCTAGTATTGTCATAAGATTTCTCCTTCCACCCTGATGCCTAACCCCTTCCGGAGAGATGATCAATGGATCCCCATCGACGCCATCCGTCGGCAGTTATTGGAGTCGGATGCCAATGAAGTTGAGGAGGAGCTAGTTCCCCATCCCGATGACGGTCGAAGAGCCTAAGTGGCTGATTACCTTGCTCTGAGGCCTCATCCTTATTAAGATTTTGCCAGTAGTAACTTTGTATATTTTATATTGAGGTGATGTAATGTGAATGTTTTGTGCGAGCTCGCCGACTAAACATGTATTGCAATTGTTGTAAATATGATGAATTAATATAAAATTTATGTTTTGGGAAAATTTTCCGACTAAACAAGTGTATTATATTTTTCTCATCTTTGTTCAATAATCTTGAGCCTCTCTTGGCTGACTAGATTTTCATGTTTGCATTATCAAGTAAGTGTCCTTCTAGTCCAGTATGCTAATGAGATACCATTCTGCCCCACTTTACCTTTTAGGTTGTGTCGTCACACTCCCTTAGGCCTAAGTGTGGCAATTGGCGAGGACACACCTGATGTTGAATGTTTTATCCGATCAGGATTTTATTCAACCAAACATTGTTTGGTGACCAATTTTGACTTCGCCATATTGCCTAAGGATCTCCTGTAGGGCTTCATATATTTCCAGGGTCAATGCTAAGAGAGGTCTTTCGTGTTTCATAACAAAAACCTGAGGAGGGTTATTTTCTTGCTATGATGTAATGATCAGTGTGCCTTTCACTTGGAAAGGGTGTGTGAGTTGTAGAGTCTAAATACTACTAGTTAACTGACACGTCGTAGAATGCAACTGCTAAACAACTTTGATTAATGAGTTTTAGTCTCATAAGTACAATGCAAAGGAAGAATCTAAAAATAGAATTTCTTGAGATTGGCTGCATTCCATGCTCAGGGTATATCTCTGCCTTCCAGCGTTTCCAAGTGATAAGCTCCTTGCAGGTCATTTCTTGTTATCTTAAATGGTCCCTCCCAGTTGGGCCCTAACTTGTCGTCTGATGGTATTACTGCGCTGCCCAGGACTTTCCTTAGGACGTAGTCCCAAACATGGAATGTCCTTGGATTGAACTTCTTGTTATAATGCCTTGCGAGCTGTTGATGATAGCTCGCTAATTTTACTAGGGCTAGCTCTCAACGCTCGTCGTCTAGGTCAAGCTGAGCGAGCAATGCTGCATTGTTATGGCCCTGGTCGATAAGGCAAGACCTCATTGTTGGCAAGCCTGCTTCTAATTGGATGACTACTTCCATTCCATATGTTAGCAAAAATGGGGTTTCCCCCGTTACTCGTCATGGAGTGGTTCGGTAGGCCCATAGAATATGTGGTAATTCATTTACCCTTGCGCCTTTAGCTCGCTCTAATCGCTTTTTTAATCCGTCGATCACTGTCTTATTAGAAGCCTCGGCTTGTCCATTTCTCTGAGGATAGGCCATCGAGCTAAAATGGTGTTTGATTCCATGCTAGTCGTAGAAACACTGAAAGGACCCGCTCTCAAACTACGTTCCATTGTCAGTGATGATGGTTCTAGGGATGCCAAAATGGGTGATTATATTTCTTAATATGAACCTTATCATATTTGCATCTCAGATGTTAGTTAGGGGTTCCGCATCGATCCATTTGGTGAAGTAGTCAGTTGCGACCAACAGATATTTGCGATTATTGGTGGCGGTAGGAAGTGGTCCTACGATGTCCATTCCCCATTGGGTGAATGGCCACGGGTTGGACAGTGCTTTTAGGTCGCTAGCAGGTTGGTGGACCATAGGGGCGTGAAGTTGGCATTTCAGGCACTTGCGAACATACACTGCAGAGTCCCTTTGCATATATGGCCACCAATAGCCTTCCTTCACTGCTCGGAAAGCCAGGGACCTTCCTCCAACATAACTTCCACAGATTCCCTCGTGAAGCTCATGTAGGACCTGTTCGAAATTCCTTGGGTGAATGCTTTAAATGTATGGACCGAAAAAAGATCTCTTATATAGCTTGCCCTTTGGTGATAAGTGAAAGCGAGCAGCTTTGACTCTTATCTGGTGGGCAATCTTTTTGTCGTCTGGGAGTGTGCCATGTTTTAAATAGTTTCTTAAAGGGTCCATCCAGCTAGGTGCAGACTCCACTTGGAGCATCTTCTCCATGTTTGGCGGCTTGATGCTACGGTTAATGCTCGAATGAGCAAGGAAATCGATGGGGATTATTCTTTTTAGGTCGGAATCGACTGCTGAACTTAGGGATGATAAGGCGTTAGCATGGCTGTTCTGTTCTCTGGGAAATTGCTGGACATTGATATCTTCGAAGCTAGCCATTAGTTCTTTCACTAAGGCGAGGTAAGTTGCCATTCTTTCATCTTCTGGATTGTAGTCTCCACTTATTTGGTTGGAGACTAATTGAGAATCGTCGAATACCTGTAAATGCTTTGCTCCCAAAATGTGCGCCTTCTGGAGGCCGGCTATTAAGGCTTCGTATTCTTCTTTGTTGTTGGAGGCTGCAAATCCAAGCCTGATTCCTTGTTCAAGGATTGTATCCTCTGGAGTAATGAGGACAATGCCTACTCCTTCCCCCTTTGAGTTGGAGGTTCCATCAACGAACAATTTCCAGGTTCCTTTCGTCACGTCGTTCCCCTTTTGTCTCACTACTTGAGGTTAGTTGGAAGGTTGCTCGCCTGTGAATTCGGCTATGAAATTGGCAAGGTCCTGCCCCTTGATTGCATTCCTTGGTTGAAATTGGATGCCAAATCGTCCGAGCTCGAATGACCATTTAGACAGTCTGCCCAACAAATCTTCCTTCCTCAGGATTGCTTTGAGGGGTTGAGATGTAAGGACGATTATAGTGTGGGCTTCGAAATAGTGCTTCAGGTTGCTCGAAGACACTACTAGTGCAAAGGCGAGCTTCTCCAGTGGTAGGTACCTCTGCTCGGCATCTAGTAGGGTCTTTCTTACGTAATAAACGGGGTGCTGGATTCCTGCAACTTCGCACATTAATATAGAACTGACAGTGTGGTTGGAAACAGAGAGGTACAAGTACAAGGAATTTGTTTCTTGTGGTATGACGAGAAGTGGTGGGGAACTGAGGTAAGCCTTGAGCTTGTCCATTGCCTGCGAGCAATCTTGGTTCCATTCTACTGTTTTGTTTCCCTTTATAAGCTGGAAGAAAGGCTTTCACTTCTCGCAGGACTTAGAGATAAAGCGATTTAAGGCAGCGAGCATACCGGTGAGCTTCTGTACGTCCCGAATTGTTCAAGGAGGTTCTACCCTATTTATTGCATCGATCTGGTATGGGTTAGCCTCAATACCTCTCTTACTGACCAAGTACCCAAGAAATTTTCCTGACTGGACACCGAAAGAACATTTGCTCGCTTTAAGTTTCATTCGGTACTTCCTGAGGATTTTGAAGGTGCTTGAAAAATTTGAGAGGTGGTCTTCTTTCTTTTTGCTTTTAATGAGCATGTCATCGATGTAGACCTGCATGGTGTCTCCCATCTGGTCCTTGAACATCTTGGTGACCTGCCACTGGTAGGTTTCCCCTGCGTGTTTAAGCACGAAGGGTATGACCTTGTAGCAGTATAACCCAAGTTTGATTATGAATGTTGTTTTTTCTTGGTCTGGGGTATACAAAGGGATCTGATGATACCCTGAGTATGCATCCAGAAAACTCATTCTCTCATGAGCTGCAGTGACGTCTATCAGTTGATCGATTTTTAGGAGGGGGAAACTGTCTTTAGGACATGCTCTATTGAGGTCAGTGGAGTCGATGCAAACTCTTCACTTCCCATTGCTTTTTGTAACTACTACTGGGTTGGATAACAATTTGGTGAATTGTACCTCCCTATGGATCCTGCATCCAACAGTTTTTCCACTTCTTTTTCCATGGCTTTTTCCTTCTCGGGTGCAGTTTGCCGTGCCTTCTGCGCGATTGGTTTGAAGGTGTGATCGACGTGCAGCTGATGACAAACCATACTAGGATCAATTCCAGGCATCTCGTATGGTTCCCATGAAAAGACGTCTATGTTGTTCCTTAACAGGTTCGTCAATTCTTTCTTCTCTTGATCTGTGAGAGAAGCTCCAATCAAGAAAATCTTACTACCGTCGCTATCTCCAGCTGCGACTTCCTCCAAGTCCTCAATGACCCGTTCGGAGGGGAGGAGCCTGGTCTCCTCTACTCAAGATTTTTCGTACTTTAATTACTATTTTAAAGGTATCAGACCTTCTTGTTCTTCAACTCTTTCGCTAGACTTGTCGGTTTTCTTCTCTGGTTTTGCGCGGATGGCCGCTATAAAGAACCTTCTTTCCATCGTTTGATCGCCAAGGATCTCCATTACTCCTCGCTCGGTCACATACTTGAGCTTTTGGTGGTAGGTCGAGGAAACTACCTTCATTGCATGTAGCCATCCTCGGCCAAGGATAGCCTAGTATGGCGAGTCAATGTCAACCACCAGAAATTCGATTATTTTAGAAACATTTATTGCCCTTACTGGCAGCACGATCTTTCCCAGGGGCATAGTCTTTTTTCCAGCAAAGCCAACCAAAGGGACGGTAGCTTCCTTTAGGTCGGCGATGATTAATTTCAATTTTCTGAACAAATCGAGATACATCACCTCGAACGAGCTTCCTTGTTCGATGAGAAATTTGTCGACATCATTGTTCGCTATTCTTAGGGTAATGAACAAAGAATCGTGATGTGGGGTTCTCACTCCCACCAGATCTTCATCTGTAGCACGATATGCTTACTATAGTCGACGTCATCTTCTCACCGATGCTTTCCTGACTGTGTTTTCGCTGGATCGATCTGAAAAGCTTGCATCACTCAGGGAGACCCAAATGAGGAGAAAATTTAGAGAGGAGACTCATGGAGTCCATTCAGTGGTCGATTACGAGGAAGAATTTACTCGGTTGGCAAATTTTGGTACCGGATAAGGTAAGCGATGAAGAGTGAAGGAAAGTAAGGTTTGTGGGTGAGTTAGTCTGGAGAATCAGACAATATTTAATTGTTAATTCTGCATTAGTAGCTGATACTGATGTCATTAATGCAACACTCCTGCACTGTCAGGAATATCGCTTCCATGTGAAAGGAAGCAAGAGGGGAGTGGAAACCAGCCTGTCGGATAAAGCAGGTGGGAACAGTACTAGTGGGGTATTCCAGAAGCAGGCAGGGGGAGATCAGGGGCAGGACTTCCGACAGAGAAATCATGCAAAACTTAAAGCTGGAGGCTATCGGAAGGATGGCTAGGAATTCCAACAAGGTCGGCATGGAAGGGATCAGTGGCAGGGTGAATGAATTTGAAGGTGTTTCGTTTGTGGGGAAACGGGACACATGAAGAGATATTGTCTTAAGTGAGTCAAGGGTCAACTATAGGACGAGGTCCTAGATGTACAGCCACTACAGCATGTCATGGGTGCATTCGGACAGGTAGAAGATTCTCCAGAACCCGAGGATCAGCCGTTGCAGCTAGAGTATGGAGGTAAATATTTTTACCCTATGGGCATGGGGTATATTTTTGAGTGACAAAGAGTATGTCACAATATAAGACTTATTTTTTCACTAGAGTTCGCAGGTGAGTCGAATTTAGTGGGTGCGTTAGCGGTAGCAGCCATAGTATGTGGATAAACTTTCCGTGGGATAATAGAGTTCTTTGGTGTTCATCACGGGAGAGTGGAGGTGTACACAGAGTGAAGGTTTGAATTATGCGACGAGTTACTACTTTCGAGAATTATGGAAGCAGGGTAGATGATTATTTTATCGGCTAGATAGCGATGGAATTTAACTATTGTGGATAGTGGTGTTAAGTTTGGTGTCCACGACACCAGGGTATGTTTGGTACTGGGTATCACCTGCGAGGGCGTATAGCCTATATATATGTTGTATTGTGTGGTGCGATAGGCACATAGTGAGGTCTTGTGTTCTCACATTTTATCCCGGTAAATAGGGGTGTTTACTAAAGTGAATCAGGGTGATTAGAATTATGTTCGAGAAAGAGAGATAGCTCGGGGTTTATTTTGCGCAAGGACTAGTAATAGTAGGGGTGCGATATTTTATGTTGCCTTTGGTAGCATGAGGGTAAGTGTATATACTTTTGTGTTAAGAGATAAATATATTGTGGGGAAATGTTTGGTCGCTAGTACATGGGTTGGGTACCCCGGGTAGTAGATATATATGTGTGTGTGTGTGTGTGTGTATATATATATATATATATATATATATATATATATATATATATATGTGATATGACTACAGGTTTGAAGTTATATTACGGGTTACGACTAGCATATTCGGTTAGCTTTCGTGCGGTAAAGCACGGGGATAGGGTGTATGGGCACCCGGGTTAATTAAGGAAAATTTTGTGCGATTAAGCATAGGTATAGGGTGTATGGGCGCCCTGGTTAATTTAAATGCATACTTGTGTAACTTATTCTTAGAAGAAGATGGGATAGATATAGCGGGCTTAGTGGCACATGACTAGAGAGTGATATGCGAAGCTTGGAACATTACGCCCATCTTAATTTCGAGGACGAAATTCCTTTGTAAGGGGGAGTATGTAACACCCCGTAATTTTGAGGATTTAATATTTAATTATTTTGGGGAGTTATAAAAATATTTAAATTGGAGAAACTTGAATTTATGAGTTGGAGAATTTAATTTAGTGAGCCGAATTATTTATAATTGGTGACTTTTAAGTTTAATGGTTCGAAATCTCGGTGTCGCATTTTGAGGTCAAAATTTGGAAATGACAAAAAGTATTTCGGATGACAATTCCGAGTGCACGGTTGCGTCCAGATGGGTCGAGATAGTTAGAAAAGAGTACCCGGGGGTAGTAATTGGGTCTCGGGGTATTTTTGGTTATAGCCGGGCCCAAACGGGGTGAGTTGGGCCATTTTAATTAGTCCCAGATGGCCAAAAACGGGATTAAGGATTCTGTGGGGGCTGATTTTCTATATTATACCATTGTTACGGTAGCCTAGGATTTATATCTAGGTGGAGTGAAATTTTTATAATCATCCTTTACTTAGGATAGGACAGGTTTGTGTTTTGGGATCCCTTAGTAGGGACTAAGGGGTATTTTGAGGAATTTCACATCGCTTTTATGGATGGGGGAAATTAATTTGATTAATGAGTATAAGGAATATTGGAAATTAATATCATAGGACTAAAACGGTTATTAAAAATTTATTGGCGACATAATGTGTTTAGGGTCGACAATTTGAACGGGTCAAAGGACGATTTATGTTGTCTCGTGTGTGGAAGCATATCATATCGCGAGGGTCGTGGGATAAAAACGGGTTAGACAATGGAATTGACAAGGGGATGTGTGTGTGTGTGTTGAACCTTGTCATATCGCGAGGATCGAAGGAACACATCAGACGACAAACTTGACAAGGGGACGTGTGTTGGTAAATTTTTCTTCACGGTTAAATTAATTAAATTTAACATTGTTGGGAATATGGGATTAATTAAAATAATATTGGTGTGGATTTTATATAAACCTTGCGAGTAGTTAGCAATTTATTTATGGTGATTAATAAACCTCATAGTTATAAGATTCTATCATTATAGTTGATATATATAGCACAATTTTCTGGGTCAAGGATTCTGTTTGAGAGGAGTAGACGGTTTACATGCTTGGGGCTTTAGCTCTGACACATGCATTGACTAATCTTTTTCAGGATTTATTTGGGACTTTCTGCATAGGAATCATTGGAGATCATTTGGAGGTGCAACTGGATTTATTTTATTGCTTTAGTAGTTGGATCTTCTCTTTCCATTCCGTCGTTTTATTTATGATACTAATTTTGAAGTTATTGGGCATTTTTGGTTCCAAAGTTGTTTTAAGATTTCAGTTGGATTATTTATTGAATTATTGAGATATTTAAAGATTACATGTGATGGATTTTAATCGTATTCTGGAAGTTTTATCAGTTGGATATAATTTCATATTTGGGTTTGATTAAAATATTGTATCTTATGGATTAAATTTTATGTCTCATACCTGTCACATACTAAGGATGATATTTAATTTACTCGCAGCCGACATAGTTTTGGTGGCGTCTTACACCAGAATTTAGCGGGGTGTGACAGATGGTATCAGAGCATGGTCTTAGGTCTCGTATGTTGTGTGTCCATTTAGCTTTTGCGTTGCTTATCTTGGATTTACTTTCGATGATTTGTACTTTTAGTTTCTTCTAAGTCAGATGTTGTCTGTTCCTATCTTTCACATGGCGAACACTAGTAAAGCTAGTAATAGGAGACATTCTGGCCCCGCAGTTCTGGAGAGGCAGGGGCAGTTTGTTCTGGATGTCGAAGCACTTGCGGTAATTATGTTAGAGGCCACATCATTCGTTATTGAGATTGGTATA
Source organism: Sambucus nigra (assembly GCA_949130495.1). Lineage (NCBI taxonomy): Eukaryota > Viridiplantae > Streptophyta > Magnoliopsida > Dipsacales > Adoxaceae > Sambucus > Sambucus nigra. The sequence continues at coordinate 261,015,317 of OX422212.1, forward strand.
TGGAGAACGGTGACATTAGAACCCCAATAGTAAGGGACACCGGTCTCAAATTGGGACAAAGTGGGGACTAGCTTTTTCAAGGGTAATCCTTCCACCTTTGCGGGAGTATTCGACCCCACGGTCACTCACCAATAGAGAAGGGACATGGAGAGACACTTGAGATTAGTGGAATTCACTGAGGTGCAGAAGCAGATGTTAGCAACATTCAAATTGTCAGGGAATGCTTTGCAGTGGTGGGAGAGTACCACCACACCGGAGGAGCGAGATTGATTAAGTTATGCAGAGTTTTAGATCAGGTTCAACAACAAGTACTTTTCAGATGCTATCAGGAGTGGAAAGAAAAAGGAATTTTTGGAGTTAGATCAAGGGTCCAAGTCAATCATCGAGTATGAACAAGAGTACATAAACTTATCTATGTTTGTGCCAGAGGAGGTAGACACTGAGAGGAAAAAGATGGAGTTCTTCATCCAAGGGTTGTCCTTCCCCATTAGGTAAATGGTTTTGGGAAATTTGGCATACACCGCTTACACCCAAGTAGTGGATGTCATGATATTACACTGGAAGGATAAAATAAGCTATTAAAAGAAATTGAGAAAAAGACAAGAGATCGAGGGTCCAGGAGGAAACAACAAGGGTCGCAATGACCAAGCTTAGAAAAGGCAGAGGCCTAACCAAGGACAACAGAAAAATAATTATCATTAGGAACAACAGAGACAGGGTTGTCAGGGGGAGAAGAATTGGAATGGGAATTGGGAGCCTTTTGAGGGTACTTGTTTCAAGTGTGGGAAATTGGGACACAAAGTGAATATGTGTTTTAAGAGAGAGAAAAATCAGGGTCAAGTTATTCAGGGCTAGCAAGGACAAGGGCCTCCAGCACTAGCAGGGTCCGGGGTGTGGGTAACTCCTGCGGTATTTGCAGCGATCGGTGTTCAGGAAGCGCCAGTAGCGTGGGTAGCTCCAGGTGCACAGTGGATGGTCACTGCACCAACCAATCTCAGTTTTGGGAGGTCCTATGTACCTCGAGTTAAGTCAGAGCAGGATAGATTGCATGGCTAGTGGAGTATCACGGTACGTAATGCATATATATATATATATATATATATATATATATATATATATATATATATATATACTAGGGTATGCCCGTGCCTGAAGGCACGCTGATAATTTTAAAAAGTATAAAATCGTGTATAATGTAAATAATAAATGTTTAATATATTAGAAGTATAAATTTTTAAAGTATAGAATCACGTAAATTTAAATGATACAATTTTTTTCCAACACAAATGTCAAAATAATTTAGAATACTCGGGCAGAATTCCCTTTGCTTATTATACTATCCACCCAGCTTAATCGATTCATCAATAAATAAATAAAATGATAATCAATTTAATCAATTAGGGTATGCCCGTGCCTGAAGGCACGGTGCAAATTTTTGAAAGTGTTCGTCGTTAATAAGATCATGCATCGTATTTAATTCACAACAATTAACAATTTTTGAAATAACTTATGGCACGAACCTATTAGTTTAAAAAATATTTTATTTTTGCTCCATTAGGTCCCATTAAGAAAAACAAAATTGTTCCATTTGGTCCTATTTGTAAACATATAGTGATATTTAAATAGGACCTATTGAAGAAAAAATATTGTGATAGGACTTAATAGAAAATGTTCCCATTAAAGAAGACTTATTTGTCAAACTCCTTTAAAAATATTGTGCAAAGTATCCTTCGTTCCAGTCGTGTTATATGATGTCGTGTGACATCGTGTTTATAAGTAGTGATATCACATATTATCATTTTAGTCGTGTTTTCATACATCATTATTTGAAATTGGATGTCAAAATTGATAACCGTGTAATTTAGCATTCTAAATGGGTCGTGTTCGTGTAAAATAATAAATAACACAAAGTCATGTAATGGTGTGTTTGTGTCCAAAAAACCATGTTGTATTTGTGTCCAAAATATTCCAAGGTTGTGAATCTTGTATAATTTAAGTCAAAAAAATTATTTTACGAACACGACATAGATTTTTGGACACAACCACGACATATTAGATCTCTCACCACTCACTTGGAAATGTTATTCTCTAGTTTTCCGAGACAAAACAAACACAAATAGTGAAATTTCCTTGTGAAAGTAGATTCATTTATAAATGTTTGATGGATTTTAAGTCAAGATAATATTAGTTATGTAATTTAATAAAGTATTCAATGTGATTTACTTGTGAAACATGAAAATTAGTTATCATAGAAATTTCATCCTCAATAAAACATTATAAAAAATGATAAAGTATATAATCAAAGTACACAATAGGTGCAAAGATGGAACAACTTGATACTCAGTTTAGTCATGTGCTTGTTACAATTTTATGCCAATGTAAAACACTCCTTACTCTAATTCTTTGGTTATAGTGGGAGCCAAATAAATACTAATGCTAAATAATCATAGTAAAAAATAAATAAATAAATAAAACATTATGCTCAATGCTGAGTTGGACATGAATTATAGAGAAGCTCCTACACTAAATGAAGACTAAAACACAACTACCTAAGGTATGGGTTTTAAAAAATCATAGGTGAAAATCAAGCGTGTAAAACACACCATCTGGTGGATGTCAGGCGTAGAGTAAAAAACAATGAGAAGATTCGTACAGCCAAACATATGAATACAAATATGCACCCTCGCAAGGTCTGAGGCGAGGGGAGCGTGGCAGTGATCTGGACGACTGTTATTATGGATCAGATAGTTGAGCCGCTGCTATGTGATATCAATAGTAAGTGGGCATGCCTCCTAGTTCGAGTGATCCACAACAGGTCCTTAATTGATATAGTTCGAGTTGTGTTGGAACCCGCTGCTGCTGTGTGACAGGTCCTTAAATGATCAGAGTGTGTGACATGTCCTTAATTGATAAGCATGAAATTAAGGACCTTAAATGTTTAAGGACCTGCTGCTTCTGCTGTGTGACAGGTCCTTAATTGATAAGCATGAAATTAAAGGTATTAGATCCCCCGAGTGTATTGACAGGTCCTTAATTGATAAGCATAAATTAAAGGTATTAAGGATCCCCCGAGTAAAAAATGATCAGAGTGTATTGACAGGTCCTTAAATGTTGTGTGACGGGTACTTAATTAAGGACCTGTTGTGTGACCTGTCACACGACGTATTAGATCCCCCTTATAAACTATATTTATGCTTATCAATATAGTTCAAGTTGTGTCCCACACTCTCTTCCCATATCATATTAATTGGGCATTCATCCTAGAAGCCTAAACCTTATATCCAGGATAGGACCCGAACCCATATAAAGTTTATATAACCCTGTTATTACTAAAGTTGATTCAATTGTCCAACTACAAACAACTATCAAGGTTCAACTAATAAACTGCAAAACCTATCAAAATCACCTTCAACTCAACATCTTCCATGCATATTCCTACCAATTTCTCAATTTCTTACTGTGTAATGAAAGGGACACCTTGAAAGTAAAGTTAGAGGAACTAATTGATAAGCATGAAATTATTTAATGAACATGAAAAAATTTAATGAATATTGTAGAATCCAAAAGAAAATTACTCATGGTAGGCAGCAGCGTAAGAGGCAGCAGGAAGGGAGGCAGCGGTGTAGGAGAGTTTGTAAGGGGCCAATGTTGGACTCAAGGGCAGCCGTGACATGGGAACGTTGATACAGAGTAATATTAGAGGCAAACTGGAAGACAACAAGTTCCAGATCCGATTTCAAAACACGCCATCCAGTCAAAATAGGATTGAACATATCAAGGTTCGTCTTAAACTTCTCGATCCCCTGAACAAATGCAACATACATTATAAATTCTTAACACTTGAATAATAACTTCAAAGTCCTTGCATCGTGAGTAGTCTTGTAGAAAAAGTAGAAAGTAATGCACGTAATGTAAGAAAAATTATAAACCAATAAACTATATACAACATATAATATAAAACTCCACCAATTGAATCCAACAAATCAAAAGAAAGAAAAAACAATCTGATTAACAAAGGGTTTCAGCATTATAGTCTAATAGAGGGTTTCAGCTGATTAACAACATCAAATTCTTCACTGGATTGATCCTTCTAGGTAACAGATTTTTGGTCCTAAATAGTCTGATCTGCTTTGGAATTTATGTTTTATGCAATCAGACCTGTTTTCAAACCTTTTTTTATTCAAATGGGCACGATACATGTTTGGACCACACCTTAGAATATGTATTAATCCTGATCAAGACTCATCGGAATTTTCCTACCATCTATAAATAGTAGTGTGACTGGTTATATGGTTTGATTAAGATTGAAAACCTCTCCTTTAAAACTTAAATGTCAACCTCTTATATGGTTTGATTAAATCGAACTTTAAGAAATATTCAAGCAATTGAATAATGCTAAATAACAGGAATAATGCTGAACATAATCAATTTCAAGACGTGATGACTTCATAATTTCACCATTTCTACATCCTTATGTTATTGTTATGGTTTTCATTTCTTAAAAAATCATTTACTCACTCGATTTTCCACTTCTTATTCTTAAATCAGGACAATAGAAATCGGATCAGACAGATTCAAGATTCTTGATGTTATGTTCAATCCATTTTTGGTTCAGGTCAGTGGCTCTTATAATCTGGATTGCTTGTCTTCTATGTTGAGTATGTAGTGATATCCATCAATTATGTTGACTAAAGACTTTAATTTAATGATAAGAATAAGGTTTATGCCAATCTTTACAGTATGCAGTTATTTATATTTTAAATTTCTGTCTATCCTTCAATTATATATATACCTTTTGGACTCATATAACAAATCTTTTCACCTGAGCTTTTGTCTCACAACTTTCTTCCTGTTAGCTTTCTTCTTTTATCTGTGGTTGACTTTGAGATATTGATAATGTTGAAAATAGTATGATAGATAACTCTTAGCACCCGTAGCAGAAGCTGATGAGATGGAAATCCATTTTAGATGTTAGCTCTGTAGATGGAAATCCTTAAGAGAAATGAAAGAAGAAATAAAATGAAAGGACAATATAAATCATTATAATAATCAAAGAACAATATAATTAATTAACCTATAATTTTTCAAGAGTGAAAACAACAACCACGCAAGGTAGAACCCATGGAGCGATGCTTTCACTAGAAATAATAGTAACTCCTAGTAGTATATTGGTGATAGCCTTCAGTGAGGAGTCATGTGGCTCTCCATTTTTGGGTTGAAATAAAATGGACACGGCCCGAACCGATTAGGACTTTGAGTTCGTATTGCACTTTGAGTTGGTCTTGGACTTTGAGTTAGTCTTGGACCAAACCTCCTAGTAGTATCGAGAATCTCTTGGGACTTTGAGTTTGTCTTGGACCCAAACTCCTCCGCTCGATTTGAAGATGTCGATGGGGCCTTGTCCTCGACAAAATAGATGGATTATCCCATTCATACTTCATACGTCACACCTGTACGACCATAAGTTGAGGTTGCATCCTGTTAGATCAAAAGAAATAATTTATGTCCTGTCGAGATGACGCCTAACAACACCTAACAATATTTCTCCTATGATTTATCTATTGGACCTGCACAACAACATTCTTAGGTACACACGCTAGTATTCATGGGTTTTCTCTCACACACACTACTACCTGCACAACAACATTTTGCTCTTATAATGGATGATGAAACAAATCCAAAAAACACATATAACACGCTATGAATAGAATATTGAATTTTAAATGAGTTGGGATAAAGATGTAGTAAATAAAAAGAGGATATATAATGTCAAATCAAATATAAAGAATTGAGTGGGTTTACCTGAAATAGAGATAAAGAGGTTTGAAGGAGGGTACCTGCAGCACAAAAAATACACTGAAATTTTACCCCGAGAATGTGTTAGGGAAATGAAGCGCCCAAGAAATTTTACCAACCATGGATAGTTTATATATCATAGAACATATAAACATACAAACATACAAACATACAAACTAAACATACAAACTAAACAACCAAAAATTGAACTAAACCATATAGAAACATGAACTGCGCAAACAGTTGTTTAAGGAATCATACAAAGGAAATTATTAACATTTTTTAGTCTTCAATGGCCTTAATTCGAAATATCACACAGACGGTATGATTTTTCAATCATCATTCATAGAAATAAATATTAACAAAATTTAACTCACTTTGACATTTTGTCAAACACTTGAAGTGCAAAAGATCAAAGATCATTGAATTCATTTCAAATAACAAAACATTGAATTCTAAGCATATACAAATATCGTGAGTCTTTAGTACTAATTTTTCACCAACTCTTCCCAACAAAAAATAATGAAAAATGGAAAGAAATACTTATATTGAAATAAAGTTAATAATTAAAACTTTTGCACCAACTCTTCCCAACTTTTCAATCATGAACTTTCGGTGTATCTATCAAGAACAAATTTTAGCTATCTGTTCATTTTCAATCATGGACTTTCGGTGTATCTATCAAGAATAAATTTTGGTGTATCCATTCTTTTCCCATTTTGTAGCAGATATCTACAAAATGAATGGATGGCCACGAATAGATAGATACACTAAAGATCACTGTTCATAAAAGAACAAATGTGCTCGTATAGCATCAAAACATGAAACTTACAGTTCTTGTTTACCGCGATGTCAATAACTTGAAACTTGAAACTTAAAATCAAATGTTCACTTATTTACCTGTAATCAAGAATCAAATAGAAAATCAATTAAAATCATGTTTCAGTAAAAAAAAATATGAAAACCCAATTAGAAACCCTAATCGTCATCCACCACCACCACCACAATCCATTCTTTTAAAGAACTCAAAAATAAGAAGCGGTGAAACCCAAAGGAATGAACCCCGAAACAAACTGTGAAACCAAAATGAAACAAAAATTTACCGATGAGAGATGGTTGATGGTATTCGGTGGGTATGAGCGGGAGGGCTGTGATCGTGAGGGTGAGGAGGGTTGTTGTGACCTAATGGAGAGAGAGAGAGAGAGAGAGAGAGAGAAGCGTGTATTGTAGAAGCGGGGTAAATGAGAGAGATGAGAGAGCTTTTGGATATCGCTACCAATTTACTCTTTTATCCTTATTTTTGAATTTGAAAGAAAAGGGGGAAACATGACATAACATCATCTTTGAATCTTATGACATACATAAATTTTCTACCTTATTATATATATATATATATATATTGTATTTTAGGTGTATGAATGCCTAATTGTGTTATTTTACGGGGTAGGCATATGTGAGCCTTATTTCCTTTTGCGATATTTATGTGTTGATGTGTATGCTTTATCTAATTTCGAGGACAAAATTCTTTGATAGTGGGAAAGTATGTAACACCTCGAGTTTTTAGTTATTTATTTAATTAATTAATTGGAAAATTTGGGAATTTTTTTTTTTATAATTTTATAATTTTTATTTGTTAAATATGTTAGTTACGATTTTAGAAGAATAAAACTTCAAGCTGAATTAGAATCGAAATTAAAACAGATTTTAAAATGATTTTTATATATTTATCCCCTTATAAATTTTTTAGGCCGAACTGCCAAAATAACTGGGCGATCGATCGATCGACGCCAGGGATCGATCAATCGAACCCCTCAAGTTTCTTACGCTGCAATCTTTTTTTTTTACGAATTTGATTACTTTCAAAAATCTTCCACTTATATATAATTAATATGACGGGGATAGATTTCTAAACACTCATTTTTTAAAACCCTAAGAGAAAAAAACTCTTTTTTTCATCATCTACTACCTCAAAACCCAAGCCACCATTAAAATAACTTTTCAAGCTCAGTTTTGAAGACCAGGGCTAATCTTTCCCAAGTTGTTTCAAGAAGGGTTTTTAATCCATTTTTCGATAGGAATGCATATACATAATCAGATTTTTGTCAAACTCATCACAGGCATGTTTACCCTATTCTTGTCCCTTAGTGTTATGTGTCTTGATTGTACCCTCCATTAAACTGAAGTTTTTCTAAATTTATTTACGAATATAAATATTAATGAACTAAATTTTGAGATTGTTTTGCATGAAAAATTAATGTTATCGAATACTTATAACTTTGTTATTCTTTGGGTTGTGTCGGTGTAGCCAATTTTGCTATGGGAATGTGCATGTAGAGGAGCCCTTTTAAAAGTAAATTTTGATATTTCATGTGAGAACCCTAAGAGGATTAATTATTTGTGTTAGAAAATAATAACTGTGGTAGGACTTTCATGTAGGTGTTATTCTGAAAATCATAATAGTTATGTGTCCTTGATTTCCACTATTTAGATTAAAATTATTTAAATAGGAATTTAGTGTTATTATGAATGTTGTTATAATTTGGAATTGCGTTATTTTATGAAAATATGATAATATTTCAGAAAGTTTGGGTATTGTAGGTAATTGGTTTTCACCCTTATTATAGTACACTTGTTAGGTATGGGACTAGTAAGTGGGCCTTAGTTGCGATTTATGCAAATTAGGTATGAGACTAGTTAGTGTGAGTCTATGCGGGTTATATAATTTGGGGTGGGGGATGATTTTCTATATTATGTCATTGTTACGGTATCCTAGGATTGATATATAGGTGAAGTGAAGTTTTTATAATCATCGTTTACTTGTACCCCGTATCCTTACTTCTTGTTAAGAATTAACTTACCTATTCTCATGATACGTGAGACTAAACTCAATACACTCATCCTACTAACTTGGCATTAGACTCTAGTTTACACTATGGGTAATCCCCTGTGCGGAAACATTTCATCAAATATTGAATTTTTTTAATAGACATCCCCACCCACCGGGATTAGATATAACCAGGTGACGTACTTTATGAAGTCTTTATACGCTACCAAATAAATAAATAAATATATATATATATATATATATCCCTACCTCTTCTCAAGTGACACTTAGCGCAATTTCCAACGAACACAAAATACTACTGTAATGGTCTATTATAACTCAAACCATCGTTAACTAATTCTAAAATTAGGATAATACTGCATTCTACACTAACATTCCACAGAGTATTAGTACTAAACCGTAACACATCTAAGTTATTCGAGATTCCCCTTTTATTTTAAAGACACTATAAGTAATAAAGTATCGTACCTCCAAACGAAAGTGATAGTTGCGGTATCAATGGCATAACCACATATCGGGCATTATTAATGCATCCATACTATCACTTTCGTTTGGAGGTACGATGCATAACAACATAACTACATTTGGGCCACAATGATAATGACAACACATATTCATCCAATATTTAAGCATATTTCAAGTTATCCTAATCCAAACAACCTAAATAATCATGTGGTTTTAAACCTAATCTCGAATGAGTCCCGTGTGATATAATTTTATCTCCTAATTAATTATTCTTCAATATAACAAATTATGTTTGTCTATTGGATAATTATCACTTACTTCGCCATATTCTTTTGCATTAACAATATCTCATTTACTAAACATTAATATATTACTTTAACAATATATTAGACTTTAATATTCCTGAATAATAATTCAATATATATGTCTTTGGTTTATTTTATAACATTATTCGCAAGTCAAAATCTCATGGCTATAAATCACTAGTATAAATTATAATTCAGAGGAATCATATCAAGATACAACCTAATGGAAAATGCACAATCTAGAATGCTCGTGAGTATGCTCAGCCCACATCAAATAATATGGGTCACCCACTGCCCTAAAATAGTGTTAGAAGGCCAAACCCTATTGATTCTGGGGATCGCTCGTGACACAACTAATTATAGCTCTAGGACGACCCAAGCCTATAGCCTCAAAATAGTAACATCCTGGTAAATCACTTAACCATCACAATAAATGTATGACCCAATAATCAAGGCAATATGAGAGAATCGGCTCACGTTGTACCATTAGGGAGGAGGCTACCTCATCCGATAGGATTGGGGTAAATAAGACCTAGGTAGGACCCATCTCTATTACCAGGAGTACCGCGCATAATCAAAATTGTGCGTGCCTCATCAAATCCCTATTAGTATTCACCAACAATCACCCCCTAATGTTGCTATATATAAAGAAAATAACTCAATAATAAAACCCTATTCAAGGTTCACACATATCCTCGTTTATTTTAATGTTATTACTCACATTTAACATTAATTTTTAATATAAACAATAACTCAAACTACAAAGTTTATTAGGATAGGTAACATCCCACAACCTGGTGTTTCTACACTTATTTCTATCATTCTATGTGATTTAAATGAGCGTGAAGAAATCTCGATTAATGTACATATGATATGTTGATTAAATACATGGGTTTTAAACTGAACACTTAGTGCTCTTAAACATATAATTCAAATCCCCAAACCTATTGACACACCCCAACCCAGTTACTTATAATTAAGTTTGAAAGTCAAAGTGAGTCAAACCATAGTTAATTTAAACAAACCATAAACACAAGGTTTAATTTCAGAGTCATAAACATAAATCCATACAACTAATTTTTTTTAGAACATTAGAGTAGTCATACTTATACAAGCTTGAAGGATAAGTTAACTTAATTACATAATTTACATTAAAACAAAATTTGTGTTTCTCCCATTCCTGGTTAACCAAACCCAACTCCTAGATTGGGCAGTGACCTTGCATTCCTTGAAAAACATAAATATTGGAACCGTGAGCAACACACCTCGGTGAATGCATCACTACTACACTCTTGCATAAGATTAAATGAAGTAAATCATATCTATGTGACAATATTTATATTTATCCGGCTCATTCAATAAGAATGAACACATTTCCGGCACATCCATAAGAATGACCACAGTTCCAGCTCATTCATAAGAATGATCAACTTTTCGAATCATGATTCACATATCCTGTCTAAATAGATGATTCTCCCCCATTCCGGGTCGGGGAGTAACATCCAATTTTGGTAAATCGAAATGAAAATTTTCGTAGTCAAGATATTCTGATTATATTCGTAACAGTATACAAATACATCATTCCAGTGATTACACTCACCTTAGTTGACAACTATGTATTCATGTTTCGTTCAGGTGGAGCTGAACTGGGTTGATTAGACCTTACACCTATCAATTCAACTAAATAAGTATTGAATTTTAATCATAGGTATTATCCTAACATAATTATGTAAATTTCAATGACTATAAAACAACAATATAATTCCACTTAAGTGACATTCAATGAAATATGGGTAACGACAAAATAATGGTATACATGTTGATAAAGTAATGGACATTCAACCGTTGGAAATAACTCATAATGAATTTATAAATAAAACCAAGTAAATATGAAAAAAAACTTATCAATGTATATACACATGAAACATGTACTTAAAATACCCTTTGGAAGGAGGAGATAAAAATATTCTTTCATGGGGTATCTAATATGGCCTCAAATTATTGTCCTCTATACTTAACCATAATATATTCATAAATTGTATAATTATAGTTGTCCAACCTTATCAATACAGAAACATATATGAATATAATTTCCATTATAAGTGACGGTGTAATTTTTCAAGCTTCCTAAAGCAAGTTATGACAATTTATTTACAACATAAGAAATATTCCCTACAAGCTGATCTAATATTCCTTTAACTTCCAAGAATTTTCATAATTTTTCTCTAGCACAAATTTCCATTATTTTTCACCCATTTTCAATACACATACTTAATAGTATATAATTAAAGTTTCATAATTTTTTAACTTCATTTGCTATGTCAAAATCATGACCAAACTCAGGGCATATCAAAATAAAACGTACAAACAAAAACTACGTACCAACTTGCAACCATCACTAAGGCCTAACCACAAGGAGTTAAATTCTATTGTTCGGATATGATATGAATATATGAGTCTAGTTGCATACCCAATTGGAATTTTTCAATTCCAATTGTCACAAAAAAATATATGCAAGTTTGAATACAAGAGATTTCAATAACAAGCAATACAAGATACACACACCACTTATCTCACATATGAACAAATACCTATTATCACAAAGGATGATGAAATTTTAATCAATAATTCATGATTTATATACTTTGAAATAAGTATAATAGAATATTAAAACAATATTAATCACATAATCATACTTTGGAAACACTATAAGGATTTTCTTGGAATTTTCCTAGCTTTTCTTCTAATATTTTCTTCCTTAACTTCTACTTTCTCTTTCCTTAAGACAAACACTATTCAAACATAACCTAGGGTTTTATTTACTGAATAAATAGGTTAGAATAAGAGTTTTAAGTCGGCCAAGTTTTCCTCCCATTCCAACCACTCAAATTAAAACATTTGATTTACTAAAGGACAATTTACCACTTAAAGGGAATGGACATATTTACCCCTTGTTCGTAAATTCGGCCTAAGTTTTTACTCGAACATCCATGTAATGCACCATTTGTTGTGTGACAAACCTTTATTCAATTGTTACATTATAAGGGTCAAAACTAGTCTCCAACAGAAATATTTCTATCGAAAATAATTAATTTTTGTGTATGTAAATAATTCGACATTTCATGATTTATGAAAGTAGGATTACATTAAACATAATCACTTAACATTCGATATACTAATAACACATTATTCATATCACATATGATAAGCATGATTTAAATATAATTTATCATAATTATATCCGGGTTGTCACACCTATTGCTTATAAAGTATTTTAATATTGATAAAAAGGTCCCCAAGAAAAAATAGCATCAGAACACCATGAAACCCCTAACCTAACCCACATTGTGTAAGGTCCCATGGACGGCTTGCTCTACTTTTGGGTCGTTTTGCCGAGTGTGGTGCCTTCTTCCATTTGTTCTCACGTGGGACATAGCCAAACCTCCTTCAACCAATTAGCAAATTTTTTCACAACTAAACATCATATAAGTATTAGAAACAAGTTTTGATAAAATCTAGATGATTAAGAATACATTTAAAGATCTAATTTTACAATTTAAAGAAATATCCTTAATTTCATGTTCTAGTCAAGATTGATCTATGAATTCAATTCAATAACAGATATAAAGTGTGGTAAATTATATAATACAACTAATAAGGTTCATATCTAATGTTTTTAAGTCCATCTTACATGGATTCGTGGCAGAATTTCATGATTCATTAATAAAACTACATTAGTTGTTAAAATACAAAACTAGGGTTCTTGTCATATTAATATTAATCATAAATTAAGATATGATTATGAATAGAAAATCATATTATAATATTATCTTGATGGATTTTAACATAATAAGATTATTCTAAAAAAAGCTTTAATTGCATTCTTAAACAAAATAAATTTTCCTTGGATTGATTAGTGAATTAATCCCCGATTTCTCCCAATTTTCCAAGACAAATCACCAAATCTCCAAGCTAGGGCTTCTACCTCCTATTCCTTATACTCTAGGGATCTTCCAATATGTTTCAAGTATTTTAGGTTATGCTAATTAGGTTTCTAAAATAATCTATGCCAAAATTAGGCTTAGGCCCCAAAATAGCCTTAACCTAAAAGGCCCAAAACAAGCTTCAAACGGCCTAAAACATAGCCCAACTATAATACCAACCAAATAAACCAAAATATCACTATAGTAATCTCAAAATAGATTTTCTAAATATCTAATTAACCCACTTGAAGGTTAACATGTTCTAAAAGTCAATTATCTTATTAAGTTAATTAATTATTGAATTAAAATAATTAATTAGCCGATACAGGTAGCTTAAGTTTAGATCTTAATTATTAATTGATTAAATTGTGACTCAATATTATAGGAGCTTACTTCACGATCATTGCAGTTGCCTAGAATACTAAGTGACTTAAATACCTATCTTAATGAACTAAGTTAAGTGTTCTAATAATAGTCCAAACAACACATAACTCAATTACGTAAATACAACATATATACTATCTCAAATTAATATCTCAATGTACTACATAACATATCAAAAGTCCAACATCTCAAATCATAAAATGACATATCGCATGTCATATGACAGAACAACTCATCAACATCTAACCATCAATGTAGCAATTAAATAAATGCCATAAAAATATAGGATATTACAATCACTCTCCCCACTTTTGGTTCACCGCACTAGGGAAGAAACATCATATTTATGAAAAGAACTACCCCATTATTATTTTCTTTGTAAAAAACTCTAGAGATAAATAAAAAACTATTTAAGTGACTTTATTAGAGTGAAATGGATATTTGATTAAAAAGAATTTTAAAAGAAAGAAATTTTTGGGTTTAAATATTTTAAAGATTAAAACTGTAGTTTTCTTGTTCACTTCTCTCATTTGTATTTTTAAGATATATGTTTTGAAACTATGGCCATTATTCGTATTGAAGCTTAAAGCACTTATAACGTTATTCTTGAGAAAATATATTTATATATTTGTTCTTGAAAGACTTGTGTGATTGTCTCAAAAATCCATTGTGAGCTGTGATGAAGCCAAATTATTTTTTCAATACACTCAGAATCTTTGGAAAAACTCACGTCTAGGAAAGTGGTACCCAAGACAATGGTGTATTCTCAACAAATTTCAACTTGATCTCCAAAACTAAGAATTTTATGTCATGAAAAATAATTTAATACATTGGCTAAGGACAATATCGGTAGTAATTATGTAGCATTCTCCAACTGTTTGCGCCTTCTCTAAATGATATGGTGCCGACGAGTGGATTGTCTATTAGCGTGTTGTGCGATTGTAAGTCATTAGTTTCTATTTGTAAAGCTATACATTAGTGAATTTGTAATTCATTCTGTCCCGATTTTTTTTAACTTTAGTGGATTTTTTTCTCGTACAACATAGTGTTGTGTGATAGTTGTACTTATTTTGCTTTTAGATTAATGACCAAATATTAAAGATAAAACTCGGTACCACCTAATATATGCAAAATGTTGTCCAATAGACCTAGGTTTTCTTATTTGTTCTGAAAAGGAATTAAATGGAAAAGTTTGCCACTATTATGACAATAATTTCAATCTAGTACTTTTGTTTCATTTGAAATTCAAGTACATACCCTCTTAGAATTCTACATCGTCTACGTCATGAAGAAATCCATCATAGCTAAATCTATTTTTGACTATTTGGCAAACTAAACAATTGACGAAGATAATGTTTGGGTCACAAAATCTTAGATGAAGGAATTAGTAACTATCTCATTAAGAGATTGGGTGAAAGATATTCTTTGATAATGCAACCAATAAGAAACGCGATGTCACTGAAATGTTAGAGGTTGCACCTAATGAATCACATACCCCTATTTCTATCTAGATATACTTATCGTTCACCAATAATATGAACAAAAATTAAACATGCGCAGTCACACTCTGAATTTTACTCAAGAAAGTAATTAATTACATAAAAATATATGAGGATTCAACTATCATCACTAGTCAAATCTAATAAATGAAAAGGTCAAGGATAAAAATCTCTAGCCATTCCACACCCATCTTGAAGAAGTTTCATCCCACTTCAATGACATTAACTTTCAGCACTTGCATCTTGATATACATCACTAGAAGGCATAGCAGTCGAATATTTTTATGGATATAGAAGAAAACGAAGCCATTCAACTTCTACCACATCGAGTGGACTAATGATGAAGATTCTATTGAGGACGAATTATTGTACCACGACATCCAGTTTTTTTTTGGAACACCTCGACTAATTCCCATTCAAGTTTCGTGGTTTCTACTGGCCCGGGAATCAAAATGGGGACCAAACCCAATCCACCCCCAAGACGACATCCGGTGTTTACTCACTCATAGTATCTAACCTACATAGGCTAACTAGAAAGACTATAACTTTACAAAATCTTGCATCAAAATTCATCATTTGCGAACTTTCTGATAAATGGAACTTCAATGGTACTAACTTATAATGAATAACATGGGATAATATCCAAGTTATGCATAAAATACGCAAAAGGAAAGTATGGTACCCCATGAACGACCACATGATTTTTAAGAAATCATCCGAAAAGGGTACAAATGGACTGTAATGCTACATGACTGCACGATGTATGTTAAGATATATTTGAAATGTCAATAGGTTTTCAATATTCGTACTTAACTCCCCCTAAGATATAAAATATGAGCTCTCCACGCCCTTTCTAGACATGGGGAATTAACATCATTGGGAAAGTGACCCCAAAGGAATCATATGAACATCAGTTTATCCTTTCCTCCATCAATTATTTTACCAAGTGAGTCAAAATCAAAGGATACATTATCTTTAATGCCAAAAAATTACTGAAGTTCATCTGTAACAACAACATCTACCCCTATGGAGTTCCATTTTAATCTCATATAAGATAATTGTCTCCACTTTCAAGTGAAGGTCACTAAGGTAAATGAAGCATAAGACTTTTGGAGGCACGAATAATCACCATACAAACCGTCAGAAAATGCATTTGTCAAGGCTAAAAACAAGAGTCTCAAGTACATATTTAGTCAAATGATAGAAAACTGTAGATAATGGGCCAAAAAAATCATGAAAGCACTATAATGCTACCTCATGTCAATCTTCACCCCTATTAGGCTTACCCCTTTCTATTTAATATGCGATATGGAGACTATACAACCTGTTGAAATAAAATGGCCCTCTATACGTGTCATGCTTTAGAGTTAGGATGGATAAGTTGATTCGCATGAGAATATTTATGAAGGGATCTCTGTTTAGACAAAATATGACTCAAAGAACTCTATCACATAAAAGTTTACCATCGCAACATTGTTCACTCTTTCATATACAAAGTAAGAGACCGCAAAATAAGGGAAGGAGAAATTTTCCTAAAAAATATTGTAAAACTAGTTTGGGACCATAGGAGAAAGTTCAAAACCAACTATAGTGGACCCCATCACATCAATAAGATCTTTTTAGGTCGTGTCATAGTTATTGTAAACCTTGGCGGAAAATAATTGGCTAGGCCAGTCAATATCGACCACCTAAAGAAATTATATCCTTGAGTATCCACATTGCTACTTATAACCTTCCACTCTTATAAAGAACAAGAACTCCATTTATGTTATTCTTGACAACACTACGTAAGACCTGATCCTCCTGAGAAAAATCTCTTGAAAAAATACATATTTATCTTCTCCCATATATAGCTACATAGACAACCCTTAAAATGACCACGGGTTTGGTCATTAGATCATTCATTGTTTTCACCTAGAATCATGTATTATTTTTCATTGTTTAATAAGATCTTGAGGCTATGTCTGACTTATTGAAAGATATATTTGATTAAAACATAAAGGGTTATTTTAATGAGTTATAATCAAAATCCACTTACATTAAAATTTATTTATGGGCGTATGAGAATCCCTTTATTACTGATAAACACCCAAAAGTGTTTAACTAAAATCCCAAATAAACGGGTTTTAGTTGCTAATATTCAGTTCAATTGGTCTTATGCGCGTTAATGTCTATTTTACAAGTCTCCTTGCAATCGTAGTTTCAAAAGCTTTATTTCAAGATGATTACGGCACATGATGCACTTAATCAAGGCTAAAACTATTTCCTAGCCAAAACCCGAATTCCCATACCAATTACACTATACTCTAACAGAACCCAGACATCCGTAACCCGTCCTAAAATTGTAGTGTGTGTGTGTGTGCGGTATTATTTTTATTATTTTCTATATATTTTGAGTCATTTTTATTATTTTATTTTATTTAGTGTTTATCATTTAATATAAATGTAATAGTGCATGTGAGTATGTGTGTGATTTAATATAGTACTAAGTTTGCATTTGTAATATAATAGGTGTACTTTTTATTTAATTTTTATTTTTAATTTAGAGTTTGTATTATTAGTTCAGTTTTATTAATATTTTATTATATTTTATTTTTACTAGATTAGGTTTATTAGTGTTGTTTTATTTTAGTCTTTAGATTAGGAATTTAATTTTATTATTTTAATAGATTCTATATCTTCCTTACGTAGGATTTTAATTTCTAGTTTTCTTTATTGGTATTTTAATAGATTTTATTTTTTTAGTTTAATTTTATTTTTTTAGTCGTGTCTTAGAAAGTTTTATTTTTATTAGGTACATAATTCACACACACACACTAACTAACCTACACCCCATTACACTAAATCAACTCCCCCATTCCTTTACTATTCATTATCTTCCACCATCACACTCTCTCTCCTTTCAATATAAACACACGATCACCATTCCAAGACCCAAAGCTCATTACCCAGATCCTACCAAACCAAGACACCTTAACACGGTTTCAACCCCAAACCATCCGGGCAGAACTCAACCTGACCACACCCTACTCTTATACCAAAGCCCATCTATCATTTGATCCAAACTAGATATATGCTTATCAAATTGATTAAAATCATAATATAATTTTCTTGTACTCTTTTTTTTTTATTTTATCTAGTCAAAATTAGTTGGGTAAATCGATTCTAGCGGGTAATTCGTTTGATTAATTTTCATTCATTTTGAGTAGTGTTGTGGGAATTAAAACTACTTTTGTAAAAGAATATTTAATTAATTCATTAGTGTAATAAGAATTACATTTTGAATTAAGTGAATATTTTGAAAATCAATCCAATTAAAAAAATGAAATTATATTAAATTGCAAGAAATGGGGGTGTATTTACATCCTTTGATCATTCTCTCTCATTTAGTCATCTTTCATCACACTTTTTAGTTATTTAATTACACTTTTATTCTAGTTTAGTTAATTTCCTACACTTAGATTAGTTATTTCACCATCATCATCAGATTGTTTTAATATAAAAAAGTAGAAAAAACAAAAAAGTAAAAAAAAAATCAAGAAAGAAAACTAACTAGAAACTAGGATTACATCTATTTTCTTGTGTTTCACTCCATTGGGTTGGTGTGACAATCCGCAGTCCGAAATAAGGGGTGGCCAGCCCGATACTCCAACATAGCAGAAATCATGGATGGAAATCATTCTCAACATCATAACAGTAGAATGAGTATACGGGAAAACCACACAATAATTCAGAAAATGGGTTGCCAAAAATATTTAATTTGATTAAAAGTGAAGGAAAAGATTAAGTTAAGAAAACAATTTAAACAACCCATTCTAAAAGATAGTGGAATTCCAAGATAACATATATAATACCTCCATAATGAATATACGAGGACATGAACGAATATGTTGTCGCTCCACATCTACATACAATGTTTTACAACAATTTAATATGTTACATAATACAGTCATTAAGCAATTACAAAGTTTGGACAACACGCCCGAGTGAAAGACCCGATCATATCTAGAATACAAAAATGAGGGAATCTAACAAAACATCCTGTAATATCCGCAAAATCATACAGCTCCGCAAAAGTAAAGGAGTAGGCAAATCAATACGGGCGCCCTTGCGGCGGAGCACCTGAGCGGATACAATAACATACACAACATCGAAAAATGAACAGATCAGGGCCCGGTTTTTATATGACTCCCAGATGAATAAGAAGCATGATAGATATGAACTGTTAATCATGAATGATGAAGATGAAAATCTAACAACCTAATCATGAAGCATAAATAAAACAGTTTAAATGATATGTCTTTTATTAAATTTTGCAAGAGAAAATAATTAGACATCATAAATTTAAAAGCCTCCATCATTATTTACCACTTTATTACAATTTCCATTCCTTAACAGGAATATAATACCATAATTATTTCTCATTTCTTTTCAATTATTAATCCTTAGCAGGAATATAATTACCATCATACTTTTTGGTGGCAATTATATTCCTTAGCAGGTAATTATTAATCCTTAGCAGGAATATAATTACATATCTCGAGTCCCACTTGAATTTAGAAAGGTTATTCTTATACATATAACGATTCTAAGACCGCCCCTCCGAGTTTCCCCACTTGGCGCGCCCCTAAATGACTATCATCTTACAGGGGCCTATCAAACAAGGCAGCCTGGGCACCTAACGCACGTCGGGAAGTGGCCATATGCCTGCGAGTGAGTCATAACCACACCCAGAAATACCTCACTAGTGAATAATAAAACATATAATAAACCCACATATGTCCGAGGACTATAGTCTCCCTGCATTCACTAGTCAGGGGACATCACCTCATGCGCGAGCTTCCCTTATGATAGCATTTAGAGAGGTGTGTTTAAGTAAATTAACATTTACCATTTAAATCACATTTTCATTTCCATTAATCATACGGGTGTTTCATTTTATCTGAAACCATAATCATTGAATATTTTCATTAATATTCATCATGTTTCAAGTACCGAATTAATCTTTAAGTAATCACCATAATTCCCTAAGTCTCAAGGTGTTATATACCTCAAATGAGCCCCAAAAGTCTCCAAATATGGGTTTTTGACTCCTAAACTCCTAATAAGTTGTAAAAAGAAAAGTAATGCCGGAACATCACTTTAAACACCCCTGGAATGAACCCCAAGTGAACCCATTCAACTCTAGGGTAACGGCCAAACTCAACTAAAACTCTAGGACTCTAAGTTTACTTCATTCATAAAGGTTCCTAGGTACTAAGCCTAGAGAAAAAGAATAAAAATTGAGCTGGAAAAATCAACTCAAAACTGTAAGGTCCGGATTGATTCGCCCTAGGGACGAATCGATTCGCCCTAGGGAATCGATTCTCCCTGAAAAGAGAATCGATTTGGCTGACAAACCCAACTTTCTGTAAATGCCAAATAGATTCGGTCCTCAACCTGAATCAATTCGGTTCCTAGACCTGGGAAACTGCCCTAAGCGAATCGATTCGCCCCTACGAATTTTGCCAAGTTTGGCTATGGAGTCTTGGACTCCAAAAAATTCCCCAAACTCAAATCCAACCAAACAAATCTAATTTAATTCTACCAAATGATCATAAATGCTTCCAACAACATTTATCTACACCAACAAATATCCAAATCTCTTCCAAAGATTTCAAAGCCCATAAATCCAATAAAAAAACCCTAACATTATCAAACCAAAACTAATACACAACTCTCAGACTAATTATCCATCTTAAATAACATAATAGAAAGTAAAAAACTTGCCTTGGGGTTTCAATCTCAGATTTTTCCTTGCTAGCATCAATCTCCAAGCTTGAATCTTCAATCTCTCTCTTTCTCTCCAAAGTTCTCTTCTTCTCTCTTTCTATCTAAGTTAACAATTTCACTTAGGGGAAATAAAAGGCTAAGCAAGACTAAAACGTGGCACTAGTCTAAAGTCTCCCAACTCAAGTGGTTAATACCACATAAAAATGATTTCCAATACGCAATATACTAAAACCAGTCAAAAGTGCCCAAAACCTCAAAATACAATATGGCACACATTGTGACTATCTCACACCTCCCGGAACTAACTGCACCCTCCAAATTATCAGTTGGAAATTTTATAACTCATTTTAAGTTCCGGTTTCATTTTAAACCATAATGTCATTTTAATTCTTATGACACAATAAAACGCCACATAGTGATATTCACATACACATAAGGTAAATATGCAACATTTTAATAAATATTAACTTTTCTTCATTAAATTAATACTTACTCCACAATCCAACATTTTTTATATAATTACTTCACATAGTAAATAAATATAAAATAGGCTCTCACAAACGAGGGTTGTTACATACTCCCCCCCCTTATGAGGGAATTTTGCCCCCAAAATTCAAGCGTACCTCGTATAAAGAGATGCAGATATTTTTCCCGCATATTATCCTCGCATGTCGATTCCTTGGTGTTATGATGACTCCATTGGACTCGCACCAAGGGAACTACTCGAGACCTCAACCTACTCTCCCCATGATCTAGAATAGCAACCGGTTATTCTTCATATGAAATATCAGGTTGCAAGTCAATATCCTCAAAAGGAATATGCCAAAGGGCACCTTCAAACCTCTTCTACTTCTTCAAAGAGGAGACATGGAACACATCGTGGATTTGTTGTAAAGGTTCCAGTAGGGAAAGTTGATACGCCACTAGACCCACCTTAGAAATAATGGGAAAAGGTCCAACAAAAAGAGGTGCAAGCTTCCCTTTCTTTCCGAAATGATTGATACCTTTCATGGGAGACACTCGCACCAAGACTTGGTCCCCAATATCCAACTCCATGTGCTTTCTATTTGCTTCAGCATAACTCTTCTGACGGTCTTCAGCTATCCGAATGCGATTCCGAATGAGTTCGATCTTAGAAGAAGTATCTTGGATCATTTCAGGTCCAAGGAATTTACTATCCCCCACTTCCAACCAACATGTGGGTGATCTACAAGGCCGGCCATAGAGTGCTTCATAGGGCACCATTCTAATAGTAAATTGGTACGAGTTGTTATAAGAAAACTCGACTAAAGGTAGTTATTGTTCCCAACCACCTTTAATATCAAGCATACACATACGGAGCATATCCTCCAACATTTGGTTTACTCTTTCAGTCTGGCCATCTGTTTGAGGATGATAAGAAGTGCTTAACTTCAATTCAGTTCCCATAGCCTCTTGGAAACTTTGCCAAAAGTGGGAACAAAGATTTTTTCGCGGTCGGAAATGATATTTAAAGGCACCCCATGGAGTCTGACAATCTCCGCGATGAATAATCGGGAATAGCGAGTAGTGTCATAATCGGTACGTACGGGTAGGAAATGTGCCGACTTAGTCAAGCGGTAGACAATCACCCGAATTGAATCACATCCACTTTGTGACCTTGGCAAGCCTGTAATAAAGTCCATTGATATGCTCTCCCATTTCCATACCGGAATCTCCAACGATTGCAACAAACCTGTCGGTTGCTAAGGATCTATCTTGACCAGCTGACAAGAAGTGTATTGAGATACGAACTCAGAAATATCTCGCTTCATACCTGGCCACCAATACTGACGGCTCATGTCTTGATACATCTTGTCCCCCCCGGGATGTACCATGAATTTAGAACCATGAGATTCTTCCATCACTGCCCGTCTGAAATCCCCCTCCTCTGGGACAATGAGTCTTCCATGGAAGCGTAGTCCACCCTCTAAACTTATCGAGTAGGATTCTGCTCCCTCGGAAGGTAATCGTCTTAGTCCACCCTTAAAAACCCTTATCCCTTCCTTGGGCCTCTACAACCCTTGCCACAATTGTAGGAGTAACGGTCATCACTGACATGAACTCCCTAGCAATCGCATCCTCATGACTAAGCTCTTTCCATTTAGCTTTCCATACATCAGCTAACTCTCCCTCGGGCTTTCTACTCAAAGCATCCACTACCACGTTCGCCTTTCCCCGATGATAATGGATATCAAATTGGTAATCTTTCACGAACTCCAACCATCGGCGCTATCGCATATTCAAATATTTTTGTGAAAATAAATATTACAGCGACTTATGGTCCGTGAAAAGACTGAATTTCTCCCCTATGAGATAATGCCTCCAAATCTTCAAGGCAAAGACAACTGCGGCCAGTTCTAAGTCATGCACCGGATAGGTTCTTTCATGGGGCTTTAGCTTGCGAGAAGCATATGAAATAGCCCGTCGCTCTTGCTGAAGCACACCTCCAAATACTTGTAGAGATGCATCGGTGAAGACTAGATATTCCAACCCCGGCGTTAGCAAAGCAAGGACTGGAGCTGAAGTCAATCTATCTTTAAGCTCATCAAATGCATCCTGACAAGAGTTATCCCAAACAAATCTCACCCTTTTCGTGTCAAATTTGTCAAAGGGCTAGAGATCTTTGAGAAACCCTTGATAAATGGAGTGTAATAACTCGCCAAACCTAGAAAACTGCGAATTTCGGTAGGTGTCATTGGCTGACCCCACTCCCTCATCGCAACTACCTTTCTCGGATCCACTGATATACCCTGGGACGTCACAATATGACCCAGAAATTGTACCTCCTGTAACTAAAAGCCACACTTCTCGAACATAGCATACAATTGGTGATCCCTCAACCTTTGTAGGACCAACCTTAAATGAATAGCGTGATCAGACTCTGTTCGAGAATAGACTAGAATGTCATCGATGAATACAATAACAAATTGGTCCAAAAAGTCCCGAAATACCCTATTCATGAGATCCATAAATACGGTGGGGGCATTGGTTAGTCCAAAGGGCATAACTAAAAATTCATAAGACCCATACCTCTTTAGAAAAGCGGTCTTGGATACATCCTGCTCCCGTATCCTCAACTAGTGATACCCCGTCCTCAAGTCTACCTTAGAGAAGTATGATGCTCCCCTAAGTTGATCAAATAAATCATCGATACGAGGCAAAGGGTATTTATTCTGGATGGTGACCTTATTCAATTCTCTATAGTCAACACATAACCGGAGAGAACCGTCCCTTTTCTTTACAAACAATACCGGAGCACCCCACGACGATGTACTATGCGTAATGAATCCCTGCTCCAATAACTACTGGATTTTCTCTTTTAGATCCCTCATTTCCATAGGAGCCATGCAATACGGAGCTCTCGCAATCGGTCGAGTTCCCGACGTTAAGTCAATCACAAACTCAATCTCCCTACTCGGAGGCAAACCTGGTATTTCCCAAAAAACATCCTCAAAATCTCGAACAACCGGAATCGAATCCAAGGGAACAACTACATACCAAGAAGTCTCTTCAGTAATACAATACAATACAAATAAGTACTAGTACCTCCCTTTAAACGAGGCATAACCACCAAGAACATTTCTTGTCCCGGAACGGCAAAGACTATACTCTTCCCGTAAAAATTAACTATTGCATGATACTTGACAAGCCAATCCATGCCCAAAATCATATCATACCTGACCATGTCCAGGACGAGTAAATCAGCTTCAAAGCACAAATTACCAAGAGTAATCCCTATATGTTTACAAAAAAGGAAAATGAGTGAACCATCACCCATAGAGGACTCAACACTAGTGAAAGTGCTCTCTGTAGATTTTATCAACTCTGTAGAATGAGCAAAACTTCTAGAAATGAATGAATGTATCGCACCCATATCAAATAAAATGCGAGCCATGTGTCCTTGAATAAGGAACTTACCCTCAATCACTGGCGGAGCAGGAGGATGCATAGCATCCTGGATATGATAAACTCTCCCATACTGTAGTTGACCCAGTTGCGGAGGGACAATCGGATTTGGTGCCTGTGGAGAAAACTGAACATAAGGCTGCTAAGGGACTCTAGGAGGCTGTCCCCCAATCAACTGAGGTCACTCCTTCTTATAATGACCCGCCTCACCACATTGGAAACACTTTCCCATCATATTCTCCAGAACACGGTCCCGATTATTTCTAAACTGGTTAACACCTTGGCCTTGATGGCCTCTACCTCCTTAACCACCCGACGTGTTTGTTGTTGTTGCGAGGAACCCTGACCATGCCGATTATTATTACCACCCGAATTAAACCCACCAAAATGTTTCCTTTTTGTCACGTCCTCCTGCTGGGGATCCCTTTATCGATGCTTATTACCTGAAGATTGGGACGAGGAAAAAGCTCCTCCTCTATTCCCGCTTGCCCCACTACGGTAACTTTCTTGCCACTCTGCATGTACAACCGATGCTCTTGGCAATGGAGCAATGTCGCATTCATTAACTCACCAAAAGTTTACAAGGATGTATTACCCAGAAAATGTTGTCGGATTCTCCAGTTCAGACCTCCCATAAACTTTGAAACTTTCCTCTCTTCCGGAGTCACCTCATTCGGTACAAAACTTGCCAACCAGGTGAACTCCTCTTCATATTCGACAACAAAACGCTCTCCCTGTACCAGATCCTGAAGTCT
Organism: Sambucus nigra; assembly: GCA_949130495.1. Lineage (NCBI taxonomy): Eukaryota > Viridiplantae > Streptophyta > Magnoliopsida > Dipsacales > Adoxaceae > Sambucus > Sambucus nigra. The sequence continues at coordinate 261,041,048 of OX422212.1, forward strand.
CCTTCTCATCTCCCTTTGAACTGCGGGAGGAAAATACTTTTGGTCAAACAAGAGCTAGAAATCAGTAATCAACATAGTATCCCTCTATTCTGGTGTAGTCATAGAATCCTACCAGTGCAATGCGGCCCCCACAAGTTTGAAAGTACCAAGGACTTGTTTCTTCTCCTCACTACAATCCACCATTCGTAAATGGCGTTGCATATCTTTCTTCCATTGATTTTCTCGAATCATGTCAGAACCTCCATCAAATTTTGGGGGATGGACCTTTAAAAAGGATTCCTAACTCTTTCCCACGGAGAAGGTCTCGTAGGAGCTTGGGCATCCTGTGCTCGTTGTTGAGCTTGTGGCATTTGTTGAGCCATTGCGGTCATGGAAGCATTGACCGCTTGGGCCACAATGTTTGCTACATCATCATCATTAAAAGTTCCTTGTGGCGGCGGTGGAGGACCAACATCCTCTTCTACAACTCTATTGCGTCTCGCTGGGCGACCCCTCTTAGGCGACATCTGAGATAAAGGAACAATAGAGTTAGAATACTATTCAAAATAATCTATATTGCAGAAGATCGTAAATATAAGCAAAAAAGCAGTCCTAACATTAGGCTCTATATTAAAGAACGCTACGGTAGAACGTGAAAAGTCTGAATAGATCCTAAAGACTCTAGAACCTGATGCTCTGATACCATATGTGATAACCCGTAGTCCGAAATAAGGGGTGGCCAACCCGATACTCCAACATAGTGAAAATCATGGATGGAAATCATTCTCAGTATCATAACAGTAAAATGAGTATACGGGAAAACCAGCCAATAATTCAGAAAATGAGTTGCCAAAAATATTTAATTTGATTAAAAGTTAAGGAAAAGATTAAGTTAAGAAAATAATTTAAACAACCCATTCTAAAAGATAGTGGAATTCCAAGATAACATATATAATACCTCCATAATGAATATACAAGGAGAGGACCGAATATGTTGTCGGTCCACAGCTACATACAATGTTTTACAACAATTTAATATGTTACATAATACAGTCATTAAGAAATTACAAAGTTTGGGCAACACGCCCGAGTGAAAGACCCGATCATATCTAGAATACAAAAATGAGGGTGTCTAACAAAACATCCTGTAATATCCGCAAAATCATACAGCTCCGCAAAAGCAAAGGAGTAGGAAAATCAACACGGGTGCCCTTACGGCGGAGCACCTGAGCGGATACAGTAAGATACACAACATGGAAAAATGAATGGGTCAGGGCCCGGTTTTTATATGACTCCCAGATGAATAAGAAGCATGATAGATATGAATAGTTAATCATGAATGATGAAGATGAAAATCTAACAACCTAATCATGAAGCATAAATGAAACAGTTTAAATGATATGTCTTTTATTAAATTATGCAAGAAAATATAATTAGACATCATAAATTTAAAAGCCTCCATCATTATTTACCACTTTATTCCAATTTCCATTCCTTAACAGGAATATAATACCATAATTATTTCTCATTTCTTTTCAATTCTTATTCCTTAGCAGGAATATAATTACCATCATAATTTTTGGTGGCAATATACATATCTCAAGTCCCACTTGAATTTAGAAAGGTTATATTCTTATACATATAACGATTCTAAGACCGCCCCTCTGAGTTTCCCCACTAGGCGCGCCCCAAAATTACTATCATCTTCCAGGTGCCTATCAAACAAGGAAGCCTGGGAACCTAACGCACGTCGGGAAGTGGCCATATGCCTGCGAGTGAGTCATAACAACACCCGGAATTACCTAACTAGCGTAGAATAAAACATCTAATAAACCTGCATATGGCGGAGGACTATAGTCTCCCTACATTAACTAGTCAGGGGACATCACCTCATGCGCGAGCTTCCCTTATGATAGCATTTAGAGAGGTGTGTTTAAGTAAATTAACATTTACCGTTTAAATCACATTTTCATTTCCATTAATCATATGGGTGTTTCATTTTATCTGAAACCATAATCATTGAGTATTTTCATTAATATTCATCATGTTTCAAGTCCCGAATTCATCTCCAAGTAATCAACATAATTCCACAAGTCTCAAGGTCTTATATACCTCAAATGAGCCCCAAAAGTCTCCAAATATGGGCTTTTAACTCCTAAACTCCTAATAAGTTGTAAAAAGAAAATTAATGCCTAAACATCACTTTAAACACCCCTGGAATGAACACCAAGTGAACCCATTCAACTCTTGGGTAACGACCAAACTCAACTAAAACTCTATGACTCTAAGTTTACTTCATTCATGAAGGTTCCTAGGTCCTAAGACTAGAGAAAAAGAATAAAAATTGAGTTGGAAAAATCAACTCAAAACTGCAGGGTCCGAATCGATTCGCCCTAGGGCCGAATCGATTCGCCCTAGAGAATCGATTCACCCTGAAAATAGAATCGATTCGGCTGACAAACCCAACTTTCTGTAAATGCCGAATTGATTCGGCCCTCAACCCGAATCGATTCGGTTCCTAGAACTGGGAAACTGTCCAAAGCGAATCGATTCTCCCCTGCGAATTTGCCAAGTTTAGCTATGGAGTCTTGGACTCAAAAAATTCCCCAAAATCAAATCCAACCAAACCAATCTCATTTATTGCTACCAAATGATCATAAATGCTTCCAACAACATTAATCTATACCAATAAATATCTGAATCTCTTCTAAAGATTTCAAAGCCGATAAATCCAGTAAAAAAACCCTAACATTATCAAACCAAAACTAATACACAACTATCATACTAATTATCCACCTTAAATCACATAATAGCAAGTAGAAAACTTTCCTTGGGGTTTCAATCTCAGATTTTTCCTTGCTAGCAACAATCTCCAAGCTTGAATCTTCAATCTCTCTCTTTGTCTCCATAGTTCTCTTCTTCTCTCTTTCTCTCTAAGTTAACAATTTCACTTAGGGGAAATAAAAGGCTAAGCAAGACTAAAACGTGGCACTAGTCTAAAGTCTCCCAACTCAAGTGGTTAATACCACATAAAAATGATTTCCAATACGCAATATACTAAAACCAGTCAAAAGTGCCCAAAACCTCAAAATACAATATGGCACACATTTTGACTATCTCGCAACTCCCAGAACTAACTTTACCCTCCAAATTATCATTTGAAAATTTTATAACTCATTTTAAGTTCCGGTTTCATATTAAGCCATAATGTCATTTTAATTCTTATGACACAATAAAACGCCACATCGTGATATTCACCTACACATAAGGTAACTATGCAACATTTTAGTAAATATTAACTTTTCTTCATTAAATTAATACTTACTCCACAATCCAACATTTTATATATAATTACTTCACATAGTAAATAAATATAAAATAGGCTCTCACAAGTGAGGGTTGTTACAGTTGGATTGATACCTTATTTACCTTTATACTAGTTTAGTTATATTTTTGTAGGTAATTGAAGGATTTTTTTATTATCTTGTCTTATTCTACAACGACACACGACAAAAGTCAGGTTATTAAATAGCACCGTTGCCACTTTTTGGAGATTGATGCACTCGAGAAGATTTTTGGCTTGTAATTCATTTGTTATTTGTTTTTCATTTTTAGTAACATTTTTCAATTTATTAGAAGTTTTATATTTGTATTTTATTATTTGGCTTGTATTGCGGTGCTTGGAGACACCATTTATTTTTCATTTATATTTGTAATAATTAATGACAAAATAAGTGAAAAGGAAAATGGGACAAGGTAGAGAGAGAGCCCTTTGAGGGGAATTTTGGAACCTCTCATCTTTGGGTCCGTAGGACTCACGGGGATGAGTGAAGATAGGTGACTTCCCACCGATCGATTCAATTTAGTCTTCTCATTATGTGTGTAAAAGCCATAAGAGGTACATTTCTTTATCACTCGTGAATCTCCTATCAATGAGTCCATTTATTATTTGACTATATGCTCTTATGTGACTTTAGTTTTTGCATAGTCTTACTTTGAATAGTTTGATAATTAATTGGACGTAAGACCTAAACTCAATCATGTAATAACCCAGATTTTTGAGAAATTATTTTTATATAAATTTGGCATGTGGAATAATTATATAAAATAATGCAAGTTGAAGTGAATATTATTTTAAGTTATTTAAGAGATAATATTTACTAAGTTTTGCATATTTATTGTTAAGTGATCATAAATAGCATTATGTTGTGATTTATTACATCGTTGTGCTTTAAGCGAAGGTTATGACTTATATTTCAATTGGATCATTATTAATGATTTAATATGACGTTGGAACATAAAATATTGTACGATATTTGGGATGCGAATTTAAAGGGTACAGTTAGTCCGAAAATGGTTGAGATAGTCAAAATAAGTGCCAAATTGTATTTTTAAGTTTCGGGTACTTTTGACCGGTTATAACTTAATTATATTGTTACGAGTCATTCTAATTGTGTAGTAGCATTTAAATGCTAGACATAACGTAAATTGGGTATTTTAAGTCTTGCTAGAGCATTTGAGCTCATTTTATGTTTTAATCTTAGAGAGAGAGACAGAGAGAAAAGAAAGAATTGGATATTTGGAGCTTGGAATCGTTTCTACGAGAAGAGAATCCGAGACTACAAACTTGAGGCAAGTTTTTACTTGAAATTATACATGATTATGTATGAATAATTTGTATAGATAGTTGTGTTTGTTGGAGATTTAATCATTTGGGGGTTTTGATGAATTCTTGGTGTTTAAACCTTTGAATTTTGTTGTAGATGAAATTTGAGTTTATTATTCTAGTTAGTGGTTATGTAGGATTATTTTGGTGGAATTAGTGATGAGTGGTGTTGAAAAAAATGGAAGAGATATGATTTGGGGGAATTTAGGGTTCCTAAAACCCTTAGCCAAAATTGGGTATTCTGGTTCAGGCGAATCGATTCGCCCCTATCGAATCGATTAGGTAATATGGTATGCTACAGGTCTGAGTTTGGAGAATTGATTCGGTCAGTCTGAATCGATTTGAAAAGTCAAGTTCTCATGATCGAATTGATTCAGATGGACATAATCGATTCTCTTCCAAGGCCGAATCGATTCGGCTAGGGCGAATCGATTCGAAGATCCTGTTGTTTCGGGAGATTTTTCTAACTTAGTTTTTAGCACATTTATTTCAGGTTTGAGGCTTAGGAACCTTATATTATGAAGTAAACTAGACTACTAGAGTCTTAAACTAGGGTGAATTAATACCCTAAATTAATATGGGGTAATTGGGCTTATTTCGGGGGGTTATTCAATAGAAGTTAGGGTCTCATTTCATCTAGGGAGATAGCTTAGGACTAAGGGAGAGTTGGGTGGTATTGTTAGGGTTTTTATAGGCTAGTATGAGGAGATTTCACTGGGTATCCTATAGTGTTGTTGTGAACTTTTGGAGACTAGTGAGGGGGTAATTAAACCTCGTAGCTTATACCGTTATGCACATTTTGTTTCGAAAATGAGAAAATATATATTTTAAATTGGAACATATTGATAAGCACATATGATTACAAAAATGTATAAAGTGGATGTTTTAAAATTGGCATATCTTGTGAATCACGACATGCATATACATACCTCTCTAAATGCTATCATAAGGGAAGTTACGCGCATGAGGTGATGTCCCCTGGCTAGTGAATGCAGGGGGAATATAGTCGTCATCCATAGGACTAGTTGTTATATATTGTGATGTTATTTTTTGAAGTGAGGTAATTACGGGTATGGTTATGACTCACTGTCGAAGGTATGTGGCCGCTTCCCAAGTCACGCGATTTAGGATGCCCAGGTTGTCTTGGTGTTAGGCTCTGGAAGATGATAGCTATTTAGGGACGCATCTAATGGGGTGACTCCCAGAAGGATGGTCTTAGAATCGTTATATTGTGATTATAAATATTCTTATGAAAGTGGTATTTTATAAATGGTGAAGCATTTTATAAATCAATTGCTTTGGGAAAAGTTTTCTAAGGAGAAATGGAACTGTGAAGTTATATTGTGTAAAACTGAAAAAAATCTTATTAAATTGAAACTGAGTTATATTCTCTTGCATTAACATTGTAAGTTAATCATGATTATGAAATTTAGTGTTTCTCTTCTTAAACAGGAAATTTAAATTCATAATGATCTACTTGGACGCTAGGATGCGTATTTAGATGAGAGACGAGGATGATTATTATTGATGAGCGAATCCAACATGTTTATAATGTTTAGTGATCATAACTATTATGAATTTTATTCACTCGTATATCATATCAAACCGAGCCCTGACCCATTGATGCGGCGAAAAAAGTGTGCGCGTGTAAAGTGCACAATCGTTGTGTGTTTTGTCGCCGCGATACAAAAAACCTAAGTTACTACTACACTTGACAAGCAAGCACAACAGTAAGTCGGGTATCGTAAGAAATCCACAGGGAGTGATTAGATTTTAGATGTTAATTGTTTTAAAACTTCAAGAATAAAAGTGGTGTAAAAGAAATAAGAAATGGTGATGGTAGGTTATCGTGAATAAATAAAAAAAGAAGTTAACGCTAAATTAAAGTAAAGCGAGGATCGGGATCACATACACACATTCACGGGCTAAACAACTACTAATTATAATTTCGATTCGAAAACATTTAATCGATCATTTTCAATTAAGCATAAACATCACGCAATAAGGAATTTAAGCCAAAGTTGCGAGATTAAACATTTAATCAAAAATGGTCACACGCGGATTAAATTCAGATTATCGCTATAAACACTAAAGTTGCGTGACAAATAAAGTTAAACGCATAACAATCCAACTTTAATACACGCGGTTTCAATTAAATGCAATTTTATACAAAACCTAACTTTCGAGGTCTAAACCCGTAAATGGCGGAACGAAATCCCGACCCTATTTATCTAAGGGCAATACATGAATTAAACTAATTAACAAGGCAATAAACTAATTAAGCAAGAAATAAATTAATCTAGGCAAGAGATATAAATGACATCAATGGAAATAAATCAAGAAATCAACTATATTAATGGTAGGTGTAATGAAAATCCAACTTACAACACCCAAAAGTTGTCACACCAAATGAGGAAGAAGAAGAGCTCCCAAAACCCACCAAACCCTAAGTAAAACTAACCTAAAAGCGTTCCCCCAACATAATACAATGATTACCCTTATATACCCAACCAAAAACCAACTTAAAAATACAGATTTTCGGACATTTACTGTAGCCGAATCGATTCGGAAATGGTCCGAATCGATTCGGAAATAGGGGAAGTTCATTTCTGCATTTCTGCTGAATTCCTAATCGATTCGATTTTGGGCCGAATCGATTCGCAAGCTACAGGTCTGAATCCTGCAGCTTTGTCTTGTTTTACGGAAAATGCCGCCATTTCTTCGTTATACCTCAGAATGAGGCACGGTCGGAGGCTGCGTGAAGATAACTCAGAGGACTAAAAAATACAAGAAGACATTAGGATAAAAAACCACAATATGAAATGAATAAAATGCCCTTCAATGTGACCTTGAGTGTACTTTTACAGTAAAAACCATCCTAAAAATGCCATAACTCCATCGATACAACTTGGAATCATGCATCGTCGGCGGCCACGCAAAGAGAAATCAAAGGTATTCAACTTCCGTGAAGAGCTCGGGATTCAAACCAGAATGATGGAATTACTAAAATGCCCCCGAAGATGCAAAAGTCAACGAAACTGAGAATGTGTGTGCTCGCGTTCAAATGATCAAATTATATATAAAACCCTTTTAATCCAAACAAACCCTAAACATGCAGCAGTATGTGATTGAATAAATTGATAATCTACGCAAGAACATTCAAACACATGCAATTAAGGAAAAATCCCCCTCAGGGGCAAAACCATTTATTTTCACTATAATTTGTAAGAGAACGGCTTACAATCGGATTACAATGAAAATACAAGTTGACTAAGAATTACCCTCGGGTATCGGATTCTGTCGTCGCGGCTGGAATTATCCCTTTCCAGTAGGGCTGCAATGAAGAAGAAGAATGGTCTCCTCCACAAGGGTTGAACAAACCAAAGTTGTGTTCTGGGGTTGCTTAAAGGATTCACAAAGGTTTGGCAATGATGTGTGAATCAAAACATGAGTCTTGGGACTCCAGAATATGAAGACTAGGTGTATTTGGACTCTCAAATTCGTCTCCTAAAGTCTTGCAAAACAAATCCCCCGAAGTTGGTATTTATAGGAAAAAATATGAAGAGTCCCACGTTCTTAAAACTCTAAAATTCTATCCAGCGTACAAAAAAAACAACATTCTTTAAGGAATTTTCTCTATCTTCAAAAGGTCATAACTCCTTCACCGTAGCTCGGATTGAGGTTCCGTTTTTTCGAGTATCTTCGTTGCGGCAAGCTCTTCAACTTTCTAGTTGACCAGACCTCCGAACTATGGATGTGAAATTATGAAAATGCCCTTGAACTCTCCTATTGTGCCTTTTTTTCACTATTTTGACTTCCCTTGCGTACCACTTGCATTAAGTCCCTAAAATCTTGGAACGTGAAGTCATTGAGGCAGATGTGGGACATATTAGTGGAGATAATGCATGCTTGATTCCCGGAATTCAGATAGAGGCCGTCATGTGAGATCGTGAGGAGACGTGCCAAATGTAGCGGCGTACGACATAAATAAATGAAACATTTCGTACATGTGAAAAATGTCCTTACAAATCTCCCCCTATGTCTATGCCGGTACATACATAAAAAATCCGAATTATCAAATATGAAATTGCCTATACAAATCTACCCTCGCATGAACCCAAAACTGGAAAAGGTACAAATGAATAGTCTTCATCGTTTGTTCTTTAATTCTTCAGGAATCTCAAAACTTTTCTGATCAGGGTGTGTAACATATAGATCTGCAATCTTCATACCTACACACATGAGACAAAGCAAATACCACGTGACATATCAAGTTTGAAATGAGATAACATGGATATCAATATATGATAAAAACATAAGCAACATCTCAAAAACTCCCCCAGAATTCAAACTCCCCCATAATATGATAATTCTTTCTCCCCCTTTTTATGATGTCCCCAAATGGACAAATTAGAGAAATAAATCAAATAAGCAAGTGCGGGGTGTCACTAGGATAAAAACACACCATGAATAAACAGAAAGCAACCAAGTCAATGATAGCGTAAATGAAGTGGTGTGATCAAATTCGATAGGAAAATCAATGCATACAAACATGACATATGTGCACGATGAATATTGGATATTCCTAGCGAATGAACTCAAATGCTTCCTTTGGTGTAAAAGAGTGACAGTATAAGATATTGACTCAATCAAATCAACAAATCAAAGCTCAAAATGATTTTCACACCAATAACGTCCAAAATGATTTTATGCTTTTTCAGGACTTTCAAGGAAGTGCAAACCCGTTTAGATTCTCCAACCAAACTCCCTCAGATATTGTATTGAATAGAGGCATTCTAAATTCTCAAACTTTGGAGAATTGATGGTGAAACCTAAGTTGCCCATATTTGGCATGAATTGCTTTTTATTGCCTTTAAATTTTTTCGGGCTCTTTTAACCTCTTTGGACCTCGGATATTAAAATTCCTCCATTTTTTAAGTCCTTTTTAACGGTGGCTTTTGCGCAAAGGATAGATGATTACCTTTCGCAGCCCCTCCCCATTATAAAAAAACACACAGTCTCACTAAAACGGTTTTTAGATGCATTCCAATCTTGTCAAGTTTTATCGCATATTGTACATTGTATAGACAGGATTGAGATGAAAACACGCAAGCCAACATGAGATAGACAAGTGCAATAATCAAATATAGCCGTGCATGTGTGCAATAAAGGATATAGGAGTCAAACATGTAGGAAGATATCACTAATTACATCTCAAAGACTCCAATCAATGTAAAGCACATGGATGAAATGATGTAGCCTCTCAAATCTCTATCAAACAGTCACATGGATAAATGGAATGAAGTTGTGACTTGGCTAGCTTACATGCTCATCCATAAAAGAAGCAAAATACAAAAATCTTTTTGGATTTTTTCAAAAATTTTGAAAAATAAAATCTTTTTGTGCTTTTCTCAAAATTTTTCTTAAAGGAAAATCTTTTTGTTTTTTTTAAAAAGAAATATAAAAAGCAAAAATAATAAAACAAAGATGTACAACAAAGTAATGGTACATATAAAACAGACTAGCAATAGGAAGCATATGATATGAACATGAAGAAGCATCCTATTCTAGACATAGACCAACCCCTCAGTCAACTGTGCAAATCCCTAAAGATTTCCTAAGACTCTCAAATCTAAGGGCATCTAAAGGTTTCGTGAAAATATCGGCTAACTGACGGTCGGTAGGAACAAAACTCAGGGATACAACTTTCTCTTCAACTAACTGACGAATAAAGTGCTCACGTATCCTGATGTGTTTTGTGCGCGAATGCTGAACTGGATTGCGGGATATGTGTATCGCGCTCGTGTTATCATAAGAAATGGTCATGGTGTCCTGTGATTTCCTATAATCCTCCAACATTTGCTTCATCCACAAGAGTTGTGTGCAACAACTCCCGGCGGCTATGTACTCAACCTCCGCAGTGGACAAAGAGATGGAATTTTGCTTCTTGCTCAGCCAGGAGACAAGAGCAGAACCAAAATAGAAACACCCACCAGAAGTGCTCCTACATCCATCTACATCCCTAGCCTGAGTAGGCGGACAGACGGTCATCGGTATCAAAGGAATACCAAATCCCGTATGAGAGAGTCCCACTTACGTATTTAATAATACGTTTTAGAGCAAGTAAATGTGACTCTTTTGGGGATGCCTGATAACGCGCACAGACTCCAACACTAAAGGCGATGTCGGGACGACTGGCAGTCAAGTAGAGGAGACTACCTATCATACTCCGATATAAGGTTTGCTCTACGTCCTTGCCTGAAGTGTCCTTACTAAGCTTGGTAGTTGTACTCATAGGTGTACGTGCATGCTTAGCGGAGTCTAAACCAAATTTCTTCACTAGGTCTCTAGCATACTTGGATTGGGAGATGAACATCCCATCCTCTAGCTGACGAACCTGGAGACCAAGGAAGAATGTAAGCTCACCAACCATGCTCATCTCAAACTCACTTTTCATCTCCTCCTCAAAGTGGTGAGCATGCTGGGAGCATGTGGATCCAAAGACTATGTCGTCCACATAGACCTGGGCAACCAAAATAGCATCGTCATCTCTCCTGACAAACAATGTCATATCTACTCCCCCTCTCTTGAATCCACGAGCTAAGAGATAAGAAGTAAGCCTCTCGTACCAAGCACGGGGTTCTTGCTTCAAACCATACAAGGCTTTCTTCAAATAGTAGACGTGCTCAGGGTGCTGAGGGTCTTCAAACCCTTTTGGTTGTTCCACATAAACCTCCTCCTGTAGAATGCCATTCAAAAAGGCACTCTTGACATCCATCTGATACACCTTGAAGCGCAGATGACATGCGATGGTGAGCAGAAGACGGACGGACTCAAGCCCTGCAACAGGAGCAAATGTCTCCCTAAAGTCTACACCCTCTATCTGTGTGTAGCCTTGAGCGACCAACCTAGCCTTATTTCGGATTATGGTACCATTTTCATCCATTTTGTTCTTAAAAATCCATCGGGTACCTATCACATTAATCTCACTAGGTCAGGGGACAAGTTCCCAGACATCATTCTTTTTAAACTGAAGCAACTCATCCTGCATAACAGATATCCAGTGTTCATCCTTGAGTGCTTCTTTATGGTTCTTGGGCTCGACTTTGGATGTGTAGCAAAGATGGCTAACAACGTTCTCTAGCTGAGGACGAGTCTTGACCCCTAGAGTGGGATCACCAACAATGGCAGAATGGTCATGACTCTTGCGAACCCAAGTAGGTGTGTCCCCTAAATCAGGAGTAGGGTCCACAGAGTGTGAGAGAGGAACAGGTAAATCACTATCAGAACAATCCTCATCCTCACACTGAAGGTTAGGATCAATAACCGTCAAAGGTTCATCATCTTATACGGTAATGTTTATTGATTCCATAACCCTAGAGCTCTTCAGGTTAAAAACCCGGTATGCTCTACTATTCGATGAATATCCTAGAAATATTCCCTCGTCGCTCCGGGAGTCGAACTTTCCTAATTGCTCTCTATCCCGTAGGATGTAGCATTTACTCCCAAAAACACGGAAATACGCCAGGTTGGGCTTCTTGCCGGTCCACAACTCATAAGGTGTCTATAGTGTGTGTGGACGCAAATAAACCCTATTCACTGTGTGGCATGCAGTAGACACTTCCTCTGCCCAAAATCTCCTAGAAACTTTACGACCTAGAAGCATAGATCTAGCCATCTCTTGGATCGTTCTATTCTTTCTCTCAACAATCCCATTTTGCTGAGGAGTTCTCACAGCAGAAAACTCATGTTTGATCCCAAGGCTATCACAATAAAGATCTACTTTTGCCTCCTTAAATTCAGTGCCGTTGTCACTACGTATCCTATTAATAGTGACTCCGTGTTGATTTTGCAGGACACAGCACTTGGTCGTTAAAAATTCTAAAGCATCGGATTTCTCTCTCAGAAAACCTACAATGGAGTATCTGGAGAAATCATCTACCATCACGAGGATGTACCTCTTACCACCTAGACTCTCAGTACGAGTGGGACCCATAAGATCCATGTGAATCAACTCCAGAACACTAGAGGTGGTAATGGAATGCAACTTCCTATGAGGACTACGAATTTGTTTTCCCAACTGACAGGGTCCACAAACGGTCGAAGTTGACATTCCAAGAGATGGTAAGCCACGTACTAGGTCCTTTTTAGCTAAACGATTAAGATCTCTAACGTTCACGTGACCTAGACGTTGGTGCCACAGATCTATAGGAGTGATCGTGGCGCTGTTGCAAACAAGTGAGGATGTGGGCTCAGTCCCATAGCAATTATCCTCGGTCCTCACCCCTTGCATCAATAGTTTACCGATTTGATTGTAGACTTTACACGCGTTCCGGTCAAACTTTACTGCAAGGTCAGTGTCGCACAACTGGCTAATGCTTAGAAGGTTTGCTTTCAAACCTTTGACGTACAAAACATTTTCTATCTTAGGAAAACCAGGTAACTCGATAGTACCTCGTCCTATAATGCTAGACTTACTCCCATCTCCAAAGGTGACTCTGCCATCTTGATAATCCTCAAGAGTAGTAAAAAATGAGGCATCACCTGTCATGTGTCTGGAGCACCCACTATCAAAATACCATTGAGAGGTATTATGTGCTTTGAGAGCAACATGAACAACAAAAGCCTTTTTATCTTTCTTAGTTACCCAAGTCGAGGTGACCTTTTGTTTGCCTTTGTTGTTGTTGATTTTAGCTCGAATGTGAGAAGCATTCACTAACGGCAAAGACATCCGTCAAAATTCTTCCATTAAACTCTGAGTCGTGGCAGCTAAGAACTCAACTCGCTCTCTCAGACTAGAAAACTCATCAGTATGACGTGGTGGAGCAGTAGTACGTCATGTCCGACCCATGCTATAGCAAGTTTCCCTAAGGTGGCCTTTTCTTTTGCAATAAGTACAAAAGAGCACTGTTAAAGGCGGACCTCGGTTTGCTTTTCTAGGTCGAACTCTCCTTCGAGGTTTTTTACGGTGACCATAAGGAGTTGTAGTAAACTCAGGAACTGGTCCAGGTGCAATTTAGGACGTGGAGGCACCATCATATCCAATTCCTTGACGATCACCAAAACCTTAAGCGGGGCCGAGGAGCATCTTTCCCACCTTCCCAGATCTGTCCTCGATTTGTACCTTGACTTCCCGTGCTTTCTCAAGATCATGAGTCAGCGGGGCAACAAGGGCTTCAAGTTTCTTTCGAGTCTCCACGGAGGAATGGAGTTGACTCGTAAGACTAGCCACTTGCTTGATCAAGTCCCCTCTCTCTTTCTCTAGAGTACTCTCTCTCTCTCTAAACAAATTCTCATTCTCGACACATGTAGACTCTCTCTCTCTCAGGGAGGTGCAGGTGGAGAACTCTCTTTCTCTCGCTTTCTTTAAATCTTCCTCTAGGTAAGTGATCTTAAGAACTAACGCTTTGTTACACTTTTTAGTTTTAAAAGACTCAGAATATAACTCAGCGTAGGCGCGTTGTATATCACTCTCGCTCTCACTTGTGTCATCCTCCCCCTCACTCACATCGCTCTCACTGTCGAGGTGTCCCTGTGAAGAATCATCCTCAACGTTATGAGGAGAACTAGGAGTGCTCACTTGGCTGGACATGAATGCGGTGAAGTTACACTCATGCGGTGACTCATCTCCAGAATCCACCGTCTCGACCTCACTGTCGTCACTAAGGGTAGCATTAAGAACAACTTTCCCTTTCTCTCTATTCAGACGATTGGCACACTCAAAAGCTCTATGACCCCTACCATCACACTCAAAACATCTCTCACTTTCTTTCAGAGGAGGATTTTTGGAAACTTTTTCATTTTTCTTTTCAAACTTATTTTTCTCAAATTTCTTTTTATCTTTAAAATTGCCATTTTTCTTAAATTTGAGAATCCTCTTGAAATTTTTTGCGAAAAGAGCCAAATCATCTAAGTCAAAATCGCACTCAGAATCTGAAGTGTCAGTCTCTCTCTTTCTAGATGACTCTACCCTCTTTCTAGTTGACCCCTCACTCCTTCTCTCTTGGGCTTTAAGAGCAATTCCCTTATCTTTAGATTTAGCATTTTTAGGGAACATATCAATTTCATAAGTTTGCAAATCTCCTACAAGTTCTTCCAATTTTAGCGTATTTAAATTACCCATAGAATTTAGCACAGTGACTTTAGGGATAAAACGCTTAGGCAAAACCAAGATTAAAACTAGTATTCACAATGTCAGAAAGTCTAGCATAAAATTCATCAAAGCATTCAGAATCATGCATGGTGATAGTTTCAAATTGAGTTGTCAAGTTTTGCAACTTAGACTCTTTCACAGCATTAGTTCCTTCATGGGTGAGTTGTAAAACATCCCATGCCTCTTTTGACATGGTACACGTCATTATGCGTTTGAACTCATCAGGTGTGACAGACCCAGAAATAGCACTTAGACCCTTAGAATTAAAACATGACCATTTAATTTCTTCATCAGACCAAGAAATGTCAGGTTTCAAGTTGGTCACATTATCAACAGTCACGGTGGGAGGAGTCCACCCTCGTTCAACCAAAATCCAGACACGTTCATCAATGGCTTTTAAAGCCGACCTCATACGGGCTTTCCAATAAGCATAATTTGTCCCGTCAAAAACATGCATTTTATAATATGACTTCTCCATTTGAACACGCACTTTTTCAAAAAGCAATTTTTTTGGAAAATTGATATCTTAGAAAAAAAAATTTGCGGAAAAAAGAATACGCGATAAATTAGCGTAACCTGCTCTGATACCCATTTGAGAACGTGTGTGCTCGCGTTCAAATGATCAAATTATATATAAAACCCTTTTAATCCAAACAAACCTTAAACATGCAGCAGTATGTGATTGAATAAATTGATAATCTATGCAAGAACATTCAAACACATGCAATTAAGGAAAAATCCCCCTCAGGGGCAAAACCATTTATTTTCACTATAATTTGTAAGAGAACGGCTTACAATCGGATTACAATGAAAATACAAGTTGACTAAGAATTACCCTCGGGTATCGGATTCTGTAGTCGCGGCTGGAATTATCCCTTTCCAGTAGGGCTGCAATGAAGAAGAAGAACGGTCTCCTCCACAAGGGTTGAACAAACCAAAGTTGTGTTCTTGGGTTGCTTAAAGGATTCACAAAGGTTTGGCAATGATGTGTGAATCAAAACATGAGTCTTGGGACTCAAGAATATGAGGACTAGGTGTATTTGGACTCTCAAATTCGTCTCCTAAAGTCTTGCAAAACAAATCCCCCGAAGTTGGTATTTATAGGAAAAAATATGAAGAGTCCCACGTTCTTAAAACTCTAAACTTCTATCCAGCGTACAAAAAAAAACAGCATTCTTTAAGGAATTTTCTCTATCTTCAAAAGGTCATAACTCCTTCACCGTAGCTCGGATTGAGGTGCCGTTTTTTCCAGTATCTTCGTTACGGAGAGATCTTAAACTTTATAGTTGACCAGACCTCCGAACTATGGATGTGAAATTACGAAAATGCCCTTGAACTCTCCTATTGTGCCTTTTTTTCACTGTTTTGACTTCCCTTGCGTACCACTTGCATTAACTCCCTAAAATCTTGGAATGTGAAGTCATTAAGGCAGATGTGGGACATATTAGTGGAGATAATGCATTCTTGATTCCCAGAATTCAGATAGAGGCCGTCATGTGAGATCGTGAGGAGACGTGCCAAATGTAGCGGCGTACGACATAAATAAATGAAACATTTCGGACATGTGAAAAATGTCCTTACATAAACAATTCCGGAAAGCGTCCGAACTTCATACTAAGCATCCAAATACCTACAAAAGCCCAATTAACGCCTGCAAAACATGTTAACATTGAAATCCGAGGTTGTCTTGTTAACGAGCATAAGTATAGGGATTAAGATACCCAAGGGGGCTAATAAGGCGTAGGTTAACGGGTGAAATACGCAATATTTACGTCGTATCACACCCCCTAACTTACACATTGATAGTCCCTAGCAAAGAAATAAGAAACTACAAGAACCACAAGCAAACCAAAAGTAGGATACAAGTACAAAATGTGATAAAAAAGAAATAAAAAGATAAGGCCACTTTCGCGGGCGAACGATTACATTTAGCATATGCAATAAGCCGTTAAACCCCTAGGTTACCCTAGTGGACGAGTGTCGTCTCGTGAGGGTTTTCAGAGATGGAACCCACAAACATCACATGGTTTCCTCAAAATATGCCCAACCCAACATGCGACAAACTCAACAACAACGAAAAAGATTTCAAACATGTTATTAGCATATTGAATGAATTCAAGATAATGTCCGTTGTTATTAACAAGTTGAATGCACCTCATAGAATTGAAACTTTAAAAGTGGGAGGGGGGAAAGCACATGCATAGTGTGATTTGGTGAAAAACTTATATAAACCGGATAAACATAAAGGCATGCATACATTCAATCCTCACGGGCATTACGCTCATCAAATGAATTCACTCAAAACAGGGAGGTAACACGTGGAACAGACGGGCATAAAGAGTAAATGTAAATGGAAACTAGGCCGCGCACATGTCACAAATGAAGAACGCTATATATAAAAGGAAAAACTGTAATCTCAATGAAAGGATACGCACACTAAAAGAGGCGAAATACATTTTCACAGATTATCAAAACTATTTAATCTTTTGAATTACATCAACCTAAGATCACATAGGACTTTAATAGGGTTATGATGTAGGTATGGCTAGGGTGCGAAATGAAGGAATGTATGTACGGATTCAAAGTGTTCGGGATGAAAACTCGGGATAATGGGAGAATGCGTTCAATAACAAAATTGGAAAAACAAGTTCCAAAACGACATTAGATATATCATCGGGGAGAGTAATCAAAGCTTATTGAACTATATACACAACATATACAACTTTATCTTTCTTTTCTTTTCTTCTTTTTCTCATTTTTCTCTTTTGTTTTCTTTTGTTTTTTTTGCTTTCTCTTTTTCTTCACTTTTTTCACTACTTCCTTATCTTTGCCTATCAAACTCTCATATGCCTAAATTGCAACCGACATACAACAACAACATTCAATCCCAAGTAACATTCCAAACAAAGGTATGCAAGGTGTATGTATGGCTTAAAACTCCAATTTGGAGTTGGTTATGGGATTTTGGGTAATGAAACAAAAGGCTAGTATTTAGGCTCAAAGGGGTTAACTAGGGAAACATATATGGTGAGGTCAAGGCTAATATGGGTGATATAACAAAGATGTCCTATGATCATTTCATAAAGTTTACGCAATTCTCGAGTCAAAATAAACTTTGAAAATCATGCTCAAGTAATACATTTCAAGTATGAACTCAATTAATGAACGACCAAGTGAAAGAATAGTGAGATTACCAACGAATTCAACGTTTTCAATGAGAAAAGAATAGTGTATAACACTCACAAACTAAGAAAGGTACAAAGCTTACTCGGTGTAAGTATATACATTGCAACAAAAGATTACCGAGTTATAAAAATCTTAAACCAAATCAATATAACAAGGAAAGTGCATATGCTCATGGGATAACGTTTAATTCATGAAGTTATTCACAAAATCAATGATTTGAGGACTAAAGTCTAATAACTTCTAAAATCTAGAACATGCATCATTGAGTTGTCTATTGGATCGGGCAATTATTAAAATTTGTCATCGAAAACAAGGCAAAATGCCCAACATAGGAGAAAAAAGAAAGAAAATATTTTTGAAATTTTTCAAAATTTTCACAAAAAGGCATACTTAGTAACTAAAAGTAAGAAAATCAATGGACTACACATGAAATGGATAGAATATCCTACACCCCCTAACTTAAATGTTGCATTGTCGTCAATGCGCATTAAGAACACAACACAAAGAGAGGAAAAAAACGATATTACCCAAAATGGAGAGATCTCCATAAGCGCAAGTCCAAATGAATCTACAAAACAAGTTAGTACCGTGCATAGCAAAAACAAATAACAAAAGGTTAACTAATTAAACTAGACTAAATTAAAAGGACAGAAAAATAGGAAATAAAGAAAATTAAAAAGCTAACTATTTACAACCTACTATTTACGCTTCACACTAACTATACACTAGAAGTCTAAATAGTTGAGGGTCCACCCAAAAAGGTATTTGACTTTGAAAGATCAACGATGGACCCTCCAAAGAGAACATGCCTCCCGGAAGATATGAATTCCGTTTGAACAACGGAAGGCATGTGGGTGGTGAAAAAAGTGAACCATCGCCAATTTGAAATTTTGGGCGGACGATGGGGGATTTGGATAATAAGGGGAAAGGTACACTTGAGGTCCAAGAAAAATCGACTCATCTCCCAAAGATTTTTCAAATGGAATGGGAGATGGTGCACACGTGGTGATAACATCCATCGAAAACAAATTCGGTAAGGAGTCCTCATCGGCAAAAAGTGTAGAAGTTTTAAAAGTTTCTACCGACTCATAGGAATCAACCGGTAATTCTAATGGTTCAATGACGGAAAACGTATACGGTGATGAAATAAATTCAATCTCAATCGACTCATCGTCGGAAGGAGATTGAATTTCGGGGGAGAAAGATGCACACTCAATGAGAAATTCTTTGAAAAATTGAGGTGAAACACAAGTTTCCACCTCCTCGTTGTTTTGTGCAAAAGAATTCATCTCATCGCAAAGTGCTCCAAGTCTCATTCCAGCATCATTTAAGCTTTCCAAACCTTGGGAGTAAAGAAGCAAAGTCTCTTCCAAAGTAGGCTTCCTCGGCTCAAGAGCCTCGGACTCCTCATTTGGTTGAAACTCGTCTTCGAAAGTAATGAAATGAAAATCGTCATTGGATTCGAATAATGAATCCAACTCAAGATCCTAATAACGATTTTCATTGCGATAAATGTTTTCAAGTCTTTCATTTTCAAGAAAATCTTGAAAATGGAAAACTTGAAAACTATCCCCAAAGTATGAATCATTAGAATAACCATAATAACTATAATAGTAGGACATGATTACCTCGTTGTTTGTAGATGGAGAATCCGAGCAAGAAAGTGAGCAACCGCGAATCAAAGTTTCTTAGCGCTCAAATATGCTATCCTGCAAAAAAGGTTAAAAGAAAGAATACAAATACAAAAGAAAAAATACTACGAAATAATAAAACAATTACAATCTAAAACACACTCCCCGGCAACGACGCCATTTTGTGATGCGGCGGAAAAAGTGTGCGCGTGTAAAGTGCACAATCGTTGTGTGTTTCGCCGCTGCGATACAAAAAACCTAAGCTACTACTACACTTGACAAGCAAGCACAGCGGTAAGTCGGGTATCGTAAGAAATCCACAGGGAGTGATTAAATTTTAGATGTTAATTGTTTTAAAATTTCAAGAATAAAAGTGGTGTAAAAGAAATAAGAAAAGGTGATGGTAGGTTATCTTGAATAAATAAAAAGAGAAGTTAACGCTAAATTAAAGTAAATCGAGGATCGGGATCACATACACACATTCACGGACTAAACAACTACTCATTAGAATTTTGATTCGAAAACATTTAATCGATCATTTTCAATTAAGCATAAACATCACCCAATAAGGAATTTAAGCCAAAGTTGTGAGATTAAACATTTAATCAAAAATGGTCACACGCGGATTAAATTCGGATTATCGCTATAAACACTAAAGTTGCGTGACAAATAAAGTTAAACGCATAACAATCCAACTTTAATACACGCGGTTTCAATTAAATGCAATTTTATACAAAACCTAACTTTTGAGGTCTAAACCCGTAAATGGCGGAACGAAATCTCGACCCTATTTATCTAAGGGCAATACATGAATTAAACTAATTAACAAAGCAATAAACTAATTAAGCAAGAAATAAATTAATCTAGGCAAGAGATATAAATGACATCAATGGAAATAAATCAAGAAATCAACTATATTAATGGTAGGTGTAATGAAAATCCAACTTACAACACCCAAAAGTTGTCACACCAAATGAGGAAGAAGAAGAGCTCCCAAAACCCACCAAACCCTAAGTAAAACTAACCTAAAAGCGTTCCCCCAACTTAATACAATGTTTACCCTTATATACCCAACCAAAAACCAACTTAAAAATACAGATTTTCGGACTTTTACTGTAGCCGAATCGATTCGGAAATGGTCCGAATCGATTCGGAAACAGGGGAAGTTCATTTCTGCATTTCTGCAGCATTCCGAATCGATTCGGTTTTGGGCCGAATCGATTCGCAAGCTATAGGTATGAATTCTGCAGCTTTGCAGAAATGAACTTCCCCTGTTTCCGAATCGATTCGGACCATTTTCGAATCGATTCAGCTACCATTTTGATCAGGCGAAAAAAGTGTGTTCGTGTGAGGACACAATTGTCGTGTGTTTCGCCGCCGCGATACAAAAGAACCTAAGCTACTACCACACTTGACAAGCAAGCACAGCGGTAAGTCGGGTGTCGTAAGAAATCCACAGGGAGTGATTAAATTTTAGACTTTAATTGTTTTAATTACTTCAGGAATAAAAGTGTAAAATAAATAAAAGAAAAGGTGATAGGGTCGTTATGGTGACAAAACAAAAGAATAAGTTACACTACACAAAAGTAAAGCGAGGATCGGGATTGCATTCTACCAAACGGATCGAAACAACTACTAATTAGAATTAAGGCTCGAAAGCAATTTAATCGAGCATTTTCAATTAAGCATAAACATCACACAATAAGGAATTTAAGCCAAAGTTGCGAGATTAAACATTTAATGGAAAATGGTCACACGCGGAATAAATTCGGATTATCGCTATAAACACTAAAGTTGCGTGACAAATAAAGTTAAACGCATAACAATCCAACTTTAATACGCGTGGTTTCAATTAAATGCAATTTTATACAAAACCTAACTTTCGAGGTCTAAACCCGTAAATGGCGGAACGAAATCCCGACCCTATTTATCTAAGGGCAATACATGAATTAAACTAATTAACAAAGCAATAAACTAATTAAGCAAGAAATAAATTAATCTAGGCAAGAGATATAAATGACATCAATGGAAATAAATCAAGAAATCAACTATATTAATGGTAGGAGTAATGAAAATCCAACTTACAACACCCAAAAGTTGTCACACCAAATGAGGAAGAAGAAGAGCTCCCAAAACCCACCAAACCCTAACTAAAACTAACCTAAAAACGTTCTCCCCACTTAATACAATGTTTACCCTTATATACCCAACCAAAAACCAACTTAAAAATATAGATTTTCGTACTTTTACTGTAGCCGAATCGATTCGGAAATGGTACGAATCGATTCGGAAACAGGGGAAGTTCATTTCTGCATTTCTGTAGAATTCCGAATCGATTCGATTTTGCGCGTGTAAAGTGCACAATCGTTGTGTGTTTCGCCGCCGCGATACAAAAAACCTAAGCTACTACTACACTTGACAAGCAAGTATAGCGGTAAGTCGGGTATCGTAAGAAATCCACAGGGAGTGA
This sequence comes from Sambucus nigra, assembly GCA_949130495.1. Taxonomy (NCBI): domain Eukaryota; kingdom Viridiplantae; phylum Streptophyta; class Magnoliopsida; order Dipsacales; family Adoxaceae; genus Sambucus; species Sambucus nigra. The sequence continues at coordinate 261,063,133 of OX422212.1, forward strand.
ATAAATTTTAGATGTTAATTGTTTTAATTACTTCAGGAATAAAAGTGTAAAATAAATAAAAGAAAAGGTGATGGTAGGTTATCGTGAATAAATAAAAAGAGAAGTTAACGCTAAATTAAAGTAAAGCGAGGATCGGGATCACATACACACATTCACGGGCTAAACAACTACTAATTAGAATTTCGATTCGAAAACATTTAATCGATCATTTTCAATTAAGCATAAACATCACGCAATAAGGAATTTAAGCCAAAGTTGCGAGATTAAACATTTAATCAAAAATGGTCACACGCGGATTAAATTCGGATTATCGCTATAAACACTAAAATTGCGTGACAAATAAAGTTAAACGCATAACAATCCAACTTTAATACACGCGGTTTCAATTAAATGTAATTTTATACAAAACCTAACTTTCGAGGTCTAAACCCGTAAATGGCGGAACGAAATCCCGACCCTATTTATCTAAGGGCAATACATGAATTAAACTAATTAACAAAGCAATAAACTAATTAAGCAAGAAATAAATTAATCTAGGCAAGAGATATAAATGACATCAATGGAAATAAATCAAGAAATCAACTATATTAATGGTAGGTGTAATGAAAATCCAACTTACAACACCCAAAAGTTGTCACACCAAATGAGGAAGAAGAAGAGCTCCCAAAACCCACCAAACCCTAACTAAAACTAATCTAAAAGCGTTCCCCCAACTTAATACAATGTTTACCCTTATATACCCAACCAAAAACAAACTTAAAAATACAGATTTTTGGACATTTACTGTAGCCGAATCGATTCGGAAATGGTCCGAATCGATTCGGAAATAGGGGAAGTTCATTTCTGCATTTCTACAGAATTCCGAATCGATTCGGTTTTGGGCCGAATCGATTCGCAAGCTACAGGTCTGAATTCTGCAGCTTTGTCCTGTTTTACGGAAAATGCCTCCATTTCTTCGTTATAGCTTGGAATGAGGCGCGGTCGGAGGCTACGCGAAGATAACTCAGAGGAATACAAGATCCAAGAAGACATTAGGCTAAAAAACCAAAATATAAAATGACTAAAATGCCCTTGAATGTGACCTTGAGTGTACTTTTACAGTAAAAACCATCCTAAAAATGCCATAACTCCATCGATACAACTCGGAATCATGCATCGTCGGCGTCCACGCGAAGAGAAATCAAAGGGCTTCAACTTCCGTGAAGAGCTCGTGATTCAAACCCGAATGCTGGAATTACTAAAATGCCCCCGAAGATGCAAAAGTCAACGAAACAATTCCGGAAAGCGTCCGAACTTCATACTAAGCATCCAAATACCTACAAAAACCCAATTAACCCCTGCAAAACATGTTAACATCGAAATCCGAGGTTGTCTGGTTAACGAGCATAACTATAGGGATTAAGATACCCAAGGGGGCTAATAAGGCGTAGGTTAACGGGTGAAATACGCAATATTTACGTCGTATCACCCATTTATATATATCTTTCTTGTGTGGTTATCTTTTTCTGCTCAGGCGCTCCATTGCAAGGGCACCCGATATTATCCTTCCTTCTCAGTGGCAGGTAGATAGAACATTTTTGCGGATGTTGTACGATTTTTGTTATAGACGCATCCAATTTTTTTTTGTACTGTAGTTACGATCAATCTGGACAATCGGGCATGTTGCCCAAGATTTGTACTTGTTTATATACTGTGCTATTTATTTGTAATACTTGGTGTAACTGTTGTAGTAGACTATTAACCGACAACTTATTCGGTTATTATTTTGTTGTATGATAATTCAACTATTGTACACCCTCTTGTTATCCAGCGTCTTTTATAAATTTGATTGTCTAAATGGTTTTGATTAAACTTACAAATTATTTGACATTCGTTTTCTAAAATAATTGGTGGTTATCTCATATTTTATTTGCACGACAGTGATGCTAATAATGGACCATCTATGATTCCTTTATATTGTTGGAGTATCAAGCTGGCCACCTCTTATTTCAATAAGCGGGGTGTCACATATGGTATCAGAGCATCAGGTTCTAGTGTCCTTAGGAATATATGCAGACGTACTATGCTTTCAGCGTTGCTTTTGAATCGACATAGAGCCTTAGGATTAGGATTGTTGATTCCTCTTAAGATATTTCATTCTCCTACCATAATGTAAGAATTCTAGTAAATCTTTTGCGCGTTCATCTGAGATTTGTAGGCTGAATGATGAAGGGCGACTAGGGAATGCCATTATGAGGGCACCAAGAGATGGGCCTTAGTCAGAACTGTAAACTGAAGTCGGGGATGAGGACCGCATTGGAGGTCACTCCCTTTATGGTATGTTTTTTAGATTGTGAAAATGACTAATAAGTACAGTAGCTATAGTTTCCCAAGTACCACTACAAGTAGAGAGTGGTACTAAGCTTGGATTTCCTAGCGAAGTTAAATTGAGGTTTGAAAGGTCCTTGGTAAAGACCACACGTTGAAGTTAAGTCATGTGTAGGCAGTGTAACTTCATTCAGTGGAAGTATAAGGCTCAGAATATTTATCCTAGAGCGGGGTATAGAAATGCCCAAATATGAAAAATTAAGGAAAAATTTTCACCCGTTGGAGTAATGTCGAAATGGTGGGTACAATAGTCACCATATTTGGTGGAGCAGGAAGTTTTGCTCGTAGAGAAACCTTATATATGGTTTTAACAGCTAGTTCCTCTGAGGTCTCTGAAATGATGAGAATGTAGATTCTCCAAGTATTCACAGGAGGATCAATTAGAGGCCGGCCGTGAATAAAGAGTTATAGGGTTAAGGAAACCTTGCACCGAAGTAATGTAGGTACAAGAGAGAAAAGTTCCTTCAGTGGAATAATAGGCTCACTAGTAAGTGTTGTTAACACTTATGGAGAAGTAGTATTTGTGAAAATTCATTGGTGGATTTCCACCCGGGAATTCATCGAAACAAGGCAGTTGAGGCCGGTAGCATGTTTTCCTTTGCTGGGGATATAAAGCCTGGTATGCTGAAAAAGTGAGGATGGCCAGACAGGGGGAAGGATTGTAATATGGAACGTAGGACCACACCCTTTGATTTTGTGTGGTAGGAGTTAAAGGACTAGAATAGGGTGCCTAGATGAGGCATTGATTAAAGTAATTTTTGGTTCAGTTAAGACTAAAGTACTGTATTTGGGAACTATTTGAAGTGGTCAGAGTAATTGGAAAGAATGTTGTCATGAGTTCCACCTCGGTTGAGGGTGGTACATTCTGTGTGGCAAGATGGAGTAGTATTTTATTAACTTTAGTTTTGGGTGTGTAATTTGAGATTTGTGGCAGGATCGGTTATATTATAGAGTGTAAATCTATATGTTTTCCACGATAGCGAGGTTTTATTTTCCTACATTCGCTGTAAAAAGTGGGTGTTGATATTTTAAAGTTATATCTGGTTTGTGTTACTCGTTTCGTACGTGTTATACCAGTGTAAATAATTTTGATTGATTGGAGCGATAACGGGCTAATGATTCCAAGGCTATCGTATCTGCGGTTCCAGGGTGGAACTAGTTGTTTTGTAATATTCTCACCTGATACGGGTTGAGACTTTATAGAGATGGTCTAAGGTATGTAAGATTTGTTATTTTCACTTGTTTTATGCTGATATATCTCCATGATCAACAAAGTTAAGTAGTAGTGTATCGAAAGGGTTCCTTGTCTGGATTTCACTTGCGAGACACTCCACGCATGAACCTTAACGACGTTGGGAGTGGATAGATGTTACTTTATGTTAGGATGTTTGTTGTGTTGGGATTAACCGAGAGTCACGGGATTGATTAAGGGCTAATAAAAAGTAGATGTGCTGTGCAAAAGCGCTGAAAATGTTTCTCTCACTGAAAATACATGGGCGAGACAAGGTAGAAGTTGTCGGGTAGAGGCTTATACCAGGTCTTGATTAGAAGGCAACTGTATAGGAGATATATTTTTGGTAGGTGGTTCGTAACACTTTGTGGGAAGTAGGAGCCCTGATTAGTTAGACTTTCCATTTCATCAAAATGGAAGGACATAGAGGGAGAAGCGTGTTAGTAAGGTTATTAGATAGGATTTTAGTGGTCCCGATTGTGTGCCTTAGGATGTTATATCTTGATAACTAAAGATGTGAGGTAGTAGTTTTACGGGAGGTTTCCTTGATTGGATTTCTCTTTGCGAGGCGTCCCAGGCATGAAACCGATCAAATATCGAAAATTGAGAAAGGTCTTGGTCACTAGGGATATAGTTAGTATAGTACTCGTTCGACATGTGTAGGAAACACATCGACCTTAGTATTATGAAGAAGTAAGGCTATTAGGGCATGTGACGCTATTTTAGGAGTAAGTAGTAAGTTAACCACGAGAAAATAGGTGGGTTAACTTTATGAAGGATTGGGTTTCCAGGAATTGGAAGAATGAAATATCGAGTAACTCGGGACACCATCCCGAATAGAATGTGAGGCCCATATTTAGAGAGGGTATTCTGTCGGTAACCTAGCTTTCGATGAGTTAAAGGATAAGTTGACTTCTACTCCTATACTCGTGTTGCCAAGAGTGGGAGTGGACTATGTGGTCATTATGAACATGTCTCTATAAGATTAGGGCGATGTGTTGCTACGGGGGCTTGGGGCCATTACATATGCATCTCATAAGCTTAAGACTCATGAGAAGAATCATCCTACGCATGATTTAGAGCTCGCCACGGTAGTGTTCACCTTAAAAATTTGGAGGCACTACCTCATGAGCAAGAAATTTAGTCTTTTCACGGACCAAAAGTCGTTATAATATTTTGTTGGGGCGACAAAGTCAGTGGTTCGAGTTCATAAAGGAATATCCCTATGATATTCATTATCACCTAATAAAAGGCAAATGTGGTAGCGGATACGCTAGGTGGAAAACCCGCGGGGGAGACTAGTAGAGGCATGGAAAGCCAAGTGGAACGATCTTAACCATGCGGATGCTATATCAAGAGCATTTATGTCAGTGTTAACCATCGAAATTTCTAGTGTAATAAAAGTAGTGGAATTTCAAGGAAGGGACATTTCTGAGTTTGACTCCAAATACGCCACTTGTCAATTGGTGAATGTAGATCATTAACAATCAGCGGAATTTTTTTAATCGTTAGAAATACTGGTGTAGAAATGGAAGGGCATATATCCATGGATTTTCTCATGGGATTTCCGACTTCACAAAGAGGTCATGATTTTGTTTGGGTAATTTTTGATTATTTGACCAAATCTCCACACTTCCTACGAGTATAGACGAATTATAATACAACATGTTACGCCCAACTCTTTATTGCGGAGTTATGAAATTTTATGAGGTGCCAATCAACGTAGTGTCGGACCGAGGCAATATTTTCGTATCCCATTTCGAGTGAAGTTTCTAGGAAGTATTGGTAACCAAATTGAAATTCAGTAAATCCTACCACCCACAAATGGATTGACATACGGGGAGAGTCAACATAATTTAGGAGGGAATACTTTCAATGTGCATACTTAATTTTTTTGGTGGATGGGAGCAATATATTCTTTTAATCGAATTTGCATACAATATTTCGTACCAATCCATGATATGTATGGAACCGTATGTGGCGCCGTATAGTCGGCCGCGTAGATCACCTTCTTGTTTGTTGAAAGTAGGAGGCCATAAGATTATTGGACCTAAAATGATATAAGAAATATTTTCAAAGACTGAGTTCATTCAAAACTGCACACAAATTTGCCAAGATTATCAGAAGGGATATGCCAACACGAATACAAGTCTTGTAAAATTGAAGGTAAGGAATCAAGTTTAATGCATGTATTTCCAACGGAGGGTATAACGCGATTCGAGATAGAAGGCAAACTTGCACTGTGTTAGGTAGACTTTTCCCCATTGTTACAAAGGTAGGCCCCATAACATATGAGCTTGCTTTGTTAGAACGCCTACAGTGAATTCATGATGTGTTCCATGTCTTATCTTTGAATAAGTATAAGAGATATGACGGAGTTCCTTGGCATATTCCATCAGAGGATATCGAGTTAAACCTAATATTCCATATGAGGAACAATCGATCACTATTTTAGATCATGGATAGTATTAACTAAAATAGAAAGTGGTACCCTTAGTACAAGTCTAGTGGTAACCTTATAAGGGGGGAGTATGTAATAACCCAGATTTTTGAGAAATTGTTTTTATATAAATTTTCCATGTGGGATAATTATATAAAATAATGGAAGTTTAAGTGAATATTATTTTAAGTGATTTAAGAGATAATATTTACTAAGTTTTTCATATTTACTGTTAAGTGATCGTAAATAGCATCATGTTGTGTTTTATTACGTCGTTATGCTTTAAGCGACGGTTATAACTTATATTCCAATTGGATCATTATTAATGATTTAATATGACGTTGGAACATAAAATATTGTCTGATATTTTGGATGCCAATTTAGAGAGTACGGTTAGTCCGAAAATGGTTGAGATAGTCAAAATAAGTGTCAAGTTGTATTTTTGAGTTCCGGGTACTTTTGACCGGTTTTAACTTAATTATGTTGTTACGAGTCATTCTAATTATGTATTAGAATTTAAATGCTAGAATTAATGTAAATTGGGTATTTTAAGTCTTGCTAGAGCATTTGAGCTCATTTTATGTTTTAAACTTAGAGAGAGAGAGAGAGAGAGAGAGCTTGAGATAAATTGAGAGAAAAAAGAGAATTAGAGATTTGGAGCTTGGAATCGTTGCTACGAGAAGAGAATACGAGACTACAAACTTGAGGCAAGTTTTTACTTGCAATTATATATGATTTTTTGTGAATAATTTTTATAAATAGTTGTGTTTATTGGAGATTTAATCAGTTGGGGTTTTTGATGAATTCTTGGTGTTTAAACCTTTAAATTTTGTTATAAATGGAATTTGAAATGATTATTCTTGTTAGTGGTTATGCAGGATTGTTTTGGGAGAATTACTGATGAGTGGTGTTGGAAAAAATGGAAGAGATACGAGTTTGGGGAATTTAGGGTTCCTAAAACCCATAGCCAAAATTGGGTATTCTAGACAAGGCAAATCGATTCGCCCCTAGTGAATCGATTCGCTCATATGGTAGGCTATAGGTTTGAGTTTGGCAAATCGATTTTGTCAGTCCGAATTGATTCCGCAAATAAGTAGAAAGTGGGGTTCTCATGACCGAATCGATTCAGATGGACCGAATCGATTTTCTTTCAAGGCCGAATCGATTCGGCTAGGGCGAATCGATTAGAAAATCCTGCTATTTCGAGATATTTTTCTAAATTAGTTTTTAGCACATTTATTTTAGGTTTGAGGCTTAGTAACTTTCTATTATGAAGTAAAATATAGTACTAGAGTCTTAAACAAGGGTGAATTTATACCCTAAATTAATAAGTGGTAATTGGGCTTATTTCGAGGGGTTATTCAATAGAAGTTAGGGTCTCATTTCATCTAGGGAGCTAGCTTAGGACTAAGGGAGAGTTGGGTGGTATTGTTAGGGTTTTTATAGACTAGTATGAGGAGATTTCACTAGGTAGCCTATAGTGTTGTTGTGAACTTTTGGAGACAAGTATGGGGGTAATTAAACCTCGTATCTTATACCGTTATGCACATTTGGTACCTAAAATGATAAAATATATATTTTAAATTGGCACATATTGCTAAGCTCATACGATTTCAAAAATGTACAAAATGGATGTTTTAAAATTGGTAGATCTTGTGAATCACAGCATGCATATACATACCTCTCTAAAATGCTATTATAAAGGAAGATACACGCATGTGGTGATGTCCCCTGGATAATGAATGCATAGAGAATATAGTCATCGGCCATAGGACCGGTTGTTATATATTGTTATGTTATTTTTTAAAGTGAGGTAATTTTGGGTATGGTTATGACTCATTGTCGAAGGTATATGGTCGCTTCCCACGTCACAGGACTTCGGATGCTAAGGTTGTCTTGTTGTTAAGCCCTGGAAGATGATAGCTATTTAGGGGGGCATCCAGTGGGGTGACTCCCAGAAGGATGGTCTTAGAATCTTTATATTGTCATTATTACTATTCTTATGAAAGTGGTATTTTATAAATAGTGAAGCATTTAATAAATCAATTGCGTTGGGAAAAGTTTCCTAAGGAGAAATGGAACTGTAAAGTCATATTGTGTAAAACTGAAAACAAATCTTATTAAATTGAAACTGATTTATATTCTGTTGCATTAACATTGTAAGTTAATCATGATTACGAAATTTAGTATTTATCTTCTTAAACAGGAAGTTTAAATTCGTAATGATCTAGTTGGACGCTAGTATGTCTATTTAGATGAGAGGCGAGGATGATTATTATTGATGAGAGAATCCAACCTGTTTATAATGTTTAGTGCTCATAACAATTATGCATTTTATTCACACGTATATTATATCAAATCGGGCCCTGACCTGTTTTTATTTCTCTTTCTTGTGTGGTTATCATTTATGCTCAGGTTCTCCGCCGCAAGGGCACCCGATATGATCCTTCCTTCTCAGTGTCAGGGAGCTACATCATTATTGCGGATGTTGTGGGATTTTTGTTATAAACGCATCCATCTTTTCTAAACTCTAGTTACGATCAGTCTGGACATTCGGGCGTGATGCCCAAGATTTGTACTTGTTTATATATTGTGCTATTTATTTGTAATACTTGGTGGAACCTTTGTATTGGACGTTTAACCGACAACTTATTCTGTTATTATTTTGTTGTATGATAATTAAACTATTGTATGCCCTCTTTTTATCTACCGTCTTTTATAAATTGGATTGTTTAAATGGTTTTATTTAAACTTACAAATTATTTGACATCCGTTTTCTAAAATAATTTGTGGTTATCTTATATTTTATTTGCATGACAGTGATGCTAAGAATGAACCATCTATGATTCATGTATATTATTGGAGTATCGAGATAGCCACCTCTTATTTTAATAAGCGGGGTGTCACAGTTCATTAAAACAAGAAGGGATTTTATCACCCGACTCAATCACTTAATTCCACTTGCTTGTGAACTCGTACCATCATTTAATTAAAATTAACCAACTAGCAAGCCAAGATCGAGCGCGTTTTCCAATGGCCGCATATAATATTCCGTGATTTTCTCGCCCGCGGATCAATTAAAAATTTACAACCCAATCACTTAGTTGAAGATAAAAATTGGCTACGTGCTACTTAACATTTTCCTTTTCTTGTACATTTCTAATTCAAATCCTTTGGTAGTCGGTTTTGTGTGCTCCGTCCTTGTGTGTTTCATATCGAGCCCACTTTTATCCCTTTTCAAAAATTCAAATATATTTTTCATCCTTTATCATATTTAAATAAAAAAAATATCCAAAAACGTTTTTCATTCTTTTTCTTTTATATATATATATATATATATATATATATATATATATATATATATATATATATATATATATATATATATATATATACACTAGGGTATGCCCGTGCCTGAAGGCAAGACAAAAATTCTCCCGAGTATGAATCGTGCGGTCAAGTCTAATGTGTAAATAATTTTAAAAAATTTGAACAAAATTTCGTTGTTTATAAGACTATCTACCATGTTTAAGGAAAAAACAGTACTACAACCACACAATACTCCAACATCATAGATATAAAATACTAATTCCAATCAAAACATTATTTTTATAGAACAAATTATCAATTAAAAAAATTTAGATAAAATTTCCTTTATTTATAGGATATCCACATTATTTGAGACAAATAAAAACTCCAACAATACTAATAGTACGCAATGTACCAACGATGTGTTTTAATTCTTATGGTACATATAAGAAACATAATAGATTCACAAAATGTTGCAATTTAAACACGGTAGACACAAAAGTACGACATATCATTAAAAAAAAATCAGTCTCATCGTCACCATCTCTTTCCTTGAAATCCATTGGTCCTGAAACGTGAAACAACCAAATATGATAAATCATTAACGTATAGATATGTACAAAAGTTTACCTCACTTTGGGACTTTGGTTTTTCCGATTCTTTTCTTTTATCTTCTCTCCTTCATATTATGTTCTCCTATGCACATCTTGGTCTTCGCTCCACGATAAAATTAGGTAGCTTAGGGAAAATAGTCTGTAGAGAAATGGCCTGAGACGTTTGAGACTGAATAGGGCAATCAATACCATGAGTGAAGAAAAGTGAAATAGTTTTTGAGTCACTGGCAAGGCCAGATTCAAAACCAAGCTTCATGTTGTATTCCTTAATTTTGGACTGATAAACTTTAGGATCAATGCGAGCCAGCATGGACATTTTCTGGATTATTTTAAGTTTATTAAGTCTTCTGATCGATTTTTTCTTTGCAATCCCTCTAATATTCCACACTAAGAAGTCTATCATTAAAATTAGTTATGAGAGTAAAGTTTGGATCCTGGTCTTAATGCCATTAGGCTAGAAGACTTACTAATTGACTACTTTCAATTTTTCTTCTTGGTAACTACTTAAGTCCAATCATTTTTTTAATTTGGAGGTGGTCTAAGGGAAAGGTTAAGATTCGCCAACACCTGAATGCCTTTTACTTAAACTATTAAACATCCCTGTTAGTTAATACTGCGTTGGTCACTATTGTATTCATCTGACAGAAGATGGATGTTATCAATTATGTCAGTAACACATTGGAATTTTTTTCATAACAACTCCAACTGGTTATTGAATTATGTGGATTCTTTATCTGTAGTATTATATTTTTAGATAATGTCCTCACTATTCTGGATTAAATTTGTGATTATTGGTTCTAGGTTATTAGTAGTTGTGTGAATTTCCCCTTCTTCATAGGTAGTCTCCTCTTGGTCTTGATTAACTAATGAGTGTTCCATACATTTGTCTGCTAAAGACTTGAAGATTGAAATTTCATATATCTCATTTCAAAAAATATTCCTCCCAATATCTTAAATATCACTGATCGTGTCAGTGATTTGTCCTCTTATCAGTGATATTTAAGATATTAGGAGAAAAAATAATATGGAGATAGGAGGCAAAATCAGTTTCAACACACTGAAAAACACAGAAATTAGATCAAGACAGTGTGTACCTATAGAGGTGGTACCTGTGCAGAATTTGACCACCAACCCACAATGAGATTTACTACTTATGCTGTTGGAGTCTCACTCATATACCTTATCCTCTAACATCGCCAATTAGTACTCGCCTTAGATTGCTTAAACTCACTCCCGTGCAGTAGATAAAAAGGATGTAAACAATCTCATTGTTGAAATGATTCAAGTTGTGCAAGCTTCTGTAAACAGAGGTGGTGTGATCAATCCTCATCTGCACACCATCATGTACTACATCATATTGGAAAATGGTTGCTAGTTGATTATATGATACCATAGCATTAAAATCAGTTAGCCTAATTTTTATGTCGAGGCCTAATATAAAAAAAAGGATTTCGAAAAATAACATGTAATATATATGCAATGGAATTTCTTACATCGAGTATGGTCTCTTTTATGGCGAGAAGCATCGTATAGGTCCTTTTCAAGAAAATCCAATAAAAAATCAAAATCAAGGTCATAAACCAAACATAAGAATACACATAAACAGTAACAATATCAAATCCCTATAAAAGAGAATAATACAAAGGATCTTTGTCCCCGAAAAATCATAGTGAGAAAACAAAGTAGTCCTAATTGGATGAGATGACCTAGAGCAGACCTAATTGGATGGCTAAAAATACATTTTATTGTTTTGCATACAACCGAGGTCAAACGCAATTCAACCAAATGTATCAATCATGAGTAACTGCAAAATTCCAAAACAACAATTAAATGATTATACAGCGGATCATATTGTAGACAATACCTGTTTAAAATCCAGTATTAGTATAAAATTTATCTCGGTCTTATGTTAACGCTTTAAAATAAAGATAAGCTAAGCCATTGTTTTCCAAAAACAACAAAATTAGGATCGTATTGTAGACAATACAAAGTTTACATTTTAGGTAAAAAATTAAATCGCTCAGAATGCATTTCCAATGCTGTGCACGATGGAAAATAACGAATGAGATCATTTAGCTTGAAGCTTGAATTGAAGCATTTCAACAATGAGATTGTTTACATCTGAATAAAATAGCCCAGAATGCATTTCAATCTCATTGTTGAAATGCTTCAAGCTGTACAACGGGCATTAGAATTAAACTTTAGTAATCATCAATAACAAAAGTTGAAAATATCGAAGGAAAGAGAGGAGAAAAAACAAAGCGTGCTTACCATGTTGTCGCATCCCATCAAACCAAGTTACTCTCTTGTATCATCGGTTGTTGATTAAGGATCACCTCCCAAAGCTACATCATTAATACAAAAAAGCAATGACTTTATATTGGTGCCTTCAGTTGTAGCTTTAAACTTAATTGTGACTTACACTTGACACTACCAATATAGTTCCCAAAGAAAAAAAAATACTTAAATCGTGTAAACAAATTATTTCAATTTCTCTAGCACTAATATAAAATCAATTAAACTCATGAAAAAGGCTATCGGAATGAAATGAAATAATAAATAAAATGAAAAAGGAAAATATCACCAATACAAAAAGTAAAAACTAAAATTGGACAAATCCTCATAAACGTTATCCTGTGAATTGAATGAATTAATCCAATAAAACGAGGTCCAAGAAATCAAAAAAATCAAGCCTTGTATCATAACAACATCATGTATATTACAAAAACCACCAAAAATAAAATATTATACACACAAAAAAAAAATAGAGCGCAAAAACTCAGTAAAGTGTATACCTCATATATCGGCACATGAAGATCTTAGCATCATATTCATCACATAATTTAAGTAAGAAAATAGAATGCGTCTGTATTACAAATGTCAAATGAAGTTGAGAATGTTCAAATTGTGATATTTTTAGAACCCAAACAAATGAGATTTGGGATGCACAGAAAATGAAGATCTCCAAACACATGTATAAATGCTAACCCACCATTGATGCAAACCCAAGAAAATAGTTTTGAAAACCTAAGTTTTTCTTTTCTTTAGATCTAATGGTTAGGGGGTTCATAAAATGAGAACCTACTATTTAATCACCAACAAAACCTACTAAAGTCATGCGCATCCAACATTTGTGTGATAACAATTGTGTCTCAAATTTTTAGAAAATATGAGGGTGAGACGCAATAGTTGGAACAGGGGCGGGGAGAAGTGACTAAAAGACCCAATAATATTTTAAATTTTTTAAATAAGATAATAGACATGGAAGAAGCAACCAAAACCTATCTAATTGAACTAAATAGACTTCTGCAACTTCAGTGTCTTCTATCATGATGCAATCAGTATGAGCACTACCATGTGCTCTGTCATGTGCTCCGCCACTCCCTGAACATATAAATCAATAGGGTTGCACTGTTTTAATATAATCAATCCCCTATTGTAATCGCATCAATTTGCAACCTCTGTGATGGAGATGGATTAGCTGACATTGTGGAAAACAGACTTGGAAGACAGAAAATCCCATACAATGAAAACATATCCATTTCTAGTAGTATTGCAATGGCAGCAGCTGGTTTCATTGCGTCTATCGGGTACATGTATTATTTCTTCCTGTTTGGGTACATTAAAGAAAGTTAGGAAATGGTCTTTGGTTTCTTGATTTCTTCCCTCGTCACAACACTGGTGGAATCTCACCCTCTAAACAGAGAGTTCGATGACAACCTCATGGTACCTCTTAGTGTTGTGTTGGTGGAAAGTTTGGTATTCTAATATCACGTATTTTCATCCACTGTTATTGAACACGGAACTTTTATAAGAAGAAAGCCTGAAAAGGAAAGGTAATTAGTCGGTCATTTTTTGCTATGTTTTGATCCCGAATAGTACAGAATAAAACACAAAAGAAAGGAAAAATGTGTAGAATAATTTATCACACATGTACTAACCTGCAAGCTATTTTTTTAGTGCACATTCCCCACCATATGATCAACTAAATTATCACATATGTTATTGAATCACTTGAGGCGACGGAGGATATTCTTTCTCGAGCTCTTAATAAGAATGAGGAAAAATCAATTGAGCTATTGCAGCGACAAGATAACTTGTTCCTTGCTCGTCGATCAATTTTTGGGCAGTTGGGGGGAAGAACACCGGCCCCGAGATGAACTCCAGCAAAGCAACAAAAAGAACAACAATCTTCATTTGGTGATCTGGCCGGGGAGTTAGGGGGAAGAAAAAGGGGAGATAATAGGGTTTTTTTTCCACCTAGGGTATATACTGATCATATAACACAAAGAACAACGCTATTCATTTTGTGATCTGGGCGAAACCTAATACAAAGGCAAAAAAATTAAAAAGGGATGAAAGAAGAAGAAAAAACTAAATCCTAAAAACAAACTATTAAACTAAGTTAACCTTTGTTCAAACTATTCATTTAAAACTTGAGATTCAAACCGTTTCAAACCTCAGAACTTGATTCAAACCTGATTCAAATCTTTATTCAAACTGTTTATTTAAAACTTGAGATTCAAACTGTTTGAAATTGCCTCAAACATCAGAACCTAATTCAAACAAGATGCAAGTTGTTCATTCAAAATGTTTCAAACCTCAGAACCTGATTCAAAATTTTCATTTAAAGCTTGAGATTCAAAAGTTCTAAATATTGAATTAACAAAAAATACAGCATATACATCTAAATAAGTAGATACATGAAGGGAAATACAACCAATTTAAACTTAGTTAAATTTTTCAAAACCGATCTAAAGCTTACAAATTGTTCCTGAAATCGAACTAAATAAAAAATAAAGGAATTCACTGAGATATATTATATCTGAAAAGACACGGGGTAGATACCGATATAGCTACCAGTAAAAATACATATGGGAGTTTAGGGAGGCCAATCAAGGATGGAAGCAACCCACTGTGCTTTTTGTTCCCTCCTTTCAAGAATTTAACCTCAATAAACAAAAAACACTATTTTGGGATGCTACAAAATATTCAAATCACTGGGATGCTACAAAATATTCAAATCCCTTGTATACAATACAAAACAGGTACAATGTAACCCAACTCACTTTGAGTGCTAAAAGTTGAGTCCAATTATATTGTAAACTCACGTCAGCTACAAATCAAAAACATAAAAAGAATGATTTAAGAGATTCGGAGACTATGGTGATAGTTTACCTTTAGAAATTTTCAATGGTGTTAGTTGTCCAAATAAGTCGCATAGTGACTGCATTTTATCTGACATATGATAATTCTCCCAAAAATAGAAACACATCATCGTTCGAGTTTGATAGGACCAACACCGTTCGAGTCTGATATGTCTCGTTATCCATATAGCAATCATTTTATTTTTAGCTGCAAAAAATGTAAAAGAATTTCCATATTAGGACTAACACCACAACTATGAAAGTGAAGATACGAACAGAACAAATATTGATAAACACGATCACAACATAAATCTTCAACTCCACGAACTTGAAAAACCACCACCTCAACTATGAAAGTGAATATAGGAAGAGAACAAACAGTAAATTGTAGATAAAAATACCGAATAGAGGGTGTGGTAGAGATGTAGAGATTTTCAGTTGTTGCCTTACCATTGAAGGTTTCGAAGACTCGAATGGCATATGGACGAGATCTCACTGTTGAGAAAGAGAGTCTTTTTGGTTGCCTATGACCCAAAAGTAATTTTAGTTACAGAGCCGACTCTTGAGATTCATAACAATACTTAAATTTGGAACATAATAACCTCAATTTATATTCATGATTTGTAACTCAGCCATCTAAGATAATAAATTCACAAAATGAAATAAATGCTCACATTGAAATTAGGACTAATGCTTTATGCTCAAATGTGAAAATTGTAAAAATTTCAACCTATCTGGGCGGCAATAGCTTCGTGAATTGTTCTCACCCCATGTTTCTCTTATAATATCCATTCGTGATCTTTCCAACCTGTCAAATCATAAATGAAACTTATATTTTTTAGAACACAAAACTCTTTAACAAACATGTAGAAGATAATTGAGAATACAAAATTGTTCATGCCTAACAAATTAAGAGAACAATGTACACGGTCTCAAGAATTAAGAGAGTTATTATGAGTAAACCATGTTTGTATTCAAGAGGGCTTCTTTAAAGACATAAGTTGTAAGAGAAATCAAACTTTTAAGCATCTTTAAGAAAATAAAGAAGGCATGTTTTTTAGTAAATTGTTCAAACACGAAAATAGGATGATGAAAACAAAACATTCAAACCACAAATCATATGGAACATACAATTGAGGCATTTGTGGCATTCTCTTCTTAGTTAAAACAATCAAATAACGAAAGTGTGGGAAGCATTGGAGCATATAAAGGTAAGAAAGAGCAAATGGTGGCTGATACCAAGCAACCGTCAAATGAAAAATTCAAACAGGTATCAATCATTTACATACATGTTTAAATCATTTATATATATCGATTTAAATCGTTAAAAACATACTAACCAATCGTGTAAAACATACTAACCATTGCAAACAGGTATCAATCCCTTAAAACATACCAACCAAACAGGTATAAAATCATTTTTATTGATACTAAACAAACAACAAACGTGAAACAAGCAGCAAATAACAAACGTGAATCATATTAACAAACAGCAAACGTGAATCGAACAGGAAAAAACAAACGTATTAATCGACCATGAATCGAAACATCAAATGATTAATCATATAAATCGGCCATGAATCGAAACAACAAACAACAAACATCAAACATGAATAAAAAATAGGGTATTAATCGTACAGAAAATGATGAATCGACCATCAATCGAACATTAAACGATTAATACGTTTTAGGTTTAATTGAGATGTCACTCAATAAAATAACCGAGATCTCACAAAACTAACTCCAAAAGTGTTCTATTCCAAGTTACAGGTGACATTTGAAGTCAAAACTAATTCACTCATTAAAATTCTTCTATGACAACACCAAGTTGGATGTATAAATATAAGAGTAATGTACCCTTCATTGACACTTCAAAATCAGAGATTTCTTTGGCATGAGTTATCCGTAAGATCCTATTCATCCATGGTGTTCATGTTGTTTCATCTATGCAAAGAACAAACAAAAATGAGAAATCCAAAAGACACACTGGACATAATCAAATAATCAGTTGGGAGCGCGACCATTAGAATGACAACAAATGAAACAAAAATAAACATTTTACATGTTTTAATAGGGAATTCAACCAAATCGTTCATATGCTTTATTCCACATTGAAAGAGAAAATTATAATAGTAACAATCAAATCGATGCAATTAGTTTATATATCAACAAACACTATACACGCCATTTAGTGTACATAATGAGCAAAGCAGGTGGATCTAAGTTACTTTATGGATTACTCGAGAATTTTTCAAATTAGTAATTCCATTGAACTCAGCGATGCCCACTGAGTTCCATGGAAATTGCACCATCGGTGACCTCAGCGATGACGACTGTGAGAATGATAGATGAGGAGGCATTGGCATCGGACTATCTGGCGGCAAGTGCAAAGGTAACAGTAAGGCCGTCCGATACACCGATGATGATGTCACGCACAGTGTCTTCCACTGTGAAAGTCCTTTTAGGTATGTACATTCAACAGAGAATTCTTGAGTCATTTATTATGTTTTGTGCAAGTGATCTTGGCGATAAACAAATCTAAGAAGTAAGAACTGTAATAAAAGAAAGTTAAGCATATTCTCTTGGCAGTAAACAAATCTAAGAAAATAAAAAAATATAGATCAACATGATAGATAATCAAATGTAAAATAAGTCTAAACCACCACACCTAACATATAAACCAAACCATAAAATGATATAATAAAAGAAAACATATGCTTAACTTTCAAAATTTAACAATAATTTAAAATTTTAACAATACCTATTTAACAACCAAACAAAATAATTTCAAAATTTTCTCTCCCCCCAAAAAACAACAACACAAACACAAATGAAGGTCATAGCTGATTGGATCTCCAAAGTAGTATAGAACTCTGAATAAAATGGTAATTTTGAATGAATTTTCAAATCTTAATTATGTTCACAATCCTAAAGAATGTCCCTGAACAAAGACATACATTGGTAACATTAACAATCATAGAAGAAAAAAGACATAGCAAAAAAATTATATCTCATACTAAATTAAATCTCAAACCCATAAAAAACAACATTGAAAACAATATAACCTTTTCCCACTCCTCCTAAATCAACCATCACCGTTGTGTTACACCATTGCGTCGAAAGTTGCCACCTCTTGAGATTGTTCTCTTGTTTTTATAGACCTATATTGTTAAAAAAAATTGAGAATCAATTAATAAGTGGAATATATAAGTTGAAACATCATAATATAAATGGAAATGTATCCATTTTCCATCTATCGTCTTCAAAATAATTATAGGTGCAAATTTCATGAAAACATTTTGTTGAAGATCTAGGAATGATTTCTAACTTTAAAACTAATCAACACAAACGAAGTTTATCAACATTTTATTGGACTTTCTCTGTAGATAGCTTCCTGGAATGGTATTAATATCAGCTAATCAAACTGTGAGGTAACATATATCAGTAAGTAATTTCAACGTCATTAACATACTGCACGCACCGCATCCGTATTAACATATGGAAGTTGTCAGTTGAGGTCGTGCAGAAAGAAGCGAAGTCCATCTCTTGGAGATTAACACTGTGAAACTGCATATATGAAGAAAAACACAATAGTAAGGAATGAATAACCAAAAATCTATAACCATACACCCTAAAAAACATAATCCCCACAAATGAAAGATAACACATATTTTCTAATACTACAAATCCTTTGTATACAAATTTTCTATATGGAAAAATATCCTAATAGCATGTGGACATTTTCTTAAACATGATGGGTGCATGTTCCCTATCAATTGCCAAAGCAAATATAGGGGCAAGATCAACAAATTCCACATTACAGTTCCATACCATGGCTATGGGAGATGACTTGACGTAAGGCTCTACTCGTTCCATTATTCTCAATTCCGTGGAGGCCAAGCAATGTGAGGATGTGCTTTCAGTGTAAGATTTAGGAGGGGAAAATTCTTGTTTGATCAAAGAGACTAATGTTACTTCATGGTGAAGAAGCTAAAATATAAATCTGTAAAAAAATAATGGGAAAACCTGATTATAACTCTGTAAAAAAAGCTAAACTGAATAAATTTAAACCCCCAGAATACAAAATATAATGAAAATGAACACATACTATCTAACCTAAAACAAAGATTTGAAAATTCCTATGGTGTATACCATTGCAAGCTCAATATACCTGTTGCAAGCTCTTTTATACCTCTTGCAAGCTCCGTATACCTGTTGCAAAACCCCAAATCAAAATACCTCTTGCAAGCTATATATACCTGTTGCAAAAAAACCCAAATCAAAATTTCACAAAACCAAAAAATTAACTACGTTAACTTAAAAAACCCAATAGAAATTTCGAAACAAAACAATAAATCAACTTTGTTTATAACTAAAAAAAACTAAATCATAATTTCAAAAAACGAAAAATCAACCATATATGTGATTTCTTGTGTGTGTGAGTGTGTAAGAGAGTGAGAGAGAGAGAAAGACGCGAAGGCTGATGGAGATGATGAAGAAAGGCAGGTTCATGTATTTGCATGTGTGAGTCTATGAGTGTGTGAGTGTCTAAGAGAGATTACCTTAGGGCAACAAGCTTGGATGCGGGGGCCAGTAATGTATCCCAAGGAAGGTAAACTGAGGAGGGTTTTCGTTGGGAGAGAGCCAAAATTTGTCAGGGGAGAGAATGAGAGAATCGGGGTAGGGTTTGTGTGAGTGGGAGAGAAGTAGAGTACCATTGTCATTTTCACCAAAATACCCCCAATTTTAAATTAAATTGTAAGTATGGAAAGTAACAAAAGATGGGGAACCAAAAATTTGAGGGGTAAAAAGGGTATTACAGGATATAAGTTAATCTCAGCCCTCCATTTCCAACCTTATTGTCTTCGATCTGAACCGTGAAATGTCTTCCCATCTTATGAATAGTGAAAACACCATTGTAACTTATTATATATATATATATATATATATATATATATATATATATATATATATATATATATATATATATATATATATATATATTCCTTATTTTTCAAAAAATTCAAAAACCCAAAGAGATTTTATTTACTTTTAAAAAAAATCAAAAATATTTTTGGAGAAACATCTTTCTCCACTATCCATCCTTTATGGCTGGAAATAATCCTTTATGGGACGACATTAGACATTTCTCATATTCGTAGTTCACATATTGCTACCACGCCAATCACATGTCCCAGAGTGCCTGTACCTTACTTATCCATCCTCACCCACCATGTTATATGTTTATCTATATGACACCGTTTTAGAACCCACTCCAGCTTATTATCATGACATATCTAATGCCGAGTGGTGTGAGTAATCAAATTATTCGTGGTGGATTTATCACCTTCCAACACAATACGACTCCCAACCTCATGTTGTGTATTCTCACACATTCCAACAATCGGCATGGAAACCTAGTGCACCCAATCCCGACCACTCTTCTCACTACGCTACCCATGAGTATTCTCCGTATAGTCCTACTAATAGTGAGTTGTTTCCACCTCAACCATACACCATTGAACCACCACCTATCACTTCACCACCATCATCCACATATGCTCTCTAAAACATCTTGCAAAAGTTCATCCTCGAGCAAAAGCAAGCCACTCTATATCAAAATAAAG
Organism: Sambucus nigra; assembly: GCA_949130495.1. Classification (NCBI taxonomy): domain Eukaryota; kingdom Viridiplantae; phylum Streptophyta; class Magnoliopsida; order Dipsacales; family Adoxaceae; genus Sambucus; species Sambucus nigra. The sequence continues at coordinate 261,083,868 of OX422212.1, forward strand.
ATCTCCAATGGCTTGAACAATGCTTTAATGAACTTGAGTGTGAGAGAAAGTCATATTACCTCCCATGTCAAACCATTGTTACACCCATGTGGAATGATGATGAGTCGTCTTGCGACACTTATTTTGAGTACAACCAACCTATCACCTTGAGAATCTTGAATTTGAGACCACCTTGTGGTTTGAGCCTTAAGTTGACAATTGTGTTGACTTATCCATATAATGTGAGATGGATCTATGCCCTGAAAATCCAAAAGAACCTAAATCTGAGGTTCTTCTTTCCCTTCCATATACAAAAGAACCAACATTTGAGTTTCCCCCACCTGTTATATTCAAAAATACGCTCGCGTTTATACCTGTTGCACCCATTAACTGTGTCCTTGAGATTCCCATTGCTTATAGGTTAGATCCGGCTACGAGTGCTCCCCAATGCATCGAGATTGAATCAGAAATGGTTCCCACCTCCCTTGATATGAATCCTCTCCAACCATATTTGGCCCACTTTCAGTCTAATATTGATGTTAATTCATATATCTCGAATCTTAATTCCTCGTTAGACCCTTTCACTACCACAGATGGTGACACAATGGTGGATAGTTTGATCTATCTAACACTTGATACGGAACTTCCTCTTCAGGAGGACCATGAGGATTATTCCAACCCTCAAGATGAGTTTGTATCCCCTACTCTCGAGTTATATCATCTTCCTCCACCCACTGTCCCTCCCGACCCACCTATCGTCCCACTTGACACACCACCATGTTTGGACCTTATTCCCATACAATTATCATCTATCAATTTAGGTCCTTACTTAAAACCACAACCCACCCATGAACTCCATGATCCCACTCATGAGTTATTCCTACATCCTTACATCTATGAGAGTATTTGTGGTTCTACTCTCCATTTAGGTGACACAAATCTTATTCCTATATGGCCGCCACTCTCTTCTCGTGGCAGTATTTATTCCCGTAAACATTATCATCGTCCATTTATATAACAGTTGCTTACTTTTTCTTTTACCACCATATACTTAGTGCTAAACCCTTCCTCTTTCCTCGCCAAATTGAGCATTATGCTTATAAGGCCCATGTTTCCCTCACTTTTAAGCTCAATAAAGCCAATGATCGATGCCTCTTCACCCTCACCCTTGCCTTACTTCTCCATACCCTTCTCCCCAACCACCTTTGGTCCACCGATGCTTTACATCATGTGAAGAAATTTTCCATAAAATTCATTGACTTTGTAGCCTTTATCAAACAAGAACGATGCTTCAATCTTATTTGGGAATAATTCTCATCACCCAAATTTTCTTCCACCTGTTCTTTCATAGTTCTTTTCTTTAGGGTGATTTTTGTTCGTTCGTGATGATGACGTTAAACTCGATGCTACTGGGAGGCATCCTTCCATGTCTTATTTTGACATATGCATCTTATCCTTCTTATCGGTGGTGTTTCAAACCACCCAATGCTTTTTCATGCTTCATAGAGTTGTATATATTTTTGTGTTGCCTTTGTTCTTTAGGTTCAACCATTGTTTCCATCACGCGGTCCAACTTCATTAGCGGTAGTTATGGTAAACTCTTTTCTACCTTGTGCTTTTAATTTAAAAAATAGTTTTAAACATCGAGGACAATGTTCTCTTTTGTTTCGTGTGTGGGGAAATTTATAAAAATCATTCCTCTTTTGAATTTTTTTGTCAAAACAAGTAATTTTTAACTCTTTTGAATGGTTTATCTCATTTGTTTATGACATGAAATGTCTTTCATCCCTCTTTTAGAAGTCTAGGATTACCTTTGTTCATCCCTAATGAATCACATACCCCTATATCTATCAAGATAGACTTCTATTTCATCAATAATATGATAAAAATAAAACATGCACAGTTAAAACTCTGAATTTTTCTCAAGAAAGGAATTAATTACATCAAAGTATATGGGGAATCAACTATCATCACTTGTCAAATCTAATAAATGAAAAATTCAAGGATAGAAATATCTAGCCATTCCACACCCAACTTTAAGAAGTTTCATCCCACTTTAATGACATTAACCTTCACCACTTGCATCTTGATAAACATCTCAATGTTGAACTCTCTACCCTGAACTTTATGTCTGACACACAAGAAGGCATAGTCATTGAACCTTTTATGGGTGTAGAAGTAAACGAATCCATTCTACATATACAACATCGAGTTGACAAACGATGAAGATTCTATTAAGGACGACTTATTGTACCATGACATTCGGTGTGTTACTCACTCATGGTATCTAACCACCATAGGCTAACTAGAAAGATCACATCACTTTACAAAATCTTGCAATAAAATTCATCGTTTGTGGCACAACTCTCCTATGAATGGAACTTCAATGGTACTCACTTATAATGCATGACATGGGATAAAATCGAAAAAGTTAAGCATAATATACGCAAAAGGAAACTATGGTGCACACATGACTACATGCTTTTTAAGAAATCATTCGATAAGGATACAAATGGATTATAATGCTACATTACTACACGATGTATGTTAAGAGATTCTTGAAATATCACTAGTTTTTCAATATTCGTACTTACCACCCCATAAGATATAAAACATGAGCTATCCATGTCCTTTATAGACATGGGGAATTAACATCATTGGGAAAGTGACCCCAAAGGAATCATATGAACATGATTTCATCCTTATCATTGTCGATTACTTTAACAAGTGGCTCAAACATAAATCTACATTTTCTTCAATGCCAAAAAACTAGTGAAGTTCATTTGTAACAACAACATCTACCACTATGGAGTTCCATTTTAATCTCATATAAGATAATATTATCCACTTTCAAGTGGAGGTCACTAAGGTAATTGAAGCATAAGAATTTTGGACGAACAAATAATCACCATACCAACCATCGAAAAACACATTTGTCATGGCTAAAAACAAGAGTCTCAAATATATGTTTAGTCAAATGACACACAACTATAGATAATGTTCCGAAAAAATTGATAAAAAAGAAAATGGTTCTAATTTTCTTATCATTGTTTTCTAATGTTTTTATGTCGTTGTTCCAACTCCTTTTCCATAAAAATTCCCTTGAATCTACGAATAAACTCAAAATATGATTAGGGTAAGTAAGGGAGTCAATCCTAATCTAAGGATGAAACACAAAATATGTGAAGACAAAAGTGTAAAATTCATGTTCACGTTATTCTTTTTTTTTATGATTTTTCAAGGGATTATTAATTAACTAACTATATTAAATATTTTTTTTAAGTAATAACTAAGATGTAAAAGCTAATAAGAAAAAAATGAGATGAACAAAATTGTGCTAAAAATCAAACTAACAAAATTAGACTCATGAGGGCTTCAAAGTTCATCCCAAGAAAGGGAGATTTTCCCTCATTAATCATCATCCAAAATATAATCTAAACGAATTAAAGAATGAAGTAAGTGATTAGATAATAATTTATCAAACCCGAATTTCTCCTTGAATTGAAATAGACTTCTTCAATTATATCAACAATCTCTCAATTACAATCACTTACAGATGTATTTATTGATTCTAAAATAAAATCTACAAAATAAAAAAAAATAAAACCTAATTACAATATATAAAATGGATGAATTCATAATGGACACTTAACTAATGAAAGAGTTTTCCTAAAAATACAAATTTTATCATTATAAAATTGTACATTACCCCTCCTTGCATTTTAGCACCCGAAATTTGCAACTTTTCTATTTTAATTCCAAATTCAACCAAATTTCATTGATAACTTTATTTTTCCTATATTAGCATTTAAAAATTATTTTCAGGCCCATAAAATTTATGAAATTAAGGTTTCACCCCTATAGATACTAAAATTATATTTTTAACTCAAAGTTTATTCAAACTTGTATTTTTCTTTTATTTTTCGAAAATAATTCTAAAAGCTCATTATTTATAAAAATGGGCCTAACAAGGTATAGATTCGGACAAAATTCATGCAAAACAATGCACTCATCAAATACCCCAAAACCTAAACTTTGCTAGTCCTCGAGAAAAACTAAAATTTTACAATCTGACTCACTTTCATTGGAATCACGATTGCACTTAGCATGTGTAACGAGCCGTTAAACCCCTAGTTACCTTAGCGAACAAATTTTGTCTCGTTAGGGTTTGTAGTGAATATACCCACAAAATTCAAAAACTTGACTCAATACAAAAAGTAATATAACCAAGTTTGAATGGAAATTTTATAAATATAGTAGAACTTCGCTTTTCAATCTCAACTTATCTCGTTTGTGTGTATATAGACAATATAATCATCCATTTCAAAAGATTTTATCATTACATTTCTTATCTGAAAGTTTGTTTTGATTTCAAAATCTCACGGGATGCACTCTCAATCAAACACTCAAAAATTGATTATTTTCTCTTAGTATATGTGAATAAAAGATTAAATTTATATGAACAAATTTCACATATACATGATCAAAAATGAACTTTTTATAATGGATGAATACGATCTCATGAATAGAAAATCGATTACTTATTGAAAATATTGAATCACACCACAGATCCTATTTATCTTATCTCCACACTATAACTAACTTCAGTTGAGATCAATTATGATTTTAGTTGTATTGTAGGCTCGAATTTTATCTAGAAAGAATGGCTTTGGTGTTCAAAAAATCTGAGAATATAGAGGTTTTTCGGTTGTTTGACTTTTAGGCACTTTTCTTCCAACCTCGATTTTCTTTTTCTTTCAGTTTTTCTTTTCAAACTCATATTTTCATTTTTTTTCTTTCTTTCTTTCTTCCTCCTTTTTTTTATTTACATCATTCTTGAAACCTCCTTTTATTTTGGCATTTTTCCTACCGTAATTCCACCCTAGTATTCTCAGAAAATGGGTATGACTTGTTTGTATGGGCTTTAAACGCCTAGTTGTAGTTAGGTAGAATACTGAATTTTCAATAACAAAAAAAACTTATTTTCTTTTTGGCTCAAATGGGCTTGCAATGAAATAATGTAAAAAGGTTGGAGTTTTTTTGTTGTAATGGCTCAAGTTTCGTTGAGTTCATTTGTGTCTCAAGACGACTTACTAAGACTTCTAGTTCTTTAAGATTCACATTTTGACTTTTTATTTTCAGTAATCGAACAAAACAAAGAATTTGAGATCATCAACGAATTTGTCACTGAAGGAAAGTTTGAGCTATTTTAATTCAGATTGATTTAAATATCTCGAAACGATGAATGACATAAAATCCCACCAGGTTAAATCCTCCACATTTATTCGTTAAGCATATTAACTTTCACCACAATATCCATTTTCGATCATATTATATGGCTAATGTGTAAAATTTTCATAAAATGAGAGATTCATGAATTAATTCTATATTAAGAAATTGTTTCAAAACCCAATTATATTGAAAATCTTTTTGGATTTTTTGAAATTATTCTGATTTTTTTTTCTTTTAAAAAATATCATCCTTACCCCCAAACCTAAATTTTACATTGTCCTCAATGTATGATCAAATAAAAATATGGACAAAGAAAACAAAGTAAAGAAGTGAAATGACGATATTACCTGTGAACTTCACTTTGCTACCAACATCCAAAGTAACAAGTGTATGTTAACAAACACAAAAAACAAATAACAAAAAAGGCAAAAAACTACACTAATGATATACAAACCCATGAAAATTACCATCATCACCATAAATTAATAATCGAAAGAGTTGTGGGTCATTCCAATTAGTAAACTTTATAGCACAAAGTTCCAAAACATCATAAATTTTGAGAGTATAACTGCATAACATAAATTTCAACCATAAATACATAATCATAATGGTGTTTACCGATATCATCAATAATAAACACATTTGAATCACTCGAATGATATATCGATGTATCACATGGGGGTATCAAATTACAATAAGGATCCAAATATGTACTATCCCTTTTTCAAAAATAGTCACGTAAAATTGGGGATGCATACTCCAATCCTAAATGTGAGACTTTATGAAAAGTTCGATAAGAAGAGGTATCGTGCGACGATACACTTTCTTCATCAAAAATGGGAGGACCGTCATAATTACTTGAAGTATCACTTAAATCTAATGACGAATCCTCAAATAAAGTTTCCCACATATAAGAAGAATCAACATTTTTCTTAATTAAATTAGGAGAAAAATCTCGACATAAATCAACATCCAAATCATCACAAGTATTACATGTGTCAAGATTGTAAATATTTTCTCCTCACAAAAGTGAGTATCCCCATTTAATTCATGAATATTTTTTGAAATAACATCATTATACCGTTTGTTAACCTCTTTCCAATTGATACACTTTGGTGGACAAATAGTAATTACACGAGTTGGATTCTCATCCATACCTTCTTTAATTTTTAAAATGACTACTGACCCATTCAACTCAAATTGAAATACGTAGTCATCTAAATTTTTAGTACTTTGTAAAAACACATCCAGAGGATCAATTGAGGAATATGAGAAAGATGACGGGATAACAATATGAGGATTTCCCATTGTAATTTATAACGCATGAGACTTTTTTTATATTTTTTTTATTTAGAATGAAAAATAAATTATAATTGACTCCAAATATAATTAGACAACCCATACTCATTGATAAGGAAGAATTTAAAAGATGACTAACTATGATTATTACCTCAAATCCATCTTTTTCCTCCAGGTGGGTGGTCGGTACGAAGACTCATTAAAAACCACCAATCCTAAACAAGGTAAATTGAAATCGATTCGATAAGTTCGCATTGGAGTAGCTTTTAATTCTAGCCTCGTTTAGAGTTTTTCCCTTAAGTCAATTTATGTAACAGGGTAAATTAAGTGCGAAATTAAACTACGTAATAGCACACAAAAATATACCTCTGGCGTGGACTTTTTACGGTCACTTGATTACGTCGAGCCGAAGTTTAAGTTGACGTCGATCAGGGGAAATATCTCCTATGTTTCAGTCATCCCCGAGAGTTCCTTTTTTCCTCGTGGTAATATCGCACAAGTTTTCTTCACGTTCGATCACTATTGCACACCTTTTTTACTTCACTTTTACTTTTTTTTCTCAAATGTGCTTCGGAAAAAAAACACAAAAGAAACTACACCAAACGTAAAGTGCGACACAAAAAAAAATAATAAGGTAAAACAAAGAAAAAAAATTAACACGACACGCGCATTAATGGTGTATTAAACACAAAACAAAAATGACCAAGAAAACTTATGAAAAAAATTATTTATTTTATTCTAGAAATTACTACTAGTAAAAAAATTATATTTTTTTGGAAATTCTTTTCGATTTTTATTGAAATTTCAGATTTATTTTTTATTTTTTATTGACTACTGACTAAAAAATGAATCTAAAAATTTCCAGAAAAAAATTTTAGTTTTTTTTTTTTGTATTTTAGGATAAACTAGTGTAAAAAGAAAAAAACTAGTCCGAAACTCATAATTCTTAAAAAAATTGAACAATTCCCCGGCAACGGCGTCAAAAACTTGATGGTCAATTTTATAAAATACTACAAGTGCATGAACTATTATAGAATAGCGAGTCTAAGTACGACTCAAACCCACAGAGATTTGTCAATTTTTTCGTTCAAAATAATTGTGAGTGTCCAACTAGAGTAAATGGGATAGAGAATTATTATGAACTACACTAAATAAAAGCAAATATGATAAATGAGAGTAACACAAGATATTTGTACACAATTAGGAAAAAATGAGGATTCGGGGCCCATTTATCACGTAATTAATATTCCACACTAATTTAATATTTTCATTCCCTTTTTATAACTCAAATTAAACCGACTCTCGCTGTGTTTAATTCGAAAAATATGACGGTTATCATCAAAATATTTTTAACATCTCTAATAGATGGTTAAAATCCATATTCCTTTAGAAAAGCCAAGTTTTAAAGTTCACAAATGTATTTAAGCATGGACTATCAAAACAATCAAAGTGCAAGCGTAATACATAAAAAAATACTACTTTTAAATGTCAAAACTTGATTTGACAAAACAATTTTGATGGTTGTAAAACACACTCTTATGTCGTTTTAAAATAAATACCGAATCTTTGATAACAATTAAAATAAGTAAGTCATAAACAACAATCAAATTAATGTGACAATATTAGCTAACTATGATAAACTTTAACCCAATCCTAATAGAATAATCAAGCTAACATAATGAAAGAGAAACTGTAAGAAAGAATAGAGATTTTCATTAATAAATCAATCTTATAAATAGTTCTTTAAAAAAAATCTTCAATCCTCTAAAAAATGATAAACACTTGGCCCTCAAATTGAATACAATCCCTAAAAAATGACTCGCTCTAAAATTCTCACCCAAGGTCCCTAAAATTCTCTCCAAAGTAATGAGTCAAAAGGGTCTTATTTATAGGCTTGTGAATTAGGTGTTTGAGTTGGAGTGAAACTCTCTTTGATTGGTTGTATTTGATCTGATAATTATTTCATGGAGTCTTGGGAAGAATTGAACATAATTGAAAACTCTTTTTTATTGTTAAATAATTATCCCCAATTTTATCACTTTTCACGTCACGAGTTTTAATCGCATTTTTGACCCCCAAAACTTCGAAATCTCATTTTTCGTCCGAACTTCAAAGTTGCGAGTCTTGTCAAAATCTTTTCGAAAACCTATTGCACGGCTTCATCGAACACTCGAGCGATTTTATAAAAAAATATTTTGTACAGCTATGTCATCTGTATCGTGTCGTGTGGCGCCGTATCGTAACAATTTTTTCTATTGACTCATTTATCGTCCAAATTTACGGGGTACCTATAGAAATGAAAAATAAAATAATTAATTCAAATTTATAGTCGCAAATATTTGAAAATTATAAAATTACCTCTCTTTGCATTTTAGCCCCCGAAATTTGCAACTTTTTCGTTCTAATTCCAAATTCCACCAAATTTAAGAGATAACTTTATTTTGCCTAGATAAGCATTTAAAAATTATTTTGAGGTCCACAAAGTTTCTAAAATTATGGTTTCACCCCTGGATTTACTAAAATTATATTTTTAACTCAAATATTATTCAAAGTTGCATTTTTCTTTTATTTTATGAAAATGATTCTAAAAGCTCATTATTTATAATACAATGGGCCTAACAAGGTCTAGATTTGGACATAAATCATACAAAATAATGAACTCATCAAATAATCCCAAACCTAAACTTTGCTAGTCCTCGAGCAAAACTAAAATTTTAAAATCTGACTCACTTTCGTAGGAGTCATGATTGCACTTAGTATGTGCAGCAAGCAGTTAAACCTTTAGGTTACCTTAGCGGACGAGTTTTGTCTCGTGAGGGTTTGCAGTGAATATATCCACAAAATTCAAAAACTTAACTCAATACAAAAGACTCAAAAGTAATATAACCATGTTTGAAGGAAAATTTCATAAATATAGTAGAACTTCACTTTTCAATCTCAACTTATCGTGTGTTGGTGTATAGCCAATATAATCGACGATTTCAAAAGATTTTATCGTTACATTTCTTATCCAAAAGTTCCTTTTGATTTCAAAATCTCATGGGATGCGCTCTCAATCCAACACTCGAAAATGAGTTATTTTGTCTCAGTATATGTGAATAAAAGAGTAAATTTATATGAACAAATTTCTCATATACAAGATCAAAAATGAACTTTTTATAATGGATGAATATGATATCATTAATGGAAAAGCGATTACTTGTTGAAAACATTGAATCACACCATAGATCCTATTTATCTTCTCTCCACACTATAACTAACTTCACTTGAGATCGATTAGGACTTTGGTTGTATTGTAGGATCAGATTTTAGCTAGAAAGAATGGCTTTGGAGTTCAAAAATTCTGAGAATATAGAGGTTTTTCGGTCGTTTGACTTTTAGACACTTTTCTTCCAACCTTAATTTTTTTTCTTTCGCTTTTTCTTTTCAAATTCACATTTTTTTCAACCTTTTTTTTCTTTCTTTCTTCCTCCTTTTTTTCCCTTCACATCAATCTTACAACCTCCTTTTCTTTTGGCATTTTTCCTACCGTAATTCCACCCTACTATTCTCAGAAAATGGGTATGACTTCTTTTTATGGGCTTTAAACTCCCAGTTGGAGTTAGGTACATTAATGGATTTTCATGAATTAATTATATTGAAAATCTTTTTGGATTTTTGAAATTTTTTTGATTTAAAAAAAAAAATATCATCCTTACCCCCAAACCTAAATTTTACATTATCCTCAATGTATGATCAAATAAAAATATGGACAAAGAAAATAATGTAAAGAAGTGAAATGAAGATATTACCTCTGAACTTCACTTTACTACCAATGTCCAAAGTAACAAGTGTATGTTAACAAACATATTTGAATCACACGAATCATATGTCGATGCATCACATGGGGGTAGCAAATTACAATAAGGATCCAAATATATACTATCCCTTTTTCGAAAATATTCACGTAAAATTGAGGATACATACTCCACTCCGAAATGTGCGACTTTACGAAAAGTCCAAGAAGAAGAGGTATCATGGGACAATACAGTTTCTTCATAAAAAATAGGAGGACCGTCATAATTACTTGAAGTATCACTAAAATCGAATGACGAATACTCAAATAATATTTCAAACATATAAGAAGAATCAACATTTTTCTATATTAAATTAGGAGAAAAATCTCGACATAAATCAACATCCAAATCATCACAAGTATTACATGTGTCAAGATTGTCAATTTTTTTCTCCTCACAAAAATGACTATCCCCATTTAATTCATGATTTTTTTTCGAAATAGAATCATTATACCGTTTGTTTACCTCTTTCCAATTGATACACTTTGATGGACAAATAGTAATTACACGGGTTGGATTATCATCCATACCTTTTTTAATTTTTCAAATGACGACTGACCCATCGGACTCCAATTGAAATATATAGTCATCTAAATTTTCAGTATTTTGTAAAAATACGTCCAGAGGTTCAATTGAGATATATGAGAAAGATGGCGGGATAACAATATGAGGATCACCCATTGTAATTAACAAAGCATGAAACTTTTTTTTTATTTAGAATGCAAAAGCAATTATAATTGAAACAAAATCTAATTAGACGGCCATACTCTTTGACAAGGAAGAATTTAAAAGACGACCAACTACGGTTATCACCTCAAATCCCTGTTTTTCCTCCAGCTAGGTGGTCGGTACGAGGACTCATTAAAACCAGCAATCCTAGACAAGGTAAACCGAAATCAATACGATAAGTTCGCATTGGATTAGATTTTAATTCTAGCCTCGTTAAGAGTTTTTCCCTTAACTCAATTTATGCAACGTGCTAAATTAAGTGCAAAATTAAACCACGTAGTAGCACAGAAAAATGTACCTCCGATGTGGACCTTTTACTCTCACTTGCTTACGCTGTGCCAAAGTTTAAGTTGACGATGATCAGGGAAAAAATTCGTCTATGTTTCAGTCATCCCCAATAGTTCCTTTTTTCTCGTGGCTAGATTGCACAAATTTTCTTCACGTTCGATCACTGTTGCGTCAAGTGCGACAAACAAAATTAATGGTGTATTCAACACACAAACAAAAATGAACGAGCACACTTGTGAAAAAATAAATTATTTCTTTTATTCTCGGAATTACTACTGGAAAAAATAAATTTTTTTGGAAATTCTTCTGATTTTTTTTTTTAATTATTTATTTATTTATTTTTATGGACTATACTGACTAAAAAACGAATCTTGAAATTTCCAGGAAAAAATATTTTTTTCGAGTATTTTTTTTATTTTATTTTTGTATTTTAGGATAAACTAGTGCAAAAAGTAAAAAAAAAAAAAAACTAGTCCGAAAGTCACAATTCTTTAAAAAAAATCGAACAATTCCCCGACAACAGCGTCAAAAACTTGTTTATCAATTTTTTAAAATATTGCAAGTGCACGGGCTATTATAGAATAGCGAGTGTAAGTGTGGGTTGAACCCACAGGGATTTGTAATTTTTTTCGTTCAAAATAATTTTGACTGTCCAACGAGACTAAATGGGATAGAGAATGATTATGAACTACACTAAATAAAAACAAATATGATAAATGAGAGTAACACAAGATATTTATAAACAATTAGAAAATAATTAGGATTCGGAGTCCATTTATCACGTAACTAATATTGCACACTAATTTAATGTTGTCATTCCATTTTTGTAACTCAAATTATATCGACTCTCATTGCGTTTAATTCGGAAAATATGACGGTTATGATCAAAATATTTTTAACGTCTATAATAGACGGCTAAAATCCTTATTCCATTAGAAAATCCAAGTTTTAAAGTTCACAAATGTATTTAAACATGGACTATCCAACCAATCAAAGTGCAAGCATAATCCATAAAAAATTACTATTTTTAAATCTCAAAAGTTGATTTGACAAAACAATTTTGAAGGTTTTAAAATCAACTTTCGTGTCGTTTTAAAATGAATACGGAATCTTTGATAACAATTAAAACAAGTAGGGAATAAACAACAATCAAATTAACGTCACAATATTAGCTAACTATGATAAACTTCACCCTAATCCTAATAGAATAATAAAGTTATTAGAATGAAAGAGAAATTGCAAGAATGAGTAGAGATTTTCATTAATAAATCAAACTTATAAATAGTTCTTTAAAAAAAAATCAATCCTGTAAAAAATGATAAAAACTTGGCCTTCAAATTGAATATAATCCCTAAAAAATGACTCTCTCTAAAATTCTCACCGAAGGTCTCTAAAATTCTCTCCAAAGTAATGACTCAATGGGTCTTATTTATAGGCTTAGGAATTAGGTGTTTGAGTTGGAGTGAAACTCTCTTTAATTGGTTGTATTTGAGTTCATAATTATCTCATGGAGTCTTGGGAAGAATTGAAGATAATTGAAAAGTCTTTTTTTTGTTAAATAATTGTCCTCAATTTTGGCACTATTCACATCACTATCCATATCATCAGTTTTAATCGCATTTTTGACCCCAAAAACTTCAAAATCTAATTTTCGTCCCAACTTCAAAGTTGTGAGACTTTTCAAGACCTTTTCGAAAAGCTATGGCACGTCCTCAATGGATACTCGAACGATTTTATAAAAAAACATTTAATACAGCTGTGTCAACCGTGTCGTGTCGTGTCGCGTCGCGACGTATCGTAACAATTTTTTCCATTGACTCATTTATCGTCCAAATTTGCGGGGTACCTATAGAAATGAAAAATAAAAATAATTAATTCAAATTTAGGGTCGCAAATATTTAAAAATTACAAAATTACCCCTCTTTGCATTTTAGCCCCTGAAATTCGCAACTTTTCCGTTCTAATTCCAAATTCAACCAAATTTCTAAGAGAACTTTATTTTGCCTATATAAGCATTTAAAAATTATTTCCAGGACCATAAAGTTCCTGAATTTATGATTTCACCCCTGGAGTTACTAAAATTATATTTCTAACTCAATTTTTTTTCAAACTTGCATTTTTCTTTTATTTTACGAAAATGATTCTAAAAGCTCATTATTTATACTACAACGGGACTAACAAGGTCTATATTTGCACATAATTCATGCAAATAATGCACTCATCACAAAGTGTTCTTTAATGAATATGATTTTTGCGATAAAAATCAAGGTTAAAGTGTAAAGGACATAAAAAGGAAAATTTTCAAAGTGAACACAAAGTGGAGAGGTAATGTCCCGAGTTTTTCACTTCGACTGGATAAAAGGAGAAGTGGAATAATTTGGACATTTGTGAAATGAAACACATAAAAGGAACTCGAATGATACCTGGATAAAGCAAGAAGGGGTGGGAGCTTTTGGGTGAAAAACCCTAAATCACTGGCCAGAATATATGGTGTGCATAATGTGACACCCCGACTAATTAATGACCGGATAGCTACTCCTTTATTAAATTAATTCAAAAAGCCAAGTTGGCTCAGTTAATAGCATCACTGTCGAAAACATTTTAATTTTACTAACCACCTAGTATTTAAAAAGTAAGTTGCCAAATTTTAATTAAAGTCTGATTAACATGCAACAAGTGTAATGAAGAAATAAGTAACACCATTCACCATACTGAAGTAAAACGAATAACCATCACATAATGTAAATAAAATATGGAGGAAAACTCCTCACTACAAACCCACAACTGAAACAACTAAACTGAATACTGAAATAATACATGCCAAAGTCTGAAACAAAACGAAAATGTAAAAGATGTCTCTAAATAGAAATGGGCAACATGCCCTACAGCTGATAGATAGTGACTCTGGAATCCAAAAGAAAGAAGCGTCTACAAGCAAATCCCTGTAGCTTCCACAAACAGCTACATCTCGTCACCTGAATGAGTATCCTATGCTTGGTGTCCTTGTGGCTGGGCACCTAAAATGGATTTACAAGAAAAGTAGATTTGAAAAACAAACGGGTCAGAGCCCGAATGTGGAGTTATATTTTAAAAACCTGCAAGTGCTTTAAAAACATTTAAAACATTAAATGCAAAGTACATGTTAGGACGTGCACTCACATGATATTCTCACCTCTCGTCTAACTGTGCACTCCTAATGTAAGTACCCATCTATAACGACACAACCCACTATCTAAGTGACATCATCTCTAGCTAGACTATCATAGGTCCTTCTCATATTACTCGGTTCTATTAACATTATAACGCTCGTAATTAAGTAGGGTTTAACGTAAACTCTGATGCTCAATATGCAATATGTATATCACTATCAGTTAACTCGCAATATTTCTCGAAGCAATACCGTAATTATATTCACAACATTAACATGAAGGTTCCCATTTATTTAAGTGTATATTATTCACATCGTAAATATACAACACAAGCACCCCGAGAACTAAGATGCAGTGCACACATACTCTGCTATCCATCCCGGTACATCACGTACATAAGGATTACATATTCCGAATCTCTCAGGAATAGTTCACAGATAACAACATCACAAACAATGGAGGCGAACACAGTCACATCACATGGGTCACGCACATACCTACGCTCCCACGATCAGCGGACTTATTAATATCCCAATAAGTCTTTCTATGACCTATAATCATCAAGGTAACCAGTCTAAATCCGGGCACACAAGGATTATAGGCCCTAAGTGAACGCAAACCTCCCGTGATAGCAACTATGGTAGGTATGTCATAGACACAATTCATATACCAATACTAAGTAAACACACGTCTTAGTAATCCCGTAGTTAATCGTAGTACATATCGCTTTCTCGTACCAACTTATAATATCTACACCTTATATTATTCCGGTTTGTAATTATACGCGCCATAATTCATTCTCACGTCGTAGTAGACACTCACGTCTCAACCCAAACCGTCCATTTAATATAACTCTCGTATATGATTTCCTTCTCATAATACCCAAAAGTCCCAATTTTATCCTTACATCATCATCGGAATGTCATCTATATTTTCGAACAAGTTTACGGGACTCCAAAAATCAAAACAGTCCAAAAAGGCCCAAACTGTCAACTCATTAGAAGTCTCGTTCGAACGAGACTGTTCGAACGAGATTCCTCTGTCAACTCGTTAGAAGTCTCGTTCGAACGAGGCTGTTCGAACGAGATTCCAGTTCGTTCGAACGAACTGTACCTTCTAACAATATCTCGTTCGAACGAGATATCAAACGAAATCCCTTTTCGTTAGCAGCGACTAGTCAACTCGTTAGAAGCTCGTTCGAACGAGTTCGTTCGAACGACCTGGGTAGGGGCTTCTAACGGCCTGCCAGTTTCGTCCCAGATTTTCCTAAAACTCGTTTCTCACCATTTTTAACACCTCAAGTCTTCTCCAAAGTTCGTTCTAACAATGTTTTAAGTCCTCTAATCATACTACAACATGCTAAGGTCATATACTAACATCTTTTAAGGCATTAATGCATCCTAAACATCATTAAATCACAAGATTTTATACTTTTCCCCAATTTTATCAAGAACATGAACCCTAGATTTACATCATCCTCAAATCCCAGAATTTAATCCATTTTAATTTCTTCTAATCACAATTATCATGAGAATAATCATCTACCTATCATTATACATGCAATTCTCTTCAAGATTTTCAAGTTCTAAACTCCAAACTACATGGGTTTTCATATTTCACCAAGAACAAACACAAAATTCGTATTTTTCTAACATGGAAAGAACATTCTTTGAAATTAAATGGAATAAAGTCACTTGCATTGGTTGTCTCTAAGATTGGATGATGGTTTGATGAAGATTTTTCTACAGAAATCCCTCTCTCCAAGCTTCTTCTCCAATGGTGGCTTAAGGTGGCTAGGGTTTGATTTGGGAAACTTAGAAAACTCTTCTAATAACCTACGTAGCCTTCTAGGTTAATATGGTTTGGTTAATGGGCTTATTGGGTCAAATCCACATCAGATGTAATTAACCAATTTTCGTCACTTTTAATTCCTCAAAATGTAAAATTACTAAAATACCCTTTATGATGCCGGTATGGCCTAAAAATACCTCGGAATCCAAACTACACCCCCGGCTAGTGTTTTCTGACTATCTCGACCCTTCCGGACGCGTTGGCGCACTCAAAATGACCATACGGTTTATAGATTTTAAATTCACTTTTTATAATCAAAATATTACACCGTGACGCGGCGGTCCCACGCGTCTCAACAAAATTTCTAAAATGCCGTATATAAATCTCACGACAACTTTCATAATTCCAATTTCATTTATAAAAACATGTATGCACATAATCAAATACCAACTCGCATCTCGTTAGTATTTATAACCCGGATTAATTTCCAATTAATACGCATTTAATTAATTAATCCCAAAAATAAATATAGCCCAAAAGTACGGGGTATTACATAATTCCCCGCTAATAACTGAATTTCGTCCCGAAATTTGAAACTAGAAAGTACCTGCTAAAAATAACTCTGGATAACGTTCGCGCATCTCAGCCTCGCGCTCCCATGTGGACTCCTCGACATTGTGATGTCGCCACTGAACACGCACTAACGGAACTATCTTTGACCGCAGTTTCTTCTCGCTTCGGTCCAAAATGGCAATCGGCCCCTCCTCGTAGGAGCTATTCGGCTGGAGATCGATGTCCTCCACAGCAATGTGAGAATGAGCCAAATTATCTCTAAGGTATTTCCTCAGCGAGGAAATATGGAACACATCGTGAATCCGATGCAAATGCTTCGGTAGTCCAAGTCTATACGCAACCGGTCCGATCCGCTCAATAATAGGAAACGGCCCCACATACCTTGGTGCCAACTTCCCCTTCTTCCCGAAATGCATAATCCCCTTCATAGGAGATACCCTGACAAAACTTGGTCCCCTACTAGGAACTCCCTGAAAAATCTCTTCGCATCAGCATAACTCTTCTGTCTGTCTTGAGATACCTGAATGCGACTCCGAATCAACTCAATCCTTGCCGAAGTATCCTGAATCACTTCCGGCCCTAGTAGTTTGTTGTCCCCCACCTCCAACCAACATGCTGTGGAATGACAAGGCCTACCGTACAACGCCTTAAACGGAGCCATGCCAATCGTGAACTGATAGGAGTTGTTGTAAGCAAACTCCACCAGTGGAAGGCCATCCACCCCCAAAGTCAATAATGCACATGCGTAGCATGTCCTCTAACATCTGATTGGTGCGCTCGGTCTGTCAATCGATCTGCGAATGATAAGCCGTACTCAACCGCAATTCCGTGCCCATGGCCTCCTGGAAACTCTCCCAAAACCTCGAAAGAAATATCTTGTCTCTGTCAGACACGATATTCAGGGGCACACCGTGAAGTCTCACAACCTCTGAAATGAAGAGCTGGGCATACTGTCCCGTAGTGTAGTCAGTCCTTACGGGTAAAAAGTGAGCGACCTTGGACAACCTGTACATAATTACCCAAACGGAGTCGTGACCCCTCTGCGACGTAGGTAACCCCGTGATAAAGTCCATGGATATGCTCTCCCACATCCACACCGGGACCTCCAATGGTTGTAGCAATCCTACCCGTCTCTGATGATCCACTTTTATGAGCTGACAAGTGGCGTATTTCGAAACAAACTCAACGATATCTCTCGTCATACCTCTCCACCAATACTGGCATCTCATGTCTTGGTACATTTTGTCCCCTCCGGGATGTACCACGAACCGTGAGCCGTGCGACTCTGCCATCACATCGTGTCGTAATTCCTCCCCTTCCGGAACTACCAATCTCCCATTGAAGCGTAATCCCCCGTCTGAGCTAATGGTATAGGACTCGGCTCCCTCTGCTAGTAATCGAACTATCTGCTCCTGACAGAACGAGTCATTATCCTGTGCCCGTACTACCTTCGTGACAATCTGCAGTGTGACAGTTATCACAGACATGAAAGAGCAGGCCACTGCATCCTGGTGTCCCAATTCCTTCCACTTAGCCTTCCACACCTCTGCCACCTCATCTGCTGGCCTACGGCTCAACGCGTCTGCTACCACGTTAGCCTTCCCCGGGTGATACTGGATATCGAATTGGTAATCTTTCACAAATTCAAGCCACCTACGCTGCCGCATGTTCAACTCTTTCTGTGTGAACAGGTATTGTAGGGACTTGTGGTCCGTGAACAGTTGGAACTTCTCCCCCAAAAGATAGTGCCTCCAAATCCGTAGGGCAAATACCACTGCCGCCAACTCCAAATCATGCGTGGGGTAATTCTTCTCATGAGTCTTAAGCTTACGGGAAGCATAAGCTATGGCCTGTCTCTCCTGCTGCAATACACCTCCCAGTCCTTGCAAAGATGCATCGGTGTAAACCAAATACTCAACTCCCGGTCTCGGCAATGCTAAAACAGGTGTTGAGGTCAATTTGTCCTTCAATTCATCGAATGCCAACTGACAGGCATCACTCCAGATGTATGGCACACCCTTATGAGTCAGATGTGTCAAAGGACCTGCTATCTCTGAGAAGCCCCGAATAAACCTCCTGTAGTATCCTGCTAGTCCCAAGAAACTACGAATCTCAGTCGGTGTCGTGGGCTGTCCCCACTCCCTCACCGCTGATACCTTCCCCGGATCAACAGATATTCCCTGGTCGAAAATAATGTGTCCCAAAAACTGGACTTCCTTCAGCCAAAACCCGCACTTCTCATATTTTGCATACAACTCGTTCTGACGAAGTGTCTGCAAAACCTGCCTCAAATGCTCGGCATGATCCTCCTCTATCTGGGAGTAAACCAGAATATCATCAATGAAGACAATGAAAAACTGGTCTAGGAAATCCCTGAACACTCTATTCATCAAGTCCATAAACACAGCTGGAGCGTTGGTCAAACCGAAAGGCATAACCCGAAACTCGTAAGAACCATATCTCGATAAGAACGCGGTCTTCGAGACATCCTCCTCCCTGATACGCAACTGATGGTATCCCGATCTCAAATCAATCTTCGAGAAGAAAGAAGCTCCTCTCAACTGGTCGAATAAGTCATCGATTCGAGGCAACGGATACTTATTCCGTATCGTGACCTTATTCAACTCACTGTAGTCCACACACAATCTCAGTGAACCGTCCCTCTTCTTCACAAACAGAACTGGAGCGCCCCAAGGTGGGGTACTCCTGCGAATAAAGCCCTGACCTAACAGCTGCTCTATCTGATCCCGTAACTCCCTCATCTCAGCTGGAGCCATACGGTACGGTGCGCGTGCTATAGGTCTCGTACCCGGTAGCAAATCTATAACAAAGTCTATCTCTCGACTGGGTGGTAAGCCTGGTATCTCTTGAAACACATCCGAATATTCACTGACTACTGGGATCGAATCTAAAGGAATAACAACCTCCTTAGAGGTATCCTCCTCTATGTAATACAGATGAGCGGTCGATCCTCCCTCTGGGCGAGGCATCGCCACTACAAACATCTCTTGCCCCGGAATGGCAAAAATAATGCTCCCGCTGAAGCAATCAATCATGGCCCTATAAGCTACGAGCCAATCCATCCCAATAATCACATCGTGAACATGCATGTCTAACACTAACATGTCTGCAGGTAATACCAAACCACCAATCTCTACCCCCACTCCCCGGCATATAAAGAAAATAAGTGACCCACTCCCCAATGGTGAGTCGACACACGTCACTGTGCTCTCTATCGTAGCTAACAATCCTAAAGCCTTCGCGAAGTGTGTAGCTATAAAACAGTGTGTACCACCCATATCAAATAACACCCGACCCATAGTGCCATGGATAGGAAACGTATCCTCAATCGTGGGCGGTGCCTGTGGAACTGCAGCCTAGTGAACGTTGTAGACATGTCCATACTGTAGCTGCCCCTGCTGAGCTGGGACTGCAGGAATGGGTGGCAATGCTGCCATCTGTGGAGGTGCGGGAAGAGTGGCGGGAAACATAGGCCTCTGTGGCTCCTGGCGAGCACCCTGCTGCTGCTGCTGTGGGGCCCTGCCCCTATCAGGACAATCCTGTCGCTTATGGACAGTCTTGCCACAAACAAAGCACTTCCCTGGGAAGTTCCCTCCTCTCTGTCCCTGCTGTCCCCGGCCCTGGTGGCCGTTACCGTTCCTCCCTCGGCCCTGCTGGCCCTGGTGAAACTGCTGCCCATTCTGCCCCTGTTGGTCGTTTGGACCCTGATGGCCCTGACGGAAACCTCCCTGTCCCTATCTATAGTTCCCTGACCGGAACCTCTTATTATCCCCCTGCTGGGAGCCCTGCTCATTCTGTCTCTTCCCCTGACTAGATTGTGCCCCGTTGGTACCATGTCCTCCAGTCCTGCCCTAGTGGCTAGACTCCCCCGACCTCTTACCTTCGGCCATATGAAAATGGTGGTCCTGGCAGTGTAACAATGCAGCGTTAACCACATCAGAATAGGTGGCTAACGATAGGTTCCCTAGCATATGCTGATGGATCCTCCAATTCAACCCGTCCGTGAACTTCTCAATCTTCTTCTTCTCTGTTGGCATCTCGTTTGGAACGATGTTCAACATATTCGTGAACTCGGCCACAGTCTGGCCCTCCTGCTTCAGACTCATCAATCTCCTCCTCATTTCCGTATGAACAGCTGACGGAAAGTACTTGCGGTCGAACCGCACCCAGAACTCCTGAATCGTGAGAGTATCCCTCTCCTCCATGGTGGTAATAGACTCCCACCACTGTAGTGCAGATCCAACTAGCTTGAAAGTAGCTAGCACCTGCTTCTGGACATCCGTGCACTCATGCATTCTCAAGTGCCTCTGCATATCCTTCCTCCATTGGCTCGAGACTACCACATCTGAGCTAACTGTAAACTCTGGCGGATGCGCTTTCGGAAAAGCGTCACTTACACGTTCCCAAGCAGACGGGAATGCATTTGCCTTTACTAGCGCGGCAACCGGCGCCTGAGGTGGTGCCTGCTGAACAACGGCAATGGCAGCATTTACCGCTTGGGCTACTATAGCTGCAAGCTCAGCGGCGTTCATCATGCCCTGAACTGGAGCGGGCTGGGGTTCTGGCGTTGCATCCCTGGGAACTCATCGTGCACGTCGTGGAGGCATCTGAAATAAGAACAAAGTTTATAAGTTCACTGTTTATAAACTTAAAATAGCTAAAGAACGAGGCATACACAAAAAGAGTACAACGGTCCTAAAATATAGGGCTCTATATCAAAGAAACGTAGCGGAAACATAATAAACCGTCAGATCCTAAAGGACACTAGAACCTGATGCTCTGATACCACCTGTGACACCCCGACTAATTAAATACCGGGTAGCTACTCCTTTATTAAATTAATTCAAAATGCCAAGTTGGCTCAGTTAATAGCATCATTGTCGAAAACATTTTAATTTTACTAACCACCTAGTATTTAAAAAGTAAGTTGCCAAATTTTAATTAAAGTCTGATTAACATGCAACAAGTGTAATGAAGAAATAAGTAACACCATTCACCATACTGAAGTAAAACGAATAACCATCACATAATGTAAATAAAATCTGGAGGAAAACTCCTCACTACAAACCCACAACTGAAACAACTAAACTGAATACTGAAATAATACATGCCAAAGTCTGAAACAAAACTGAAATGTAAAAGATGTCTCTAAATAAAAATGGGCAACATGCCATATAGCTGATAGATAGTGACTCTGGAATCCAAAAGAAAGAAGGGTCTACAAGCAAATCCCTGTAGCTTCCACAAACAGCTACAGATCGTCACCTGAATGAGTATCCTATGCTTGGTGTCCTTGTGGCTGGGCACCTAAAATGGTTTTACAAGAAAAGTAGATTTGAAAAGCAAACGGGTCAGAGCCCGAATGTGGAGTTATATTTTAAAAACCTGCAAGTGCTTTAAAAACATTTAAAACATTAAATGCAAAGTACATGTTAGGACGTGCACTCACATGATATTCTCACCTCTCGTCTAACTGTGCACTCCTAACGTAAGTACCCATCTATAACGACACAACCCACTAGCTAAGTGACATCATCTCTAACTATACTATCATAGGTCCTACCCATATTACTCGGTTCTATTAACATTATAAGACTCGTAATTAAGTAGGGTTTAACGTAAACTCATATGCTCAATATGCAATATGTATATCACTATCAGTTAACTCGCAATATTTCTCGAAGCAATACCGTAATTATATTCACAAAATTAACATGAAGGTTCCCATTTATTTAAGTGTATATTATTCACATCGTAAATATATAATACAAGCACCCCGAGAACTAAGCTGCGGTGCACACATACTCTGCTATCCATCCCGGTACATCACGTACATAAGGATTACATATTCCGAATCTCTCAGGAATAGTTCACAGATAACAACATCACAAACAATGGAGGCGAACACAGTCACATCACATGGGTCACGCACATACCTACGCTCCCACGATCAGCGGACTTATTAATATCCCAATAAGTCTTTCTATGACCTATGTTCATCAAGGTAACCAGTCTAAATCCGGGCACACAAGGATTAGAGGACCTAAGCGAACGCAAACCTACCGTGATAGCAAGTATGGTAGGTATGTCATACACACAATTCATATACCAATACTAAGTAAACACACGTCTTAGTAATCCCGTAGTTAATCGTAGTACATATCGCTTTCTCGTACCAACTTATAATATCTACACCTTATATTATTCCGGTTTGTAATTATACGCGCCATAATTCATTCTCACGTCGTAGTAGACACTCACATCTCAACCCAAACCGTCCATTTAATATAACTCTCGTATATGATTTCCTTCTCATAATACCCAAAAGTCCCAATTTTATCCTTACATCATCATGGGAATGTCATCTATATCCTCGAACAAGTTTACGGGACTCCAAAAATCAAAACAGTCCAAAAAGGCCCAAACTGTCAACTCATTAGAAGTCTCGTTCGAACGAGACTGTTCGAACGAGATTCCTCTGTCAACTCGTTAGAAGTCTCGTTCGAACGAGGCTGTTCGAACGAGATTCCAGTTCGTTCGAACGAACTGTACCTTTATACGATATCTCGTTCGAACGAGATATCGAACGAAATCCCTTTTCGTTAGCAGTGACTGGTCAACTCGTTAGAAGCTCGTTCGAACGAGTTCGTTCGAACGACCTAGGTAGGGGCTTCTAACGACCTGCCAGTTTCGTCTCAGATTTTCCTAAAACTCGTTTCTCACCATTTTTAACACCTCAAGTCTTCTCCAAAGTTCGTTCTAACAATGTTTTAAGTCCTCTAATCATACTACAACATGCTAAGGTCATATACTAACATATTTTAAGGCATTAATGCATCCTAAACATCATTAAATCACAAGATTTTATACTTTTCCCCAATTTTATCAAGAACATAAATCCTAGATTTACATCATCATCAAATCCCAGAATTTAATCCGTTTTAATTTCTTCTAATCACAATTATCATGAGAATAATCATCTACCTATCATTATACATGCAATTCTCTTCAAGATTTTCAAGTTCTAAACTCCAAACTACATGGGTTTTCATATTTCACCAAGAACAAACACAAAATTCGAATTTTTCTAACATGGAAAGAACATTCTTTGAAATTAAATGGAATAAAGTCACTTGCATTGGTTGTCTCTAAGATTGGATGATGGTTTGATGAAGATTTTTCTACAGAAATCCCTCTCTCCAAGCTTTTTCTCCAATGGTGGCTTAAGGTGGCTAGGGTTCGATTTGGGAAACTTAGAAAACTCTTCTAATAACCTACGTAGCCTTCTAGGTTAATATGGTTTGGTTAATGGGCTTAGTGGGTCAAATCCACATCAGATGTAATTAACTAATTTTCGTCACTTTTAATTCCTCAAAATGTAAAAT
The DNA here is from genome assembly GCA_949130495.1 of Sambucus nigra. Lineage (NCBI taxonomy): Eukaryota > Viridiplantae > Streptophyta > Magnoliopsida > Dipsacales > Adoxaceae > Sambucus > Sambucus nigra. The sequence continues at coordinate 261,108,150 of OX422212.1, forward strand.
TACTAAAATACCCTTTATGATGCCGGTATGGCCTAAAAATACCCCGGAATCCAAACTACACCCCCGGCTAGTGTTTTCTGACTATCTCGACCCTTCCGGACGCGTTGGAGCACTCAAAACGACCATACGGTGTATAGATTTTAAATTCATTTTTTATGATAAAAATATTACACCGTGACGCGGCGGTCCCACGCGTCTCAACAAAATTTCTAAAATGCCGTATATAAATCTCACAGCAACTTTCATAATTCCAATTTCATTTATAAAAACATGTATGCACATTATCAAATACCAACTCGCATCTCGTTAGTATTTATAACCCGGATTAATTTCTAATTAATACGCATTTAATTAATTAATCCCAAAAATAAATATAGCCCAAAAGTACGGGGTATTACACATAACCGATAGTGTGGAACCTGTGGAAGTATGCGGAATAGTAAGATTCTGAGAAAAGATAAGGGAATATGCAGCATATAAAGAAATGGGTTGTGTGGTAAAATGTATTAATACAACCTAACTTCAATGAATGTAATAAATATTTCGGTAAAGGTGAAATGAACATGTAAATGCGTAAATCAATTAACATCCATGAAATAAGGTAAATGGGATAAAGTAAGTGGGTAAATGGGTAACTAAGCAACCAAGTTGTGTAAACCCATAATTTGCATAAGTATGTATGGAAAAAGGATTTCAAATGATAAATAAGTATTTTTTAACACGGTGAATGCGTGTGTTGAAATGGTGATTTTCAATTAAAATACTAAATTTTAATGAAATGAACGAAAAGGTTAGATTCTGATAAAGGAATTGGTTCGAATAAATCAAGTGTAATGATTTCTAGTGTTGAACCGTGTGTTAAATAAAGTGAGAAATGATAAATTTGAATAATGGAAGCCTTTATTAAATTAACGTAAATTAATATGCATAGGTTAGATTTTTCCAAAGTAAAACAGTTAATACATTGGGATGTGTTCTTACCCAAGGTATACGTATGTAGATATATACATATTTTCGCATGAATGTGGTTGTGGCATGTGAGTATTCCTTTCTACCATTCGATTATATACTACTTGTATATATCCCGCTGGGCATAGGCTCACATCCCCACTTTGTTACGACAAGCTGAGAGCCATTTTGTATTTTGAGGGTGTTATACATGTAAGTATATTTTATTTATGTTTACATTTGTAGCTTTGTTTACTTGGAATTTCGGGTGCTCCCCACAAGTCCCGCACGTAGTTTACCTTGAAATTGGAATTGCATGCTAAACAAGTGAAACGTTAATTAAAAGAAAACATGACTAGCAACATTATATAGGGTTGTTCCATTGCACTTCACACTTGACACTCGGGTCAGATCGGGTTGACTACGGGAAACCCATAAATTCAGGTCGGGTGTTTCACCATGCTAAATCTTCAATAACATAAAACTTGAATGAAATAATGTCATTGAAAACAAACTCTCCAAATAAAACATTAATCAATTATGGAGTCTAAGGACCCATTAAATCCAAATACAATTGTATCATTAATAAATGAATGAGACAAAAAACTAAACAATGTAATAAAAAAAATCTCCAGCTGCACTTATCGATGATCTTTAAATTATGCAACCAATAACAACATAACCTAAAATGTTAGTGAACAACAATGGGTTTCGGGTCCACTACAAGAATAACCCTACTCTTACAATCTAAGGTTACAAGAACCCAGTCATAAACATTAGATGAAACAAATATCTCAATAAATCATTTTAGTTAATGATAAGTATACTAAAGACAATGATCTAAATAAAGTAAGCTAAACCAGCTACCCACTTTCCTATTATGCTTCATTTAATATTTATTAGCATTTATTATTTTGATTAATATTAAATAATAGCAAATGAAACACCACTATAGCCACTTTGTCTTCTACAAGCCTCTGCACATACCATGGTGTGCCATACATGTCATCTCATCAAATTTCATACATCAATATAGTCAGACAACCCATATTATCACCCGCATATACCGTGACATATCTCTACATAATAACCGTCATGATAACCGAATTTGCCTAGGTCCAGCATTTAATCTTTTGTAAGCACTCAACACTAGACACCACACATACCATGACGCACATATAAAATCATTACTATAACTAGTTCTTTTAGATCATTTCCACACTATTGTGCCCAACCAACACTAAACCCCCCACATACTATAACGCTTAAATAAATCATCAAAATAGCTAAACCAGTCTTTGTCCTCCACATATAGTGTGGGTAGTCAATGTACACACGGACATACAATGATGCCACAATCTATAAATCTCTAATATCATAGTAATTAAGTTCTCATGAATTATATTATAATCTTATTAATTACCACTTACCCCCAAATCACCTGGGTGCCACAAACCAAATTTCAATCACCAAAAGCATACGTGCCTCCTAGTCCTCACCTAGTAAAATAACCCAAACCATAACCATCCCATAGTCTTGCATCTAGGATAAAATTGAAGTAACATGTATCTCCTAGTCCTATACATAAGAAAGAACCCAATGTAAAAGTGACCACACTCTAGTACCGTATCTAGAAAGCATTAACAGTGAAAATGATCAATATCTAGTCCCATACCTAGAAATCATCATACATAAAAGTGACCACTCTCTAGTTTCATACCTAGAAAGTATCAACTATAAATAATAAGAATTAAAGTACTACTAAACAGTCTAACCCAATACTTACAATGGTGTCTTTATTTTTAACATATATCAATTCTATAATTGATTACATTCTCCTAACCAAAGTCGTATTCTTTAAATTCGATATTTATATAACTTCGATGACATGAAAATTAAATCAATCTCATCATATGATTTGGAATTCTAAAATTATCCCAACAAGTTTTCTAAATCTAATATTTTAAATCAAAGTATAAATTGGTTCAAACGTGCGAGTTGATAATTTTTAGCAACATTTGGTTACATAAACATTAACATATTTTTGAAATTCATATACTATTAAACATGCGGTTTAATCCAATTCCTAATTGTAGAAAGTCTAATAACATGTGGTATTTCAAGTATTAAATTCAATTTCATAAGTTCATAGAAACATACTTATAATTAGGTTATCACTTCCCCTAATTAAGTTGTTAGTCATATTCCCAAACTATGCATGATTAAAGTTTATGTGGCATTTAAACCAAATAATGCTTAAGTAAAAAAATATAGATATTCTTGCGTTACAAAAGTTTTTTTAAATGTATGATTAGCCCAAGTTGTTCCTCTTTAAAAACTCTACAATTATTCATCTTTCGCCTTTCTCAAAATCTCAGTGCAAATCCTCCCAAATTAGGGTCAAAAGTTTTTTATGGTGTTTAGCAGTCAAAATAATAAGGACCTATGTGTTTTGTTTTGGGAAGAATGTATGCATACAAAAATAATAGACTTAAGGTCCTTTTTTGATAAAACCAAATCCTCCTCAGACCCATGCGAAAAATCCAAGAAAAATATAGTAAAATAGAAAAATTCACCCTTTATAGACGTGTTGTGCCGCTATAACGGTTAAGTTAACCCTCTATTGCGGTTCTTAGGCCCCTATAGCTGGTCTCCTTGGCGCACTTCTATCTCTCTCTCTTTCTCCCTCTCTCCCTTTGATTTCCTTATTATATTAGGATTCTAAATTCTTTTCTTTTTAGAATTCCAAATTCTTTACCACCCTCTCTAGACGTGTTTCAGTAATTTAAAATCCTAGCTTAGATTTTAAGCAAGTACAAAAAGACTCAACTTCTCATAAGGTCTTTACCAAAACCCTAAATTACCAATTAATCAATTAAATGCTTGAACTATTCATTTAATTAAAAAAAATCATCAAATTCATTTAAATTAAATATTTTCTCATTTAATACGAATTCTCACTTCATACATCATTTAATTTAGTTAATCCATTTAATAATTTAATTTGGTTCCAAAAATATGGGTTATTACAACTGTGCGGAACATTATTGTTTCCATCGATCGCTCAAGGAGACCAATATATATTCGTTTGTATCCTTGGCAAGAAAAAAATTCTCTACGCATTAAAGTCTCTAATCAAATAAAAAAGATGGATACCCCAAACTCTTTCTCCCCCCTAAACCTACCATCACGAGCCCCTCCTCCCAAACCCACCAACCCTAATCCTCTTAACCTCACACCCTCAGATTCCACTATGAAAGATATTGGCTCTTGTGTTATCACTTCCAGCATCTTGACACCCCTATCCTTTAAAGACAAGTTACTTATCTCATACACTACCCCAATTATTACCTCTCCTCTTCCACCCTCGACAGAGCATCTGCATGCTTCTTCAAAACATCCCATTTTCTGTCCTGGAATATGGAGATTACCACAGATGAGTATGACTCCGAAGACGAAGCAGATGAAGTGTGCAAAAATTTAGAGAACACGCTGATGGTAAACAGAGATGCACATCAATTAACTTAAACCCGCCAAAAATGGAAACACTCTCTTATCATCAAGCTAATCGACAAATGTTTGTCCTTTCAACATCTTGCACTTCGGCTCAACTGCCTATGGAACTTAACGTCTGGAATTTTTATTACTGACCTTTGTAATAACTTTTACCTAGTTCAAATTGCTTCCTTTGAAGATTATGTCAACACCCTCGTAGGAGGACCATGGTTTCTAGATAACCATTAACTCTCGGTGCAACAATGGAAAAATAATTTCCTCCCATCACCTGTCAAAATTCAAAATATGAGCCTTTGGGTCAAACTACATGAGCTCCCCATTGAATACTACATTGAATTGCAACTAAATTGGAAAGCCCTTAAAAATTGACACGCATACGGAGTGTTTAGGTCGGACATGTTATGCCCGCCTCTGTATTGAATTTAACATCTCCAAATCACTGCCTCAAAGGCTTAAAAACGGAAGTATTTTACGTCCCATTGTCTACGAAATCAAATCTGACATCTGTTTCCATTGCGGCATTATTGGACACACTAAGGATTATTTCAAAAAACCAAATCCTCAACCATGGGATCCCTCCCTCCAGGCTACTGAAACTCACAAACATACTGATGAATGGCACATAGTGCGACGTCGGCCTCATAAAACTATGGGGTAATATGAAGAAAAAGATAACCCAAATCCTGGAGATCGCGCTCGCCATCTTCACGCTGTTGTGGTAGCGATTGAATCAAATGTTTACCAGGCCAAAATTATTCCAGCATCGACATACAACCTTAACCCAGAAGGTCAGTTTCAGAATATTGCATTGGGTCCCACTAGTCTAGCCAGTACTCGATGGGCTGTAAAAAATTATGCAGCTCAATCTCTTTCACCGCATGACCAAGTTGTAATTCTCCCTCATCCCCTTCCAACCAACTTACTACCCAATCCCATTTTGGTTAGACAAAAGACGATAAGTACTAATCCCAGTCAACAAAACACACTTGAACCTGTAGTGCCACTTCAACCCTCACGTGTCACTGTGCCATAATCTCCACGGATTGAAGTGCATGGGCTTATCCCATGCACGCTTCCTTACTCTCTCTCTTTTAAACCTTCCCCATTCCCTGATGTTTTAATCCCTTCTCCCCCACCCAACCTCAATACCACCTCTACACCTGAAAACCTCCCTCAGCCGCTACTTAAGGATGATAGACAATAACTCCAGCCTAGAAAACATGACCCTCTCCATCACACCTCCCGACTACCCTCTAACCGACCCCTTTCTTCACCCCCTACCCCACCCTCTAATCCCACCACCGAGCTACATGACCCCTGCTTCCACCCAACTTCGAATTTACCACCCCGAAACCTCCCTCCGAGACTTCGTACAATGGGTACAGCAAACATAAACATTCAAAACCTGCACCACCTAGACCTTGTCTTGCATCTCGACCGAAGCCATATAATTCGAAGAGGCCCCAACGATCTCATTCTACAAGACATCTGCGTCCAGCCCCACCTATTTCATTACCAACTATAGCTCCACGACATTCATATAGAGGTCGAGAAACATCGAGATCGGACATGAACAACCCCAACATCGATATTCACATTCCACGCACATTATGTCACAAACGAAGAGATGTTTTTAATCAATCCAATCCGCCCAAACAATTAAATTTACATACTCCTAGAGAGCATCTTGATGACCTCTCATGCCACCCTGCATCAAATGACAATCATCCTTTAAAATGTCAGGGGTGGGTCATCAAACTTTTTTCCCAGAGCTTACTAATTTTGTTACCCGTCATAGGCCCCATATTCTGGTCTTCTAGACACCCGTCTTGATGATCGTTGCTCAGTCAGGGAGATTGTCCGCCTTCCATTTCAAAATCACATTATCTCCCTAACTCTTGGTCAGCCTGGAGGAATATGGATCCTATGGATAGAGGGACAGATCACGGTCAATGAGGTTACGTATTCTCCTCAGTTTATTCATTTCATGGTCCACCACGATCCCGACGCCGGTCCTCTGGAATTCACTGCAGACTACATGCCTCCTCAGCCACCTGCACAGGCTCAGGTATGGGAACACTTTCACCACCTTTCTACTACAATTACCAAGACCTGGGTTCTACTCGGGGTTTTTAATACAATCTTAGGACCGCATGAAAAGCTATGAGGACAGCCTTTTCACCCTGCGCGTGCCCATGCTGTTAAATTTTTTATGAAAACACATAATATTTTTTGCCTTGGTTTCACTGGTCCAGTTTTCACTTGGAAAGCCAATACTTCTTTCGCTCATCACATGCGTGAGCGTTTAGATAGGGGTGATGCCAACAGCATGTGGTGGGAAGATTTTCCCAATACCTCTCTAGTGCACCTGCCCAACGCTGCATCCGACCACTGTCCCCTTTTACTCGACAGCCAACCTCATTCACTTCGCACAAAATCGCATTTTATTTATTACTCGGATTGGGATTCTTACCCATCCTTTCATGATTTTGTTCACTCTCATTGGTTTCCCCCTGCCCAATATTCGTTTACTACATGTTTTCTTATTAAATCAAATCTTTTCCATTATCTAGCTATGACTTGGAAGCATCAAGTTTTTGGCAACATGTTGTACAATATATTTTCGCTACAACAGCCGCTCCAACACACTTGTCTCCTCATTCAGCGTCATTCAAAACCTACACTACTGAATTAGGAAGATAATCTTTAGCAATGACTGGCCCACTTTCTGGCTGAAGAAGCATTGTATTGGAAAAGTAAATTTATGCTTCGTTGGACTCATGAGGGTGACCTTAACAATAAATTTTTCCATGCCCGTGTATCACACCGTTGATGGCTCAATCAAATTTCAACCATTTTTAACCCAGAAATTGGATGGCATAAAACGTTTGAATCCATTAAATCTCAATTTTAATCTTTTTACACTACCCTCTTCCAGACACCAAATCTTGTCCCACCTTCTCGTGTTTTCCCTTTTACTCGTCTGGCGACTATAAATAAGCTATCCCTATTTTCACCTATAACGGAAGAGGATATTTTTCAAATGCTCAAGAACATGGGTCGGAATAAGTCCCCAGTCCCTGATGGACTCACAGTGGAATTCTATCTCAACCACTGGTCTGACATGTGATCCACCATTTGTCCTCTTATCCTTGATTTCTTTGCCACTGGTGTCATGCCTCACCAGATTAATCTTACGCTCCTTATTTTCATTCCTAAGTGCCCGAACCCGACGCATGTTTCTTACTTCCGGCCCATCAACCTTTGCAACGTTAATTACAAAATTATATTTGCACTCATGGTTGCCCATCTTCAGCCTCTCATACCCTCCCTCATTTTTTCGTACCAAGCAGCTTTTGTAACTCAACGTCATATACATGACAATATACTCATCTCCCATGAAATGCTTCACATCATGTGTAAGTCTAAAACCCGTAAGGGAAGTTGTGCCATTAAGATTGACCTCACTAAAGCCTTTGACCAAATGGAATGGTCTTACCTTTATTGGGTCCTCCAGCAGCATGATTTTCCTCCTGCTTGGATAACCTACGTTCACGCTTGCATATCTACCCCCTCCTTTCAAACAATGATCAATGGGCACCTAGGGTCTACCTTCATCCCCACCCGTGGACTCCATCGGGGAGACCCTCTATCTCCTATTCTCTTCATATTAGGACTCGATGTACCTCTACGTAAACTCGATTATTATAGATTCCACAGGCATCTGACTGCTCTTCGTTCCTAAAAAACTGGGCCTCGCATTCCTGGACTTACTTTTGTTGATTACTGAACTTTCTTCCTTCAGCCTACCCTTTCTACCTTAAACCTCTTTTGAGACATCCTTAACAACTTTTCCCTCATCTCCGACTTGTTAATTAACCAAGACAAATCCATGATCACCTTTGGCAAGAACATTCCCCTAGGTTATGCGTACGAATCTTCATTTTCTTAGTTTTCGCCATAATCCCGGTCAAGATAGGTATCTTGGTCTCCCCTTATCATGGGTTGTGTGACGCGTGACTTATTTCAAAAGCTCGTAGCTGATCTGGAAAATCGGCTACATATATGATACTCCCATTTCTTATCCTATATGGGTCAGGCCACCTTAATCAATGTTGTCTGCACTTCTCTTCCCTCCTACAGTATGTATTCCTTCCCATTGCCTAAAGGAATTCTCACCTCTCTTACTACTAAAATCAAGTCTTTTTTCTGGAAGGCTTCCACGACTTCTCATAAGATGCATACTATTCCATGGTCCAAAATTACCCTCCTTAAGAATTTGGGGGGACTGGGCATTAAAAATTTTCATGACCTCAACCGACTTTTATGCTCAAGCTGCTATGGAAACTTTTCACTGAACCAAATTCTCTTTGGTCTCGTGTTCTTAAACATAAATATTATCCTCACGATTCGATTCTTCAAGCTCAATGCTCCTCCAAGGCATCCTGGTTCTGTAATCGTCTTGTTACCATTCTTCCTACATTCCAATCTAGAATTAAATGGAGTATAGGTCCTGGATCCATCTCTCTAGGACATCATATATGGGTTCTTCAGCAGCCTCTCAAAACCAAATTCCCATCCCTCCCGCTTGAGGATAATGACATACTCGTCTCCCATTTTATCATTAATCATTGCTGGGATCTTCTTTCTTTAGCACGCTTTTTTCCTCCGGACTTCCTGCTATACATCCAGGCTATTCCTATCTCTCTTTCTGCCATTCAAGGCCTCCCATATTTGTGGCCCAGTAACTCCCACCACCTGACAATCAAAGCGACTTGTCATTGGTTAAATCACGATATTAGCTGTCAGCACATCCCTTCCCCGCCTTGGCACTGGCTCTGGCATAGTTTCCTCCCACCCAAGTTGAAAATATTTCTTTGATTTTTAATCCATCAAAGTCTTCCCACTGCAGACCATCTACACTATTTTTACAAGCTCCTGACATCTGATTGTTCGTTATGTGGGCTTTAGGATTCCAACTCTCATATCTTCACAAAATGCCCGACGTTCTACCAGCTTCGTCTCCTTTATGAGTTTATGGATCCTTCTCCTCTCTCTATTTTATGTCAGTTTGCCCCTTACAATCTGTTTCCTTTCCTGTAGACTCAAACCATCCGATCGTTTTTCCTCCTTCGTACCATTTGGATGGCTCGGAACGACGCTCTATTTTAACACAAGCCTATATTTCCTACTCATATTCGCCATGACGTCTCCGATAAGATGGTCCAATTTTTGTGCTCTACCACTAACCTTAGCCAACCTTCAGCGCATCAACTCAATTGATTTCTTATTACCTGGATGCCTCCTGCCCACCCTTTTATTAAATCTAGTACAAACGGAGCCCTATCCCATGTCACAAGTCTTGCGTCTATTGGTGGTATTATTCCAAACTCTCAGGGCTAGTTTATTTTAGTTTTACTTCCAACATTGGCTACATGTCATCTTTATCAACTGAGCTTTGGGAAATTTACACCGCACTCAATATAGCTTTTCATGTGCACCTAACTTGTATTGCAATAGAAACAGATTGCCAAACTGCATTCCACATGCTTACTAGGAATAATCCTGGCCTCCAGCTCACGAGGACCTGACCCGGATCATCCTTGAAGGCCACCCTCGCTTTTAGCATTTCACTCTCAGCCTATGTTTTCGAGAAGCTAACTATTGTGCGGACCTCTTAGCTATTTTGTCTGTAAATATTCCGTTTTGTTTTCAAGTTTTCCAATTTGCTCCTCCGTCTTTACTTTCTTGTTGAATATTTGACGAGAGTCCTTTTATTGTAATCAAGAGTGCCTTATGCAACATCTCATGTAAAATAATGTTGTTTTAATATAATTTATGTTTGTGGGAAAAAAAAAGAAATTCTCTATTGTCGGGGGTAGTTAGATTATATCAAAACCAACCAGATGAAATAGAATGAGGTATTACCCATACCTACAAGTCGGTCATAATGATTATTAGCCAACTGCATAATTGGATCTAACTCCCCCGATGATGGGATAATCTAAATAATCTCAATAGCTCCATAATCTAACAACAAGGCAATCTAGGTGTCAATAGAACCTCATCCATGATTTACACGTGTGCGCATAAAAAAGTGGGCATGAAAAATTACAATCTCTCCAACAATCATATGTATGATAGTACCGAGATAGCTTTTAAAAAAGTAATGGTATTAGCTTTCAAACTATCTAAACCATTCTAATTTTTTTCCAGATTCACAACATAATTACAATGATAATTCATCAATGAGATAGTAGTCTCCAACTATAACTGAACACATATTCCCCATGCCACTAATAATGGCTTCGCTTTAAAAATAATGCAACAAGACCTCCAATGCTAGCTGATTGAACAATTTAGAATCGAATAGCCTTTATGATACAGAGAAGAAAAAAAATTAGATTCTCTCATAAATGCCCTAGCCATCGATTGAGAACTATATAGCAAATGACCCAAAATTTTCCAAGAAAAATGGGAAACATCTGGCATTTCAACTACTAAAATCGAGCTAAAACCTAGCATTACAAAGAATCATCATATGTTTGACAAACCTCGTTCAAGCCAAAGTGAAACATATGGTCCTTGGGTGTCCATAACTCCACTGCTACAACTAAAAAATCAAGTCAAACAAGTAGTTTCTTCATTAAGAGACTGGTCGTAGGTTAAAATAATTAAATCCAATGTTAATGCGGGCTTTGAGAATATATGTGTTTTTCAAAATCCTAACACAAATACCTATTTATTGGCCAAAATATCATTTCCTTTAAAATTATCCAAAATGTGCAACTCACTGAAGAAACATCGCGAACCAACAATTTTAATAACGTGTTGGAGCATTTCAAAAGAGAATTCAACTTTATAACCATGCTAAGAGGCATATAAAGTTACTTGTCATTTGCCGCTACTTCTTTTAAGAAAAATAATTTTTTACCAAAATTTTCCTATTTTGAAATGACACATTATCATTAATTTACACTAATTTTTATATTTATTTTATCATTCAATCAAAATCCCAGTGAAAAATTATTATCATGCATAAATAGTTAAGTCACGGGTTCGAGTCGTGAAAATAGCCTCTCTACGTACGCAGGGGTAAGGCTGTATACATCTAACCCTCTTAGTATCCTACAATGGCGGGATCCTCATGCATTCGCTTTGCCAGTTTTTATACATAGTTATGTAACACAAGACAATAAAGAAAAAGTCTGAATTTCATGTACACTGAGAAAAAAAGGATAAACATAGTTTTGACCAAGATGCAATGTGGAATTTTATATTGGAAATTAATTAATTAATTTCTAATTTTGGAATTAATTAATATCCCACTTATTATGGTCCTTAATAAGTCAAAATTTAATTTGATTAGTGGAGGTGGGGCACAAAAAAGTCAGTGGGTTAGTGGGGAGTTTTGCCTTTTCTTTGTCCCACTTTGATACGAAGTGGAGTTGTATGACAAGGGAAATTTCGACGACCCTCCTTCACCCATATAATTAGTAGGCTAATTCCATAACTATCAAACTTTAACACGTAATTATATTGAGTAGAAGAAGAAAATTCTAAATTCTAAAAAATTAAATTTTTTCGTCATAATTTTGGAGAAATTTTGTAGCAAATCTAGGGAAATTATGAATAAATTTTGGAGCACCAAACTGAGGAGAAACTTCACCACCTTTATCTTTAAGAAATGGACAGATATGTGTTCTTCATATTTAATTTATAATCAATTTAATCTGTAAATGCAGGAAGATTGAATTGTCTGGATTCAGTATCAATTATGTATTATATTATCGTGCTTGAATCAAAACAGTATATGTATAACATGTGGTATCAGAGAAATTGGTTTACAATCTCATGATTTTCATTACAAATATTGCTTGTAGTATAAACATTTCGATATTCTTCAAAAAATAAGAAAAACAGAATGCTCAAAATTGAGATTTTAGAAAAACATTTAACTAGAAAGACAATTTTTCAAAACGGTTTCATCATGTTTATGAGTTTTAATTTGTCCCATTAATGCTCATCATGTTTTTGTCTTGTATGTGATATGAAAAATCCTAATAATTATTTCGGTATGACTATAAAATTGTTTTGGAACTATTCGGATAAGAAAATATCGATTACACCCAAAATAGTTTATATAATGATGCAGTTGATATACATAAGTGTGATATGTCTTGGACGAGACTTAGACCGACTAATAATCCCTGCTCAAAATCTATCAAACTCATCTACATATGGGTCCATGGCATAGAGGCCCACATCAATTTGTCTCGGCCTCCGAGAACTCATCCTCGTAACATTTATAATCAAACACGAAGGTTTACTCTGCAGTCCAAGCTGTCTCGGCTTCGCCATGTGTTAGTCTCATACTATGCTGACAGGTCGAGACCTTCATGATTTTTCTCAAATGATCTCTACAGTCTCAGAGTCATCTAATATTAAGGCTACATCCACAGTCTCGACTTGGACGAGACCAACGGAGCTGACTTCAATATCTCATATGGAACACGCGACTTATGCATCACCAAGCCATGTGAACCAAACCATTACAAGAGATCAAAAACCCACTTGAGGGAATATTTCATCATCATGACATACTTGTGTGGAGTATAGGTGGCGTTCTTCTGGTGGATGTCTTTTCTTATGCACACCAGGTGCATGCTTGGGGGGCACACTACGCACACCAAAACCTATATATACACACTTCATCTTCCTCAAGAAGGATCAAGTAATTTTTAACCTAGAAGAAAATCTGTCCATTTGTAATCCTAGAGAGAGAAAGATTGAGTGAATGTAAAATATGGCCTTCACTTCCCAATAGTGATATATCCTTATCATCCTCTTGCATAGTGGAGTAGGATCAGGACGAATTACTTATATCCCTGTGTTTTCGGCCTGTCTCATCCCCTTTTTTATACACATAAATCTCTATGATTATCTTCATTATTAACTAAGATAGACCTTGAGTTGCATATACATTTGAGGTCTTGATTCTCAGCAGCATCATTTTCCCGTCGTTTGTGGGAAAAAAACTTCTTCCTCTTTATTTTCTTAGCTTAAACCTCACATTTATCCTCTGATGGTAATCAAGATCCACCATTGTTGTATATGTATCACCATTAAAAGAGCCTAGGTGAATGTTCTTCAAGAATCGTTTTAATCACACCTCATTTCTGGACTTTATTACCTTTTCTCTCTCTCTTCACCTGTGAGTAAATCTCACAAAAAATATGGCATCTAACTTGCCTTAAGTTATCGGCCCAAGCTCCAGTCAACCACCACCTCAGTCAGAAATGGATGATGTGGTGATATCTTTATGATCCTTAGTGGCCATCCAATAGAAGATAGAGGAACATTTCATGGAGTTCAGACAAAGTGTTTTGGGAATAGGTCTTCGAAATCTGATTGTTGAGATCATTACTCCGACCGTGAGAGAGATGGTGGATCTGAAGAAAGGGGGACCACCCCCATCCCCATGGAAGGAATTCCAACACCATTAGTGGAGGAGATATATTATTTATCCTACGTGTTTTCGCCTGGGTAAATAAGTTTAGGACTCTCCAGAGTACCAAATCTGTGACGAAGAGGGGTATTGAGAGCCATAAGAGGACTCCAATAATATAATTCGCTTGGGCCCAACATAACACAACAAAATTACTCGTCCAACCCCAAATGGTCAACCAATGACCTCAGCTTTTGATATACTCTACAAGGGTCGGCCTTTGACCGTATCGCTCCCAACAGAGATGAGGGAGACGGACACTTTCACTCATGTAGTATTTATGCATCTAGAGGAAATGTTAAATGTTACAACGATCAGCCCAGGCAAAGAGTAGACATGGAGGATCATAGAGAAGTGAGTATATAATAGAGGACTGCCAGTCGTGAGCAATCACCGTTAACTTTGTCTATAAGAGGTGGGGGTGACAATGCGATTGTGAAAAGTGAAACCATGGAAGAGTTCCATCCAGAGGTTAGAGGATAAGATTGATAACCAGATTAAGAGCCGAGACCCTAGTCGCTAAGGTTACATGGAAGGTTCACCTTTTATACCTAAGATAGTTATTTATTCAACCCCGTCCAAGTTTAACCACTAACAGTTATGCCGATATATGATGGGAGTTCTAATCATGTCCACCTTATAGAAATGTACTGGTCTGCGGTCGACATACACTCGACACATAACGAGATGAAATGTCGACCTTTCTCAAGAAAAATAAAAGGCATGGATCACATGTGGTACACGGACTTTCCAAGAGGTTCCATTGATAATTTCAATCAGTACACGAATCTACCAAAGAAAGTAACTCATCTCCTGAATATCAATCAAGACAAGAATGAAGCTCTGAGGGACTACATTTCTCGGTTTAACAAATAAAAACTAGAGGTGAAGGATTACGAAAAGAGTATTGCCATGACATCCCTTATCAATGGGACAAAATTGAGTAAAATCCTTTAGAAACCCTCCGAAGATCCTTTAAAAACCATGACTGAACTCCTTATCTTGATCAAGAGAATTATGAATGAGGAGGAGGCCATGGAGGGGAGACACAAAGAAGGCCAGTGGAAGCACGTTCGGTCATTCCAAGGATAAGGAAGGAGAGAAGAGGGTGACTGAAGACAAAATTTTCCCAATACACTCATGTGATGGTAATACATAACATGATTCTCAATGATATGAAGGATGATATATCACTTCGATGGACAAAAAATTCCAGTCCCCTCCTCGCAATAGGGATAGAAGCAAATTGTGTGAGTTTCACTAGGACCATGGGCATACAATCGATAAATGATTTGCATTGAAGGATGAGATTGAAAAATTGATGAAACAGGTTAAACTTAGGAAGTATGTTAACAGGATTGATGACAAAGGTGATTCTAAGAAAAATCATAATACAAAGAAAGATGATAAACTAAGACGAGAAGTCGAGGCTAATGGTGACGACTCTTATGGTAGTGGGGAAGTCGACCCTAATATTCTAGCAAAGATCCCTAATCTAAAATTTTGGTTGCATATGATCTCATTTTATATAAATACATAGAGTCGGTCGACCGAAAAGAACATGTGGTGCATGCCAAAACAGAGCTGAAATGAATGGATGCGAATTCATCTCAGACCAAGGCAAAACCAAGGAAGCTAATAAATGTGTATATAGAGATCCTAGATGTTAGTTTTTTTAGGCTTGACTTTAAGGGAATCCTGGTTTTGCACGATGACCATTTGGTCATCAGTACGAGAGTGCATTGGTATTATATTTCCCGAATTATTATTGATAGTGGGATTTCAGTAGACGTAATGTTCTGTAATTATTTTAAATGGTTGAAGTTGATCAAGAAAAGACTCTTTCTTTACCACTAGCCATTGATTGGCATCATCGAAAATAAATTTCAACCCTTGGGGTAATTTGAAATGGATGTGTGCATGGTCACTTGGCCAAACTGTCTCACCAAAAAAGTTATTTTTTTCATGGGCGAGCACGTCTACTCGACCTACAACATTATACTGGGAAGGGTATCCCTCAAAAAGTCTGAGGTAGTGACTTCTACGGTTTGCGAAATGATAAAATTCTCGATTTTATATGGAGTAGGCAAAATTTTGGTTGACCAAGTGGAGTCTTGCGAAGGCTACATCGCTTTGGTCGAAGAAAAAGCGACACATAAAAAAGTTACAACCTCATACAACATTAATACTCATGAACCAAGGGATGACAAAAAGCTCAAGAATGGGAACCTGCCAAGGAGGTAGAATCCGTAGTTATCAATGAGGACGAGATGAAAATATCATCCAAGTCGGTTCATACCTAAACACTTAAATAAAGGAAGAGTTGGTAAAGCTCACAAGGAGGACACAAAGCATTTTTTCTAGGAGCTATGGGGGTATGTCACGGATTGACCCCAAAATTAACTTCCATCGGTTAAATATTGATAAGAGTGTTAAACATGTAAATCATAGATGGAGGGTTTATGAAAGAAAGAGGTATGAAGTCATCCAGAGGAAGTTAGAAAGATCCAAACAACCAAGTTCACTCGATAGGTCCAATACCTAGACTGGCTCTTTAACTTTGTGATAGTGCCCAAGGCAATTGGAAAATGGACAATGTGTGTAGACTTCATGGAATTAGACAAGTATTGCCCCAAAGACAACTTGCCACTACCCCATATCAACTAAATAGTTAATGCCACAGACGTGCATGGACTTATGAGTTTTATGGACGCTTATTCGGGGTACAATCACATCTTTATGTACTAAGATGAGGCCAAGAAGACTTCCTTGATAACTGATAAAGGAACTCACGCTACAAAGTCATGCCTTTCATCTTTAAAAACTTTGGGAAATCTATTCGAGGTTGATCAATAGATAGCAAAAAAATGGAGGTGTATGTAGATGACATACACACAAAGATCCTGAAGGTTAAGAGTCATATGGACAACCGGGAATACTTTCAATATGATTGATATATACAGGATGAAGATGAACCATGCCAAGTGTGTGTTTGGTGTTGGTGCAGGAAAGTTTCTCTATTTCATTGTGAATCAAAGGGGGATATAGGCCAATCCCGCAAAAATCAAAGCGCTTATTAATATGTAGACACAAAAAATAATTAAAAACATTTAGAGACTAATGGGACAGGTTTGGCCATCAACCATTTCCTCTCTTGAGCATAGGATAAGTGTCTGCCATTTTTTAAGATACCGAGAAAAGCCTTCATCCAAGACAAAGAATGTGAGTGAGTTTTTCAAGAGATAAAAACTTATATGGGTTCTCCTACGTTATCGTCTTAGACCATCCCAAGGAGGTTTTTTTTTTACCTAGCAGTGTCAGATTTTACTGTTAGTGCACAAATCGTTTGAAATAATGAAAGGGTTCAGAAACATGTATACTTTAATAGTAATGCCTTTTAGGGACCAAGCTCAAATATCTGAAAATGGAAAAATTAGCCTACGCATTCATACATCCTTTCAAGACGATAAAGACGTACTTTCAATCCCATATGATGGTGGTGCTTACCGACACTCCTTTGAGGTAGGCCATTCATAAAACTAGGAAATTGGGTAGGCTAATAGCCTAGTCAATTGATCTAGGTGAGTTTGACACCGTCTACCAACCCAAGATTGCAATCAAAGGGTAGACTTTAGTAGACTTTGTGGCCGAGTTTACATGGGGCAATGTCGATAATGAACTTATTGAAGAAATATAAGTTCTTGTGGTCGTATCGATGGAGGTTACACAAGACATTGCTTCGGTTGAGACTTTTAAGGATGATGCAACTGAAAAGATTTTGTGTTCAGAGGTGGTATTTTGGGAGAAGGCCCTTTCTCGAGGGAAGCCCAAACCTGGAATTTGTTTTGTAGATGGTCCGTCTTGTAAAAATGGTTGTGGTGGGTGGATGATACTCTCATCCCCAGATTGAACTGACATAAAGTATGCCTCAAGGTTCATATTCAAGGAATCAAATAATGAGTAAGAGTACGAGGCCCTGATGGCTGGTCTTTCTTTTGACAAAGCATTGAACGTATGCCAAATGATTGCTAATTATGATTCACAATTGGTTGTCAACCAGATATTGGGCATTCATAAGGCCAAAGATGATATGATGGAAAGTACTTGCCAAGAGTAGAAAATATAATCATAAAATATAAATAAGTTAAGGTCAATAGGATTCCTAAACATGAAAATAGTCGAGATGGCACTATGGCTACACTAGTGTCGACTACGAGGAACGCAATCAGACGATCCATTCCTTTTAAGATCCTACACAGGCTGAGCATTGAATAAGATGAGCATGGACTTCTATTTTTCTTAAATCTTAATTTGTAGGAATCATGGATGGATCCGTTAATTAAATACATTCGGGATGGCGAGTTCCAGAGTATAAGGCTAAGAGAAATACACTCTAATATCAAGCTGCAATATTCACCATCATTGGTTATGTGCTATAAAAAAGGATTTTTATTACTGTTAGTCAAGTGTGCTTACCCCACTAAAGTAGATTACATACTAAGAGATATCCAATAAGTCTCTTGCGCAAGTCATATAGGTGATTAGTCACTTTCCAAAAGGATCATCACATAAGGATATTTTTTATCGACACTTGGACGAAATGCAGTCGAATATGTGAAGAAGTGTGACAAGTTGTAACACCCCGCATTTTCATGCATTAAATATTTAATTAATTAGGGAATTGAAAATTACTTGTGAGTCATAATTTTAATTAAATTAATTAGGGAAATTTTATTTAAATATTAATCGGGGAGTGAATGGTTAATATTTACGGGAATTTATTTACTAAGTGAATAGTAATTATTTATTTAAGTCATTTCGAGTGTTAATGACAGGGTATGCACTTATCTCAACCGGGAGTCGGTATAGACAATAAGGGGTGGGGGGATAATTATTTTCATAAATTAATTCGGATGCCAATTCTGAGTGTATGGTTGATTCCGGATGGGCCGAGATAGTCGAAAAAGTGTACCCGGGGGTAGTAAACAGGCCATGGGGCATTTTTAGACATAGTCGGGCCCACACGGGGGCAATTGGGTCATTTGGGCTTGGCCCATTAGGCAAAAAACGGGATTTAGGTAAATTACTGAATTAGAAGAAATAAGAAAACGGCTGATGTGAGGTTAGTGTGTTAAGAAACCCTAACAGCAGTCAAAGGCAGATTTGGGGATCACAAGAAAGCCAACAAGGGTCATCTTCAACCTTGGAACTCATCTCCAAATTCAGACTCTACGAACCTTAAGGCAAGTGTTAACTTGTTGTAGCATGTAAAAATGTATTTCGATTCATATTCATGTGATGTGTGTATTTAAGGAAATTCGTTTTGGGTGTTAATGGCAAAATCTGATTTTGGAGATAATAATCTGAATTACGGAATTTGGAAAGGGTTTATGTAAAAATATAAAATTTGTATGTCAATATATATCTGGTAGGATGTTATCTAGATAATTAGAAACGGATTTGATGATAGAACTTGGGTTGTGAATGAGTAAAGGGTTAAAGATGGATTTTTCCCCAAATACAGAAATTATAGTTAATGGATGAATTAATGATGTTGGTGGACATTCTGGAGGTCCCTAATAAGGTTTCTAACATGTATTAATGTTAAGAGGGATTAAGTTTGCTGGTAGAGAAAACTAGGGTTTGGGAAAAATCGTCCATGGTTGAATCTGTCTTCGCGAAGAAGACGAAGACCTGCTCGATCGATCGATCGAAGGTCTGGGGTCAATCGATCGATGGTCGGCAGATTTTGACAGTTCGCCCAGTTTTCTTTTATATGAAGAAAATTTTAATTTAATATTTTCCACGAAATAATTTGGTGAGAAATTTATACGTTGGTTTTAAATCTAATTAATGGTGAATAAAGCTAATTTAGAATTTGGAGACGACTTAGTGTGACATCATAATTTAAAATTGTTGGGTTTTGGAGAAATTAGGCGTGACACATTAAGGTCGAATTTTTGGGAAGGAGTTCGAAAGGATTAAATATAGATGTAGTGAACAAGTCCGGGAATAACGGTTCAGGAATACCGAGTGATAAATATTATTTATGTAAAGACTAAATAATTCGGGAGTCGAGAATTTAGACTCGGGTGAGGGTAATTGGGACTTCGAGAGTATGTCGAATTTTATGGTGGGGGCGACACCAAAGGTGACTTAATTAATTAATGTGCGAATTAATTAATAATTAGAGTTGTACCATAAACTCTTAATAAATTAAATAGGCTTATGTTATGGGTTTTGTACAAGATGTAGCCGGGACATTTTATATTTATATATATATACGGAGTGTGATAGTATATATATATATATATATATATATATATATATATATATATATATATATATATATATATATATATATATATAGTGTGTATGCATTAATATCAGTGATTCAATATTATTAGTATATACTCTAGTTCTATACGGGGAGGTTGCGCGTAGTGGATGAATCCCCTAGCTTGAGGAGTAGGGCGAGTATAATCCCAGGTCATAGCGTCCGTTATATGGGTGAGGGGCATCTCACTTTCAGGGAAGGAATATGACCGCCTCCAATTCGTCTGTTAAACTAAGTTAGTGAGTGAATCTATCTTGGATAAATAGGTTATGTGAATACACCTAGTGGGATAGCACTTGGGAAAATTTATATTTTGTGAGTATTTTACTCGGTCGAAACTTTGTAGTAAATGTTATTTCAGTATGTTTGTGAATACTGTAATATGATTAAATATATAATTAGGTAAATAATTATATATGGGATAATTAATGCATAGTGAAAAATGTATTATGTGCACAACGGGCGTGAATGTTATATGAAATTACAAAGGGTAATGATTTAATTAAGTTTGACGTTTATAATAACTTAAAAATCATGAATTATGGCATACTCGGTTAGAGTAGGTAAATTTCAAGGGTTAAAATAAGTATTGGGTCAGGAGCGTAGGACCTAGTAAATTAAATGGAAGCGTTAGTAGTGCACATTAGAGGAGGGGTGAGGAAGTCCTCAAGAGAGTGCGACACTAACTAAAATATGAAGAGCATGCATATTTATTTATTATTGCAAGTTAATCATTTGTTAAATGTTTTCAAATGTTTTTGGGTACTAACCCTTGCTATAAAAAAATTTAAAAACCTTTTAGGTGTCCAGCCACAGGGATGCCAGGCTTGACTCTATTCCAGGTATCCTTTGCTGCAGCACATGTGGATGTTGCAGGGTTTTTGATAGACGCCTCCTTCTTTCATTCGTGTAGAGACTCTCTAGTAGTTATATGAGCTTGTCGCTCACAGTTCATTTATCAGTATTAGACTTGTTGAGATTTTCTTCTTATCTTTACTTGTATTGGATATTTGGATCGATGGTTTATTCGGTTAGGTGTTTTATTTGTGGATGGTTATTTTAATTAACCGTGATTGTGTATTATTCTATGTTTTGCATGATTTTTATTTAATTAATTGAAAGATAAAAAAATTGGCACCACTCTACTTTTCTCAATTAGGTGGTTAGTAATTAAAAAGATGACAATGATGCTAAGAATGGACCAACTGAGAAACCTTTTCTAACTTGATTTAGGACTGATCACCCGGGATTAATTAGGCGGGGTGTCACAGATGGTATCAGAGCATCAGGTTCTAGTGTCCTTAGGATCTGTGCAGCTTTCTATATTTCAGCGTAACACTCGCTTGTTGTAGATCCCTATTATTACGAATCTTGATTCATTTTCCGCTTGTGAGATATTGTATTTCTGCTGTGAATATTTTTGTGTAAACTGTGTACTTATGCGATTTAATCTATTTCGGATGCCACTGAGGAGACTGAGAGCGGAGTGGGCTGAGGCTAGGGATGAAATCAGGGAGGCTCACCAGGAGGCACATGTACCGCCACCACCACCCCCGACCGAGTTGATTTCCACTACTCAGGTGGCAGTGATAGTGGCCCATGCGGTCGAAACAGTAATGAGAGCTATGGCATCTCACTTTCCACAGCCCCAGGCACCGCCTCCAGTGGAACCAGTAGTTCAGGCTCCAGTGGGGCCACCATCATGGCAGAGAGTTAGGGAGACCTTTCAGAAGGGTCACCCACCTGAGTTCCGGGGTAGCACAGATGTGATAGAGGCTTGTGACTAGAAGAAGAACATTCAGCGCCATCTGCGCATGCTAGAGTGTACCGAGGTACAAAAACAAATGCTTGCTACCTTTCTTCTGTCGGGGGCAGCCTTACAGTGGTGGGAGTCAGTTACCACCGCCGAGGAGCGAGACTTGATGCCTATAGCAGAGTTTTGGGTGCGGTTCGACCGCAAATACTTTCCACCAGCAGTAGAAACTAAGATGAGAAAGAAATTCAGTGATTTAGTTCAGGGTGACCGATCAGTGGCAGACTACGAGGAAGAGTTCACCCGTTTGGCAAACTTTGTGCCAAATGAGGTGAGCGATGAGGAGCGGAAGAAATCGAGGTTTATGGACGGTTTAGCCTGGTGAATCAGGCAACACTTGATTGGGAATCCGACGTTAGTGACGTATATAGACGTCATTAATACCTCACTTGTACACTGCCAGGATCATCGCTTCCATGCGAATGGGAGCAAGAGAACAGGGGAGCCGAGTCAATAGGGCAAGGCCGTTACTAGTAGTGACACAAGTGGTGCTCAACAGCAGGCAGGCAGTCAGTAAGGGAATTAGGCAAAGAAGTTTAAGCCTGGTGGGTTTCGACCAGGAGGACAAGGGTTCAGGCAGGGCCATCCGGGCCCGAATCAGCAGCAGCAGGTTCCTCAGGGCCGTCAGGGCCAAGGGAATAATGGGGGAGGCCAGCAGGGCCAGGGTCATCCACGTCAGGGCCAACAGGGCCAAAGACAGTGGGGTGGTCAAAAATGTTATTTTGTCTGTGCCCAGCCAGGGCATTTTAAGAGGGAGTTCCCACAAAGGGGCAGAGGTCAACAGCAGGAGGCCCAACAGGGACATCCGGGAGAATGACCTCCAGCAGCACCAGCCCCATCCACCCCACCTCAGCAGGGGTAGATGCACTACGAACGTGTGTATAACATCCGGGATGTTCCCAATCCCCCGGCGCAGCAAGCACTGCCAGCAGTTGAGGGTATGTTTCTCATTCATGGTTATGAGGGTAGTATTCTTTTTGATACGGGAGCATCACATTCATTCATTAAATTAAATTTTTCTAAACGGGTCGGACTACTAGAGACTACGGGTAGTCTTCGAATGTTTGTAGAGTCTCCAGTAGGCAGCGGGACTACGATTCACTCGATTTATCGGGGTGTGGACATTTTTATTGGGAGACTTAGTTTAGCAGAAGACCTCTTAGTGTTGGATATGGAGGGGTACGATGTCATTTTAGGTATGGATTGGTTGGCAAGTTATCGGGCGACGGTGGATTGCTACGAGAGGACCATCGTGTTCTCCATTCTAGGGCCGGAAATGTTTTTGATAGCAATGCCGCTACCTGAGGGAGGGTCACGCACACACTTGTATTACATTGAGGAGGAAACTTCATAGGAGGTGGCTATTCCATTGGACTCAATCCCAGTATTGAGAGACTTTGAGGATGTGTTTCAGGAGATACCAGGATTGCCACCTAGCAGGGAAATAGAATTTGTGATGGATTTACCACCGGGGATGAGGTCGATTGCTCGGGCTCCATATCGTATGGCCCCTTCAGAGATGCGTGAGTTGAGGGAGCAAATTCAGCAGCTTCTGGGGCAGGGTTTCATTCGATAAAGTACATCACCATGGGGTGCACCAATGTTGTTTATGAAAAAGCGAGATGGCTCACTACGATTATGCGTGGACTATAGAGAGCTGAATAAGGCCACGATTCGGAATAAGTATCCGTTGCCTAGGATTGACGACCTATTTGACCAGTTGAGAGGGGCGTCTTATTTCTCTAAGGTCGACTTGATGTCAGGGTATCATCAACTACGTATTTGAGAGGAGGCTGTTCCGAAGACCACTTTCCTGTCGCGGTATGGATCTTACGAGTTCCGGGTGATGCCATTCGGGCTCACCAATGCACCAGCAGTGTTCATGGACCTCATGAACAGAGTCTTCTGGGAGTTTCTTGATCAGTTTGTTATCATGTTCATTGATGACATCCTGATCTACTCGCGTACCGAGGAGGAGCACGCAGAGCACCTGCGTATAGTGTTACAGACTTTGCGGGATCACCAGCTCTATGCCAAATTCGGTAAGTGTGGATTTTGGCTACGGGAGGTTCAGTTTCTTGGCCACGTGGTGTCAGACCGGGGTATTGCGATGGATCCAAGTAAAGTATCAGCGGTGAGGGAGTGGGGACAGCCCACGACACCGACTGAAGTGCGCAATTTTCTTGGGTTGGCTGGTTATTATAGACGGTTCATCAAAGGATTCTCAAAGATTGCCGGCCCTTTGACGAATCTGACCCGAAAAGGGGTATACCTTTCACTTGGAATGATCATTGTCAATTAGCTTTCGACGAGTTAAAGGAAAAGTTGACATCTTCACCCGTGCTTGCATTGCTGAAAGGAGGATTAGAGTATCGGGTTTACACTAACGCATCCTTACAGGGACTTGAAGGTGTGCTTCAGCAGGAGGAAAGGAATATTGATTATGCGTCTAGGAAACTAAAGCCCCACGAGAGGAATTACCCCACTCATGACTTGGAGTTAGCAACAGTCGTTTTTTCTTTGAGGGTATGGAGACATTATCTCCTTGGGGAGAAGTTCACGTTATTCACGGATCACAAATCACTTCAGTATCTCTTCACTCAGAAGGATCTGAATATGAGGCAGAGGAGATGGCTAGAATTCGTGAAAGACTATCAGTTTGATATTCAATATCATCCTGGTAAGGCTAATGTGGTGGCAGATGCGTTGAGTCGGAGACCGACTGGGGAAATAACAGAAGTCTGGAAAGGGAAGTGGAGAGAACTTCGATACGAGGATGATGTAGCCAGGGCTTGCATGTCAGCATTATCCATCACACCCGAGATCATTATGCGGGTTATGAGGGATCAGACCTACCGGGATAGGGTCAGCCAGTTGCTAGCTAAGGGAGGAGAGGGTTACTCGATCAGCTCAGAGGGAGGCTTACGCCATTATGGGAGGTTGATTGTGCCAGAGGATGCGGAGTTGAGGCACGCTGTTATGATGGAGTCTCATGGGTCAAGATTCGCGGTACATCCCGATGGGGATAAGATGTATCAAGATATGAGGAGGCAATATTGGTGGGAAGGAATGAAACGGGACATAGCAGAGTTTGTTTCGAAATGTGCCACGTGTCAGCTTGTGAAAGTTGGCCATCAGAGACCATCAGGGATGCTACAGCCACTTAAAA
The DNA here is from genome assembly GCA_949130495.1 of Sambucus nigra. NCBI lineage: Eukaryota > Viridiplantae > Streptophyta > Magnoliopsida > Dipsacales > Adoxaceae > Sambucus > Sambucus nigra. Next base: position 261,133,441 of record OX422212.1, read on the forward strand.
TTTCGTGTGGAAGTGGGAGAGCATCTCTATGGACTTCATTACAGGGTTACTGACATCGAGAAGGGTCACGATTCCATATGGGTCATTGTGTATCGGTTGACCAAAGTGGCCCACTTCCTGCCGGTTCGCACAGACTTTGAGACGATGCGTTATGCGAAGCTATTCATAGCAGAGATTGTTAAGCTGCACGGGGTACCGATAAATATTGTGTCGGATAGGGACAAGATCTTTGTGGCCCACTTTTGGCAGAGTTTTCAAGAGGCCATGGGAACGGAGTTAAGTTTGAGTACAGCCTATCACCCACAGACTGACGGACAGACCGAGAGAGTCAATCAGATGCTGGAAGATATGCTCAGAATGTGTATTCTAGACTTTAGGGGAGGTTGGGAGAAATATTTCCCTCTGGTAGAGTTTGCGTATAACAACTCTTACCAATTCACGATAGGCATGGCACCATTTGAGGCACTATATGGGAGACCTTTTCGTTCACCCGTTTGTTGGTTAGAGGTGGGGGAAAACAAACTATTGGGGCCTAAAATTGTTCAGGAGACATCTGCCAAGATAGAGCTGATCCGAGGGAGGATTCAAATAGCTCAGGATAGGGAGAAAAGTTACGCTAATGCTTCACGGAGACATGTGGAGTTAGAGGTTGGGGATCAGGTATTAGTCCGGGTGTCCCCTATGAAAGGAGTGATGAGGTTCGAAAAGAAGGGTAAGCTAGCACTGAGGTACGTGGGACCTTTCCCTATTATCGAGAGGGTGGGGCCCGTAGCCTACAGGCTGGGATTGCTGGAGCACCTTTAGTGGATACACGACGTGTTCCATGTGGCATCGGTGAAGAAATATCGCAGGAGTGAGAGGGCCTTCTGGCACATTCCACTCGACAAAATTTACTTACAGCCAGACATCTCATATGAGGAGAGACCGGTGGCTATTCTGGACCGGAGCGAGCGAAAGTTACGATCCAAGGTTGTTCCACTAGTTAGAGTACAGTGGGGTCATCACAACGTTGACGAGTCTACCTGGGAGCGGGAGGAGGATATGCAGGAGCAATATACAGAGCTTTTCATCACAGGTATGACCTAATTTCGGGGACGAAATTCCTTTGTAAGGGGGGGAGTATGTAACACCCCGCATTTTCATGCATTAAATATTTAATTAATTCGGGAATTGAAAATTACTTGTGAGTCGTAATTTTAATTGAATTAATTAGGGAAATTTTATTTAAATATTAATCGGGGAGTGAATGATTAATATTTATCGGAATTTATTTACTAAGTGAATAGTAATTATTTATTTAAGTCATTTCGATTGTTAATGACAGGGTATGCACTTATCTCAATCGGGAGTCGGTATAGACAATAAGGGGTGGGGGGATAAGTATTTTCATAAATTAATTCAGATTCCAATTCTGAGTGTACGGTTGAGTTCGTATGGGCCGAGATAGTCAGAAAAGTGTACCCGGGGGTAGTAAACAGGCCACGGGGAATTTTTAGACATAGTCGGGCCCATACGGTGGCAATTGGGTAATTTGGGCTTGGCCCATTAGGCCAAAAACGGGATTTAGGTAAATTAATGAATTAGAAGGAACAAGAAAATGGCTGATGTGAGTTTAGGAAAAGGGTTAGTGTGTTAAGAAACCCTAACAGTAGTTAAAGGCAGATTTGGGGATCACAAGAAAGCCAACAAGGGTCATGTTCAACCTTGGAACTCATCTCCAAATTCAGACTCTACGAACCTTAAGGAAAGTGTTAACTTGTTGTAGCATGTAAAAATGTATTTCTATTCATATTCATATGATGTGTGTATTTAAGGAAATTTGTTTTGCGTGTTAATGGCAAAATCTGATTTTGGAGATAATAATCTGAATTACGGAATTTGGAAAGGGTTTAGGTAAAAATCTGAAAATTGTATGTTAATATATATTTGGTAGGATGTTATCTGGATAATTAGAAATGGATTTGATGATAGAACTTGGGTTGTGAATGAGTAAAGGGTTAAAGATGGATTTTCCCCCAAATACAGAAATTATCGTTAATGGACAAATTAATGATGTTGGTGGACATTCTGGAGGTCCCTAATAAGGTTTCTAACATGTATTAATGTTAAGAGGGCTTAAGTTTGCTGGTAAAGAAAACTAGGGTTTGGGAAAAATCGTCCATGGATGAATCTATCTTCGCAAAGAAGACGAAGACCTGCTCGATCGATCGATCGAAGGTCTGGGGTCGATCGATCGATGGTCGGCAGATTTTGACAGTTCGCCCAGTTTTCTTTTATATGAAGAAAATTTTAATTTAATATTTTCCACGAAATAATTTGGTGAGAAATTTATACGTTGGTTTTAAATCAAATTAATGGTGAATAAAGCTAATTTAGAATTTGGAGACGACTTAGTGTGATATCATAATTTAAAATTGTTGGGTTTTGGAGAAATTAGGCGTGACACATTAAGGTCGAATTTTTGGGAAGGTGTTCGAAAGGATTAAATATAGATGTAGTGAACAAGTCCGGGAATAACGGTTCAGGAATACCGAGTGATAAATATTATTTATGTAAAGACTAAATAATTCGGGAGTCGAGAATTTAGACTCGGTTGAGGGTAATTGGGACTTCGAGAGTATGTCCAATTTTATGGTGGGGGCGACACAAAAGGTGACTTAATTAAATAGGCTTATGTTACGGGTTTTGTACATGGTGTAGCCGGGACATTTTTTATTTATATATATATATATACGGAGTGTGATAGTATATATATATATATATATATATATATAGTGTGTGTGTGTGTGTGTGTGTGCATTAATATCAGTGATTGAATATTATTAGTATATACTCTAGTGCTATAGGGGGAGGTTGCGCGTAGTGGATGAATCCCCTAGCTTGAGGAGTAGGGCGAGTATAATCATAGGTCATAGCATCCGTTATATGGGTGAGGGGCACCTCACTTTCTGGGGAGGAATATGACCGCCTCCAATTCGTATGTTAAACTAAGTTAGTGAGCGAATCTAACTTGGATAACTAGGTTATGTGAATACACCTAGTGGGATAGCACTTGGGAAAATTTATATTTTGTGAGTATTTTTACTTGGTCAAAAGTTTGTAGTAAATGTTATTTCAGTATGTTTGTGAATACTCTAATATGATTAAATATATAATTAGGTAAATAATTATATATGGGATAATTAATACATAGTGAAAAATGTATTATGTGCATAACGGGCGTGAATGTTATATGAAATTAAAAAGGGTAATGATTTAATTAAGTTTGACGTTTATAATAACTTAAAAATCACGAATTATGGCATACTCGATTAGAGTAAGTAAATTTCAAGGGTTAAAATAAGTATTGGGTCAAGAGCATAGGACCTAGTAAATTAAATGGAAGCGTTAGTAGTGCACATTAGAGGAGGGGTGAGGAAGTCCTCAAGAGAGTGCGACACTAACTAAAATATGAAGAGCATGCATATTTATTTATTACTGCAAGTTAATCATTTGTCAAATGTTTTCAAATGTTTTTGAGTACTAACCCTTGCTATAAATTTTTTTAAAAACCTTTTAGGTGTCCAGCCACATGGACGCCAGGCTTGACTTTATTCCAGGTATCCTTTGCTGCAGCACATGTGGATGTTGTGGGGTTTTTGATAGATGCCTCCTTCTTTCATTCGTGTAGAGACTCTCTAGTAGTTATCTGAGCTTGTCGCTCACAGTTCATTTATCAGTATTAGACTTGTTGATATTTTCTTCTTATCTTTACTTGTATTGGATATTTGGACCAATGGTTTATTCGGTTAGGTGTTTTATTTGTGAATGGTTATTTTAATTAACTGTGATTGTGTATTATTTTATGTTCCGCGTGAGTTTTATTTAATTAATTGAAAGATAAAAAATTGGCACTAGTCTACTTTTCTCACTTAGGTGGTTAGTAATTAAAAAGACGACAGTGATGCTAAGAATGGACCAACTGAGAAACCTTTTCTAACTTGATTGAGGACTGATCACCCGGGATTAATTAGGCGGGGTATCACACAAGTGTCAAAGATATTCTAGCATTCCACACTAAGCTTACCAGCCCCTCTCATCCATCACAGAGTCGTGTCCATTTACTATTTGGGGAATTGACTTGGTGGGTCATCTTCCAAAGGCATCGTGCAACTAGCAACATCTGGTTGTAGCAATCGACTACTTTTCCTAATGGGTGGAGGCTAAAGCATTTATTTCCATCACTGAGGTGAAAACATTTAATTTCATCTAAACGAATATCGTTTATCAATATGTCTTTCCCCATACCTTGATATCAGATAATTGTAAGCTATTTAAGAATGAGTCGTTAAAAGACTATTGGAGGAAGGTCGACATAAAATAGTTTTTCTGAGCATCAGACTAACCCGAAACTAATGGTCTGACTTAGGTCACTAACCGGATGATACTTTACGGGATTAAAAAGAAGTTGGAAGATGACAAAGGTCCATGGACAGAAGAATTTCATGGGTTTCTTTGGGCTTACATTACGAATGAGAGGATACCGATAGGTGAAACACCGTTCATGTTAGCATACGGGTCTGAATCAATTATCCATACCGAGCTTGTACTTCCCTGTCATAAATTTTAAACTTAAGACTCAGAGGCCAATGTAAAAGAGATAAGACTAAATCTAGAACTAATATAAGAAAGTATAGATGATGCAACAATACGCTAGTTAGTGTACTAACAAAGAGTTTCCATATTTTACAACCAAAGGGTCAAGGCTAGGTCGATAGTCGTGGGTGATCTTGTTTTAAATAAGGTCTAGAAAAATATGAACAAGATCCATCCAAATTGGAATGGGCTATAAAGAGTTACTGAAGAGGTCGTCTTGGGCACTTTTAGATTGGAAAACTTGTAAGGCAAGTCCTTCCCCAACCCTCGAATATCGACCACTTGAAAAGATGTAGTCAATAGAAATAGTTATAATTAGGCAAAATGTATCCTCTTGAATAATTGTATTTCAGTATTAGTTTTATATGTACGATATTGTGATCAATGAAAACTCAAAGTGTTGGATAATATTTATCCTACTTATCATCGTCAATTTCTCCATGGTTTGAACAATATTAAACTAAGAAACATCATTTCTATGGTGAATTTGTAAGGACATTTTTGTCCATTAGCAATTTGTTTTGTCGCACGCCGTTACACCATTGAAGAAATTCAAGATTCATATAGTCATCAATGGATTCGAATATCAAAAGAAGAAGAGGAATCAAAGTCTGACAGGTCGGACCGGTCCGCCTGGGGTAATCTGAAACAGATCGTGCAGAGATTTTTTAGGCCATGTTATTCTTTTATAAACCCACTACGGGAAGTTAGTTTTTAAGACTTAGATACACGATTTTCAGAGTACAAAAAACTCTAAGTCTTCACCTATTGAGTACCAAGACTCTAGGTTTTTTTATTCACACAAATTTCCAAACACTTGTGAATCTCTTTGCAACCCAGGAACGCACTTTTGCTGTTCATACCATTGTGGAGAAGACCGTTCTTCTTCTTCATTGCAGCCCTACTAGAAAGGGATAACTCCAGCCGCCGACTACAGAATCCGACACCTGAGGGTAATTATTAGTCACTTGTATTTTCATTGAAATCCAAAATTGTACAGTTACAATATTATAATGAAAATAAATGGTTTTGCCCCTTTGGGGGATTTTTCCTCACAAGAATGTGTTTGAATGTTCTTGCTTAGTTCATTATCTTATTCAATCACATACTGTTGCATGTTTAGGATTTGTTTGAGTTAAAAGGTGTTTAATATATAAGTTTATCATTTGAACGCAAGCGTATACGTTCTCAAATTGGTATCAGAGCAGGTTACGCTAATCTATCGCGTATTCCTATATTCGGCAAAAAAATTTTAAGATATCAATTTTCTGAAAAATTTGATTTTTTGAAAAAGTGTGTGTTAAAATGGAGAAATTATATAATAAAATGCCAGTTTTTGACGGGGATAACTATACCTATTGGAAAGCCCGTATGAGATCTGCATTAAAAGCCATTAATGAGCGTGTCTGGATCTTGGTTGAAAGAGGGTGGACACCTCCCTCCGTGACTGTTGATAATGTGATTAACTTGAAACCTGTTACTTCTTGGACTGAAGAAGAATTTAAATGGTCATCTTTTAATTCTAAGGGACTAAGTGTTATTTCTGGATCTGTCACACCTGATGAGTTCAAACGCATAATGACGTGCACCACGTCAAAAGAGGCATGGGAAGTTTTACAACTCACCCATGAAGGATCTAATGCTGTGAAGGAGTCTAAGTTGCAAAATTTGACAACTCAATTTGAAACCATCACCGTGCATGAATCTGAATGTTTTGATGAATTTTATGCTAGACTTTCTGACATTGTGAATACTAGCTTTTATCTTGGTGAACATATTCCTAATGCTAGATTTGTTAAAAAGATTCTTCGTTCTTTGCCTAAGAGTTTTATCCCTAAAGTCACGGTGCTAAATTCTATGGAAAATTTAAATACGCTAAAATTGGAAGAACTTGTAGGTGATTTGCAAACTTATGAAATTGATATGTTCCCTAAAACTTCTAAATCTAAAGATAAGGGAATTGCACTTAATGCCCAAGAAATAAAGAGTGAGGGGTCGGCTAGAAAGAGGGTAGAGTCATCTAGAAAGAGAGAGACTGACATGTCAGATTCTGAGTGTGATTTTGACTTAGATGATTTGGCTCTTTTTGCAAAAAAATTCAAGAGGATTCTCAAATTTAAGAAAAATGGAAATTTTAAAGATAAAAAGAAATTTGAGAAAAACAAGTTTGAAAAGAAAAATGAAAAAGACTCCAAAAATCCTCCTAAGAAAGAAAGTGAGAGATGCTTTGAGTGCGATGGTAGGGGTCATAGAGCCTTTGAGTGTTCCACTCGTCTGAATAGAGAGAAAGGGAAAGATGTCCTTAATGCTACTCTTACCAACGAAAGTGAGGTCGAGACGGTGGATTCAGGAGATGAGTCACCGCATGAGTGTAACTTCACCGCATTCATGTCCAGTCAAGTGAGCACTCCTAGTTCTCTTCACGACGATGAAGATGATGCTTCACAGGGACACCTCGATAGTGAGATCGATGTGAGTGAGGGGGAGGATGACTCAAGTGAGAGCGAAAGTGATATTCAACGCGCCTACGCTGAGTTATATTCTGACTCCTTTAAAACTAAAAAATGTAACAAAGCGCTAGTTCTTAAGATCACCGGCTTAGAGGATGATTTGAGAAAGGCGAGAGAAAGAGAGTCCTCCACCTTCACCGCCCTGAGAGAGAGAGAATCTGTCTGTGTCAAGAAAGAGAGTTCGTTTAGAGAGAGAAAGTATTTTAGAGAAAGAGAGAGGGGACTTGACTAACCAAGTGGCTAGTCTTACGAGGCATCTCCATTCCTCCGTGGAGACTCGAAAGAAACTTGAAGCCCAGCTGACTCATGATCTTGAGAAAGCACGGGAAGTCAAGGTACAAATCGAGGACAGATCTGGAAAGATGGGAAAGATGCTCCTCGGCCCCGCTTTAGGTTTTGGTGATCGACAGGGAATTGGTTATGATGGTGCATCCACCTCCAAATTGCACATGGACCAGTTCCTGAGTTTACTATGAATCCTTATGGCCATCGTCAAAAACCTCGAAGGAGAGTTCGACCAAGAAAAACAAACCAAGGTCCCCATTTGACTGTGTTCTTTTGTACTTATTGCAAAAGAAAAGGCCACCTTAGGGAGTCTTGCTATAGCATGGGTCGGACACGACGTACTACTGCTCCACCACGTCATACTGATGAGTTTTCTAGTATGAGAGAGCGAGTTGAGTTCTTAGCTGCCAAGACCCAGAGTTTAATGGAAGAATTCCGACGTATGTCTTTGCCGTTAGTGAATGCTTCTCACATTCCAGCTAAAACCAACAACAAAAAAGGAAAACAAAAGGTCATCTCTACTTGGGTACCTAAGAAAGATAAAAAGGCCTTCGTTGTTCATGTTGCTCTCAAAGCACACAATACCTCACAGTGGTATTTTGATAGTGGGTGCTCCAGACATATGACAGGTGATGCCTCATTTTTTACGACTCTTGAGGATTATCAGGATGGCAGAGTCACCTTTGGAGATGGGAGAAAGTCTAGCATCATAGGACGTGGTACTGTTGAGTTACCCGGATTTCCTATTCTAGAAAATGTTTTGTACATCAAAGGTTTGAAAGCAAACCTTCTCAGCATTAGCCAGCCGTGCGACACTGACTTTGCAGTAAAGTTTGACCGGGACGAGTGTAAAGTCTACAATCAAGCCGATAAACTTTTGATGCAAGGGGTGAGGACCGAGGATAATTGCTATGGGACTGAGCCCACGTCCTCACTTATCTGCAACAACGCCACAATCACTCCTATGGATCTGTGGCACCAACGTCTAGGTCACGTGAACGTTAGAGATCTCAATCGCTTAGCTAAAAAGGACCTAGTATGTGGCTTACAATCTCTTGGAAAGTCAACTTCGACCATTTGTGGACCCTATCAGTTGGGAAAACAAACTCATAGTCCTCATAGGAAGTTGCATTCCATTACCACCTCTCGTGTTCTTGAGTTAATTCACATGGATCTTATGGGTCCCACTCATACTGAGAGTCTAGGTGGTAAGAGGTACATCCTCGTGATGGTAGATGATTTCTCCAGGTACTTCATTATAGGTTTTCTGAGAGAGAAATCCGATGCTATAGAATTTTTAACGACCAAGTGCCGTGCTGCAAAATCAACACGGTGTCACTATTAACAGGATGCGTAGTGATAATGGCACTGAATTCATAGAAACAAAGGTAGACCTTTACTGTGATAGCCTCGGGATCAAACATGAGTTTTCTGCTGTGAGAACTCCTCAGCAAAATGGGATTGTTGAGAGAAAGAATAGAACGATCCAAGAGATGGCTAGATATATGCTTCTAGGTCGTAAAGTTTCTAGGAGATTTTGGGCAGAGGCAGTGTCTACTGCATGCCACACGGTGAATAGGGTTTATTTGCGTCCACACACACTTCAGACTCCTTATGAGTTGTGGAATGGCAAGAAGCCCAACTTGGCATATTTCTGTGTTTTGGGGAGTAAATGCTATATCCTACGGGATAGAGAGCAATTAGGAAAGTTCGACTCCCGAAGCGACGAGGGAATATTTCAAGGATATTCATCGAATAGTAGAGCGTACCAGGTTTTTAACCTGAAGAGCTCTAAGGTTATGGAATCAATAAACGTCACCGTGCAAGATGACGAACCTCCGACGGTTATTGATCCTAACCTTCAGTGTGAGGATGAGGATTGTTCTGACAGTGATTTACCTGTTCCTCTCTCACACTCTGTGGACCCTACTCTTGTGCTAAGGGACACACCTGCTTGGGTTCGCAAGAGTCATGAACCGTCTGCCATTGTTGTCGATCCCACACTAGGGGTCAAGACTCGTGCTCAGCTAGAGAATGTTGTTAGCCATCTTTGCTACACGTCCAAAGTCGAGCCCAAGAACTATAAAGAAGCACTCAAGGATGAACACTGGATATCTACTATGCAGGATGAGTTGCTTCAGTTTAAAAAGAATAATGTCTGGGAACTAGTCCCCCGACCTAGTGAGACTAATGTGATAGGTACCCGGTGGATTTTTAAGAATAAAATGGATGAAAATGGTACCATAATCAGAAATAAGGATAGGTTGGTCGCTCAAGGCTACACACAGATAGAGGGTGTAGACTTTGGGGAGACATTTGCTCCTGTTGCGAGGCTTGAGTTCGTCCGTCTTCTTCTCTCCATCGCATGTCATCTGCGCTTCAAGTTATATCAGATGGATGTTAAGAGTGCCTTTCTGAATGGCATTCTACAGGAGGAGGTTTATGTGGAACAACCAAAAGGTTTTGAAGACCCTCAGCACCCGGAGCACGTCTACTATCTGAGGAAAGCCTTGTATGGTTTGAAGCAAGCACCCCGTGCTTGGTACGGGAGGCTTACTTCCTATCTCTTAGCTCGTGGCTTCAAGAGAGGGGGAGTAGATATGACGTTGTTCGTCAGGAGAGATGATGGTGCTATTTTGGTTGCCCAGGTCTATGTGGACGACATAGTCTTTGGATCCACATGCTCTCAACATGCTCATCAGTTTGAAGAGGAGATGAAAAGTGAGTTTGAGATGAGCATGGTTGGTGAGCTTACGTTCTTCCTTGGTCTCCAGGTTCGTCAGCTAAAGGATGGGATGTTCATCTCCCAATCCACGTATGCTAGAGACCTAGTGAAGAAATTTGGTTTAGACTCCGCTAAGCATGCACGTACACCTATGAGTACCACTGCCAAGCTTAGTAAGGACACTTCAAGCAAGGACATAGAGCAAACCTTATATCGGAGTATGATCGGTAGTCTTCTCTACTTGACTTCTAGTCGTCCCGACATCGCCTTTAGTGTTCGAGTCTGTGCGCGATATCAGGCATCCCCAAAAGAGTCACATTTACTTGCTCTAAAAAGTATTATTAAATACGTGAGTGGGACTCTCTCATACGGTATTTGGTATTACTTTGATACCGATGACCGTTTGTCCGCCTATTCGGATGCCGATTGGGCCGGGGATGTAGATGGTTGTAGGATCACTTCTGGTGGGTGTTTCTATTTTGGTTCTGCTCTTGTCTCCTAGCTGAGCAAGTAGCAAAATTCCATCTCTTTGTCCACTGCAGAGGCTGAGTACATAGCCGCCGGGAGTTGTTGCACACAACTCTCGTGGATGAAGAAAATGCTGGAGGATTATGGGGTATCACAGGACACCATAACCATATCTTGTGACAACACGAGCGCGATACACATATCCCGCAATCCAGTTCAGCATTCGCATACCAAGCACATCAGGATACATGAGCACTTTATACGACAGCTAGTTGAGGAGAAAGTCGTATCCCTGAGTTTCGTTCCCACCGACCGTCAGTTAGCCGATATTTTCACGAAACCTTTAGATGCCCTTCGATTTGAGAGTCTTAGGAAGTCTTTGGGAATTTGCACAGTTGACTGAGGGGTTGGTATTTGTCTAGAATAGGATGCTTCTTCATGTTCATATCATATGCTTCCTATTGATAGTCTATTTTATATGTACCATTTCTTAGTTGTATAGCTTTTTATTTATTCTTTTTGCTTTTTATATTTCTTTTGAAAAATGCAAAAAGACTTTCCTTTAAGAAAAATTTTGAGAAAAGCACAAAAAGATTTTATTTTAATAAATTTTTTGCTCCTTTTATGGATGAGCGTTTAAGATAGTCAAGTCACAACTTCATTCCATATATCCATGTGACTGTTTGATAGAGATTTGAGACGCTACATCATTTCATCCATGTGCTTTACTTAGTATGGATTCTTTGAGATGTAATTAGTTATATCTTCCTACATGTTTGACTCCTATATCCTTTATTGCACACATGCACGGCTATATTTTATTATTGCACTTGTCTATCTCATATTGGTTAGGGTTTGAAATGGAGTTTGAACGAACTAGGGTTTCTCTCTCTTTTTTTCTCTCTTCTCTCTCTTCTCTTTTCTCACTTGGATTAGACGAAGTGGCAAAAACTTCTGAAAGGCTGAGGGTTAACCTCTTTAAATACTAGGCTGAGAAGGATCAAGAAGGCGGTTCAAAATCAAGGGCTGAGATTTAGTCATGGCCTGTTGACTTCGATCCAACGGCTTGAGAGAAACAGTGAGTTAAGAGGCTTCTGATTGGCTAAAATAGGTTCACAGGGATTGGGATATGGACGCATGCAGAGCATTGATAAATCCAATCCAAGGGTTGTTACTGATCACCGATTTTGTCTCTTAAAAGAAACACAACTCCAACCAATAGGAGGGCAACAAATGTAAGGCAAAGAACGAACCACAAATGCGCATCTAAAAATAATTACATAGACACCCTAAAAGTGTCAAGCGCTTTTGGTTTCTACCCAAATGAACTTTCAGCCATAAAACCAACAATTCAAAATTACAGAAAGACCCCAAAACCTTTTAATTCCTATTTTAATTAAGAAACACTTGTTTTTAAAAATCATTAAAAATTCCCAAAAAAATTATTAAAAATTGGTTTAAGGGAAATTAACACACATACAAGCAACTTATGCAAAATATGAACAATGTATGCAATCCTAATGTGTGTGAGTGTTTGTGAATATACCTTCAACCAATTTAAACAAGAGAAATGAATTGCAGAGTCTGAGGCTTTTTGGTATACTAGGGAATGGGCTCAATTTTGTTAGTATTTCCAAACTAGATGAGCACTTATACAATGTAGACTCAAGTGAGTCAAGAGTATAAGGTGCTTCACATAGTTGGAACCATAAAAAATAGGAAATTTTGAAAAATCCATATTGTCCATATTAAAACCAAAAGACCTAACATGATAAATCAGTGTTCTTGCTTTTATATCACTTTGAAGAAGCAAAAAATTCAAAATTTTAATTTTATAACATATACATAAACAACCCAAATATATTAATATGGAGTGATGGTTCCGAAAGACTAATAATTTTTAATTTGAAGAGGCAAAAAAATCCAAATTTTAATTTTATAATATAAACATAAACGACCCAAATATATGAATATTGACTGATGGTTTCGAAAGACCAATTTTTTTTAATTTCATCCAAAAATATTATTTTTCAATTCTTAAACAAGACTTCAATTAAATTTCTAAATTTAAGAAAATAACCCAAACATGAATTTACTAACTTAAATTAAAGTAAAACAAAATTATCCAATTTAATAAAATAAATCAAACATGAATTTACAAACTTCAATTAAAGTAAACTAAAATTACCCAATTTAATTAAGCACCAATTACACCATTTTTATATAGTAAACCAATATTATCCTATTAAAAGTAAGCATGCATCTAGATGTGAACTTGAAAGATAAAAAATACACAACCATAACTTATCGATGTACTTGGAAAACCCACAACGAGAAAAACCTTGGATGGCTAGACACAAGTCCACTATGTACGGAATTACAAAAAGGAAACGGTAGAATACTTACACAACGACTCGACGCCCTCACAAGCATTGACACTCTTCATTCCTTCAACATTTGCCTAGTGACAACATAGGAGTCCACCGATGGCTTAATGCTACTATCAAACACAAGGAGTAAACCATATGTACATCATGAACACGGAATCCTCTTCAAAAAATAATCTTAATTGTATAGAGATTAAAATCCAGTGCCAAAACTGATCTCAAACATATATTATGTAGAAACTTGGATCATGAAAGTATTGGGTATAAACTTTTGTTTTGTTTGAAGGATTAAACCATGAATATTACACAAAACGTTGTTAGACTTTTTTAAAGGTTTCTCTATTTAGGAAGATGAAAAAATATCTAAACATGGATGAACTTCATAGAGAGAATTTTCTCCCTAAAGGGTTGAAAGGTTATCTAGAAAAACTGTTCTCTTGCATGGTTGGGAAAATTAGTGGAAAGTTAAGAGAATAATTGCACAAAACTGACATGTTTTTTGCAAAAATTGCGCTAGTCGTTCGAATGACAAACATAAGTCGTTCGAATGACATATTTGAACGAGATGAAAGCAAAAGCCAAAAAGGACCTCATTTGATAGCTCATTCGAATGACTTGGGAATCTCATTCGAACGAGATCATTCTAACGAAATATTAGAATGAGATGTCAGTGAAATACAAAAGGGACCTCATCGATAGCTCATTCGAACGACCTAGGAAATTTGTTCGAACGAGGTCATTCAAACCTAAGATAAAAAAGTCATTTTAAAATATTTTTACCAAAAATCTGACACCCAATAAAAATATCCCAGGCTCAACAATATTATAAACATTCATACCTAAGAGATCCTCGGAATGTTGATGAAAAAAACATGTCAAGAAACACAACATATGGTTTAATGTCTTCAACTTCCCCCCTACGTATTCAACACAAATGTCATAAGCTTAAAAGGTCACAAATAACTTATATCCTATGACTCAAAGAATTTTTTTAGAATTGAGCCAATACTTACAAATTAACTGAATTCATTTTTTTTTATTACGTAGTGATTTATATATTCCGTGAATTATTTTAGTTTTCTGGACAGATTGACTTTAGTTATATTGTGATAACTGATTTTTGTCATTTTTGGCAAAAATCAAGTATTATGTAATTTTAATCATTATATGGCCAATTCTGTTTTGACGTATTTAGTTAATATATGATTTGTGTTAGTTATTGTACACCCCACATTCTAGGTCCCCCTAAGTCTCTCCTTAGGTCATTTGCACCTCCCCAATACACTACAAAACCTAGGTCGTACTCCGAGTATCGATCTAGAGGCCATCGGGCACTCTCGAGCCCTATTTGACTCTATTAAACTCTATTGTAAGAGATAAATATCAATTAATCCTTAAAGTTCACTCAATCTCCTTCCAATGGTCCACCTCGTGCGTGAATCGGTGGAACGGTTTGAATGAACAAACCATTTTATTATCGAAAATCGATCTAGAGGCCACTGAGCGCTCTCCCGGGCCCTAGTTTGGCCCCAACCAACCTCTTCATCAGAGTGAAAGATCTTTGGATCTTCAAAAGGTGATGAAACCCCTTTCCAACGGTCCACCATTTGCACGAAATGACATAACCATTTGGACGAATGATCTAGTTTCCACCAAAAATTGATTATGAGGCCAGAGGGCTCTCCCAGGCTCCATTTGATCAAGGTCATCTCTTAATATAGAATGAGAATTAATGAATCTTTGAATGGAACTAAATACCCTTTCCAATAGTCCACCCCATGCACGAATTAAGTTTACGGTATGGACGAACGATCCGTTTTACTCTGAAAGGTCACCAAGCACTTTCGAACCCTGTTGACCAAAGTCAATTCCCCAAACCAAGTAAAGGTCTTTGTAATGTCGAATTATCTCATGTAACCTTTCCAATGGTCCCCCCCATGTAGGATTTTGACTTACAATTTGGATGAATGATCCATTACGGCCAGACGATCTCACGTCTAAAGGATCAACAAGTGCTTCTGAGCCCCGTTTGACCCTAAGTAAACTCCTAGTCCCAAGAGAGGCACAAAGGACTCTTAAGGGTATCTGAATTACCTTTCTAATGGTATGCCCCGTGAATGATTTGGATTTACAAATTGCATTTTATGGCTATTGTTCTGGAAAAATCTGCACGAGATCCATGCCTATTGACAGCCTGTCTATGATTACCTGCCAATTGGTAGGTCTAGGGCTATGTCGATCGGTATCCACCTACCCTATAAAATATGGTAGGGTCTCATGCTTAGGGAAGACCTCAAATTCATCAATATCCATGATCTGAACAACATTCTCTTGCAATCAATTAAGTTTCCCTTCGTGAAATTCCTTTTCATATTACATTCCCATCATTTTCATACCCAATTTAGCAAAATCTCATCCTCTCTCATCCAACATTCAAGGAATCTCATCAAGGATCAAGTTCAAACCTTAATTCTCCAAAGAATGTTAAAAAAACCTTCTTTTTTTTTTAAATTCTTTATTTTTGCATTAATTACACAAATTCCTAATCTAGTGTTTACTTTAGTTCACACACATTAATACCTCATCCTTTATTATTTATATTGCACATACTCTATTTTCTATAAAAACAAAAATCAAGAAAAATAGGTTTACACCTATAAACTCAAACAAGATTATTCACTACACTTTTTCAAAACAAAAAATACATTTTCTACACACACACACATAAAATAAATTCTCATTTGAATCTATGGGATAAATCTCACCCTTACATTGCATACGAACTATGTGGACTTTGACGTAGGCGTCTTGGGCTAAAACTCGAGACTTAAGTCAAATTTCCCAATTTTCTAATTTTCCCATTTTTGCATTTGCATCCTTTTCATTTATACATATATTATATTCATGATCCATATTGTCATTTTGTCAAGCATAAATTATTGTTTCATTATAATAATCAATATCTCGATAAATGCATAAAATGTATTTTCTAGATATTATTTTGGGAATATTCCTATGATTGACCTCACTCTATCATTTCCATGAAATGAGTTGGCCAATTCCGATATCTATTTATATATACGCACACAGACACTTCACGGAGAAATTGGCAAAAATAGTAACACAAGCCCATGAGAAATTGAAATTGTGGGATGCGTGCCTAACACGCTCTCATTTCGTAACTTATCCCTCAAACCTGTTAACAATTAGTTTCGTAAGCATCAATTTGTCTTTGATGGCTCTCTGGATGCGTCGAAAAGTTATTTTGTGTTTTATGAAAAATAGGCTGGTGACTCCATCTCTTTACATCAATGACAACGAAAGTTCTCCTAGAGAAAGAGGGTGTGAGACCTTTTCCCCTTCCCCCAGAAAGGAGATGGGATGGCCATATTTGAGACTCCACTGAGTACTGCTTAAGAGGTCTAGACTCTGTTTGCATGGGTGTTATCATTTTTTGCTTTTGTGCATATGAGCCTACTTGTATGTTCCTTTTTGCCTCTATTATTTCTTATACACATATATCTCGTGCTTATGTCCCTACTCAATCACACACTTGTAGATAATTTTCCTGTACACTTCACACTATTTACACATAGGATCACTCGTACCCATATGTTGCACACATCACTTCGAATATCCATGCTTTGGTATAACTAACACACAGCTCCACTTCTAACCCTTGAATATATCCATGCTCACTCACACTTGTCACACACCACTTATAGTTGATCCATGCTTAGGTTCACTACCACTTGTAGATATTCACAGATCACGACTCTTACATGTTAATGCTTAGAGTAATACTCATGCTCCAAGCTAGATTTAATTTTCACGGTATTTGTACATTCCTACCTATTAGTATAGTGATCGTCATGCTAAATAAAATACTCTCTCCATAATATACTAATCATGAATCACCAAAGGGCATGGCTATTGACCAAATTTTGTCCCGTAACTGGGGTGTCACTTTGTGATGGGCGCTGGTCCGGCAGGTTGCAATCAACCTAAGTAATATGACTCTCACCTTCCATTGGGAAAGTACTTTCAACGTATAAAAAAATTGAAGTCACGAGGGGAGGTATATCGCAGGGAACTCGTTCATGTACATTAAGTATATCGAATTTGTTCTCACATGTACTTTCCCCATGAGGTATATAGTGAGGCAATTCACGTACACTTAGGTATATCAAAAGGAGTGTCCACACATACCGATTACTCTAAAAAGTAAGACTTTATCATGGAAGTCATGAGAAACGGGAGAACCCTTCCAATTAACCCAACAACTACATACCCTAATATAGGATTCAAATATAGGGAACTTATATTTAGTTTTCCAGTTACTACCCGAAACTCTGCTGAAATGATGGGCAGTATGCCTGTGAATGCCCGAGGGGCCCCCAATTCTAAATATTCTTATAAAAATTTATATTTCCTTTTTAGATGCGGAAGCATAAAATGATGGTTCAAACAAATAACCAAATTTTAATTTCTATATAAATTAAAATTAAACAAAGTGAAATTAAATTCAAACAAACACTTATTTAAATTTCACTTTAACATAACTAATCTAAGTCCTAGAATTTTCCTAAGTCATATTTTGCAATTTTATCAAGTTAGGCCAAACCAATTTTAACAAATGACTTGAATTAAATTAGCATTCCCAAATTTAATTTAGGACCATATTAAATAAGTGTGACAATTAAAACCAATTTGATCTTGTATTATCCTAAGCATGTGTTCTAAGTTATTATGCAGGATAAGATAAAATCAGTCATAGTACGCCGCAATGTACGAGGAAAAACCCACAACGGGAAACAACCTTGGACGGCCCTAGCCTCAAATCCACTAAGTAAGGAATTTACATTTACAAGACAAATGACTTACTTCCTCAACTCGAACCCTCTCAAGCCTTGACGCGTCTTCTTGTAACCACCTCTTCTTAGGGGATAACCACGGAGCTCCACCGCGATCTCGGACTCACCGATTGGATAATAGGTACACCATCAACCACACATGGTCACTTTTACCATGTGAAAGCCGCGGCTAAACAATTCTTCTTCTTTGAGGGATTTAGAAGAAAACCCAAACGATCTCTTCAATTCGGTGAAGAGACAAACCCGGTGCCAAACTCCAAGCAAGATGTATATATATGAACCTGGATAAACAAAACAATGGGTGAAAACTAGAGTGGTAAATGAATTTGTCTTTGAAAATTGTCACTCAAAACATGAACTTTTTCTTGTAAAAGATGAACTCT
Organism: Sambucus nigra; assembly: GCA_949130495.1. Classification (NCBI taxonomy): domain Eukaryota; kingdom Viridiplantae; phylum Streptophyta; class Magnoliopsida; order Dipsacales; family Adoxaceae; genus Sambucus; species Sambucus nigra. Next base: position 261,151,708 of record OX422212.1, read on the forward strand.
CAAAACTCTCTATAGGAGTTAGTATGGTATGAAAAAGTTAAAAGAAAAATATGGTTTCCCGCACATAGATATTCAGCAAAAAGATAGTGGGGTAAACAAGCGGAAAACATGGGAAAAAACTCCTAAAAACTGCCATAAAATTTTCCCGCCTGAAATCTCGTTTGAACGACATTTTCGTTCGAACGAGGCTTCTAACGAAGTTCTAGTGTGAACTCGTTACAATCTCGTTGGAAATCTTATTCGAAAATAAGGTTCATTCGAACGACATATCGAACGACATTTCAGTGGCCTATTCTGGGAACTCATTGGCAAACTCGTTCAAACGACATCTGGTTCGAACGAAAATCTCGTTCAAACGACATATCGAACGAACTTCCAAAAAGTTTAGAAATTCTCATTTTTAGCTCAGAAAACTGTATAAACTTTATTTAAAGTTTTAATTCATTCTTTCTGAAAACAAAATACAGTTTTAATAAAACCTAACGCCCATATAAATACGTTCCAAGCTCTTATATATATATGTAATGCATTCATACCTTGGGAGCATGGAACCACTGTTGATGACGTAGAAAACGAGGCACTTAAACTCGGCATTTTGATGAAGCTTTATACACTTGTTCGCTACGTATTCAACACACACATCATAGGCTTGAAGGATGATCAATATACTCTATCCTATGACTCAAACGTTTTTGGAAATTTATGTCCTTACAATGCCGATTAAAATTTTGCACGATTTGGTCTTTTTCAAAACGACACCCTGCCCATGAGCCTGGTAAGAAGTCAAACTGTGTTTTGCATATTTTTCAAACCTAATTTTCCTAGGATCGGGTCCCGTCCGACATTTATTTCTACATTCAAGTAAACCTAACACAAATGATGACATAATAATAATAATAATAATAATAATAATAATAGTAATAATAATAATAATAATAATAATAATAATAATAATAATAATAATAATAATAATAATAATAATAATAATAATAATAATAATCATGTTGAGACCCTTTTCTTATTTTTCCTCTTTCTTTACCAAAAGTGTCAAAAACATTTTTCCATCTTTTATTTAAATACTAAAAACATTTTCCTTCCTTTTATCATAAATTTCGAAAGCATTTTCCTTCCCTTTTACCTAAAAACATTTTGTCCTCCTCTTTTACAAAAATATCAGAAACATTTTTTTCTCCAATAATGAAAGACTTTGCTTCTTCTCTTTCAAAAATAAACTACAATCATTTCTCCTTCTCAGGTAGATCACATACCTGACCTTTGGCCTGTCTCCGTATTGACTTTGGTCTTTTATTGAACTACCATAAGGCTCTATCAGTTCTCCCACTACTTCCTCTGAGTCCAAAATCCACTTTCACCTAATTTCCATGGGGAACACAGACGCAGTACCAAATGTTCAACCATATTTGATGAAGTTTCTAGCCCAACTTACTGGCGAGATTGACAACCTTCAAATCGAGGTTCATGAGATGCAATGAAATCGATTTCTTATTCCCAAAGAGCCCGAGGTCCTCTTCCTTCACAATATGGGTCCACTCGTACCTGAGCCTATTTGGGTCCTAAAAGAATATATGCATTCTCTGCATGCTTGTCCTTCCAATAGGCCATCGACAACTTAGCTCCCTATGCTAAATCTTTCATAGCCAGGGGCTAACCTACCGTGACCATTGATCCTAAGGAAGAAGAGTTGAACAAGGTGATCAAGGGTGAAAAGTATCTTCGCGTCAAAAGACTAATCGTTGAATTCGTTTCACCACATTAATACAAAAACCTAAATTATGACTACACTTACGATACAAGTATAGCGGTAAGTCGGGTATCGAGAATTCACAGGGAATGTTAGTATAGCTCGTAATCGATTTATTATGTCAAGAATAAAAATATGGAAGGTGATAGGGTGTTATGGTGAAAAAGGAAAAATTAAGAAGCTCACACTACACACTATTTAACAAAACGAGAGTGAGGATGACATCCCCGCTATGGGATAAACAACTAATAATTAGAATTTCGGTTCGAAAACATTTAACCGAGCATTTTTCATCAACCATAAATATCACGCAAGAAGAAATTTAACTCAAAGTTACGAGATAAAACATTTAATCAAAAATGGCCACGCGCAGATTATATTTGGGTTATCGCTATAAACACTAACGTTGCATGACAAATAAAGTTAAACACATAGTAAACCAATTTTAATACACGCGGTTTCAATTAAATGCAATATTACACAAAATCTAATTTTCAAAGCTCGACACCGATCAATAGTGGACATAGGTCCCAAACTCTATTCAACTACTCACTACACGTGAATAATCTAATTAAACAACTAATTACTAATAAAAGCAAGAAATAAATAAATAAAACTAATTTATCTAGGCAAGAAATAAAATGCAAAGCATGGAAATTAGCTAAAACAACTAAACACAATAAGGAAGATGATGAATAGTAATACCTACATACAAAAATCGGCAAACATCCAACAAGAAATGAGGAGATGGAAGCTCCCCTTTTACAAACCCTAAAAATCTAATATAATGAAGTATATCCCTCTCAAAAAGAGAGAAAATGTTATTTATACAAAACCAACAATGTCAAACTGTAATACCCCTTATTTTTATGCTATATTAATTTGGGGATTTATTAAATTTAATGTGAATTAATTATTTAATATAAATCCGAAAATTAATTATGTTATAATTATTAACGTGATGAGAGTTAGTAATTATGGGAAATTTGTTGAATATTACTAATGAGCAAAGTAATATATAATATCGATTATATAACATTGGTTATATTAAATGTCATGAGTGAATAAAATGACAATTTTGGAAATTTGAGTCGGGACGCGCCCGTGTCGCGCCGGGACTAAATATTGATGAATAAAAGTGAATATATTATAAGTCACTCATATGGTCGTTTTGAGTGTGCCAAGGTGTCCAGAAGGGTCGAGATAGTCAGAAAAGTGTACCGGGGGTTTAGTTTGGGCCTCGGGGCGTTTTTAGGCTTAATTACTACCCCGGGAGGGCATTTTGGACATTTCGCTTTTTTGGGTAATTAAACCCACGAAAGTTCAATGGATATATCAGATGTCTAAGGTTTCCCTCTAGTGTTAAAACAACAAAAGAAAAGTGACGGCCATAAGAGAGGGAAGGAGAGAGATTCCAAAGCAATCCAAGGCCCAAAATCCATCCGTTTGCACTGCCACCACCACCAACGCGTAGATCGCGCGAAGGGGAACGCATCCACACCAAATTCATCATCAAACCAGAACTCTGAAAATCCCAGGCAAGTGTTTATCTTACTTATTTTCATTAATGCATCACTCATGTTAGTCTAGGGATGATTAGAATGAGATTTATGGAAGAAAACCCAAATTTGAGATAGGAAATCGCATGTGGTAATGATTTGAATGTAAATCTGGAAACCCCTTCACATGTAGAGGACTAAACCACGAAATTATGATGTTTTAGAAGAAGAAAATTCTAGAAAAGATTGATTAGATCCATGTTAATGAGATTCTAGGGTTCTTGAGATTTTTATGAAGTTTTTGCCTATAAATTCATGATTAGTGACGGAAATTTACATGCTTTACGTAGAAAATACATAAAATGAGATTATAATGTTAGTAGTACAAATTTCTGGGCGATTGGGAATGAAAATTTTGGATTGGGAGGAGTCTATGTGATAGAAACTGTAACTGATTAACTACAGAATTTTCCATACCTGTTTGATCGATCGATCGAGCCAAAAGCTTCGATCGATCGAAGGTTCGATCGATCGAGCCCCAGACCTCGATCGATCGACCCCTTCTGGCAGACTCATATTTCCCCTTTTTAAATTAGTTGTATTCAATTTAATGGGAAATAATTCTTGGACACCCTTATTAAAATGTTTTAGGAGATAAAGAAGACCAGTAGGACATATGAATAATTTTGGGACCTTTAATGTAAGACAAGAGTTGTATTTTTTGGGATACTTACATATAAGGGACGATGAAACAATGTATTAAAGGGAGTGACGCATAAGACAGTTACGTTGGAACATAAATGAATACGTACTTAATTTTTCACTTGAGAGGATAAAGTCCATGAGTATTACGTAGTAAGTTGGAGAAATCCCTCGAATCAAAGTAGGAAATGAACGGTTATACGTGAGAACTAAATAATGAGATATGAGGAAAAATGTCGTAATTATGGGATTTGAGATGTACCTAAATTGATATGGTAATATTAGTATAGTTATATGACTGTGTTTATGCATATACTATCTATGTGTGAAAATCGTGCCCGCGCTACTTGCTATCCCTGAGGTTACCGTGTTGGGACAATCTTATCTCGATGGGACCTTTATGGGGGATATTGACTCGTAACCTAGAAGATAGATATCCTTGGTAGAGGCTATCGAATCGATAGTTCAGACGGTCCTAAGAGACATGGGGGAATGTGCTATCCTCTTAGAGACTTAGAATATATGCTTCGCCTCAATATTGTTTGTGTATGTGTTAATACAGTTCGAGATTGATTCCGAACTTGTATTTCCCTTAGTATGAGAGATACGGGGATTGGATAGCAGAGTATGCATGCACCATAATTTTTATGTGGGGTGCTGTTAGAATATATATATTATACGAGTATTTAATATATATATGAAACTCTGAAATTTGGAACTGCCTATTGTGCTATGGCAAGTAAGAAATGAATTTTGAATTTAAATTTGGAAATACTTATGCTGAAAAAGTATAATATGACACTAGGAAAATTTATTAGTAAATAAAGTTAAAATGAGAGCTTTGTTACTAAATGAAATTTTCCCTTTTAAACAATTATATTGTTCAGTTTTAAATCTTACGAGTAACCTAAGATAAGTTAAACCATTGAGAAGTTTAGTGCGATATAAGATAAGATAATCCGTTGGGAAGGTTAGTACGATAGGCGTGCACATTAGAAGAGAGGTTAGAATTTCTCAAGAGAGTGCCACACTAATATGTTATTGCATTGTCCTATAAACATTTTAAATACTTGCTAAACGAATTTTAAATCATTTACACTATCGGGCTCTGACCCATTTTTATTTCCCTTTCTCTCTTGTATATATATGTTTATATTACAGGCGCCCAGCCACAGCGGCGTCTTGCGTAGGATACCTTGGAAGGAACGCGCTGCAGCTTAGGTGGGAGTTGCAGGCCTCTTGCTTAGACGACGACTTCATTTATTTAACTCCACTCCTAGCATATTCATTTAGTGGGGCATGTGTCGCCCTTTCCATTATTCAGTTGTTTATTTGGACTTTGTGATTCAGTTATTTCTAGTATTGTCACTTTGGGATTTATTACTGTCTGGATGTTTTACTTTTAGTTTTAATGTTGGGATTTAGTTGTTGAATTTTTAAATTATTTGGATTATATGTTCTAGGATTATTATGGTGTGATTCTTTAATATTGAGTTGTTGTAAATAATTAAATCTTTGTTTTTAAAATAAAATTTGGAAAGTAATGTTTAAAAATTGGTTTTGACACTTAGCTTAATTAATTAGGGTGTTTAAATTGGAAAAGTTATTTTTACGATAGTGATGCTAACAATGAACCAACTGTTCACCTTGATTTTAATTTAATAAAGGGATGATCGCCCGGTATTTAATTAGGCAGGGTGTCACACAAACTTGTAATAAAAAAAGAAGAAAATATGTATGGATGAATCGATTCTCCCGGGTACGAATCGATTTGGTGTTGAAATATCTTCGAATGGCCGCCAAAGTGAATAGATTCGCAATGATGAGAATCGATTCGAAAACAAGGGACCTGAGCACTGTATTGGACCGAATCAATTGGTCATAGTCAAAATCAATTCGCTAGATGTAATTTTGGCTACTGTCTTGTAGCGAATCAATTTTCATGGGTGTGAATCGATTCGCACCTATAGGTTTTTAATTCTCTCCCCTATTATGCCTTGGTTATAATTCTCTTTCGCTTGAACTTTCGTAACTTCTTCGTCATGGCTTTGAATCACGCATCGTTTATGGCCACGCGAAGCTTGCTTAGAGGTCTTAAAATTCTGTGAGATGTTGGACCAGTTGTTTAAATTGTGGAATGACTAAAATGCCCTTGTGCATGTGATCTTCTACTGAACTTCGCCGAAATGCGTCCAAACTTTATACTAAGCATCAAAATACCTTGAAAAACTCAATTAACCCCTGCAAATCATGTATATGTAGAAATCCGAGGTTGTTTGGTTAACGAGAATACATATAGGGATTAAGATTCTTGAGGGGGCTAATAACGTGTATGTTAACGGGTGAAATACATAATATTTACATCGTATCAAACCCCCTAACTTACACATTGCTAGTCCCTAAAAATGAAATAGTAAATAATATGAACTACAAGAACAATAGATAGTACAAATAGGGAAAACAAGGATAAAGCCACTTTCACGGGCGAATGATTTCATTTAGCGTATGCAATAAACCATTAAATTCCTAGGTTACCCTAGTGGACGAGTGTCGTTCCGTGAGAGTTTTGAGGGATGAAACCCACAAACATCAAATATTTTCCTCAAAATATGCCCAAACCAACATGCGAAAACTCAATAACAACGAGAAAGATTTCAAACATGTTATTAGCATATTGAATGAATTCAAGCTAAAGTCCATTGTTATTAACAGGTTGAATGCGCCTCATAGAATTGAAAATTTAAAAGTGGCAGGGGGAGAACAAATACAAAGCATGATTTGGCAAAAAACATAAATAATCCGGATAAACATAAAATCAAGCATATATTCAATCCTCACGGGTATCACACTCATCAAATGAATTCACTCAAAACAGGGAGGTAACACCCAGAACATGCAGGCATAGAGAGTAGATGTAAATGGAAACAAGACCACACACATGTCACGAATGAAGAACGCTATATAGGAAATAAAAAAATGTGATCTCAATAAAATATATCTCTTATTAAAGGAGGTGAAATGCATTTTCACAAATCATCAAACTATTTCAAATTTCAAATTAAATGCACCCTTTGATCACATAGGACTTGATAGGGTTATAATGTAGGCTAGGATAGGGTACGAAATGAAAGGAATGTATGAACGTATTCAAAGTGTCCGGAATGAAAACTTGGGATAATGGGAAGAATGCGAGAAATATCAAAAAAGGAAAGCCAGATCCAAAATCAAACATTAGATAAAACAATTGGAGAGTAACAAGGATTATTGAACTCTATATACACATACACAAACTTTATCTTTCTTTTTTTTCTCACATTTTCTTTTCTTTTTCTTTTTCTTTTCACGTTTTCTTTTTCTCTTTTCTTTTTCACTACACTTTCTTCTTCACTTTTCTCACTATTTTCATGCTCAAATTGTAAGCACACTACACAACATCATTCAATCCCAAGAAACATTCCAAACAAAGGCATGGAAGGTGTATAAGGGTTAATAACTCCAATGTGGAGTTGGCTAGGGGAGCATTGAAGGTGAGGTCAAGGATAATATGGGTGATAGAACAAAGATTACCTATGATCATTTGCTAAATTTTACGCAATTCTCGGATCAAAACAGCTTTGAAAATCATGCTCAAGTAACGCATTTCATAAATGAACTCAATTAATGAATGGTCAAATGAAAGAATAGTGAGATTACCGACGCATTCAACGTTTCTAAAGAGGAATGAAAAGTGTATAACACTCACAAGCGACGAAAATCACAAATCTCACTGGGTGTAAGTATATACAATGCAACAAAATATTACCGAGTTATAAAATCTTAAACCAAATTAATAAAAAAAGAAAAGCGAATGTGCTCATGGGATTAAAGTTTAATTAGTGAAGTTACTCATTATATCAATTGTTTGAGGAATAAAGTCTAATAACTTCTAAAACCAAGAACCTGCATCATTAAATTGTCTATTGGATCAGGCAATCATTAAAATTTATCATAGAAAACAAAGGAAAAATACCCAACAAAGGAGAAAAAAGAAAGAAAATATTTTTGAAAATTTTCAATTTTTTGTAACTAACATGTGATCAAATCCATGGACTAAATATGAAATGGATAGAATATCCCACACCCAGAACTTAAATGTTGCATTGTCCTCAATGCAAATTAATAACACAACAATAAGATAGGAAAAGAATTATATTACCAAAAATTGGAGAGATCCCCATTGAGTACGAGCCCAAATAATCTACAAAACAAGTTAGATCTGAGCATAACAAAAAGCAATAACAAAAAATTTAACTAATTACACTAGACTAAACTAAAAAGAAAGAATAAAGATAGAAAGAAAATTAAAAGCTAACTATTTACAACCTACTATTTGGAGTTCATATTAACCATACACTAGAAGTTGAGTATCCACCAAAAATATGGTTTAACTTTGAAAGATTCACAGTGGACCCTCCCTGGAAAGCATGCCTCCTGGAAAATAGGAATTTCGTTTGAAAAATGCAAGGCATGTGTAAGGCGTAATAAATGAACCATCGCCGATTATAAATTTTTGGGGACGATGGAAGGTTTGGATAACAAGGGAGAGAGGTTCACTTGGGGTCCAAGAAAAATCGATTCACCTCCCAAAGGGTTTTCCAGTGGAATGGGAGGTGGTGTACACAGGGGAAAAATCCATTTTGGAAAATAATTTTAGCAAAGAGTCCGCATTGGCAAAATGTGTGGAAGTTTAAAAGTTTTCTACCCACTTATAGGAATCAATCGTTACCTCTAATGATTCAAGAAACAAAAATGTAAATGGTAATGAACCCAATTCAATCTCAATCAACTCATAGTCACAAGGAGATTGAATTTCGGGGTGGGGGGGGGGGGGGAGAAAGACTCACTTTCGATGAAATGCTCTTTAAAAATTTGAGGTGAAGCCAAAGTCTCCACCTCCTCATTGATTTCCACAAAGGAGTCAATTTCATTGCAAAGTGCATCAAGTCTCAATACAGTACTAAAATTTTTATCCAAACTTTGGTTGAAAAGAAGAAATGTTTCTTTCAATGTAGGCTTCGTTGGCTCTTGAACCTCAGATTCTTCATTTGGTTTAAACCCATCTTCGAATTCATAAGGATCGGAATAAAAATCGATGTTGGATTTGAATAATGCATCCAACTCAAGCCCCCAGAAACTATTTTCATGCTAATAAATGTTTTCAAGCCTTTCAATCTCAAGAAATTCTTGAAAATGAAAAACTTGAAAAATATCCCCAATGTAAGAATCTTTAGAATGACCGAAAAAGATATAAAGATAGGACATGGTTACTGAATTGTTTGTAGATGGACAATCCAATTAGGAAGGTGCGCGACCGAGAAACAAAGTTTCTTAGCACTGTAATGTGCTATCCTGCGAAAAAGGTTAAATTAGAGAATACAAATACAAAAGAAAAACATAGTACGAAATAATAAAACAATTACAATCTAACACAAAAATACTCCCCGACAACGGCACCATTTTGATTAATGGTGAAAAGTAGTGTCGCGTCAAAACACTAATCATTTAATTAATTTCTCCACATTAATACAGAAACCTAAATTACAACTGCACTTGCGATACAAGTATAGCAGTAAGTCGGGTATCGAGAATCCATAAGGAACGTTAGTATATTTCATAATCAATTTATTATTTCAAGAGTAAAATGTAAATGGTGATAGGGTGTTATGGTGAAAAAGGAAAAATTAAGAAGCTAACACTAAACACTGTTTAATAAAACGAGAGTCGAGATCTCATCCCCGACATGGGCTAACAACAAATAATTAGAATCCGAGTTCAAAAACATTTAACCAAGAATTTTTAATTAATCATAAACACCACGCAAGAAAAAAATTAATAAAACATTTAATCAAAAATGGTCACACACAGATTAAATTCGGGTTATCGCTATAAACACTAATGCTGCATTACAAAGAAATTTAAATGCATAAAAAACCAAATTTATCACACGCAGTTTCAATCAAATACAATTTTACACAAAATCTAATTTTCGAAGCTCGACACCCATTTATGGCGGACAAACGACCCAAACTCTATTTAACTACTCACTACACATGAATAATCTAATCAAATAACTAATTAATAATTGAAATAAGAAATAAATAAATTAAACTAATTTATCTAGGTAAGAAATAAAATGGAAAGCATGGAAATTGGCTAAAATAACTATATACAATAAGGAAGACGATGAATAGTAATACTTACATACAAAAATGGACAAACATCCAACAAGAAATGAGGAGAGGGAAGCTCACCTTTTACAAAAATCTAAAAATTTAATATAATGAAGTATATCCCTCTCAAAATGAGAGAAAATTTTATTTATCCAAAACCAACAATGGAAAACTTGTAATAAAAAGAAGAAGAAAATCTTCAAGGACGAATCGATTCGGTGTTGAAATATCTTCGAATGGATGTCAAAGCAAATTGATTCACAATGGTGCGAATCGATTCAAAAATAGGGGACCTGAGCACTGCAATGGAGTGAATTGATTCGGCATAGTCCAAATCAATTATTTGAATGGAATTTTGCCTACTGTCTTGTAGCGAATCGATTCGCAAGGGTGAGGATCTATTCGCACATGTAGGTTTTTAATTATTTTCCTTGTTTTCCCTTGGTTGTAATTCTTTTCCGCTTAAACTTTCATAAATTCTTCATTAGGCTCCTAATCGTGCACCATTTGTGGCCACATAAAGCTTTCTCAGAGGGATTCAACATTTCCAAAATTGTGGAATGACTAAAATTCCCTTGCATGTGCGATCATGTACGGAACTTCACCAGAATGTGTCCAAGCTTCATACTAAGCATCCAAATACCTATAAAAGCTTAAATAACCCCTGTAAAGCATGTATATATAGAAATACGAGGTTGTCTAATTAACGAGCATAAATATAGGGATTAATAGATATAACAGATATATGTATTGTTATATATATAACAGTATATGTATTGTTATAACATGTATATGTATTGTTATGTATATAACATGTATATGTATTGTTATAACATGTATATGTATTGTTATATATATAACATGTATATATACCTGTTGATTCGTCACTTTTATTGTATTTTATTCCCCGTTAATTTGTACATTCTAGCATTCCCGTGCATGTATTTCCCGGTTCTTATACTCATTTATTGACTAACCCCTAAATTCATCATATATACTTTGTCTGTGTCTTTATTGAGCTTTTATAGGTCTCGGGAATGCGTTTTGGGAAGTTTGGTTTTGATCCGGAAAGTTCCGTTGACACTTGCACAGTCGGGGGCATTTTAGTAATTTCAGCACTCGGGCTTTGTTCCCGATTTCTTCACGGAAGTTGTAGACCTTCTTCTCCTCTTCGCGTGGCCTCCAACGGTGCGTGAATCCGATCTCGAACGCAAAAGTTACGGAAGTTTCGGTGAAGCATGGAACAATTAATGCCTATATAGGCAACTCTTCTTTTTGCAGAAGGCCCGAATCGATTCGCCATTACCACCGAATCGATTCGGTCACTTGTAGGGGCTTTTCTCTACACTTCCGAATCGATTCGGATTCACCACCGAATCGATTCGGCCCTGGATTTTCAGCTTTCTCCTTATTACTAGTTTGCCATTTTGGTGGATTTTTGGGGATTTTATCCCTTGTTTTTCCTCTTTTGTAGGGAGATTACTTTTATTGGATATTTAGTAAGATAGAAAAACACTCTCTTCTCTCTCCTAGGTCAAGCTCATTTATGGCTTTCACCAACTTGTAAGGCTTTGATTGCTTGTTGAATAGTTGTGATTAATGCAAGATAAGTTCAATTACTCCATCTCCTCTTGTTCCACTAGCTTTAAATTGCATTGAATTCCATCCTTTGTATTGATTTGAGTTTTAACTAGATAACTAATTCAAGTATGTTGTTAACTAGCATGTGTAGTTTAGTTTTAATTATGAGTAGCTAGACTTGTGATTGGGGATCAATATCCCACCTTGGATGCTTGAACTTAATATCTAGGGTTTGGTTTTTAATTGTTCTAATGGAACTTCATGTGTTGGTTTTGGAGTATCATAGTTTCTTAACTTCCCTTGTCATGCAAGGGCTAGTGTTTGAAGCTTTACTACAAACTCAACCCATCTAGCAATAATTAATTAAACCCTAATCCTCCATTGTTGAGTTCATTCTCTACATGGTTGATGTTCGGACTTAATTAGTTATGCTCGATTAGAATTAATTTAATCAAGCCCTATAATCCCCTTCCTTGTGAATCCGAGGTGGGAGAATGATCCTCAATCACCTTAATTTCTTGAACTCAAGCTTACCTTAGTTCTTTTCATCAGTTCCGTAATTAGTTGTTAATCATCCGTTCATTAATAGCATGTTAGTTTAGAGGTTACATCTCAATCACCTTTCCAAATCACAAATCATCTTTTACACTTTAACATTTTGTGACATTTAGAGAATCTCGTTGCCCCAATTTAGTTCTCTTAGGAGCGTTCAATCCCTGTGGATCACGATTCCGTACTTACCGGATTCTACTTGTTGCGATTAGATTTTCACTTGAATCATAAGCCATATTTTGGGCGCACCAAGTTTTTTGCGCCGTTGCCGGGGATTGGCAACTAACTTAGGGTTTAGAAATTCTCTTTACACTAATCGTTCCCTGTGGTCACCGTGACAACACGGTTTCCAAAATAATCAATCCAAAAGCACTTGTAAATGCAAGACGAGAGTAGTAGCAATTTAAATCCTGTTTGCGAACCCTCGTCTAGTGAGCCCTCGGACTATTGGAGACCTTTACCATCGGTTTCTCGTTCTAGTTCGATCTCATCTTCTTCGTACACTTGGGCTCACTCTGAACCCACAACAATGGCTGATAATGTAAGTGAACATGGTAGTCAGGGGGTTGCACCCGAACCCCCTTATAGGACTATGCGTGATTACTTACAACCGGAGAGGACCACCTCTCCGTCTTGCATCATCTTTCCATACAATGCCGCGCAATTCCATTTCCGAAATGGAATGATCCAATTACTTTCAACTTTCCACGGCATGGAAAGTGAACAACCATATCTTCACGTGAGAGAGTTTGAGGAGGTGTGCGCTACTTTTAGCGACCAAAATTTCCCTCTAGATGTCACCCGACTCAAACTCTTCCCATTTTCCTTAAAGGACAAAGCCAAAACTTGGCTTTGGTCCTTGGCTCCTAATTCCATTGGGAGTTGGCGCGAAATGCAAGCACAATTTTTGAAGAAATTCTTTCCTACTCATCGCACCAACTCCCTAAAGGGTCAAATCCAAACCTTCGCTCAAGCCGAAGGCGAGTCAGTTGAGAGATGTTGGGAGAGGTTTAACGAGGTGCTTCATAAGTGCCCACATCATGGGTTCGAAAAGTGGAGATTAATCTCCTTTTTCCACAATGGCCTCACCCTCAATGCAAAACAAATGGTGGAGACTCTGTGCTCCGGCGAGTTTTTCGGTTTGGATCCGGATGATGCGTGGGCACATTTTAAATATTGTGCCGAGACCACCCAAGCTTGGGACACTTCGGACCCTAGCAAAACCAATGCCCGGTCATCCAATCCACCTTCATCTAGCCATGGCATATATCACCTTGCCGAAGGAGATGATATGTCATTAAGAGTAGCCCAACTTTCCAAGCGTATCGAGGCAATGGATGCCAAATCTCGGGAACCTTCCCATCCTTCTCCCTCACATGTAGAGGAGTCTTGTGCCATTTGCGACGTTGACGATCACTCAACGAGGGATTGCCCAACAATCCCAGCATATAAAGTGATGCTTCACGATCAAGCCAACGCGATGGCCACTTACAAGAAACAATACATGACTCCTTTAGGTGAGGGCTATAATCCTTCGTGGAGAAACCATCCGGGTTTCTCTTATGGGCAGCCCCAACATTCTCAAAATCCACCTCCCCCGAATTATCAAAATCATCCCCCACCTCATAATTTTCAGCAACCATATAATCAAGCTCCTCCACCCCAAGCTCAAATGCAAGGTCCCCCACAGGGACCACCTCCTCCGGTAATACCATTATATGCTCACCCGAACAAGAGGAGCCTCGAAGAGACTCTTCAATCTTTCATAATCTCTCAACAAGCCACGAATTCTAGGCTTGAAAAGGAAATCTCCAAGTTGACCTTGGCTTTAAGTATCCAAGAGAAGGGAAAATTCCCTTCTCAACCTTAAAAGGCATTGGGGCAAAATAGTGTCAATGACACTTCGAATCCCCCTCCCGATAGTGCTAAGGCCGTGATCGTTCTTAGGAGCGGGAAAGTGGTTGATAAGCCCACCCCTCCTAGTGTCCCAACCATCGTTAAGGAGGTTTCACCCGACCCATTAGAGGTCGAAGATGCCTCCTTGAGACAGAGAGAAGGGAAAGCCTCGGTAGAGTCGGATGTGGTTTCGAAACTTCCTAGTCCCGTGCCTTACCCTCAAAGGCTCTTGTCGAAAAAGGGGAATGTTAGTAATTCTGACATACTAGAGATGTTCAAACAGGTAAAAATTAACATCCCTCTTTTAGATGCTATCAAGCAAGTCCCCGCTTATGCTAAGTTCTTAAAGGACTTACTAACTGTTAAGCGGAAATTGTATGTAAGGAAGAAAGCTTTCTTGGCCGAAAATATTACCTCAATAATTCAATCTGAACTACCACCTAAATATAAAGATCCCGGATGTCCCACCATTTCATGTGTGATAGGGGACTTTAAAATTGAGCAGGCTTTGCTAGACCTAGGAGCGAGTGTAAATTTGTTACCTTATCATGTCTATGAACAGCTCGGTCTAGGGGACCTCAAGCCTACAAAGATTACCCTCCAATTAGCGAATCGCTCCGTTAAGGTTCCGAGGGGTGTAGTGGAAGATGTCATCATACAGGTTGACAAATTCTACTTTCCTGTGGACTTTGTGGTGCTTGATACCCATCCTACTTCTACTAGCGGTAGAACTACCCCCATTATCCTCGGTCGTCCATTCCTTGCCACTTCCAATGCATTGATTAATACTAGGAATGGCCAAATGAACCTGACATTTGGGAATATGACCTTGGAAATGAACATCTTTAATGTTTCGAACCAAGTGGGGGATTGTGATGATGAAGTCCATGAGGTGGACTTTCTAGAAGAGGTGGTGCAAGAGCATTTTGATGCTACCTATTTATCGGACCCCTTGGAGGGATGTCTTGTGAACCCGATTTACTCGGAGAATAGCTATTCTCCCTATGATGAAGAGGTCAAGTTCATGAGTTTGTTGTTAGATGAGGACGAGAGTGTAGATGATATTAATTGGTGTAGTGTTTTTGAGGACTTACCTCCTCGTGATTCGTATGAGGTTCCCTCGGATGTGCGATTCCCCAAACTTGAATTAAAGCAATTGCCTTCCGAGTTGAAATACGCTTATTTAGGCGAAAATGAGACATATCCAGTTGTTGTCTCATCAAGCCTCGAGGCGGGGGATGAACAAAGGTTAATATAATTGCTAAGAAAATACAAGGGTGCGTTCGGGTGGACAATTGCAGATTTGAAGGGAATTAGTCCCTTGATTTGCACTCACAAAATTAACCTTGAAGAGGATGCAAAACCCTCTCGTGAAATGCGACGGAGATTGAATCCGTTGATGAAAGAAGTTGTGAGAGCAGAAGTAATTAATCTTTTAGATGCGGATATCATATATCCGATCTCCGATAGCAAATGGGTCAGTCCAATCCATGTTGTTCCCAAGAAATCAGGAGTTACCGTTGTGGAAAACATAAAAGGGGAATTGATCACTAAGCACACCACCACTGGGTGGCGTGTATGCATAGACTATAGAAAACTTAATGCAATGACATTAAAGGATCATTTTCCCCTTCCATTCATTGACCAAATGTTGGAACGCGTATCCGGTCATCCGTACTATTGTTTTTTCGACGGGTACTCGGGGTACAACCAAATCGAACTTGATCTCAAGGATCAAGACAAAACCACTTTCACATGCCCTTTTGGGTCATTTGCTTACAAAAGAATGTCTTTCGGGTTGTGTAATGCGCCTGCTACGTTCCAAAGGTGCATGTTGAGCATGTTTAGTGATATGGTAGAGCATGGTCTAGAGGTGTTCATGGACGACTTCAGCGTCTTTGGCAACTCCTATGACCATTGTCTTTCTATGTTAGAAAAGGTTTTGTCTAGGTGTGTAGAGAAAAAGCTCGTGTTAAACTGGGAGAAGTGCCATTTTATGGTCACTAAGGGTATTGTTTTAGGCCACATCGTCTCCTCTGATGGTATTGAGGTAGATAAGGCAAAGGTTGAAGTCATTGCCAACTTACCCGCTCCTAGGTCTCTGAAAGATGTAAGGTCTTTCCTTGGGCATGCAGGATTCTATCACCGTTTCATCAAGGACTTTAGCTCGATTGCTAGGCCCTTGTGTAATCTCCTCTCCAAGGAAACTCCTTTCGAATGGAGCGATGAGTGTCAAGCAGCTTTTGAGACTTTGAAAAGTATGCTTACCACCGCTCCCATAATCCAAGCTCCTGATTGGACCCTACCCTTTGAATTAATGTGTGACGCTAGCGACTTCGCTGTTGGGGAGGTTTTAGGTCAGAGAAGTGACAAGAAGCCCCATGTCATTTACTATGCGAGTAGAACTCTTAACGGTGCTCAATTGAACTATTCTACCACCGAGAAAGAGTTATTAGCGGTCGTCTATGCGTTAGATAAGTTCCGGGCATACCTCGTGGGATCGCCCATAGTTTGTTTTACGGATCATGCGGCGCTCAAATACCTTCTATCTAAGAAGGACGCCAAGCCGCGCTTGATTAGGTGGGTGCTCTTACTCCAAGAGTTTAATTTGACTATTAAGGACAAAAAGGGAGTAGAGAATGTTGTCGCGGATCACTTTTCGCGTTTAACATTTGAGGCACCCAAAGACCAACTCCCCATCGCTGAATTCTTTCCGGATGAACAACTGTTCTCCACTTCCTCTCTGTCGTGGTTCGCTGATATCGTGAACTACCTCGCGACGGGTTCGATTCCATCTCATTGGACCCCTTAAGAGAAGAGGAAATTCTTTATTTGGGTAAGGAGATTCTTTTTCGATGATCCGTATCTATTCAAATATTGTCCTGACC
The DNA here is from genome assembly GCA_949130495.1 of Sambucus nigra. Taxonomy (NCBI): domain Eukaryota; kingdom Viridiplantae; phylum Streptophyta; class Magnoliopsida; order Dipsacales; family Adoxaceae; genus Sambucus; species Sambucus nigra. The sequence continues at coordinate 261,168,797 of OX422212.1, forward strand.
AGATCATCCGGAGATGTGTCCCGGATGATGAGTATGAGAGAGTGATTCGTTTCTCCCACACGGAGGCGTGCGGTGGCCACTTTTCTTCCAAGAAAACCGCCGCAAAAATCTTACAATGCGGGCTTTACTGGCCCACACTTTTTTAAGGATGCACACGAATTCTGCGTTTCGTGTGATCGTTGCCAAAGATTAGGTGCTATAACACGTCGCAACATGATGCCAATGTCCCCCATTCTAGAACTTGAAGTCTTTGACTGTTGGGGAATTGACTTCATGGGCCCATTCCCACCGTCTTTTGGTAACCTTTACATCCTAGTGGCCGTAGATTATGTTTCAAAGTGGATCGAGGCCATTGCGTGCAAAACCAATGACCATCGGGTGGTGTTGAAGTTTCTAAAGGAACACATGCTTTCGCGTTTCGGAACTCCGAAGGCGATTATAAGGGATAACGGGATGCATTTCTGTAATTCCCCGTTTGCTACTCTTATGCGAAAGTATGGTGTAACACACAAAGTTGCAACTACCTACCACCCACAAACCAATGGCCAAGATGAATTGGCCAATCGAGAGATCAAGCATATCCTAGAGAAGACGGTCAATCCTGACCGCAAGGATTGGTCTCTTCGACTTCCTGACGCTTTGTGGGCATATCGTATGGCCTACAAAACCTCTTTGGGAATGTCGCTCTTTAGACTTGTGTACGGCAAGCCATGCCACTTACCGGTAGAAATCGAGCACAAGGCCTATTGGGCGATCAAGAAATTTAATTTCGATCTCGACAAGGCCGGAAAGAAGCGAATGCTCCAACTCAACGAGTTGGATGAACTCCGGAGTGATTCGTACGAGAGTGCGAGAATTTATAAGCAAAGGGTGAAAGAGAGGCACGATAAGCGCATATCCTGTAAAACATTTCACCCTAGCCAAAAGGTTCTCTTATACGACTCTAGGTTGCATTTATTCCCGGGTAAGCTAAGATCTCGATGGACGGGTCCGTTTGTCGTTAAGACCGTCCATCATCACGGTGCAATTGAGATTGAGAACCCGTCGGATGGGAAGTTATTCAAGGTCAATGGTCAGCACCTCAAGCCTTTCCTAGAACCATTTGACCCGAGTTCGGACACGATTCCATTGTCCGACCCCGTTTACGGGGCTCCATAGGACGTCGGAATTGTGTATTTTTGTGCCGAGCATCCCCCGGCATGTGCGGGGTGCAAACTTTTTGTCCCGGACCCTTTGTACTTATGTAATATTGACATTGGGGTCCAAAAATACCTCCTTATGCAGCCCAATCAAACCACCAACCAAAAAATCAGGATTCAGCAAAGCAGAAACTGATCTCCAGAAGCCGAATCGATTCGGCTTTCCAACCGAATCGATTCGCCCCACTCCAGTAGCCAAGTTTGATTTTGCGAATCGATTCGCTATCCCACCGAATCGATTCGGTTATTTGAAAGTAGCAGGTCCCTCATTAGCGAATCGATTCGGACTTCTCACCGAATCGATTCGGTCACTTCCAGTGCTCAAGTTCGAGAATCGCGAATCGATTCGGACTTCTCACCGAATCGATTCGGGTCACCTGACACTTAAAAATCCCTTATTCTGTTTTATCCCACATCTTATTCTTTCTCCTCTCTTGCCTGCGAACCTACCCTCTCCCAAATCAAATCATCTCTTCCATTCTCAATTTTCCCAATGGCTTCATCATCAAAGGCAACTTCATCAAAGGTTTTAACTCAACCTTATTGATTAATTTCATTCCTGATTTAGTGTATATAGTATGGAAAATAGGGTAAACTGCATTTTCACCATTTTTACATGTTTAATGCATAAAACTCATTCTTTTTCCTCTGATTGTGAGGAAAACCCCCAACACATACTACTTGATTATGTTGCTGTGATGTTTAAGTAGTATGTGTTGGGGGTTTTCAACATGTAAATGTCAATTACACCCTATTTTCCATACAATGCACACTAGGTGTTCGATGAAATGCCCCTGTGGAGAAAATGTGCCATAATGCTTCATTTTCGCACATTTTCTCGCACATTGGTGTTGAATTAACCTTGTTTGAGTGCGGTGTGCATCGGTAACGTTAATTCGACCAATTTTTCCCGATGCACACCCACCGATTCCTTTTCGATCCTATTTCACGCCAAATTGATTTTGTGCATTACACTAATTGTGTATGTATCGAATTGATTTTTCTTGTAGGGTCCTTCGGTCACCAAGCCCTCCTCCAACTTAATTGCGGGTCGGGGAGGTTTCGAGTCCTTCCGCTCCAAACAAGAAAAGGATTGGTTCCTTGCGAAATTCCCTTCGGGTCGCCCTATAGCTATTGATCGGCCTGTCCATCTTGAGGACTTTCCTGCCTCGGTACGTCGCTACTTTCAGAAATTCAACTGGGAGGCACACCTTGCCAGGGCGGGGGAGGTGAATGAGGAGCACGTTCGTCGATTTTATGCATCGCTCGTCCCAACTGGGGACCGCACGTTCGAGGCTTACGTACGGGGTAAGCGAATTCCTCTCTCTAAGCCTCTCTTGGCATTGCACCTCACCGGGGCCGAAAACCCCGAGGATTTCGATTACCCGTGCGCTGACGAGGGGAGACTGAGCAACGAAACCCTGATTGCGCGTCTGGTGCCAGGGCATATTTGGGCTGGGGAAACTTTCCCCACATCTGCTATGCCCGATAACCACCGCCTCATCCACCTAGTGGCCGTTAATTCTATCACGCCTACCCAAACAAAGGCGGTCCTTCGCTCTTCGCAAGCCCATTTCCTCTACCATCTACTGGATGCGAATTCAATCATAAACCTTCCCGCTTTGGTGCTACAGCGGATGCTCAAGGCCGTATACTGTGAAAAGGGGACCACTACCCTTCCATACGCGCGGTTGGTTTCCCGCATATGTAGGGATGCTCACTGTGAGGTTGCGGGTACGGACTATTTTCCTCGCCTTCCCAAGTTGCTTAACGAAAAGGAAATTGAAAAGAGTCTTGGGAAGGATCATATGGAGAGGAGAAAGAAGAGGATGTTGGATGCTCCTGCTATTCCTGTTGCCCCGGATGCTCCTATGCCGGACATGCCTCAGCCCATGCCTCAGCCTGTGCCTCATCCAGTCCCACCGCTAGCCCCATCTACTGTAGACCCCATTGCATATCTAGGGCTGCGGATGGATGAGCTTCAGGCTGACTTCTCCGAGTTTCGGGGCGCCTACATGTCGGACTTTGCATCATTCCGGGCCGACTTTTCTGCCTATCGGGGAGCGTACGAGCGCGATATATCGATGATCGCTCGGGCGCAGATGGATTTGTTCTCACATTTGCGAGGGGGCGAGGCTTCTGTGCCTCAGTACCTCTTTGACCCATACGCCCCTCGCGATCCTCCCGCGCCCGAGTCCCCGCGCCGCCACCCGGATGACATGTAGGTTGTTGTGATCCTGTTTTTGCTGATTATTTTTGGGTGGTTCTTTATTTAGATTGTTGGGTTTGTACTTAGGTAGTTGTGTTAGTATGGGGAGGAGAGAGTGCAATTTCTTGTATTTTCTAATTTTGGTTTCATTGTTCCCCATGTACACAACTCTTATATATTAATGAAATGACTCAGTTTTGGTTTCATTTTTCTTCTTGTATATATCTATGTTGTATATATTATTGTTTATGGTACTAACTTGTAACAGGCATGCCGTTGCGCGGTTCTCGAGTTACTCCTTACGGGGTGACTATTTTCATACCCTTTTTCCCTTTTTATCCCTACTGACATTGGGGACAATGTTTCATTCAAGTTAGGGGGTATGGTATACCATTGTGATGCCGGTTATCATATTAGTATTTATTTAATTATTTATTTAAAAAAATTAAAAAAATTAAAAAATTAAAAAAAATTAAAAAAATTAAAAAAAATTTCCTTTTTCTTTCTCATATCTACTATGATTACTTATATGATCGGCATATCCTGTTGTATAGCTATGAAGCATGCTTTGAATCATTGATTTATTATCCTTTAGCCCGTTATTGTTTGCATTGTGAATAGCATCATAAAATTAAACTGTGAAGCTTTGAGCATATACACAAATAATTATTTATGATTTGGTTTAAAAGCGTTTCAAATTCGTTATTCTAAGGCGCATGCTATACCCTTACAAAAGTGAAAATTGAGACTTATCATCATTTGTGAGCGTATACACCTACTCTATCTCTTTCTTGTCAATGAACTCGTTGACGATCTCATTTTCTTTTCATTTGATTGCATACTAACTGATTTATCACTTGAGCATGATTTTCAATGGTGTTGAGTCCCGCGAATCACATGAAACCATAGGAAATGATTATAGGCCCTTGTTGTTAAACCCACATGACCTTGACCTTTCCCTTAAATGTTTCCCCTAGTCAACCCCCTTGAGCCTTATTATTCCTTTCGTTTGAACCCCAAATCCCTTGTCCAACTCCACATTGGAGTCCTAAACCCTTATTTACTCCCCCCGTACCTTGATTAGGGATTGTTCCCGGGATTGAATGTTGTTGTTCATATAGATTGAAATTAAAGAAAAAGAAAAGAAAAGAGAAAATCAAAGAAAAAGAAAAAGAAAGGATAAATATCGAATAAAATGGGACCTTGTTGTTTCCCATTTCCCCTTGTGCATGAATATCAAAGTCTCATTCTCATGAATACATTGCTTGTGGAATTTGATTTCGATTCCTAAGTTGCCCATTAAATCCATTATCCCGCGCGATATTCCCGAATCTCCTTTGATCCTACACACATCCCGTTCTTTTCCAAACCCTATGCTAGCCTAAATTCTATACCCCTAAAAAGTCCTATTTGATCTTAGGGTGATGTGATTCAAAGGTCGAACATTAGCGATAATCTGTTTAAATGCTCTTCTCTTAGTTAATATGCGATATCCTTTCATGAGATTGTATTTTTTCACTTTTATATTTCGTTCTTCATTGATGACATGTGTGTGGCCTAGTTTCCCTTTACAATTACTCTTAATGCCCGCATGTCCCGTATGTGTTACATCCCATTTCTAAGTGTTTCATTTGTTGAGTGTAACAACCGGAGAGAACTTGAGTATGCATGCCTTAGTTTATATATGGATTTTGAAAGTTTTGCCAAATCTAAATTACCACATGTGTCCGCTTATTTCGCTTTCCCATGGTTTCGATTTTTAGTTGAAGTTATTTGTTTAATGCCGATAATTGCCGTCTTTTGTGTGAGCTTCGTTCACTTTGTTGATAAATTGTGTTTCTTTGATATTTGTTGAGCTACGCATTGGATTTTGCAGTATCATAGTATGAGTTGATTTGATGTTTGTGGGTGTCATCCCTGGAAACCCTCACGAGACCTCACTCATCCCCTAGGGCCACCTAGGGGTTTAGCGGCTTATTGCATATGCTAAATGCAATCGTTCGCCTACGAAAGTGGCATTTTTCCTTCGTTGTACATATTTCTTATATTTTGGTTGCGGTGTTGGACCTTGTTTCTTCATACTTCATTGCTCGGGACTAGCAATGTATAAGTTAGGGGGTGTGATTCGTCACTTTTATTGTATTTTATTCCCCGTTAATTTGTACATTCTAGCATTCCCGTGCATGTATTTCCCGGTTCTTATACTCATTTATTGACTAACCCCTAAATTCATCATATATACTTTGTCTGTGTCTTTATTGAGCTTTTATAGGTCTCGGGAATGCGTTTTGGGAAGTTTGGTTTTGATCCGGAAAGTTCCGTTGACACTTGCACAGTCGGGGGCATTTTAGTAATTTCAGCACTCGGGCTTTGTTCCCGATTTCTTCACGGAAGTTGTAGACCTTCTTCTCCTCTTCGCGTGGCCTCCGACGGTGCGTGAATCCGATCTCGAACGCAAAAGTTACGGAAGTTTCGGTGAAGCATGGAACAATTAATGCCTATATAGGCAACTCTTCTTTTTGCAGAAGGCCCGAATCGATTCGCCATTACCACCGAATCGATTCGGTCACTTGCAGGGGCTTTTCTCTACACTTCCGAATCGATTCGGATTCACCACCGAATCGATTCGGCCCTGCATTTTCAGCTTTCTCCTTATTACTAGTTTGCCATTTTGGTGGATTTTTGGGGATTTTATCCCTTGTTTTTCCTCTTTTGTAGGGAGATTACTTTTGTTGGATATTTAGTAAGATAGAAAAACACTCTCTTCTCTCTCCTAGGTCAAGCTCATTTATGGCTTTCACCAACTTGTAAGGCTTTGATTGCTTGTTGAATAGTTGTGATTAATGCAAGATAAGTTCAATTACTCCATCTCCTCTTGTTCCACTAGCTTTAAATTGCATTGAATTCCATCCTTTGTATTGATTTGAGTTTTAACTAGATAACTAATTCAAGTATGTTGTTAACTAGCATGTGTAGTTTAGTTTTAATTATGAGTAGCTAGACTTGTGATTGGGGATCAATATCCCACCTTGGATGCTTGAACTTAATATCTAGGGTTTGGTTTTTAATTGTTCTAATGGAACTTCATGTGTTGGTTTTGGAGTATCATAGTTTCTTAACTTCCCTTGTCATGCAAGGGCTAGTGTTTGAAGCTTTACTACAAACTCAACCCATCTAGCAATAATTAATTGAACCCTAATCCTCCATTGTTGAGTTCATTCTCTACATGGTTGATGTTCGGACTTAATTAGTTATGCTCGATTAGAATTAATTTAATCAAGCCCTATAATCCCCTTCCTTGTGAATCCGAGGTGGGAGAATGATCCTCAATCCCCTTAATTTCTTGAACTCAAGCTTACCTTAGTTCTTTTCATCAGTTCCGTAATTAGTTGTTAATCATCTGTTCGTTAATAGCATGTTAGTTTAGAGGTTACATCTCAATCACCTTTCCAAATCACAAATCATCTTTTACACTTTAACATTTTGTGACGTTTAGAGAATCTCGTTGCCCCAATTTAGTTCTCTTAGGAGCGTTCAATCCCTGTGGATCACGATTCCGTACTTACCGAATTCTACTTGTTGCGATTAGATTTGCACTTGAATCACAAGCCATATTTTGGGCGCACCACCTGTTATATATATGACAGTACATTTATAACAGTTGTATATACTGGGCTCCTATTGCACTTCTATGCATCAGGGCTGCTATTGCAGCCCGTCTAGACCTTCCATGCAACTCGAGTCTCGCGTCTATTTTCATCTATGCATCTCTAATGTTGTATATTAATTTATACTAATAAAACTTCCATTAGGATGTTTATCAATAACTATTACATTTCAAAGACCTGAAAATGAGGAAAATGGAAAAATGAGTTTATCAAGATTCAAACATATCGTCCTACATCATAAAATGAGAGAAATGGAAAAATGCATTAAGTAAACTGATCAAACAAAAGACTTTACTTTATTAATATAACAGTACAGTAATTTTCATTCATTTACATATATTCCATGCCCCTATCGTAGCTACATTGGATACTTTTTTTGAACTCCCAAGTGAATAATCACGTTAAAATGACATATATATATATATATATATATATATATATATGTTGTCCTACTCTTTTAAGAATGAGGAACGAACATGTATCACCTCGCAATGAGCCCAGAAAATAGAGTGAGTGTCCCAATAATTTAGGCGATAATTTTTAGGCACACCGTTAGGTGAGACATGATCGATCTGCATTCTTAAAATGCGAACTGGTCCGCACAGGAGCACATATATATATATATATATATATATATATATATATATATATATATATATATGATGTTATAACATCTATATTATTGAGCTTTTGTTATAACAGGTATGCTGATGTGCTGACCGTTATACATTTTTTGTCGGTTATACATTTTTTGCCTTTATCATTAATTGGCATTGTTGTTACAAAATATTAGTTATGTTGTCGGAGTATATTATATTTTTTAAATAGGGTGGAAAGTCTTATAAGGAGAGGAAACTTTGCCCAAATGTTTAAAGTTTTTACAAGTGTTTGTGTTGTTTAAAAATTCTTTTTGATTTGTACTATTTTATTATTTGTTTGCTGATAATGTTTTGTGTTAACTAGTTCCCAATACAAGGAAATGGTAATCTTCATTACGGATATTTTGTGTTGAAGTTAAAGAAGTACTTCATGGAGGATCCTTCTATACCTTTTGAAACAAAGGTATGTTATCAACGTTTTCTCTTTTTATCCTACTATATAAAATATTATTATATACTGTAATAATAAATTCAGTTTTATCTTCAATTTTTTAGATGAGAAGATTGCCCATTAAAGCGACGTACACATTGAATGAGCTAGATGAAGTTCAAATGGAGTTCATTGAGTTCATTACGGATTATATATAATAGGTACTTTCGAAGAACTGTATTTTGTTAAGTCATAATGATAATTTGTTGAGGTGATTGTGTTTTGATGAAAACTATGTTATTTATTTTTTATTGTAGGGTTACTCAGTCTGGGTTGGAGAGTGTTGACAAAAAAATCGATCGAGTATTATGTTCGACTACTTCCTAGCTTGAGTATTATTTTGGATCGTGGTTATTATGATTTAATTAGCAATGCTAATTTTTGGATATTGTGATGTATCATCACTATTTTTAAGATCTTATCTCGTATCACAACTCACACACTTGCTAGTTTTTGGATATGATGTAGCTCACATCAATATTTTTTAATGTAAATATATTGATGTATGTCAAGTTAGTGATATTTATGATCTTGATTATTATCTATTTACAACGGTTAATTTAACCTCGAATAATAGTTGTCTATTGATGGAGTAATGATTTTTTTTAGAATTTCTAAATCAACATTTATGTCAGTTTTGAAAAAAAATCTCATAAAATTATTAAAACTGAGATAAATGTGATGTTATTTATGTCTGTTTATCATGAGAATTTGATTAAAAACATGTTGAATACCATAGTTTTTATGAATTGGGATAAATGTGGGCTTATTTATGTCAGTTTTACGAACATTTATGTATGGGCTTTATATGTCAGTTTTGAAAATTTCTAAAACTGACATAAATGGTCATTTATGTTAGTTTTTTACCAACATAAATGGCCATTTTTCTTGTAGTTTATAACACTCATAAGAGATGAAAATTACAAACCTCACTCGGTGTAAGTATATACAATGCAATAAAATATTATCGAGTTATAAAAATCTTAAACCAAATTAATAAAACAAGAAAAGCACGTGTGCTCATGGGATTAAAGTTTAATTCATGAAGTTATTCATAATATCAATTATTTGAGGACTAAAGTCTAATAATTTTTAAAATCAAGAACATGCATCATTGAATTGTCTATTGGATCAGGCAGTTATTCAAATTTATCATGAAAAACAAGGGCAAAACAATCAACAAAGGAGAAAAAATAAAGAAAATATTTTTGAAAATTTTCAATTTTTAACGAAAAGCATGCTTTGTAACTAACATGTGATCAAATCCATGGACTAAACATGAGATGGATAGAATATCCCACACCCCTAACTTAAATGTTGTATGGTCCTCAATGCAAATTTAGAACACAACAAAAAAATAGGAAAGTAATTAAAATTAGAGAGATCCCCGTTGAGTACGAGTCCAAAGAATCTACAAAACAAGTTGGTACCCAGCATAATGAAAAGCAATAACAAAAAGTTTAACTAATTACACTAGACTAAGATAAAAAGAAAGAATAAAGAAAGGAAGAAAATCAAAAGCTAACTATTTAGATCCTACTACTTGGACTTCACACTAACTATACACTAGAAGTCTAAATAATTGAGGATCCAACAAAAATATGGTTTGACTTTGAAAGATCCACAGTGGACCCTCCCTCGAAAGCATGCCTCCCGAAAAATAAGAATTCGGTTTGAAATATGGAAGGCATGTGTAAGACGTAAGAAATGAACCATCGTCGATAATGAATCGACGTTGGATTCGAATAATGCATCCAACCCAAGCTCCCAAAAACTATTTTCATGATAATGAATGTTTTAAAGCCTTTGAATTTCAAGAAATTCTTGAAAATGAAAAACATGAAAACTATCCCCAAAGTAAGAATCGTTAGAATGACCGAAAAAGCTATAATGATAGGACATGGTTAATTAATTGTTTGTATATGGAGAATCCAATTAGGAAGGTGCGCAACTAAGAAGTAAAGTTTCTTAGCGCTAAAATGTGTCCTGCGAAAAATATTAAAACAAAGAATACAAATACAAAAGAAAAATATACTACAAAATAATAAAACAATTACAATCTAACACAAAACACTCTCCGACAACGGTGCCCTTTTGATTAAGGGTGAAAAGTAGCATCGCGTCAAATGCTAATCATTGAATTCATTTCAGCGCTTTAATATAAAACCTAAATCTATAGGGATGAATCGATTCGTCAGTGTACGAATCGATTCGGTGTTGAAATATCTTCGAATGGATGTCAAAGAAAATTGATTCTCAATGGTGTAAATCAATTCAAAAATAGGGTACCTGAGCACTGCAATGGACCGAATCAATTCGGTATAGTCCAAATCGATTTGCTGAATGGAATTTTGCCTATTATCTTGTAGTGAATCGATTCACAAGGGTGCAGATTGATTCACACTTGTAGGTTTTTAATTATTTCCCTTGTTTTGCCTTCATTGTAATTCTCTTCTACTTGAACTTTCATAAATTCTTCATTAGGCTCCGAATCGTGCACCATTTATGGCCACGCGAAGTTTTCTCAGAGGGCTTCAAAATTTCTCAAATTGTGGAATGACTAATATGCCCTTGCATGTGCGATCGTGTACGGAACTTTGCTTGAATGCGTCCAAACTCCATACTAAGCATCCAAATACGTAAAAAATATCAAATAACCCATGAAAAGCATGTATATGTAGAAATTTGAGGTTGTCTAGTTAAAAAGAATAAATATAGGGATTAGCATACTCGAGGAGGCCAATAACGCGTAGGTTAACGAGTGAAATATGCAATATTTATGTCATATCACAAGGTTAAGGAAGAACTCAAGATTTTAACTAAGAAGTTTGACCAAGTCTGAATCTATGGAAATTATATTGGTTACACCCATATGTATCCCTATCCTAAATCAAGGTTGCTAAAAAAGTTGAAGATGCCTAACATTAAGAAGTTCGGCGATGGTGGGCCCCCAATTGTCCATCTTCGAAGTTACCACCAATCCATAACTCTCTTAGGTTCCTCCAAGGAAATAATGGCCCAAATCTTCTAACATACATTGAAGGACATCGCTCTTCGCTCATTTTTATCTCTCAAAGAATCCAGAATTCACAATTGGGAGGATGTTGCCCATGAATTCATGTCAGAGTACAAATGCAATGAGGAGTTGGAGGTTACCCACTGTGATTTAGTACTTCTCAAATAGAATCTTGGGGAAACTGTCATTAACTTCATAGAAAGCTTAAGAGAGAGAGCGAACAACATGACCAATCAGGCTTCCGAAGAGGGATAAGTCAGTATTGTGAAGAAGAACTTCTTACCCCATGTCAAAGTGACAATGGGAGGATAGTAATACCCCCATTTCTGAGCCCTCTATGAAGAAGGAGTGGATATAAAAGAGATTCTTGCCAAACCATAAACTGAGCCGAAGAAAACATCCAAAAAGCTCACTCTAACAAAGTATGAGAAGCCCACAATACCTCAGTTTTAACCATTAATAACTTTTCTCAACCTTCCACTTTATGGGCACTAGAAAGTTGCCCTACCTGAGTAAACAGAATACGTCGAGCTTCACGCTCCCCTCTCTAAAGTTTACCAAACCCTTTTAATTCGAAATCTCATCAAGACGTTGGACCCTCATCCATTACCAAACCCACTTCCTAAAATTTCAAACATGATACCCATTGTGATTTCCATCAAAAGGTCGGATATACCACTGATTAATGTTTACATCTCCAAAATATAATCCAAGGTCTGATTGATTAAGGTATCATTGCCCCACTAGCCAATCCTAAACCAAACACTACCCATAATCCTCTCCCAAATCATGAAAATGTTATATTCCTTGAAGAAGACCTAAAATTTAATCCATCCACCCAGATTGTACCTAGTAAATCACTCATCATACCCATATATTTCCCTAAATCCCTTAATATTTTCCCATATTTTCTCATACATTCTATCTATTTTTCCAATGAGTCTCTGTCACTCCTTATAAGAGAATGTATTATTATTCATACTCGCTCCTAAGGGGAAGGTATTGAATTATCAGGCGTATATATCCCACTTCTAGAGTTTTGGCTAAAACTGACCACTGTTTTCTAGAGATTCGAAACATTATTCTTAGAAGCTCAGAAGTGGTCTCGAGAGTCAAACAGTTAAGTGGTACCTACCGATCAAGTCAGCTTAGATGATGTCATCCAAATCATTACAAACTTATTCCGATGGACTGGTGAAACTTGTAGCATGTCTGATCCACTTGATGCTTTGAAACTACAAGGGCTCCTGGTCCCTTCACTTATGCATCTCCCTAATAAATGGGAGGCTCTATATGAAAGTTCATTGAAGTTATATAATTAATTGACATCTAATGGTAGGATGATTCCATTTCCACCGAATGAGGGGACAAATCTTATACTTCAGATGAAAAGAAAAACCCAAAATAGACTAGCCCAATAGTTATTATATGTGGAATGATATTATTTGAGGAGCTGATAGGCAAAATTAACAAAGTGGTTGAATAACCCAAGATAGATGAGGAAACATGATTTCTATTTTCCCCTTCTTTTGTGAACCATATGACTAGATTAAGGAGGAATTAACAGGTTTCGAACCCGCAATTAGCAACGATCTATAAGTGAATAGGTGTTGAGAAACTTCTTATGACGAAAATGACCCTCTAAGAGATCAAGATCCTCGATTAATTAAAGGAAATTTTGGACAACATCACTCTGTAGGGATCTTTATGTCTTCTCAGCTTCACCAAAATTCCTAGATTAAATTAGTTATAGGGCCCACAATCCCTCCGTCCACCATGGCATAAGAAGCAGTGAATTTGGTCAAAACTCTAACTTTACTAGAATTCTCTCTTTATTTGAAGAGGAAATCACTGGGTTTAATCCAAATCACAAATATTCTCTAAAAGATCTTTGTTAAAGTAATGGGAAATACGGTCGCACTTTTGTTTATCGACAATGAATCATCTCTTAATGTTTCCCCGTTGACAACCTTCAATTGCGTGGGATTAAAAGTAAGGAACCTTGTTGGAACCTCTATCGCGGTGAATTATTATGATAACACTCATCGGGAAGTGATGGGTTCCATAAAGCTTATAATAGGGACTGGCCTTATAAATCTCTATACTGAATTCCAGGTCATCGACATCTCAGTTTTTTTTAATCTATTTGTCTAACTACCATGGATCCATAATATCAAGGGTCTGTATTCTTCCCTCCATTAGAAATTAAAGTTTTTCACCAAAGGAAAGGTCATCACCATATCGGGAGACGATGATAATACTAAGAATTCAAGCACCATTAATTTGGTACAAAAGATACATTATGGGAAGAATGATATGCTTATGTCAACTTTTTGATTTGAATCACTTTCATTCCCACTAAAGGATGATTTTAAAGATAGTGTTTTTTCGGAGCACAACCCTCGTGGAAATGTCAATATGATATAGATGTTCTAGAATATTCATTTCATGCCTGGATTGGGGTTGTGAAGATGACAAGAAGGAATACATAAACCCATATTATTGAAGGACTTTCCTCTTTGTTATATAGGTTACTAACCATCACCAGAGGAACTCAAGATGCGTCAAACTCGGTCAAAGAGAGGACTAGAAATTTCCAAGACTATCTCACGAGATTCCTTAAATAGAAGATTCATTAAAAGGGAGAGATTTCCCCAATTATGGCTTTCCCGAACCTTTGTATGATCATGTGGACAAGAAGATGAAGCCATGAATGGATGTCTTTTTCCAAGACAGTCACTCATGGCCCAAAAGTTACCAGCATCATGTGCAAATACTCATTAAGAAGACTATAACAGCTACATGAGATTTTGAGGATTCATTCAACTTGTCGACACTGGGGTTGACATTCTACATGATGCACTCAAGTTCTACATCATCGGATCCATCCCACATGATCAAAGTTACTAATGCACCTCTCTTGAACTGGAATGCTATAACAGTTCCATCTGTTGAAATGAAACCCGATCCACATGCTTATCCCATTTACTCTTATTTTATTGTTCCTCCCTATTATGATCATAATGTAATCAAGACCTCCTTTAATGAGGTTCTCAACATTTTATTTTCCAATAATGAAATAAATGAAGATTTTGAGTATCTTGTGGTGACTTACATTAATTGTATTGATTCTAATCAAACTATTGATGATGATTTTAAGAATGAACAATTATTACTTGATGTTAATATGGTTAAAAATACACAATATAACCACATTCAAATTAATGAAGATGAAACTGTTGTTATTAATCCCGGTTCTAGTAGCCAACCGCACAAGATTAGGATAGGGTCTACCCTTGACGAGCAAGAGCGTGATAAAATCTTGATGAAGGAATTTATTGATGTCTTCCCATGGTCCTACAACGACATGTTTGACATTGACCCCGATATATCTCGGCACGAGGTCCGATGCTCCCATAATGCAAACTAGTCAAACCGAAATTGCGTAAGCTCCATACCGAATGGTCACTCAAGGTTAAGGAAGAAGTGGTCCAATAGTTGAACGTAGGCTTCATCCCAGTGAACGAATATACCACATGGATAGCCAACATTACACCCATGCCAAAATCAGGAGGAAATGTTCGCATATGCGTTGAGTACTGAGATTTAAACAAGGCCTCCCCAAAGGATGATTGTCTACTACCCAATATTGACATGATTGTAGACAATAGGGATAGTCTTGCTCTTAAGTCATTCATTGATTGTTTTTTTCGGATACAATCATATCAAGATGCACCTAGATCCTCAATAGAAAACCTCATTCATCACCTTATGGGGGAACATTTTGTTACACCATTATTTTATTTGGTCTAAAAAACGCAGGGGCTATCTACCAGAGGGCTTCCACAACCATCTTGCATGATGTAATACATAAAGAAGTGGAGGTATACGTGGACGATATGATCATCAAGAATAAAACTTGGAAAGGCCATGTTATCACTCCTCCAAAATTCTTCGAGCAACTAAGGCCATACTAGATGCGACTTAACCCACATAAATGTGTTTTTAGTGTTACCAAAGGAAAGATCCTAGGATTCATGGTTAGAGAAAAGGGGACCGAAGCAGGTCCTACCAAATTAAAAACCATACTCGAAATACAACCACCCTGAACGAAAAGGGAAATCTGGGTATTCTTGGGAAAATTTTAGTATCTCAATCGGTTCATCAGGCAGTTGACTTCCATTGGTGAACCCATCTTCAAACTCCTTCAAAAATATTCTAACAAAGTTTGGGTCGAAGATTGTCGGGAAGCCTTTGACCGAATCAAGAAATATCTAACCAGACCTTCGATACTCATGCCACCACAACCTACTGTAACCCTAACCCTATACTTGACCGTAACAGACACCGTAGCTGGGGATCTTCTAGTCCAATACATTGAATAGTCCCACAAAGAGAGATACACCTACTACACCAGTCACAAATTGAGTGGATACAAAGTCAACTACACTACCTTAGTGAAAACATGTGTCATTCTTATTTAAGTTACACATAAATTACGACATTACATGCTCTATTTTAACATCAGAGTTGTATCCCAAATGGATCCTATCAAATACCTACTCAAAAACCTACCTTGTCTAGCCGAATGGCCTGATGGTTGATGTTGTTAGCAAAATTGATATTGTGTATGTGACACAGAAAGCTATGAAATGAAGAGCCTTATCCCACTACCTTGTTGAACATCCTATAGAAGAAGTCGATGTTTAGATATATGAATTCCAAAATAAATATATCCTTTGTAGTTCCCAAGAAGACCTCCGGTGACAAATGTTCTTTGATGGTGCGGCCAATGATAAAGGATATGGCATTGGGATAATTCTAATCGCCCATGATAACTCTCACTCTATTATTCCCATCAAGAAAAATTTTCCCTGCACTAAAAACATGACCACATATGAGGATAACTCCAATGCCTATATGTCTACGGGGATTCATCTCTCATCATCACCTGAATCCTTAGAAGATGGAAAGTCAAGGAAGAGAAACTCTTACCCTTCCATACCCACATAGAAGAGCTTTCCTCCCAACTCCAAGATATTGCCTTACACTACCAGCCCCGAGGAATGAATAACATAGTTGATTTCCTCACTACCTTAGCCTACATGGTCAACATGCATAAGGGAATAATGATGGAACCCTTCCTAGTCCAAAAGAAGGCTAAATTAACCCATTCTTACTACATTGAGCTAGTAACAGAAAAATATCGTGATATAGTCGATTACTGGTACTATGATAATTAGTGCCTCCTCAAGCATGGTAGCTATCCCCAAGATTCTAATAAGAAAGAACAAGCGACCCTTCAAAAATTGGCTGCCTAGTACATTGTCTACGATAAAGTACTGTTAAAGAGAAACTTCGATGGAACCCACTTACACTTCATCGCATGGAGTGACATTAAAGAGACGATGCATAAAATCCATAGTGGGGAATGTGAGCCCAACATAAACAGTCATATGCTTGCCAAGGAAATAATTCGGCTGGGTTACTATTGGACTACCATGGTTTAGGAGTGCACCACCTATGCTCAAAGATGCCTTAAATTACAATAGTTTTTTAATCTCAAGAACTTGCCTCCATGAGAATTGTACAACATGATTTCTCCCTGGCTGTTCTCCATTTGGGGAATCGATATCATGGTAAAAGTTACACCCAAGGCCTCCAATGGGTATGAATTTATCTTGGTTGCTAGAGATTACTTCACCAAATAGGTCAAAGCCAAGTCATACGTAGTGCTAAATGCCAAAAAGGTGTCCAAGATCATCCAAAAAAAATATCATCTACAGATATGGGGTCCCACATGAGCTAATATCAGATAAAGGGTTGCATTTTGATGTAGAAGTCACGGAATTGGTTGACGAGTATGGGATTCAGAGACACAAATCTTCTCCCTACCGTCCTCAAACCAAAGGCGCACTCAAGGTTGCTAATAAGAACCTCAAAGCAATCATCAACATGATGATCGAGAGTTATCGATATTGGGCCAATAGAATCCCTTACGCTCTCTGGGGCTACCACATTTCAGTTTGGGCTTCTACTAGGTCTAACCATTACACGCTGTTCTACCCTTTGAGCTAGAAATTCCTTCACTGCACATCAATGCTTGAAAGTGAAGTCAATGAGGAAGACTGGCATCAAAGTTTTCTTGACAAGTTATCACTCTTGGACAAAAGGAGGTTAAAAGCTTTATATCATATACAAGGGTGACATCACTAAATAACACGATCATTGAATAAGAGAGTCAAGGACCGTGGTGTTCAAGAACGGGATTTTTCCCTTAAAGAGATAATAGAGCCCATCTGGGACCCCAGAGAAAAATTTAAGCCCAATTGGAATGGCCCCTACATTGTGAGAAAGATCCTAGCCGGGGGCGCCGCTATGCTCACCGACCTTAATGGAGAAGAAATGGCCCGTCCAGTTAACCCATACCATCTCAAGAAGTTTTACCCTTAGTTTGAAATCTCAGAGCGCTACGACTCTTCTCACCCCCTTATATTCTTAAAAAAATCTTCATTTCCCTCTTCTCAGAACTACGTGGGGCCTGGTCCTCTAAAACCCTTTTTACTTTTATAAAATGAAACTCAAATAAAATTTTCAAAACTCCTAGAGGTTTGTAGGCAGCTCATGCACTTTACATGAGTACGACCCCCTTCTTTTTCACAAAATACTATTTTTTTCTTATCTCCAAGAACAACATTTCATTTTATCATTAACATAAACAAAAGGATTATGTATGCTTTAGCAATTGGTATGGATAATTCAAATTCATAACTCATCAAGAGGCACAACATTATAACTAAAATCTTTTTTTATTCCATTACGAGAAATTTCGATATGATTACTCGACATATTAGTATAGGGAGTCAAATAACTACCCCCGTCGCAAACCTCATTAACCTAAAAACAAAACCAAGCCAAACGAATCCTAAACAACCTTCCCAAAATAACGAAATACATAACCAAAACACACAAAATAACACAAAATTCCCCAAAGGGCCTACCCATAGCTACAAGAAGAACCATCCACATCATCATCTACATCTTGGAGTCCCCAAACTTCCTCTGCTTGGATGGAATAATGAAGCCACTCAATAGAACAGTAAGCCTAGAATAACCTAGGCAAAATCATAACACCTCCCTCTGTGGTGTCAAACGTGGCAAGACATTACTATCCGGTCTCATCGACCAAAATCTTAGCCACTAGCCTTCACAACAATTTCAAGAAGTCCCCATAAACATGCCAAATTCTGCCAACAAATTGGGATCGATGGGTTGATGGTCGATGACTCTCCAATAAGGAGCCCAGCCGCATGTCCAAATCTTCCTTCAAATCCTCCAAAAAAAAAGAAGTCCAGAACATGGGAAAGCACGATTTGTTCCCATCCAACTTAACGCAGGTGTAACACCCCGTGTTTTTATTAATTAATTATTTAATTAATTCAGAAATTAGAGAAAAATAAAATTTTGTATTTACTTATTTTTAATAATTAAATATGTTGTTTTTTATATTCGAAATTCGGAAAGCTAGATTAAAAGACTCCTAATATGAGTATATATAAGTCTTGGTCCGTTTAGAAGAGTCCTCAAAACATAAAACTCTTCAAGAGTCCTCAAAACATAAAACTCTCTAGAAAAAAGATATAAAAAAATATTTGCCCATCCGATCGAGCTAGAATTTTTTGTGCACGTTTCTCTCATCTTCAGCTACTGCGCCCTTAAATTTTAGCTAATTCCAATGGTCTGATTGTCCGAAATGTTTTTTTAGTGTTTGTATCTGATTATAATTCTTTTCTTAATAAATCTCTTAATCCTTTATATATCAGAACAAATTTGTGGTTTGGCTTTTCAAACCACTTTTTCATCAACTTTTCAACCACATGAACTCTCCAAAATTATTCCCTTTCATCTACAAACTTTATCTCCAATCTTAATCAAGTGTTTGACTCAATATTTCATCTACAAACTTTGCTAATTTTTCGAGAGGAATCCAACTGTCAAGTAATATCTTCTTCATCTAATTCCAGTCATGAATACTATATTCCTTTCCTATAGTATTATGCATTTTATTTATCCCCTAAACCCTTAATCATGTGTTTTTGATTAAAATACATTAGTAACTTAATTAGAGAAAGTGGACACTAAATTTTAGGACTATTTTTGTGAAATTTTTAATATGAATTAATCTTTGAAACCCTTGGGTGCGTAGGTTAGATTTTTGTGGTTTTATGGTTTTGGGTGTAGGTTCTCATGTAGACTTTTTATGTGATTATTTAGATGGGACACGCTCACACTTATAAAAATTTAGATGACTTATAAAAGAGAACGAGTATGACGTATTGAATATTACTGCATGTTAATTAATTTAGCCTTCTTTGAACATAAATAATTATGTTGAAAACGATGGCGGTATTAATTATTGAATTGGGACTTGTATGATTAAGTGCTATGTAATTCTTATGAATTGTGTATTGTGTGATTTATTTCATTCACATTTGCCATTACGGGGACGAGGGGATTTTGGTTAGTATATTGCTCAACCCTATTTTTTTAGGATGCTTACCAGGTATAAGACTATTGGGTAGGCCTTGGTTATAATTTAAGCTTGATAGGTTTGGGACTAGTTAGTGTAAATTGATGGGGATTTTATATTTCGGGGTGGGGCAGATTTTTACGTCATATCGTCTTTTCGTTAGCCTTGGCATGAGACTATGACGTGTACATTAGTGATTCATCCTATATGTAGGATAGGACATATGTGTACTTAGGGACCCTTAGGTATAGGACTAAGGGGTATTTTGAGGATCTCACATCGATTAAAATGGTGGGGTAATTTGTTAATCATAAAATTAAGAATTGAGAATTAATGCCTAAGATAAAAATGGGTATTAAAATATATTGGCGGAATAAATAGCAAGGGCCTACAGTTTAAACAGGCCATCCGACGTTTTATATCGTGTCGTGTGTGGAACCTTGTCAAATTGTGGGATCGACATTTTAAATGGATCAACAGTCATTTTGACAAGGGGATGTATATTTTGGTGGAGAAATCACCCATGGCGGGAGGACCGCTATAATAATATATTTTCGTGGGAGAACCACTCGAGGCAAGAGGATCTCCATACCTAATAATAAAGTGAGAAGAATCATACATGTTGTTAATTTAATTAAATTAGCGATGTAGGACTACTAGATATTTTAAAATAATATTGGTGTGAGTTTTTGGAACAAAAAAATTATCGAGTAGGTAATGGTTCTTTATTATTGCGATTAACTATCTTGTCTTAAACTAAAATACTCTATTGTGATATTTATTGTGTATAATGCTATTGTCTGGATTCAGGGATTCTATTTGGGTGGAGTAGTGTGTATTCATGCTCGAGTCTCTAACCTCGTGCATTGACTAATTTTTTCAGGATAAGTTTTGGACAACCTGCATAGGATTATCGGAGTTTATCATTTGAAGGTGCAACTGAAGTTTATTCATTTTATTGCTTTATCTTAGTTAGATTTTCTTTTCACTCTTAATTTATTATGAGACTTCATTTGGGTTTTTATTGGGTCATTCGTTTCAAAAGTTGTTAGAGGATTTCAGTTGGATTATTCACAATTGATTATTGAGTTTTTAATTAAATCATTTTTTGAAGATTGGATTTATTCAAAGTTTTAGCATGTGATGGATCTCTTATCCTTAAGTTGTTATTATCATTTCAGATTGATTCAAATATTTCTCTTGTGGATTAATTTTATTATGTCTCATATCCGTGTCATGATGAGAATGGTATTTATTAACTCGTACCGGACGTAGTTTTGGTGGCGGCCGAAGCCAGAATTTGGCAGGGTGTGACAACAGGAGCCGCCACGGAAAGTAGAAAGAGGTCTATTGGAGGCCAACGAACTGAACGTAATGGTATTCCCCTAGTTCTAGGGTCAGTTTCAACTCCACCAAGCAAGGCAACGAAGAGCACAGACAGTGAGATCCATGTTCCACAAGCAGTGTTCGTAATTCTCGATAGTCAGGCCAAAGTTGATATCATAACGGGTGAAGAAATTTGGAATAACTACTAATGGGTATTGAGGAGGTACCGTTAAGAGGAATCTCTCAAGTATCCACATGAACAAGATAATTGGAATGCCTGTCAAAAAGTCATAATGGCCTTCTCTCTAAACGTCTATACCATTTAGGGTCTCTACCAATATCACCATCGCATGATTGTGATGGTATGACATCCATGTAGTGATGGAAGTAAGTTAAAGATCCACTAGTAGGTCCCATGTCACTAATAGTAAAATTGAAGTTAATCCAAGGGAAATGGATCTAGTATATCCTACATCACCAATGTCTTGGAAGCGCAAAGAATACAACACAACTAGGAGGGAAATCATTTTTCTAGTAACCAATGACCGAGTCGCTGATGGTGAAATATGGAGAAATACTGCCAACAGTGCCCTAGGGGACCGAGAGAATTCAAACATGGCCTCCATAAAACTAGGATTTACCCCACCATAGCATAAAATTATAAGTAGGGCAGACTTTGTCTAAGCCAAAATGAAAGACATGATCCACAGGGTACTAGAATTGTACCATTGTTATCAGTATGTTCCAATCAAGAGGCCGATTGTTCCATAAAAGAAATTGACGCATGTTGAAGGCATCATAGTCTATATTGTAGGAGCACATATCCTCTAAATTCTAGAGGTAAAAGTCTAATTCAGCACTCACAAGAAGAGCCATGTTGGAAATAATAAGACAAGAAGTAAGAAATAAGAAAAATAAATGAAATTTGGATGGATGAAGAAAACACTCCACCTTACCCTATTTATACTTAAAAAAAATTGCTAGAGAGAAGGATCCTATAAATTCTGATGAAATCCTACCCCATCATGGAAAAAGTAGTTGAAGAAAGTGTAATCAAGCCTTGGGGTAATTGGACTGGACTAACCTGTCGATAGACATGACAAGGTGTATGTCAATCAACATCCCACCATTTTTAGAAAATGCTTTGTTTCCTTCTTTGCCAAAATACAAAACACAACAAAATTATTTTTATTCTCGAAGTCAGGTCAGTTCCTCCTATTTCTACTTATCTTTTTTCAAAAGAAATTTCATTTTTTCAAGTCATTATAATCCTTTTTACGGCCTTAGCAGCAAAGTAAAAAGTGCATTAAGTCATTAAAACAAAGATAAATTAATAAAATTCCATTCCATTCCTTATATATATTGCTTCATTACATTGGTCTTGCAGAAAAAAATAGCGGGACTCTGCCCAAAACCCTAAAAAACATTATCTTTCTCACCTTCTCTTTCTTTCTCTCTCATACTCTCTCTCTTTCTCTCTCTCTCTCTCTCTCTAACACCCTCATCCCTGCAATAGATATGCTTTCCCTGATGATGAACTGAGGAGCATTCACTACCCGATCCATACTCCTCCTTAGACGAAGTAGATGGAACCAAGAGGGAAGGAACCGGGATCGAATCCCGAATATAAGCCATAGTGGAAGCCTCCCAATCGAAGATGTCTTTCGACCAGGTAATCGACACTCGAACATGTGTAAGAAAAAGAAAAACAATCAATTTTTGGAAAAGAAAGAAATTAGAAATACAAAATTCAAAGAAATTAAAGGCATACATATGGATGAAGGACATGGCACCAGTCAAAGAAATAAAATGCATAAAGGAGAATGCAAAAAGGGGGGAAATAACTCCGAATGATATCTGGAACCAGTAAAGGTATTCTATTATCATCGCCTGAATGTATCCAAAGATGAATATAAGTTTGCAAAAGTGAGGCTGCCCAAGTGAAAGAGAGAGATATTCGAAAATACCCTTAAAAAGTAAAAACCATAAGTGTACGACGTCACCATGAGTCGCCACAGAACCCCCAAGGAAGAAAATAATAAATAAGCAAGACATCGGACACACCTGTAGATCGTTGGTCTCATCAATTTGCTGAATCAACAAAACCTCCTTCAAAAGAGAGAGAAGGATGGAGTCCATTGAGACTATCTCCCAACATCACCCAAGGCCGCCTCCACCGCCATCAGCGTCACCCTTACTCTGCGATCAACCTCTTTTTGGGCCCCCTCACAGTCTTGACCAATACCTATTGTACATTGATGGGAGTAACCGTCATCTCCCCAAAACCGAAATGCATGTGTGGGTAGTATCACCGCACCTCTCTCCCAAGGCACAGAGGACAACCGTCGAATAAGGAGTCTCATCCAATGCAGATACCAAAATACCAAAACTAGCTGATGAAACCACCCAATGCACCATCGAAGGAAGGGTCTCCCAGGTATCCTTGAACCCCGTTTCCCCCCAAGAATGCAGGCTCGATGTAGATATATTAGTTTGCCAAAACAAAAGAAAACATCCTTCTCAAAATTCAGAAAAAAAATAAATACAAAAGAGTAAAGGAAATACCAAAGTTCATTAACACTACATAACCACTAGGGTTAACCACCCTAGATGATCGATAGTGCACAGGCGCATGAAAAAGAGTCCGCTCAACCACAACCAGCTAAAAAATTCAAAGGCATTCTCATTGCTTAACACTAGGGGATTCCTGGCATGCCACTCCAAATGCACCCAGTCATCAACACTGAACCACGCCATGTGGACCTCATTTCTTAAAAAATTCATCATTTCCTAGTCTTGGAAAATAGAAGAATGCTAGAACAGTTCGCAAAAAAGAAAGGTAGAAGATAGAAGATCTGAAAGATATGAAAATGAAGAAATCTCGTCCCTTTTTATAAGAGACTAAGGGGCATGCCGATCGACAGTCCCCGACCACAAACTGATCGACACTGTCCCTTTATCTACCTGAGGTAATCCAAAAGACCATGCCACTACCGCTTGGAACCCTCTACACCCTACCGATTGGAACTTCCATGAAATTTTGTAACAAAAATCCCAAAAAATACCAGAAAATCCATAAAATTCCTCAAAATAGCCAAATAAAATTTAAAACATTTTTTCACCAAGAAAATCATTTTTCAACCTCTCAAATCCCCAAATGAATTAGTACCACATTTTCTCCCCTAGCATAAACCCCGCAATTCCTTAATGGTATCTCATAATTAGTTCCCCAGAAAATTCTCAAATCCAACTTCCCCAATGAAACTTTAAGAAAATTGGATATCTCTCTAACAACGTTTTCGTGAGACACAATAGAAATAAAAAATCTCTCCCATTAGGGCTACATCCAATCCTCAAATTTGTATATTTTCCCAAGTGGAGTCTCCAATTTTTCCTAAGAGAACTATACCCCACATCCTTACTTAAGGTCCTTAGAATTGGTCACTTCTACTTAAAGCCCTCCGAATTAGTTTTGACCCTCGAAATTCTTTGCTTCTACATAAGCGCTCAGAATTACCTTCGACCGTCAGAATTGGTGGTAAGTACTTAAGCCCTCATAATTGGCTTCGACCCTAAAAATTGGTCACCTCTACTTAAGCCCTCAAAATTGGCTTCGACCCTTAGAATTGGTCGCTCCCACTTAAGCCCTTAGAATTGGTATTGACCCTAAGAATTTGTTGTTTATACTCAAGCCCTCAGAATTGGCTTCGACCCTTATAATTGGTTACCTCTACATAAGCCCTTGGAATTGGCTTCGACCCATAGAATTGGTCACCTCTACCTAAGACCTTATAATCGTCTTCGACCCTAAGAATTGGTTGCTCATACATAATGCTCATAAATTTTCTTCGACCTTTGGAATTGGTTGCTCCTACTTAAGCCTTTAGAATTTCCTCCGACCCACTGAATCGATCGTTCCTGCTTAAGACCTCATAATTGAACTCGACCCTTGCTCCCAGTTTACCTCGACCATAGGTCCTCTGAATTGACATCGACCCTCAAAATCGATCACTCCTACCCAAGCCCTCATAATTGGTCGCTCCCACCCAAATTCCTCAGAATCGTCTTCGACCAACATAATTAGTTGTCCCTACCCTAGGTACTAAGAATTGACCTCTACCCTCAGAATTATTAATCCCCAAAATCACTTTAGGTCCTCAGAATTGACCTCGACCCTATGAATCGGTCATAGTCATCCCTTTAGGTTTGTGGAATTGACCTCTTTCCCAAAACATCATGTGGTGTCTATCCGATGGCTTTTACTTATTCCAAGATCACCCATCGAGGGACTCTATAGAAACCACGTTATAGTCCCCTTTAAGACTCTCCTTAAGTCCCTAACACCTCCACAATTCACTAAAAAACCTAGCTCATATTTCAAGTACCAATCTAGAGGCCATCAGGCACACCCGAACCCTGTTTGACTTCAATAAACTCTATCGTTAGAGTGAAATCACAATGAATACTCCAAGGGTACGAAATCCCCTTTCGAATGGTCCACCGCATGCACAAATCGTCATAATGGTTTGGACGAACGGACCATTTTCCTACAAAAAAATGGATCTGGAGGCAATCGGGTGCTCCCAGGTCCTGATTTGACCCCAATAAACTTTATTAGAGATAAAGATATTTGGATATTCGTAGGTAACTGAAATCCCATTCCAGTATTCTACTGCATGTGCGAAATGTCATAACCGTTTGGACAAATGATCCATTTTCCCTGAAAATGAATTCGGAAGCCACAGGGTGCTCCGGGGCTCCATTTGACTAAGGTCAACTTTTCCTCTTGAACGAGACTAGATGAAACCTTTAAGGGCATTGAATACTCTTTCCAACAATCCTCGTCGTGCCGATATCAGCCTTATGATATGGACTACCACCCCATTTTACTACGAAAGGTCACGTGGCGCTTTCAGGATAGAGTTAACCTAAGTCAACTCTTCAAACCAAGTGAAGCTATTTGAAATGTATAATAAAATCTTGTAACCTTTCATACATTTCTCCCCTTAAGTGATTCCGATTTACTATTACGAGGGACGATCCATTATCGTCAGATAATCTCCCATCCGAAGGACAAACGAGCATTTTTGAGCTCGAGTTTACCCCAAAGTCAACTCTTGAACTCAGTAGCAACCTAAGTAATCTTAAAGGTATTTGAATTACCTTTCTAATAGTATGCCCATGAATTATTTGGATTTATAAATTGTGTTCAATGACCCTTTTTTGGAAACATCTGCACGAGACTAGAGAATGGTGGGTCCATTTCTTTGCCTATCAGTAGTGTGTCTCAGTAGCTTGTCTAGGTCTACCTGTAGATTGGCAGGGCTAGGGATATGACGATTGATATCCCCCTACCCTATAAATAGTGGTGATGAGTTCAATCTTTGGGCAGACCTCAGGTCCATCAATATATGTGATTTCAACAACATTCTCATCCAATCAATGAAGTTTCCATGTGTGAAATTCCTTCAAATCTTTCATTTTCATACCTAATTTAGTAAAATCTCATTTTTTATCATCCAAAATTCATCTCAACATTCAAGGAAGCTGATCAAGGATCAAGTTCAAGACTCAATTCTCCAAAAAAAAGGTCCAAAGACCCTTCTCTCTATTTAAATTCTTTATTTTTGCATTAGTTACATAAATTCTTAATCTAGATTTTACTTTATTTCATACACATTAATACCTCATACTTTATTAGTTATATTGCACATACTCTATTTTATATAAAGAGAATAAATGAGAAAAAGATGGTTCCATCAATAAACTCCAACGGGATGATTCATCACATTTTTTCAAAACAAAAAATACATTTTCTACACACATACATATAATAAATTCCCGTTTGAATCTATGGGATAAACACCACCCTTATGCCTCATGAGAACTATATTGAACTTTATGCCTTTATAGGCTACGTAGGCGTCTCTAGCTAAAACTTAAGACTCAAGTCCAATTTCCCAATTTTCCTATTTTCATATTTCCATCCTTTTCGTCTATACATATATTATGTTTGTGATTCATATTCGAATTTTATCTAATATATATTATAATTTCACCGTATCTTAGTAAACGTATAAATCGTTGTTTCTATATATCATTTTGGGAACATTCCTATAGATGACCTCACTCTATCTTTTCCATGATATGAGTTGGGTGATTCCGATCTCCATTTTTATATACACTCACACACACTTCATGAAAAAATGAAGGAAAATAGTAACACAAAACCGTGAGAGGCCGAAAGCATGGTATAGGTGCCTAACACCTTCCCATTCCGTAACATAGCCCCCGAACCTCTGAACTATTGGTTTCGCAAGAATAAATGTTTCTTTTATTCTACTCTCTCGATGCGGCGACATATTCTTTTTCTTGTTTGGTGCAAAATAGGATGGTGAATCCATTTTTTTCATCACCCCACATCGACGACGGTCGAAGCGCTCCTAGAGGAAGAGGGTGCAAGACCTTCTCCCCTTTTCCCCCAGAAAGGAGATGGGATGGACACAATTGTAAATACATATTATAGTTGATAGCAATAAATATTAAATGTATTATTTAAAATTAATAAGTTAATATTCATTTAAGTAGAATAAAAGGCTAAACACAAGTTGAGATTCGTATGTAAGAATATTTCACTCATAGTCGTTCAGTTAATTCCATGATGTTCGTTATAAAATTAGATTAAAGGTTAAAAAATATTGTAATCTATATTTAGTAACATTAGACCTTGTGTGAATACTGAATTGTTGGCAATAAGTTCATGTAATCATGCTTATGAAATTGTGACAACAAACACAGATGCCACAACTAAGGAACCATGATTATTAAAAATAAATGGGTAGTAGGTTTATAATATCAATATTATGTTCTGTAAAATACAAATGCCCTAATTTTGGAATTAATTAAACGACCTAACAAATTATATTTAAGTCAACAATTCGATATCCAATCCCTTAGAATATTAATTCGTGAACATTGTTAAATTGTTGCAATTCCCTTTAACATTTATTCACATGCTTCTAACTATCCAAAATTCGATGGAACCAACTTTTCGGAATGGAATAAGAAGGTCAATTTTATTCTGGGAGTTTATGACCTAAATAAATTTATCCTTGTTGATTAAACAAAAACTATCACTGATAACAGTAACAAGGATGAGATAGTCGTTCATGAGGCATGGTCTAAATCAAAAAGACTTTCCCCTATGTTTATGAGAATGTGCATCACTGTGAACATTAAGACATCCCTACCTGAAACAACGAAAGAAAAATAATGCCTGAACAACATAAAAGAATGCTTTTGCATTGTTGATAAGTCCTTAGCGAGGAAATCAATGGTTGATCTCACCACCACGCGATTCGATGGAACTTTAACCATGAATGAACACATAATTGAGATGACCAATATGGCTATTAACCTTAAAGGTTTAAGCATGACTATGGATGAAGAATTTCTTTTCCAATTTATCGTAAACTCCCTATATTTTGAGTATGGGACTTTCTAGATCAAATAAAACACTTTATAAGATAACTGGAATGTAAATGATCTTTAAAGCATGTTAGTTCGGGAAGAAGGAAGGTCGAAGCAAGAGAATGGTCACGTGTCTAAAAGGAAAGTGTATAACTTGATGGTCAAAGGAGTTGGATGTAAGAATGAGCTTGCAAAGGGCATTAAGTACGATTCTAGCCCTTCTCATTAGGGAGAAGTTTCAACATCTTTTGGTAACAATGAAAAAAATGACAAGTGTCACTTCTTTAAAAAAAGACATTTCAAGAAAGATTATAAGAAACGCAAGGTTTGGTTTGAGAAAAAGGTATGTTATAAATCAAACCTTATTAATGTTCCTTCTAATACTTAGTGATTTTTTTTGTTTTATGTGTCATGTTTCTATTAATGTTCCTTATAATACTTAGTGATTTATGTGTCATGATCCTTCTAATACTTGGTTTGAGAGAAAGGTATGTTATAAGAAACGCAAGGCTTGGTTTGAGAAAAAGGTATGTTATAGAGGATGATGATGGCGTCTGGGCTCGATGGTAGAGGAGGCGACTGTGACACCCCGACTAATTAAATACCGGGTAGCTACTCCTTTATTAAATTAATACAAAATGCCAAGTTGGTTCAGTTCATAGCATCACTGTCGAAAACGTTTTATTAATTACTAGCCACCTAATATTTAAAAAGTGAGTTATTAATTTTAATTAAAACCGATTAACATGCAATGATTAAATTAAATTATGAAATGCTAACATAACCCCCACAACATAATGACAATGGAATAACCATAGAATAGTAATGAGTCTGGAGGGATACTCCTCACGACAAATCCAAAAACATGAATAAACAAATACTAAGTCCGCATCACTAAATTAATTACAACCCAAAATTCTGAAATAACTGAATATATAAAAATGTTTCTAAAAGAAAATGGCGACATGACCAACTGATAAGGAAATATATAAATAGAGTCAAGATCGAAAATGGAGGCATCTACTGACAAGATCCTGTAACTTCCACAGTAGCTACAATACCTCACCTGAATGTAACTCCTATTCTTGGTGGCCTTGTGGTTGGGCACCTAAAAGGTTTTTACAAGAAAATATATTTGAAAGAAAATGGGTCAGAGCCCGATTGTGGAAAACAGTTTAAAATATAGCAAGTGTTTTAATGATAATAAAACAATGAATGCAAAATAAATGTTAGGACGTGCTCTCACATGAAATACTCACCTCTCGACTATTTGTGCACTCCTAACGTACCCGTACCCATTCTAGTGATTCTCATATCTAACTATTCCTAAATAAATTCTAACATTTCTGTACGATTCACGCTTTAATTCCAACATCATCAATTAAATAGAGAGTTTTACATTAATTCTCGGTTTCCCAATTATTAGCAATACTATATACTAGATATCATCCATTTTATATTTACATAACGTTGCTATAATTATACTCGGATTTAATCATGACAGTTCATTTCAATTAACAGTATATTATTCTCATCATAAATATATATTACTATCACCCCGAGACTAAGCTGCGGTGAAAACATACTCTGCTATCCAATCCCGGTAAATCACGTACATAAGGACCACGTATTCTGAATCTCTCAGGAATCGTTTTCAATAAATAACAATCACAAACTATGGAGGCGAACATAGTTCACATCACATGGGTGTAATACCCCGTACTTTTGGCTATATTTTTTTTTGGGATTAATTAATTAAATGCGTATTAATTGGAAACTAATCCGGGTTAAAATACTAGAGAGATGCGAGTTGGTATTTGATTATATGTGCATATATGATTATATATGAATTTGGAATTATGAAATTTGTCGTGAGATTTATATACGGCAATTTGGGAATTTTGTTGAGACGCGTGTGACCGCCGCGTCATGGTATATTATGTTAAATATAAAAAGTGAATTTATATTCTATAAACCGTATGGTCATTTTGAGTGCGCCAACGCGTCCGGAAGGGTCGAGATAGTCAGAAAACACTAGCCAGGGGTTTAGTTTGGGTCCCGGAGTATTTTTAGGCCATACCGGCAACTTAAAGGGTATTTTGGTAATTTTGTATTTTGAGGAATTAATAATGACGAAAATTAGGAGTCTTAATCTGATGTGGATTTAACCCACTAAACCCACTAACCAACCCATATTAACCGATTAAGCTACGGAGGTTATCATTTAGGTTTCCAACTTTCCCAAAGAAAACCCTAGCCACCATAGCCACCTTTGGAGAAGAAGCTTGGAGAAAGAGAGAGAGAGGGAATTCTGCAGAAATGTTCACCAAACCAACACCAAAATCAAAAATCGAATCAAGGCAAGTGTTTTAAATTACATTCTTTATGCAGTGAATGCTTCTTCCATGTTAGAAATCTTGATAATCTATCTTAATTAAGAGTTAAAGGAAAACCCATAAAATTGGAAGTTATTAGCTTAATTTTGGGTATAGGTTTGCATGTAGAAACATTGTTTGAAGATTGAATTCAGAGATTTCATGTTTATGTAGTGTAAAAACGGATTAAATTTGGAGATTTGATGATGATAAAAATCTAGGGTTCATGTTCTTGAAAAAATGGGGAAAAGTATAGAATCTTGTGATTTAATGATGTTTAGGATGCATTAATGCCTTAAAAGATGTTAGTATATGACCTTAGCATGTTTTAGGATGATTAGAGAACTTAAAACATTGTTGGAATGAACTTTGGAGAAGATTTGAGGAGTAAGAATTGTGAAAAACGAAATTTAGAGAAATCTGGGACGAAGCTGGTAGGTCGTTAGAAGCCCCTCCCCAGGTCGTTCGAACGAACTCGTTCGAACGAGCTTCTAACGAGTTGACCAGTCTCTTCTAATGAAAGGGAACTTCGTTCGATAACTTCGTTCGAACGAGATCTCGTTAGAAGGAGCAGTTCGTTCGAACGAACTGGATCTCGTTCGAATAGTCTCGTTCGAACGAGACTTCTAACGAGCTGACAGTTCAATCTCGTTCGAACGAGACTTCTAACGAGCTGGAAGTCTGGGCCTTTTTGGACTATTTTGATTTTTGGAGTCCCGTAATCTTGTTCGAGGATATAGATAACATTCCGATGGTGATGTAATGATAGAATTAGGATATTTGGGAATTTATGAGAAGGAAATTATATACGAGAGTTAAATTAAATGGACGGTTTGAGTTGAGACGTGAGTGTCTACTACGTGAGAATAAATTATGACGTGTATGATTATAAACCGGAATAGTATAAATTGTGATAATTATAAGTTGGTACGAGAATGCGATATGTACTACGATTAAACTACGGTGATTACTATGATGCGTGTTTACTTAGTATTGATGTATGATTTGTGTGTATGACATACCTACCATACTTGCTATCACGGGAGGTTTACGTTCGCTTAGGGCCCTCTAATCCTTGTGTTGCCCGGATTTAGACTGGTTACCTTGTTGAACATAGGTCATAGAAAGACTTATTGGGATATTAATAAGTCCCCTGATCGTGGGAGCGTAGTTATGTGTGTGACCCATGTGATGTGACTGTGTTCGCCTCCATTATTTGTGATGTTGTTATCTGTGAACTATTCCTGAGAGATTCGGAATATGTAATCCTTATGTACGTGATGTACCGGGATGGATAGCAGAGTATGTGTGCACCACAGCTTAGTTCTCGGGGTGCTTGTACTGTATATTTATGATGTGAACAATATACACTTAATTAATGGGAACCTTCATGCTAATGTTGTATAAATAATTATGGTATTGTTTCGAGAAACATAACGAGTTAGTCGATAATGAAATATATTGCATATTGAGCATCTGAGTTTACGTTAAATCCCTATTTAATTATGAGCGTTATAATGTTAATAGAACCGAGTAATAAGGATAGGACCTATGACAGTCTAGCTAGATATGATGTCACTTAGGTAGTGGTTTGTGTCGTTGTAGATGGGTGCTTACGTTAGGAGTGCACAGTTAGACGAGAGGTGAGAATATCATGTGAGTGCACGTCCTAACATGTACTTTGCATTTAATGTTTTAAATGTTTTTAAAGCACTTGCAGGTTTTTAAAATATCTCCACATTCGGGCTCTGACCCGTTTGCTTTCAAATCTATTTTTCTTTGTAAAACCATTTTAGGTGCCCAGCCACAAGGACACCAAGCATAGGATTCTCACTCTGATGACGAGCTGTAGCTGTTTGTGGAAGTTACAGGGATTTGCTGTTAGACGCTTCTATCATTTGGATTCTAGTTTCAGCATTTATCAGTTGTAGGGCATGTTGCCCATTTCTATTAGAGACATTCTTCCATTACAGTTTTCAGACTTTGGCATGTATTGTTTTTGTATTCGGTTTACTTATTTCAGTTATGGGATTGTAGTGAGGAGTTTTTCCTCTAGACTTTAATTACATTATGTGATGGTTATTCTTTTTACTTCAGTATGGTGTATGGTATTATTATTCTTCATTAAACTTGTTGCATGTTAATCAGACTTAAATTAAAATTTGGCAACTTACTTTTTAAATACTAGGTGGTTAGTAATCATTAAAATGTTTTCGACAGTGATGCTATTAACTGGACCAACTTGGCATTTTGAATTAATTTAATAAAGGAGTAGCTACCCGGTATTTAATTAGTCGGGGTGTCACAATGGTTTACGCACATACCTACGCTCCCATGATCAGCAGACTTATTAACTTCTCAATAAGTCCTTCTCTAACCTATGTCGTCGATGTACCAATCTAAATCACCCCGTAGGCACACAAAGATTAGTTGGCCCTAATCGAACACAGACCTTCCATGATAGCAAGTATGGTAGGTATGTTATACATATAAAACCACAAATACTAAGCATTCACACATCTTAGATATCTTGAATTATTAGTATAGGTATGCTCCTCATTCTTATACCGTCATTTAATGTTATACGTTTATAAGTCCTGATTTGTATATTAGCGTTGTCAACCCTTCTCACGTCGTAATTATGTATCTGTTTCCTATTCCACAATTGACATCTGATTTTATTATAAGGTTCTAAGTTCTACTCCTCAACGTACCCCAATTCTCACAATTATACCCACTAAACAATAACGGAAGGTTAATGCTCCAATTAAATAGGTTTATAGTGAAGCACCTTATACCTTTGAATTACTTAAGTCTATATTGTATAAGTGCTCAACTAATTTGGAAATAGTGACAAAATTGGTTGTCTAAACTAGAATCTAAAGAACCTCATAATTATTCTCTCTAATCCTCTTCAATGATCCAAACAAGGTATAATTGAATCACACTACACACATCAGAAGTGCATACATGTGTATATATTGATCATATTGATTTTGTGATTAAATTCCCCTTAAAATGTTGTTTTAATATTTTTTTGGGAATTTTTAAACATTTTTTAAACTAATGTTTTCATTAATAAAAGTTTGATTATAAACTTTGTGGGGTTAATATGCTATTTTGAAAAATTCATTTTTCATTGGAATGTTTGATTGGGTAGAATGTAAATGCGCTAGAGACTCTAGGGAACAACCTGTAATTTCTCTTGATGCGCGTTTGCAAGCCAATTAAGTGCCAACACATGTCATGCTCCTTTTAACTCATTTGTGTTTGTTATGTGAGAGGGTTGCCTGGTGGTTTGTTGATCGTTAGATCAAACCTTATCTATGGCCTGCATGTGTTTTAAACTTATCCATGTGCTATCACTGTGGACCAATCAACTTCGACTTAACCACCGCTATATTATCACCCTTGGATCAAGTCAATATTAGGAAGACCTAATCTCAGCCCTTGATTGCCTTCGACAATCAAGAACCTTCCTCCAGTCCTATATAAGCCCTCTAATTCTCAACCTTTCAAGACTTTTGGCAGTCATCCTTTTTGAGAGAAAAAAATAGAGAGAAGAGAGAAGTGAGAGAGAAGATAAAAAAGAAAAGAGAGAAGAGAGAGAAAGGGAAACTGTGTTAGCCAAACCCTAACCCTAACCCTAAACACTTCAAATCTGATTCAAACCTTCGTATATTCAAAACCCAAACACAACCTTGAGTGTTTGAGAGAGAGAGTTATGTTACTGGTTTGTTCATTTGAAGCTGTAACCTCTTGATCTGTTATCTTATTACCAACTTAAACACTTTTGTGAAGATTTGTATTTCTTTATCATAGAAATCTTAGATCTACACTTTGCATGTTATATTTCACTAGATCTACATATTTCTTTCTCGTTTTAAGAAAATCTTTACTGATTTAGTTTTGTAAATATTATATGGTTTATGTTCTTATGAAACTTAACCTTGACCTAGTTCGATTCACACTTGGAGATTTTCAATCTCAAAAATATTTTTAAAACAGAGATTGATTAAGGTCTTGACCGATTTTGAAGCAAGATTTTCGTGGAATCTGGGATATATTAAAGGTCAAAAAGGTTTCAAGTTCTGTAAGAGAGAAAGAAAAGAAAATCACAGCATATAGTCTTTATATGTAATTTTCTAGGACTGTGTGTAAAAACTAAGTGTGTGTGAGTTCATGCATGTTGATAGGAATCGCATCACAAACACTTAACACACTACCACACTGGAAGTGTTGTGAATAAGATCAAAGATTATTGAGTCGACGCAAGGAAGCTAAAGCAAAGGGGAAGTTATCAAACTGGAAGAACATCATCAACAATCAGTTCTAAGAGAAGTTAGAAGGACACCAAGTGGGGTATATTCCTAAACATAGAATAGGCTGAGTTGTGTGCATGTATGTTGTATTGTTTGTAACTGCTATTTGTTTTTAGTGAATTTTTACTTTAGTGACTTAGAAGTCACCGTGGATGTTTCCTCTATTGGGAGAGGTTTTACCACATTAAAAACTGTGTGTTCTGATTATCTTCATCTCCTCATCTCATTCTATAGTGTGCTGAATTTTTGAAACTGTCTTAGTTTTAAAACTGATTACAAAGTCTTGGTTATTCTCGTACATATGTTTTTGTAAACACATCTTGTTGTTTATCATTTTTATTTTCAAAACAAAAGGGTTTCTTCAACAAACATCTCGGAGTTGCTTATACAGTTTAATCTTGTATTAAACGGCATTAGCAACGTTTTTCAGTTGGTATCAGAGCCCTGTAAACTTTTATTTCAAAAAGATCTTGTGTTTCTGAAATCGTTTTCTGAAAAACCTAACTATGGACGAGAAGAATGAAAGGTTTGGTAATCTGTCCAGACCTCCACTCTTTGATGGAAACAACTTTGCTTACTGGAAAGTAAGAATGGTTGCCTTCATCTAAGGGACTTTAGGAGATGATGTCTGGAACATTATTGAAAATGGATATACTTATCCTACTAAACCAGCCACTGAAGGAAGTGATGAGAGGATAAAGAAAATCTTAAGTGAGTTTACCCAAGAAGAGAAACTGTTTCTCGTAATAACAATAAAGGCAAGAATGCCATCTTTATGTCTATTAATGAGTATGAGTTCAAGAGAATCTCATCTTGTGCCACTTCTAAGGAAGCTTGGGACACATTAATCACTTCCCATGAAAGAGACTCAAGAGTTAAAGCTGCTAAAACTCAAATGCTTACCCAGCAGTACAACTCTTTGATTATGTCTGACTCTGAGTATTTTGACGACTTTTACATGAGCCTAACTGATATAGTTACTAAGTTGCATGCTAATGGTATAACATATGATAGGAATGAGATTGTTTCTAAAATTCTAAGATCATTACCACAAAAGTTTGACAGCAAGAGGTATGCTATTGAGGAAATGAGTGATCAAAACCTTACCCCTGCGTTACTCAGTAGCAAACTTAGGACTGTGGAAATGGAATTAGACTTTAAGAAATAATTAAATCAGTCTCAAAGAAAACAACCCAACTCTAACTTGAGTTTTTCCTCTAAGATATCTAAACATGAGACTAATTTGACAAACCGTGACTCTGATGAGGAGTGTGATATAGACAAACTAGATAATCAGATTGCCTTAATGTCAAAACAATTTCAGAAAATTGTTAAATTTAGGAACAAACAGGCATCTAAACAAGGAAAGCCTAAATATCCAACTGTGTCTAATCCCAAACCTCATGAGAGAGGTCTTGACAAACCTCTTAAGGACAACAACTTCAGATCTAACAGAGACCTTACAAAGATTGAATGTTTTAGATGTGGGAAACTAGGTCACATTGCTCACAATTGCAGAGTTAATCTGAATAAAGCCAACACACACAATAGAGCCAATGTCTATAAAACTTAGGATGGTTCAAGTGACTCTGATGAAGAGGAACTTGAGTCATCAAATGTACTTGACCCTTACATGTACTTTTATGCTAAGATCATTTACAATGATGATATGCCTGTGTGTGATAATGATACTCCTACTCCTGTTTGTGTGAATACTGCTTTGACTGGCCTAGATGCATTGTTATCTGCAAATGTTGCTAGCTCTAGTTCCGTGTGTGTGAGTCAAAGAGATCTCGATAATGACGATGTAAATGGGTGCGTGAGTACTAAAACTGAATCGTTAGGGGTCACTACACACACTTCACTTAGCGACTCAGACACAGATGACCTCCCAGATATTCATACTTTGTATGCTAAAACTCTTAAAAAAGGCACTAGGCTGGAGAAGACTGTTAGAGACCTGACTAAGAAATTAGATGATCTAAGTCTTATTGTGAAGCTGAATGCCGAAGAGTACACTAACCAGTGCCTGTCTCATCAATCTAAAATTGAAACTTTTGATCAAAAATTAAAAGAGTTGACTAAAACTAATGAAACCCTGGAAATGAAATACAAGGGAACATTATTAGAACTGGAGGAAGCAAAAACAAAGACAGCTACTATTTTCAAAAAAAAATCTAAGTTTGAAAACAATTCAAATTGTTTTACTGACTTTGTTGTTGACTCCAAGACCAATTCTGATGATAGAACCGGTATTGGGTTCTTCCCTAAGCATAAACCACAAACTACAAATCTTGAACCTATTAAGTTTGTGTCTGGGGGCAAAAGATCAATCGAAACATGTCCAGATTTTCATTTTATTAAAAAGGAATTTGATCAAAAGGAACAACAAAAAGACATTGGAGAGTCTAGTAATTCTAAGGCTGACAGTACACTTGAGACTAAATACATCTGTCCTTTGATCAGAAAGGCTGAATCTACCTTTAAAACCATACCACCTAGGAATAGGACTTCTGAACAGAATGCTGTTAAACCCATCTTTAGAAGTTTTCCTAAGGAAGTTCATCCCTCAAGCAATCAATATTGCTCCTACTGTGACATTTATAGTCATTCCTTTGAAGGTTGTTATGCTAGGAGTCTAAACACCCCTGGGTACAATACTCCTGTTTACAAGAACTTTAACTATTCTAGGAAAAATCGTAACCATTATGTACTTCCAAGACAACCTGACAAGAACTCTAACTACAGGAATAGAAAGACTAAAACTAAGAGCTCATTTAAGATAAAGGCTCCCAGAAACTTTCCAAAACCAAAAGCTCAACTTTTCCACAAAAATCAGTTTGTTGGTCCAAATATTTTTCGACAAAAAGCTGCTTCTCGAAAATTTTATCAAATGAGAGCAAACTTTCACAAAATTAAAACTAGAGCTATTTGGGTTAGAAAAGATGATCTTTTACCCCAAATGAAGTGTAACATTGTTAACACTTCCTTAAAGGCTGAACACACTTCATCTGGTTGGTATTTAGATTCAGGATGCTCCAAACATATGACTGGAGATGAAACCAAAATCTTAAACAAAACCAAATTTTCTGGAGGTAAAGTAGTTTTTGGTGACGGAGTTTCATCCCAGATCATAGGTAAAGGAACCCTAAAAGAACAGGGAATGCCTGTTTTGGAAAATGTACTTTTAGTTAAAGGCCTTAAACCCGATCTCCTAAGTATATCACAATTTTGTGAATCAGACCATACTGTTACCTTTTCAAAGAACAATTGCAAAATTCTAAATGATAAAGGTGAATGCATTATTACCGGATTTAGAACACCTGACAATTGTTTTACTGTCAAGACTAGTTCTGAAACCTGTAACATTGTCAGAATGGATGACAATGAAATCTGGCATAATCGTATGGGTCACCTAAGTTATGATATCCTTGGTAGATTGTCTAGTCAAAAGATTGTTAGAGGAATTCCTAAAATTAAACCTATTTCCAGTGTTGTCTGTGGTCATTGCCAGGAAGGAAAAATAGTTAAGACTTTGCATAAAAAAGTTAAAGACATTCTCACCTCTAGACCTCTAGATCTCATCCATATGGACCTTATTGGTCCGTCTAGAACTGTTAGTCTTTGTGGACACAGTTATATCCTTGTCATGGTTGATGATTTTACACGATTCACTTGGGTTGCCTTCTTGAAACATAAATCTGACACGTTTCAGAAATTTTTGAAAATTTTACTAAGAATTGAAAATGAGAAGGACACACAAGTTAATCGCATTCGTAGCGATAGAGGGGGAGAGTTCATAGACACGGGAATAGTTGAATATTGTGAGTACAACGGTTACAAACACGAATTCAGTGCCCCTAAGACTCCTCAGCAGAACGGTGTTGCCGAAAGGAAAAACCGAACTCTTCAAGAGATGGGCATGTCATGTTGCATGCCACATCTCTACCTAAATACTTATGGGTAGAATCTATTAGAACTGCTTGTCATATCATTAATCGTGTTTACCTTAGTAATAACACTAAACAAACCTCTTATGAGTTGTGGTACGGTAAGAAGCCTAATCTGAAATATCTAAGAACTTTCGAAAGTTAGTGTTATGTCTGTAAAGACAGAGAACATTTGTCTAAATTCAAGACGCGTGGTGATAAAGCCATCTTCTTAGGTTACTCCCCAAACAGTCGTGCTTATCGTATATACAATCTGCGTACTAAGACCCTTATGGAGTCGATAAATGTAATTGTAAGTGACACTATTGTCGAAAATAAGATATCTGAATCACCTATTGTGGTTGAATCTGAAAATGATTTCAAAACTGATTCACCAGAAATAGATGACTCATTACCTATTGAGAGTCCAAAAGTACCTGGCTGGGTCTCTAAAGATCATCCCATTGACAACGTGGTCGGTAATCCTAATGAGCCAGTCCGTACTAGATCCCAGTTAAGAAATTATGCTAATTATGCATGTTTCGTCTCCCTTGTAGAACGAAAAAATGTTAATGAAGCATTGAATGACACACACTGGATTTCTGCGATGCAGGAAGAACTTTTACAATTTGTCATTCACGATGTCTGGTATCTTGTACCGCGGCCTCAAAACAAAAATGTTATTGGCACACGTTGAATCTATAAGAACAAATCTGATGAAAATGGGGTAATCCTTAGAAAGAAAGCTAGACTAGTTGCTCAAGGTTACTCACAAATAGAAGGGATAGATTTTAGCGAGACATTTGCCCCTGTCACTCGTCTTGAATCTGTTCGACTTCTTTTCGCCATAGCGTGTCACTTAAAATTTACACTTTATCAAATGGATGTCAAGTCTGCCTTCCTCAATGGAATTCTGTCCAAAGAAACGTATGTAGAACAACCCAAAGGGTTCATTGACCCAAAATATCCAGACCATGTCTTTTGTCTAAAAAGGGCTTTGTATGGCTTAAAACAAGCTCCTAGAGCTTGGTATGAACGCCTTTCCAACTTTTTGTTGGATAAGGGTTTTAAGAGAGGAGGAAATAACCAGACCCTCTTTGTCAAACATTTTGACAAAAAAATTATTATATCCCAAGTCTATGTAGACGACATCATCTTTGGGTCTACTTCAACATCTGAAGTTAAATCTTTTTCTGCTATTATGCATAAGGAGTTTCACATGTCCCTTATGGGGGAGCTACAGCTTTTCTTAGGATTTCAAGTGAAACAGAATTATGATGGATTATTTATCTCTCAAACTAAGTATGCCTTAGATCTTGTTAAGAAATTTGGTTTAGATAATGCTAAAGTTGCCAAAACGCCTATGAGTACTGCTGTTAAATTATGTAAAGATGAAAATGGAAAGTCAGTTGATTCCACACTTTATCGTAGTATGAATGGTAGTCTACTCTATCTAGATATAATGTATGTTGTATGTTTGTGTGCTCGTTACCAGAATAACCCTAAAGAGAGCCATTTATCCTGGGTAAAACGTATAATAAAGTACATAAAGGGCACTCTTAATCTTGGACTTAGGTACACTAATGATACCTGCAGCACCATCATAGGGTATACTGATGCTTATTGGGCCTGTTGTACTGATGACAGTAAAAGTACATCAGGTGCCTGTTATTATGTTGGCAATAATTTAGTTGGTTGGAGTAGCAAAAAATAGAATTGCACATCTTTATCTACGGCTGAGTCCGATTATATAGTAGCTGGAAGTTGTTGTGCTCAATTGTTATAAATAAAACAAATGTTAAGCGAATACGGGATTAAAGAAGATCAGTTACAATTGTATTGTGACAATGAAAGCACCATTAACATATCTAAAAACCCGGTTCAACACTCGCGAACTAAACATATTAAAATAAGACATCACTTTATACGTGAACTTGTTGAGACTAAGGAGTTAGAAATCCATTACCTGCCTACTGATCTGCAAGTTGCAGACATGTTCACTAAACCTCTGGACTATAACAAATTTCTATATTTGCGTAATTCTATAGGTATGGTATGTGCTGATTAAACACTTAAAGACCATAATTTTTACCCTTTGTCCATTTGAGACAAAATGGGGGAGAAATTTGAGTCTTACGGGTTCAATGTTTTGTTCACATTTCATCTAAACTGCTTGATCTTAGTGTGCATATTTACAGGAACCTCTTCTACTGATTGTCTACCATTTCTAGTGTACAAATTTTGTAAATAGTTGAGTTATGTAATTTTTGACTTTCTAGGAAATGGGTAGATACTATCTTTTGTACAGGACTAGGTTTAATTTTTTGGTTCCCTAAGAGTTTAAGCTAGCTCAAAGGAGATTTTGTCTCATATTTCCAAAGGGGGAGATTGAAGCACCTTATACCTTTGACTTACTTAAGTCTATATTGTATAAGTGCTCAACTAATTTGGAAATAGTGACAAAATTGGTTGTCTAACCTAGAATCCAAAGAACCTCAGAATTATTCTCTCTAATCCTCTTCAATGATCCAAACAAGGTATAATTGAATCACACTACACACATCAGAAGTGCATACATGTGTATATATTGATGATATTGATTGTTAAAATGTTGTTTTAATATTTTTTTGGGGAATTTTTAAACATTTTTAAACTAATGTTTTCATTAATAAAAGTTTGACTATAAACTTTGTGGGGTTAATATGCTATTTTGAAAAATTCATTTTTCATTGGAATGTTTGATTGGGTAGAATGTAAATGCGCTAGAGACTCTAGGGAACAACCTGTAATTTCTTTTGACGCACGTTTGCAAGCCAATTAAGTGCCAACACATGTCATGCTCCTGTTAACTCATTTGTGTTTGTTATGTGAGAGGGTTGCCTGGTGGTTTGCTGATCGTTAGATCAAACCTTATCTATGGCCTGCATGTGTTTTAAACTTATCCATGTGCTATCACTGTGGACCAATCAACTTCGACTTAACCACCGCTATATTATCACCCTTGGATCAAGTCAATATTAGGAAGACCTAATCTCATCCATTGATTGCCTTCGACAATCAAGAACCTTCCTCCACTCCTATATAAGCCCTCTAATTCTCAACCTTTCAAGACTTTTGGTAGTCGTCCTTTTTTAGAGAAAAAAATAGAGAGAAGAGAGAAGTGGGAGAGAAGAGAGAAAAGAAAAGAGAGAAGAGAGAGAAAGGGAAACTGTGTTAGCCAAACCCTAAACACTTCAAATCTGATTCAAACCTTCGTATATTCAAAACCCAAACACAACCTTGAGTGTTTGAGAGAGAGAGTTATGTTACTGGTTTGTTCATTTGAAGCTGTAACCTCTTGATCTGTGATCTTATTACCAACTTAAACATTTTTGTGAAGATCTGTATTTCTTTATGATAGAAATCTTAGATCTACACTTTGCATGTTATATTTCACTAGATCTGCATATTTCTTTCTCGTTTTAAGAAAATCTTTACTGATTTAGTTTTGTAAATATTTTATGGTTTCTGTTCTTATGAAACTTAACCTTGACCTAGTTGGATTCACACTTGGAGATTTTCAATCTCAAAAATATTTTTAAAACAGAGATTGATTAAGGTCTTAACCGATTTTGAAGGAAGATTTCCGTGGAATCTGGGATATATTAAAGGTCAAAAAGGTTTCAAGTTCTGTAAGAAAGAAATAAAAGAAAATCACAACATATAGTCTTTATATGTAATTTTCTAGGACTGTGTGTAAAAACTAAGTGTGTGTGAGTTCATGCATGTTGATAGGAATCACATCATAAACACTTAACACACTACCACACTGGAAGTGTTGTGAATAAGATCAAAGATTATTGAGTCGACGCAAGGAAGCTAAAGCAAAGGGGAAGTTATCAAACTAGAAGAACATCATCAACAATCAGATCTAAGAGAAGTTAGAAGGACACCAAGTGGGGTATATTCTTAAACTTAGAATAGGCTGAGTTGTGTGCATGTATGTTGTATTGTTTGTAACTGCTATTTATTTTTAGTGAATTTTTACTTTCGTGACTTAGAAGTCACCGTGGATGTTTCCTCTATTGGGAGAGGTTTTACCATGTTAAAAACTGTGTGTTCTGATTATCTTCATCTCCTCATCTCATTCTATAGTGTGCTGAATTTTTGAAACTGTCTTAGTTTTAAAACTGATTACAAAGTCTTGGTTATTCTCGTACATAAGTTTTTGTAAACACATCTTGTTGTTTATCATTTTTATTTTCAAAAGAAAAGGGTTTATTCAGCAAACATCTCGGAGTTGCTTATACAGTTTAATCTTGTATTAAACGTCATTAGCAACGTTTTTCATACAGAACATTTGAAATAAAAACAAGCCAAAAAGGCAATTCTGTCAACTCGTTTGAAGTCTCATTCGAACGAGGTCGTTCGAACGAACTACCAACTCGTTAGAAGAGATAATGTCATCTCGTTAGAAGCTCGTTCTAATGAGGTCGTTCGAACGACCTGGGCAGGTCTTCTAACGAGATGGCAGTTTCAGCCCAGAAATTCTCTACTTCGTTTTTCTCAATTTTTCTCTTCTCTAAACTCATCCTAAGATCATCCCAATGGTATTTTAAC
Source organism: Sambucus nigra (assembly GCA_949130495.1). NCBI lineage: Eukaryota > Viridiplantae > Streptophyta > Magnoliopsida > Dipsacales > Adoxaceae > Sambucus > Sambucus nigra. The sequence continues at coordinate 261,212,529 of OX422212.1, forward strand.
GTTATTAAACTACTCTAAGTCCTCCTGGGTCACTCTTTAACATATATATATGGGGTCAATGCTTCCTAAATTAACATATAATCATCAAAATTCCCAAACCTTGTCCCAAACCCTATAATCATGAACCCAGAATTTAATGTCTACAATTTATCCTTATCAATCCGTTTTCACATCATCAAAAGATATATTTTGTATATGACATTCATCCAATAACATTCTACATGCAATCCCTATATCATATTATGAATCCTATCTCCAATTTCATGGGTTTTCATCAAACTTCCAATATAAGACAATTATTAAATTCCAAGCATGGAAGAAACATTTTCTTGAAATTAATGTAATTAAACCACTTGCCTTAGATGTTCTGATTTGATGTTGAAGAATTGAATGTTGATTCTCCTCCCTCTCTCTACAAATTTCTTCCAAAGATGGTGATGGTGGCTAGGGTTTCCTTTTTGAACTTCTTCCAACTCCTCCCTATAACTCTTGTAGCCCTCTAACTTCCCAAATGTTGATAATGGCTTAGTGGGTTCTTTTCTAATATAAAAATAACCTCTAAAATTCGTGGGTTTTAATTCCCTAATTTTTAAAATTACCAAACTACCCTTTTGGGTCGCCGGTGTGGCCTAAAAATGCCTCGGGACCCAAACAAAACCCCCAGCTAGTATTTTCTGACTATTTCGACCCTTTCGGACACATTGGTGCACTCAAAATGACCATTCGGTTGATAAAAATAAAATTCATTTTTTAATTCAATTAATTACGTTCCTGACGTGACTGACACGCGTGTCCCAATTAAATTTTCCAAATTGTCGTATATCTATCTCGTGACAATTCAGATATCATCAATACTCATGTATTACCAAACATACTCGGAATTAATAATTTTTTTAACATCATAATCAAATACTAACTCACATCTCGTTAGTATTTATACCCGGATTAATTTCCAATTAATTCTCATTTAATTTAATTAATCCCTTAAATAAATATCAATAAAATTACGGGGTATTACAGCGACGAGGGATCATCGGACCGTAGTCTCCTCAAATATGGAAAATTAGGGATGGCCATCGAGAATAAGTCGGGGCTATTAGCGAGATCCCTTGAGCTGGTAAAGACGATCATCGGCCCGGGGTACATCAGTTGGAAGGAGGTGACATATGAGCTCAAGTTAGCTGTTTGGGTGGCACTACAGGTAATGTATTTATATTTATATGAATATTTCAATTTCAATTTAAATTTTTATTTCAATTTCATTTTATATTTATATTTATTTTCAACTTACATTGTATTTGTTGGACAGGAATAATTCAGCCTGGATCCAAAGTTACGCGATTCCGTCTTGGAGAAGTTGAGGGAGAAACACAAGACGTGGAAGAAAAATATGCGGACCCGGTACTTTGGGAAGACACCAGAGTCCATTATCCACAGGCGTGAATCCGTCCCACCGAAGGAGCCGATCTTATTGGCACAATGGCAAAAATTCATTGACAATGATATCGGCGAGCGACAATTGGCATCTCGCCAATCGGGAAGGAAAAACCGAGCAAAAAAACGGACGTGCACTACTCCATCCGGGCGTCTTACGCTGAGGTGGAGCATAGTTTGATTGTAAGATTTAATTTTTCTATATCTAAATAAATTATATTATTTTGCATTATTTTACTTTGCGGAGCCGATACTAATTTTACTTTATTTTATTCCCGGGGATAGGGAGTGGCCCTAGGGGTAGGCCACATAGGCTCAATACTTATGTGACTCTTCGAACGAAGAAGGGGAAGGACAAGGAGGTGTCCCCAAGCGTCGCGGCCACGATTGTAAGTAATCCAACAATTTACTTTTTGTTAATTACATTATAACTTTCTAATTTACTTATTTTACGAATCATGTGCCTTTTGTCGTTTCAGGTAAAGCTTCAGGAAGTGCATGAGTCGCAGTCTGATGTCGACAAGGCATCTTTGTCAAAAAATGGACTCAGCCAAGTGCTTGGCTCTGATCGCAAGGTGAGGACAAGGGGGTGAGCTCGCGGGTGGCCAAATATAGGATCATAGGATTTGAGATGAGCGACACCGGGTTGGCTCGAACGGTGGATTCACATGACACAAAGCTGTCCCGTTTGGAGGCGACGGTTTAGGATATGTTCTCATTCGTGAAGCGTTCATTAGGAGGAAACCGTAAGGGGAAAGGGAAGGAGAAGGAGGTGAAGGAGGAGGTGCGGGAGGATGAGGTGCAAGATGACGAGGATGTGAACCTCGTTGCTTCATCGCCGACACGTGCTAACTTTGATGATCCACTTCCCTATTCGGCTCCCTTCAATAGACCGATGTCGACACTTGTTTGGCCGAGCATGTTTATAATGGATATATTTGATGGCCAGCTAATAGGGTGGGGGTTGAGGGATCCGAATATCGTTCCGGGTGGAGTAGTTCATGGACGTGAGCTTCAAGAAATCGAGTCCAATGTGCTCGTCACGCATTTGATACTCAGGAAGGAGAACTTCGCATTATGGTTGCGCCAACAATGTGGCATGATGTATATTAGTGGGTGTGTTAATTCGTATATCGTGTGGCCTAGTCACCTCCTCAGAGATAGCCATACCCTAGACTTTTAGTGACATTGTTTTAAGTTGTTACATTTGAATTATATAGTGATGCATATTCTCTCAATTTTGAATGTATATTTGCATTATCTCTTTTTTATTTGGATATATGATGTTTTAACAGGTACAACGTTGCTATAACAGGTACAAATATACTGCTGGGCAGTGGCCATACTGCCCAATAGATTGTTTTTCAATTCTGCCCAGAATTGTCACGGTTATTGACCGTGATAAGTCCTTGACAAAGAAAGTTGTCACGGACTTATCACGGTCAATGGCCTTGACATTTTTTTAAAGAATGTCACGGGCTTGTCAAGGTCCTTGACCATGACAAAACTTGTCATGGTCAAGGACCGTGACAATTCTAATGCCCTTGTCATTGTCAATAACTGTGATAAGTCCGTGACAAAATAAGTTGTCTCACCCAGAATTGTCACGGTCATTGACCTTGACATGTTCAACTTGTCAAGGTCAATGACCCTAACAATTCGACAGATTTGGTGTAGTGAATGGGGTTAAATTTTACCTAAATTTGAGCTTGGGGGATTCATGGATGGATACTCTGATTAAATACAACCGAGATGGAGATCTCCCAGACATCAAAGCTGAGAGAAAGAAACTCAGGTACCATGCAACATAGTTAAGAATGATAGGGGGCGTGTTATGCAAGAAAGGTTTCTAATTGCCTCTTCTCATATGCGTCCATCCTACTATGGTTGATGCCACATTAGATGAAGATCTCTCAAAAAGAAAATTGTGATGCAAGGCTACTAGTGGTCGATCCTAATAAATGGCGTGATCGACTATGTAAAGAAATGTGACAAATGCCAAAGATACGAAAATATCCCTCATCAACCTCACCATACACTTTCATCAATCACCTCTCCTTGGCCTTTCTCAGTATGTGTAATTAACCTCGTTGGTCGACTCCCAAAAGATTCTTGTGGTTATAAATATCTAATTATTGCCATTGAATAATTTTCAAAATGAGTAGAGTCTAAGGCAATGATCACCATCACTGAGGTGAAGACATTCAAATTCATTTGGAAAAATATAATCTGTAGATATGAGCTACCCAACGCGCTAATCTCAGACAATGGGAAATAATTTAAAAATAAGTCCTTGGAGTCCTACAATAAGAAAGTCAGAATAAAGTAATTCTATTTGGCCCTAGGATGACCATAAGCCAATGGACACGTGGAGGTCACCAACCGAATGATATTTAGTGGAATCAAAAAGAAATTAGAGGATGCCAAGGGTCTTTGGACAGACGAGATCCATGGAGTCTTCCGGTCTTATAGGATGACCAAAGGATGTTGACAAGGGAGACACCCTTCATGCTTGCCTACAGGTCACAGGCCCTGGTACCAACTAAACTCGTCTTACCCAGCTATAGAGTCTAGACTTACGACCCAAAGACAAACAACAAATAGAGAATCCCAGACTTAGATTTGATAGAAGAAAGAAACAAAGATGTTGAGGATTGACAAGCAGCATATCAGCAAAGAACGACCAAGTTCTACAATAAAATAATCAGAGCAAGGCCAGTAGCTGTGGGGAATTTAGTCTTAAAGAAGGCCTGGCAAAAGCCAAAAAATATGCACCCGAATTAGCATAGCCCATACAGGGTCACTAAAGAGGTCGTCCCAAGGACATATCGACGAAAAACATAGAAGGAGAACAATTCTCCAATCCATGGAATTCCGACCATTTGAAAAAATACTACCAGTAGTCTTATGTGTACAACTTATGTAACTTTCTCTTTGTATTTGAAAGACTGAAAGTAATGAATGAAAAGAGCTCAAAGTGCTTTCTCATATCATTATTTTACGGATTATCCAAATGCATGGTTTAAATTTTCCTAAGCTAAACAACACCATTCGTTTGATGAATTAGCATCGACTCACTCTCGATGATATGAGAAACCACATGAGCTTCGTCTCATCTAGGGGTTCTCAATAACACTGAGAGGGGAGAATAGTGTGATAACATCACTAATGTGGTGAAAAAACACAAACTCTAATTAAAAATCGTTAATTTGGTTATCCTTCCTTAGCTAAGGATGAGATATATCTGGAGATTAACATCATTAAATTGGTGATCTCCAATTAAAAATCACTAATTTAGTTAGCCTCCCACAACTAAAGATTGGGGGAGCTTGAGATTAACATCATTAATTTATTGATCTCCAAGTAAAAATCATTAATTTTGTTATCCTCCCTCGGCTAAATATTATCGAGATATTGAGATTAACATCACTAATTTGGTGATCTCCAATTACAAATCATTAATTTGGTTAGCCTCCCTCAGCTAAGGATAAGGGAGAGCTTGAGATTCACAACGTTAATTTTGTTATCCTCCCTCGGCTAAAGACGAGTGAGATCTTGAGATTAACATCATTAATTTATTAATTTAGTTACCCTTATAAACTAAGACGTCATTTAAAGAGGGTAGATATGAAAAGTACGATTACGAGATATCTTTTTTAATTCCAGAAAAGACAATATCCACTAATTTTTCCAGAAAGTTTTCGGATAACCATCAAACAAAAATACTGTTAAATAATAAATGATAGTGTTGATGATGATATTACAAAGGATGATTATTCTGATTACTAAATGTTAAATATTACAGGCTAGAGTGAAGCACACTATATATTTCACTCACTTGAGTTTATACTATATAGAATCTCAACTAGTTTGGAAAGAAGAAAAAATTGAGTCACTCCTCTTGCTTCAATGGAAATTCAAGTACATCTATATCAGCAAAGATCCAAGTCATTTGGTATAAAACCAACACACAAAGCACCCTAGGATTATATATTTTCACATTTTCATTTCATATATGAGTGGAGTGTGTTAATTTGGATTAAAATTAATTTTCTACACTGATTATGAATTTTTGGGATTTTAAAACATTTTTAGGAATTTATAAACATTTAAAAACTAGTTTTAAAGAATTAAATTTAGGGTTTTAAAATTTTTGGGGTTTCATTTGATATTCAAAAGTTCCTAAAACTTGTGTTAAGTAGAATCCAAAAGGGCTAGATAATTTTGTGGGTGAAACTAAGATTTTTCAAAGAGCAAAAACATGTGTTTGAGATCGAGTATAAGGGTGGTACATGGTTGCATTTTATTAGTCAAAATTATGTTTTCTCATACTCACATCTTCATCATTCCATATCAACCGTTTGATCTATATTAACATAGGGGCTTCATGTTGTCTTTGACAATCCTTGTGACAATAGAAAGAGACAATCAAAGCATTGTTTAGTAAGGTAAATTATCAACCTTTATATCAAGTCTTTGAATAATCATTTTAATCTCAGTCATTTAATTTCCTCGAACTTCTAGATCCTTCCAACCGTCATATAAATAAGACCTTAATCTTCAAAATTTTAATCTTTGGTAGTTTAAGAGTCTGAGAGAAAAAAGAAAAATCAGAGAGAAAATAAAATTCGTAGAAAAAACTCTACCAAATTTTTATCTCAAAATAGTTTGAGAGTTAGGGTTTCTGGTTTCCATTATTTTTCCTCTTAGGTTTAAATATCTCTCTTAGCAGCCTCAGAGACTTAGATCTCGTTTCTATTTAGAAACTTTTAGATCTAAATCAATGATACATATTTACTTAGATCCATAGGTTGTTTTGATTTCTGTATTAAGAAATCATTCTCTTGTGTTGGACAACTTTTTTGTAAAGTCTGTAATAACTTTTTATCCAACATTTCTCAGTTAAAATAAAGACTTGCATATTTCAGATTTGTTAAGATTTTTTAGTTCGAAAAATTTGTATATACAAATTTTCTAAAAGGATCTTTATTTTAAAGATTTTATAGACATACAGATTTGGAAATATTTTGTGAAAAAGATCAAGTCTAATTTCAATAATGTGAAAAAGAGGTTTCATACTTAGAATTTTTGTAATTAGAAGGAATTGTTTGTAATTAAGTGCATGTGAGTGCATGTATGTTCTTTAGGCACAACACAATCACCCACCATCAGAAAAGAGTGTTGTTGGTTGAGAGATTGATACTTTTGAGTCAACGTAATGCTAAAGGAGAGAGAGAGCAGAGCAAAAGAACGGATAAAGGACAACTTTAGAGCCTTAAAGAAGTCAGTAAATAATCGAGGAGTGTAGGTATATTTCTGGACATAGAATAGGTATGGTTTGGATGATTTATTGAATGATTATAACCTTTAATGTCTTAGTAGATTTTTGTTCTTGAGGCGTAGAAACCTCTGTGGATGTTTCCCCAATTTGGGTGGGGTTCTACCGTGTAAAAAAATACAAGTCTCATGCGTGTGTTGTTTAATATTATATCACTATACTCTGTTGCATATACTTAGGTTTAAACTTAAACCTATATTCTTAGATTCTTAAGTAATTTGTTCATCAAAACTCTTTTTAACACGTCTTGTGTTCTATTCAACATTTGTCTAAGAGCTTTTTCAAAAAGTAGTTTGAAACTCATTTAAGGATGATCATGTACTTTCATCAAAGAGTCGAGCATTTTCTTCAAAAATTTTGATCATGTACTTTGAAAGTGTTTAAAAATCATTTATGGAGTAAAAAAATTGTGCATCTTTGAAATCTGTCCAGACCTCCCCTCTTTGATGGAACCAATTTCTCTTATTGGAAGTAAGGATGATCGCCTTCATCGAATGGACATTGGAAGATGATGTTTGGGAAGAAATTGAAAAATTCTATTCATACCTCACTAAGACTATAATAGAGGGTAGTACCTAAAGGATTAAAAAGCTCCTTAGAAAGTTTACTAAAGAAGAGAGACATGACTCCTTAAGTAAAAATGAAGGGAAAATTGCAATTTTCATGTTTGTTAATGAGAAAAAATTTAAACTTATTTCTATTTGGTCTACATCTAAGGAAGCTTGGAACAAATTAGTCATAGTGCATGAAGGGGATGAACGTGTTAAGGATTCCAAAAGAAAAATGTTGATACAATAGTATAAGACCTTGCTTATGCATGAGACTAAGACTTTTGATGAATTCTACATTAGATTGATTGACATTATAATAAAATTGCATGAAAATGGTATAATGTATAATAAGAAAAAAAATGTTCCAAAAATCCTAAGATCCCTACCCCCTAAGTTTAATAACAAAAGAGTCGCAATTGAGGAGATAAATAATCCATAATTGACCCTTGAACTCCTCACTAGAAAACTTAGGACTATAGAAATGGAACCTGAATTTAAAAAACATCTTTTTAATAATCAGAATAGGTAGTCTAGTTCAAATGTTTAATTTCAAAATAAAGTTACCTTATCTAAGTTAATTATGCCTAATATTGACCTGGACTCAAATGGGGAATGTGAATTTGAGATATTGGATAATGAGATAACCCTCATGTCAAAACAATATAAGAAAATCTTGAAGTTTAGCAAATATTATTCTTCTAAAAAAGGAAAGGATGCATATCCTAACCACTTCAATAACGAACTCATGAGAGGAATTATGACAAAAACTATACTGAGACCAATCACAGACCTCAAAAAGACCTTAAAAATACTCAATGTTTCAGATGTGATAAAATGGGTCACTTAGCTACTAATTGTAGGGTGAAATTGAATAACACTGCTAGAGCATATATCAGTAAGACTTGGGATGATTCAAGTGATTATGAAGAAGATGATCTTGAATATTCCAACACTTTTGACCCTTGCATGTCAGTTATGCTAAAACATCCTATTCTGATGATATGTGTGTAAATAATAATGAATTTGATGATATTATCCCTGGTGATCTTATGTACTATGATGTCTTACCTACTTTTGTTTTATCTTCTCTTTGCTTAAATAAAATAAATAATGTTGATATTTCTATAAATATCTCTACGACGATATGTGTGAGTCAAAGTGAACGCACTAATGACGAATTGAATGTGTGTGTGAGTACAACAAATAAAGAATTAGTTGAAAACTCACACACTGCACTTAATGAGTCCGATAATGATGATCTCCCTGACATTCACACACTTTACACTAAGACTCTTATGAACAACACTAAGCTTGAGAAGACAGTCAAGGACCTAACTGAGAAAATACAATCCTTAAGCCTAATGGTAAAACAGAATGCAGAGGGCTATACGAATCAGTGTTTGGCCTATGAAACCAAATCTAAGATTTTTGTTGAAAAAATTAAACAAATTGTTGAATAAAAAGTGGTTTTGGAAAAGAAATACAAGGAAAATTTGAGAGAATTGGAAAAATTCAAAGAAAAATTTTCCACAGTCTTTAAAAAAATTTCTAAGATTGAAAACAATTCTAATTGTTTAGAAGATTGTGTTGATTCTGGAAAAACCAATTCTGAAGACAAAACGGGTATAGGTTTTGAACAAAAAACTAAGACTCGAACTAAAAATTTCTAACCTATGCAATTTGTGTCTTCTGGAAAAAGACATGTTGACCTATGTCCTGATTTTCAAGCCATAACAAAGGATTTTGATCATAAATAAAAAGGGACAGACATTTTGATGAAAACTAAATGAAGTGTTGAATACAACGCAAAGTACATTGTCCCCCATTTGACAAGAAGATTCCTTCTTCAAACCTTTTGCAGTTAGCCATAAGACTAATGTCCAAAAGATGGATACACTTCTTTTTAAAGGTTTTCAAAATGTGAAAAAATCGTCTAGCCACCAAAATTGTTCCTATTGTGATGTTTATGGGCACTATCTCAATGAAAGTTTATAAAAATGACTGTATAAATCATTTTATACTTAACCACTCTACAAACACTTTGACTATTCTAGACAAAACAAGAATAACTATGTACTTCCTAAATAACCCAATAAAAACTCTAATTATAGGAATAGGAAGAAAACATCTCACACTAAGAATAAATCTAAAAGAAAGAGTCCTAGACTTGTTTTTAAACCAAAAGCTAAAAAAAAATTCAAAACTAGATCTATATGTGTTAGATGATGATATAATACCTCAGTTGAAGTGTAACACTATTATAAATGATTTAAGAGCTGAACACACTGCTTCTGGTTGGCACTTAGACTCTGGATGTTCCAAGCATATAATCGGAGACAATACTAAATTATATGATAGAACTAACTTCTTAGGATGGAAATTTTTGTTTGGAGACAGAGTACCAACTAAGATCATAGAAAAAGGAACACTCCATGAAAAAATACTCCCCATTCTCGAAGATGTCCTATTAGTTAAAGGTCTTAAAGATAATATGTTACGTGCATCTTAATTTTCCAACTCTAACCACATAGTCACATTCTCAAAAACTAACTATAAAATTTTAAATGAGAATGGTGATTGTATTCTTACAGGTCACAAGACCCTAGATAATTGTTACATAGTGAATTTGAGTAATGAAACCTATAGGTTAGACAGACTTGTTGGGAATGAACTATGGCATAATCGTTTGGTTCATATTAATTACGACAATCTTAGCAAATTAAGCTCATATAATTAGAGGTTTACCTAATATAAAACTAATTTCAATTGTTGTTTGTGGGCATTGTCAGGAAGGAAAAATAGTTAAATAAGTTAAAGACAATTTAACAACAAAATATCTAGAGTTAATACACAGGGATCTTATGGGTCCCTCTCAAACTGTTAGCCTATATGGTAATAACTACATTTTCGTTATTGTGGATGATTTTACTCAATTCACTTGGATAACATTTTTAAAACAAATATTTAGTCTGATAATTTTGAAAATTATTTTAAGAATCGAGAATGAAAAAGACACCCAAGTTAATCGAATAAAAAGGGATATTGGAGGTGTATTTAAAGACATGGTCATAACATAATATTTTAACTATAATAGTTACCAGGACGAGTTCAATGCACTTAAAACACCCCAACAGAATGGTGTTGTCGAGCATAAAAATTGCACAATCCAATAAATGGCTAGGGTAATGATACATGCTTAGAATTTCCCAAAATACTTTTGGGTTGAGGAATTTCAAACAGTGTGTCATATCATCAACCAGGTTTACCTTCGAAAAATATCAGACAAACCTCCTATGAACTCTTCTATGGGAAAAAGCCAAATTTAAAATTTATTTGAACTTTTGGGAGTAGTTGTTATGTTTACAAAGACATTAAACACCTCTTTAAGTTTGAAACCCGTGGCAACAAAGTCATATTTTTGGGTTACTCCCCTAAAAGTAGGGATTCTCCCATTTTTAACTTGCGTACCAAAGTAATCGTGGAATCAATAAATATATTAGCGAGTGACACTAATGTTGACTGTAAAGATCAAGGGCCAACTATGGTGGATGGGTCCGAAAAACTATTTTACATATCTCTTTAGAGATAGTTTATTCTTTACCAACCGAGACACCTGAAGTACCTAATTGGGTTTCTAAAGATCATCCCATAGATAATGTTGTTGGTAGCACTGAAGATCTAGTGAATACACGATCCCAATTACGTAATGTTGCTCATTTTACATGCTTCATTTATCTAGTAGAACCATAGAATGTGAATGACGTACTTAATGACTCATTTTGGATAAGTGCTATAAAGGAAGATTTTTTCCAATTTAAAAGTCATGACGTCTTGTATCTTATAACTAGGCCATAAAATAAAAGGGTTATTGGCACTCACTGGATTTTCAAAAATAAAACAGATGAATATGGGATGATAGTTAGAAATAAAGCTATATTAGTTACTTAGGTCTATTCAAAAGTTGAAGGAATAGATTTTTAAGAGACTTTTTCCGCGGTCACTCTCCTTCAGTCTGTTCGCTTCCTCTTGTCCATAGCTTGTCACTTACGATTCACACTTTATTAGATGGATGTAAAATGAGATTCTTTAAATGGTATTTTGATAGAGGAAACCTATGTTGAACAACCAAGAGGCTTTATTGATCCTCATTACCCAAACCATGTATATAGATTGAAAAGGGCATTATAAGGTTTAAAGAAAGCCACTCAGGTCTGGTACGAATGCATGTCGACCTTTCTTATCAATTAAAGTTTTCGACGAGGTGGAAATAACCAGACATTATATGTTAAACATTTTAACAAACAGGTCTTAATAGATCAAGTTTATGTTAAGGACATAATATTTGGTTCTACTTCCCCGTCAGAGGTTAATTAATTTTCTAAAATTATTCACTGGGAATTCCAAATGTTGCTTATGGGGGAGCTTTAATATTTCTTAGGACTTCAAGTGAAACAAAAAGATGATGGGTTATTCATATCGCAATCTAAGTACCCATAGAGTTAGTGAAAAAATTAGTATTAGATAATGCCAAGGTTTCTACGACTCCCATGAGTACTTCTACGAAACTATCCAATAATGAACATGGGAAACCTATAGATCCTACCCTATAAACAAGTACGATAGGAAGTCTATTGTACCTAACATCCTCTCGTCGTGTTATCATGTTGTTATGTGTGTGCTTATGCTCGTTACCAAAGTAAACGTAAGGAAAGTAAGCTTTTATGTGTTAAACGTATAATTAAATATGTTAAAGGGACAATAAATCTAGGTATATGGTACACAAAAGACACCACTAACACAATTATATGCTTTTTATTATATAGGTAATAATTTAGTAGGATGGATCAATAAAAAACAAAACTGCACTTCAGTTTCCACGGCAGAATAAAAGTATATAGCAACATGAAGCTGTTGTGCTCAATTAATGTGGATTAAACAAATGCTTAGTGGTTATGGCATTAGTGAAGAAAAGTTAAATCTATATTGCGATAATGAAAGTGCGATAAATATCTCTAAAAATCCTATTCAACATTCACATACTAAACATATTAATCTAAGACATCATTTTATACTAGAATTAGTTGAATCTAAAGAATTGGAGATAAACTATTTACCACCTAAACATCAACTAGATGATGTATTCACCAAACCTTTGGATAATTTATGATTTAAATCATTAAGAAAATCCATTAGTATGATTATTCCCGAAGAGATATCTATCACCTATTATTATATCCTCATGTTACTTTCATGGTAATAATTGGTCTTCGAGGATATAGGGAAAGGTTGTTTAAAAAACGACAAAAGGCGCCTCCTATCTCTATTTTACGTACGAGACCCTTGAGGTGACCCATTGTATAATTTAAGCCGATAAATTAATATTTACAGGCTTAATATATTCATGTTATGTGATTTTAATGCTTAATCGATTTGAGACAAAATGGGTGGGGGGGGGGGGGGGGGGGGAGTTATTTGAGTCCATATGGACATTTATTGTAAAAATTCGACTAAAATCTTGATGTTTACCACGAGCTATTGTTTTCTTTTTTAGGAATCAACACCATCTGACATATTTAGGGTATTGGTCTATTTATAGTTGAGTTATGTACTTTTTGATTTCTAGTAAATTAAGTGGATATAATTTTTATATAAGAATAAGGTTTTTATATTTTTTATCCCGGAAAATCCTAAATGACTCAAAGGAGGAGTTGTATCTCATTTCCAAAATGGGAGATTGAATCACACTATATAGTTGACTCACTTGAGTCTATATGGTATATGATTGAATATTTGCATATTTCATTTTATATATGAGTGGTGTGTGTTAATTTGGATTAGAATACATTTTCTACAGTGATTAGGAATTTTTGGGATTTCAAAAAAAAAAAATAGGAATTTTTAAGCATTTAAAAACCGTTTGCAAAGAATTAAATTTAGGGTTTTAAAATGTTTGGGGTTTAATTTAATATATCAAAAAGTTCCTAAAACATGTGCTGGGTAGAATCCAAAAGTGCTACATAATGTTGTGGGTGAAACTGAGATTTTTAAAAGAGCAAAGACATGCATTTGAGATTGAGTATAAGGTTGGAACGTGGTTGCATTTTATTGGTCAAACTTGTGTTTTCTCATAATCACATCTTCAGCATAACATCTCAAACGTTTGATCAATATTAATCTAGGGTCTTTATGTTGTCTTTTACAATCCTTGTAACAATAGAAAGAGCCAATCAAAGCATTGTTTTGTGCGGTCCATTATCAACCTTTAGATCAAGTCTTCAAAAAGTCATTTTAACCTCAACCGTTTATTTTCCTCAAATTTCCATATCCTTCCAATCGTCCTATAAATAAGACCTTTGTCTTCACAATTTCAATCTTTGGTAGTTTGAGAGTCTAAGAGAAAAAAGAGAGAAAAGAGAGAAAACAAATATATATAAAAGGAATTTGAGAGAGGAAATAAGATTCGTAGAAAAAAATCTACAAAATTTTCTTTAGAAAATAGTTTGAAAGTTAGGGTTTCTGATTTCCATTATTTTTCCTCTTGGGTCTAAATCTCTCTTTCAATGGCCTCACAAAGTTAAATCTCATTTTTATTTATATACTTATAGATCTAAATCACTGATACATCTTCACTTAGATTCGCAGGTTGTTTTGATTTGTTTATTAAGAAATCATTTACTCGTGTTAGATAACTGTTTTGTAAAGATTGTAATAATTTTTTATTCAACATTTATTCATTTTTTACAAACCTACAATAACGACTTGCATATTTTAGATCTTTCGAAAAGTTGGAATATAAATAATTTTAAAAGTATCTCTTTTTTAAACATTTTATATATTTACAGATCTTGAAATACATTGTGAAAAAGATGAAGCCCAATTTCAGTAGTGTGAAAAAGAGGTTTCATACTTGAATTTTTGTAATTTGTAGGAATTGTTTGTAATTAAGTGTGTGTGAGTGAATGCATGTGATTTTATGCACAACACTCACAACACAATCACCCACCATCACAAAAGAATGTTTTTAGTTGAGAGATTGGGACTTTTGAGTCGACGTAAAGCTAAAGGAGAGAGGGAGTAGAGCTAAATAAAGGAAAACTTCAAAGCCTTAAAAAAGACATAAAACAACCGAGGAGTGTAGGTATTCTTCTGGACTTGGAATAGGAAGGTTTTTTATGTTCTGTTTAATGCTTGTAACCTTAATTGTTTTAATGATTTTTTGTTTTTGACGTGTAGAGATTTCTGTGGACGTTTCCATAATTTGGGTGGGGTTTTACAATGTAAAAAATACATGTCTAATGTGTGTGTTGTTTAATCTTCCATTACTACAATCTACTGCATAGACTTAGGTTTAAACAAAAAACCTATAGTCAATGATTCTTAAGTAATTTGTTCGTACAAACTGTTTTTAACCCATCTTGTGTTCTATTTGTTGACACGAAAATTAGTCAGCTGACGTGGACCAATCATATAAAGACACATGTCATTCTACATGGCAAAAACAATACTTTCACCGAACAACATGCAGCACCGAGCTACTCAAATACCTTGAGATGCATAGCATTCCGAGCAACTCAAACATTTCGAGCTACTTAGCCTACAGATCAACTCAAAGGTTCCGAGCTACTTAGCATGCAGAGAAACCAACCAAGAAGATCAAAAGCATAATTACACATTCAATGAATGTCACATTTAATATGCATTCTTAGTATACATATGTATATGTCTACAAGATGACAACACATCGCCTTTTCATATGTACAACCTCAAGGCTATAAATACATGATAACCCTATCATATAAGGGGGAGGGGGGATCTTTGAAAAGAAGGAGAGGAAAAACTAAGAGACACGACACACAAGATACACACATTTTTCTCTCTACACCATATTGTGCTATTGTAAACCCCTAGGAATAAAATAACATTGGACGTAGGCTTATTCATAGCCGAACCACTTTAAAAATCGTTGTCTCTCATGTGATTGATTGGATTTCTTTTATCTATTTATCCATGATCATAAAAATGGGTTTTCGTCCAGTTTTTTGCATCAACCGATTGGCGCCGTCTGTGGGAAAGTGTTACAATCATTGTTCTCCATCAAAAGCTAAGTTTTTATTTTCTCTACGTATAATCAATTATACATATATCTTTTAATTCAGTCATGATTTTTATGGTTATATACATAAATTAGTTGTCCAATTTTTATCTGCAAAATATTGCATATCATGATCATAACTGTTAGATTAATTCTTATTGAGAATTCTATAAAATGGTGGATTTCATAAATCATAACTTTTGGCTTGATTCTCAAGTTTAAATTTTATATCATGGAATAAACATTTAGAATCATTACATCTACCAGTATATACGACGATGATAAGATTTGATAATTTTCATTAATGATTTTGAAATAAATTTTTGAAAGATCTTTAATGACTATTCAAATTCCCATCATATTTTTAATCAGAGAATGGGAAAAGGTTGAAGTCAAGAACAAGTTTTCTCATTGAAATCATGACCCAGATCTACTTTCTCTCTCTTCAAGTTCGAGTCTCTTTTCATTCATTTTAATGAACTATATACTTAATTGGTTCATCTGATATCCACGTCAATAAAGTCTCGTTGATTGATTTTAATATGAATTTGGTAATAATTTTGATCATTCACCATATTTTTATCTCTGCAAATGGGGAATAGGAAGTGATCAATGTCAAAAATAATTTTGTCTGACCTGAAAAACCATTACCCACCTCTTGTAAAAGAGGATCAATTAAATAGACATGACCATATCAAGACTCTGGGCACAAATTTGAGTTGTTGGCCCCTCGGTCATCACATCACAGGGTTTCTTTGTCGGAATCACACGATCTAGTGGATTAGAGAATGGATCATTTAATTCGCAATCTTAATGATTGGATTTTACATCAAATGTTATTTTTCTGATCTAATGGTTCGAGATATTTTGGGGCATAGCAATATCATGAAAAATTCATTAATGCGGCTCATATCGGATATATTGAGGTCGGCGGCTCATATTGCGGTCTGGAATCGCCCACTTACAGGTCCTATTTCTTGTCAGCCATACATATTATTGGTCGGCATCGTCTCAGGCCATCTTTTATTAAAGGGAAGCTTCACCAGACCATTTTTTCGATCGGAGATAAGATGTGAAGATCCATCAGCAACGTTGAAACAATTTTTATCCAACTACGAGGTTCTCATGGTTGGTCGGCGGTACCCGTTCTTTGATACTATTATTCACATATTTTACGGATTTTCATAGATTGGGATTGGGCCCGACCATCTAATAACTTGTCGGCAGTAACAAATGAAGTCTCACAGGTAACTTATTGTTGATCGAAGAGTCATACTGTAGCTCGGTGGAACCAATTGTTGGTCGACGACGGGTATTGCATATTTATCAGTTTGTCCCGACCTCCCAGTACTGGTCGGGAGTGACGAATTCTTCTGGCACCAAAGAAAATGTTGGTCGAAAACATTTTTATTAGTCGAAGATATTTTTCTATACAAAAAGTTGAACAGGTGGGGAAAAGTGCTCTACCATTGTTTGTTCGATCAATGGGCCATTTTTGTTGGTCGGTAGATTCAACTAAGCAGGTCAATGATCATCTACTTTCTTGGTCGACGACATCTCAGTCTTGTTCGGAGGCTTCAATTTAATGGTTGGCAACTATCCAACCATCTATTTCTTAGTCAGTGACATCTAATGTTGGTGGGTGACCATCCAACAGCTGGTCGGTAATATGAACGCACCATTTTTTGTTGATCGGCAAAATCGCTCTGCTGGTCGGGGACCATTTCCTTCTTGGTCGGAACCATATATTCTACAACCTGAGACGTCCCCAAATGTTGGTCTGCAACACCCAGACCATTGGTCGGTAGCAGTATAATCTTGAGCTATTAAAAATGCAGAGCACCCCAAATATTTCTTTAAACATGAGTTCAGCTTGGGGATAAACAGGGGGCTTAAATTTTTTTTAAAAACTTGTGATCACCCCAAAAATATTTTTAAAAACCAACTGATAAGTAATTTTCAAACAAAAACTTATACCTGATTAGTTGTTGGAGATTATATAACTTTACAAAAAACTCTACGTCTTATTTATGGCACATATCTGATAAAAATTTGTCCATGTCACACACATTTGGCACAAAACATATTATTTCATATTTTGAAACTTTTATTTTCTTATGCTGATATATATCATAAATTGATTGGATGAATAATTATTCTCATGACTAATCAATTCAGCCTACACATATTGTAGTGGAAGTTATTAATTTTTACAGGAACAAGGTTCAGTGCCAACGAATGTTGGAAACAATCTTAAACTTCTAGAAACTATTATCATTGCTCAGCATTATGAAATTTCACCTCAGCAAGGAACTATATATTTTATTATTGCTCTGATCTATGCTCAATCATGAATTATTCTATATATCCGTTCGGATTCATATTCTATATTCATCTCATTATGGAGCTCGACGGAATACTTATTGTCATATTCAACTCCGAGGAGAACTACAGCATTTATTATACTTCACCCCCAATGGATAGTTCGTCGGGGTAATTCTTATTTATATTCAGGCCTGGGAAAGTACTCGGCCATAATATTCTGTTCTAGAAAATATTATTCTTATTCTGCAGTATTCCATTTTTCCTCGACAGATCACCGAGACACTTTATTTATTCTGAATCATTCTTTATATGGAGCTCAGAAAAATATTTATTATCATATATTTAGCTCCAAGGAGGTCTCCATCATTTATTATATTTTATCCCCAACAAACTGTTGGTCAAGAAAATTCTTTTCTCTATATATATTCAGTAACCACCAACTCCGGTTGGTCGGAATTCAATAACCACCAACTCCGGTTGGTCGATAAATCAATCACCACCAACTCTGGTTGGTCAGTAAATGAATCACCCCCAACTCTGGTTGGTCGGTAAATCAATCACCACCAACTGTAGTTGGTCGGTAAATAAATCACCACCAACTCCGGTTGGTCGGTAAATCAATCACCACCAACTCCGATTGGTCTATAAATCAATAACCACCCACGCCGATTGGTCGGTAAATCAATCACCACCAACTCCCATTGGTCGGTAAAGAAAACATCATACTTCAAGGCCAAGAAGGCATTCAAAGTTCATATTCCAAACTTGGAGGCTTTTCTTACAGATATAGTTGTTCATTCGGTGGAATATTCTTATAACATCATGCAGTCAAGCTTCAAATTCAACTCCACAAACTTACATGGTCGGGGCCCTGACCAATTATCATTCATGAGTTATTTTTTCTCAGGAGTTAGTTTTTTCTATTGAAGTTCAAGAGGCGTATATTGAAGTTCAGAAGGCATATTTAGGAGTTCAGGAGGAGTCAGATTCAACATCTACAACACTGAGATCTTTACTACTCCTGTCCCGACCTACACTGAAGGAGAAGTTCTACTTATGCACAGAAGGCAGTTGGTCGATTAGCCAACCAACCAACATATTTGAAGATTATGACAAGCTGCATACTATGGCATGGCTGCATCCGAATTCTCAGGGGTGATACATAGCACACGGAGTTCTTCAAAAGAAAGATCAGCAACCATCGATCAGCCTGCATCATATGTCATCTAGGATATAGTTCACTTTATGTTGAACAAACCAATAAGGAAGATCAAGAATTTCACGAGCACCGAGCAACACTACAGAATAAATGCTTCATCCCTTCAGCGAACCATCAAGCATGGACCATTGGGGGCTTCTGTTGACAAGAAAATTAGTCAACTGACGTGGACCAATCATATGAAGACACATGTCATTCTACATGGAAAAAATAATACTTTCACTGAACAACATGCAACATCGAGCTACTTAAATACCCCGAGATGCATAGCATTTCGAGAAACTCAAGCATTTCGAGCTACTTAGCGTACAAAGCAACTCAAAGGTTCCGAGCTACTTAGCGTGCAGAGCAACCAACCAGAAAGATCAAAAGCATAATTACGCATTCAATGAACGTCACATTTAATATGCATTCTTATTATACATATGTATATGTCTACTAGATGATAGTACATCGCCTTTTCATATGTACAACCTCAAGGCTATAAATACATGGTAACCTTATCATATAAAGGGTGGTGAATCTCTGAAAACAATGAGAGGAAAGACTAAGAGTCACGACACACAAGATACACACCTTTTTCCCTCTCTACACCATATTGTGCTATTGTAAACCCTGGTAATAAAATAACAGTGGACGTAGGATTTATTCATAACCAAACCACTTTAAAAATCATTGTCTCTCATGTGCTTGATTGGATTGCTTTTATCTATTTATCTGTGATCATAAAAATGGGTTTTCGTCCAGTGTTTTGCATCAACACTATTCAAGATTCTTTGAAGAGTTTCCTCAAAAAGTTATTCAGAACTCATTTAACTTTTTTAACTGTTGTTAAAATAACTTAGTGAGATTTTTTCACATTAATGTTAAATAAAAATAAAATACAAAATATGAGAGCATGGGTCACATGCGACCACCCTATAAAGTCAGCTCGTTGATGACATTCGTCACGTGGAAACCCGTCCTAACCGACTCATCCCCACCAGTAGTAGCAAACGCATCAGTTGATTCAATTGGTATTTTGGCAGCGTCTGACTCTTCCTCAGCTACGGACGTAGCTTTGACATTGGCCACGGTTGTTAGAAAAAGAGAATCTTTTATATCGTGGGCCTCCAAATCTAGCTGAATGTATGAGACGACACCGGATATTTTACGATGACTCATCGGAAAGTCGTCTCATTACCTCTCTCAAAGTATTCGTAGCCAAATCTACCAAGCTTATCCCATCTTTTGTAATCCTCCACGGCATCATCATGAATCGTTTTTATGGCCTCAGATGAATGGGCCTCGTCCTTGGCCTTTCTAACGTCCGCAGCTAGCTCGATCGTATGCTTGGTGGCTTGGAAAGTGAGGGATACTTCCTTCTCCCTCAAAGCATCGATATTCCCCTATTTGGGATCATCAAGGTTTTATTGATGATTGTTCTTCAGAGTTTTTATTATGTACCTCAACCTCTCCTTGGCCTTAAGAACCTTCTCCGCCTCTTGTATTTTGGGATACTTCGGGGTCACCCACTTGGTGGCCAAGGCGAAGGAACACATGAACTGCAAAATAAAACTAAAAATTATTGAGGAATTATGCAAAAAGTTAGAAAGAATTAGAAGTTTGAAATAAACTCGGAGTTACTTGTGCCAGCTGGTTGATTTCAAACTCAAACAACTTTCAGGGTCTCATCTTCCCCAAGAATCGATATTCATCCTCGTAGAGAAAATCAAGAGAAGCCTCATTAACCCTCAATATAGAGGGAATGAGCTAGGCAGGACTCACCTTAACTTGAGTCATGGACTGATACTGAACATAGGCTTGCACTATATAAATCTAAATTTCTGCACGTTATTTCCTCACATGTCACAATTGAAGAGTATAATAGTATCATGGCTTGTGAAACATCAAAAGAAGCTTAGGATACACTTACACTCACTCATGAGGGCACAAGCACAATTAGATCATCTAAGCTGTAAAATCTCACTACACAATTTGAGACGATTAAGATGTTAGAGAGTGAGATGTTTGATCAGTGTCAAACTAGGTTATCCATTATTGTTAATGTGGCGTTTAATCTAGGTGAGAATATTCCCCATAGCCGAGTGATTAAGAAAATTTTGAGATTGTATTCGAGTAGGTTTAATGCAAAAGTGACCGTTATGAATTATCTTCATATGCTTAACTCGTTGAAACCATAAGAGATCATATGATACCTTCAAACCGATGAAATCTATATGTTTACCTCCAACCAAGTTCCAAAAATAGAAAATGGCATTGCTTTGAAAGCCCTGAAGGAGGACACTAAAGTTTTAAATGACGATTATGAGTTAGACTTTGAGGATGTCATCTTATTGGCAAAGAAATTCAAAAAGTCTCTTCAATTTCAAAAGAAATAAAAAGATACTAAAAAGTTTTAGAAATACAACAAGGGACAGTCCGCCCCTAAGGATAAGAGTAAGAAAATTAAGAGACATCAGTCTAATAGGATTTTTGGGTGTGAGGGATTTGGTCACAAAGTAGTTGAGTGTTCCACTAGACTTAAGAAAGAGGTAAAGAAACCGATAGCATACAATGCCAACTTAAGTGATAGTGAACCGAAAAAGGGAGAGAGTTACCCCATTGAGTGTAACTTTGTTATGTTTATGGCTTGTCATGTGAGAGAAGACGACATGTCTTCCCCCGAGGATACTCATGTGGCTGACACTTCCAAGGTTGTTGAGAGTGATTCCCGAGAGCAAGCAGGCGATGAGAGAGAGGATGAGGAGATCGATGTAGGATAGTGTAACACCCCGTAATTTTGAGGATTTAACATTTAATTATTTTTGGGAGTTATAAAAATATTTAAATTGGAGAAATTTAAATTTATGGTTTGGAGAATTTATTGTAGTGAGAAGAATTATTTATAGTTAGCGACTTTAAGTTAAATTTTCTGAATTATTGTGTGTCGCATTTTGAGGTTGAAATTTGGAAATGTCAAAAAGTATTTTGGATGGCAATTTTGAGTGCGCGGTTGAGTCCGGATGGATCAAGATAGTCAGGAAAGAGTGTCTGGGGGTAGTAATTGGGTCTCGGGGTATTTTTGGGCATAGTCTGGCCCATATGGAGTGATTCAGGTACTGTTAATTAGGCCCGTGTGGCCAAAAACGGGGTTTGGAGTTTAAACCTAATTGGGGGAAGTGTGGAACGGCAGTTAACATAAATTCTAAACCTAGGGCTTGACAGGGAATTTGGGGGAAAGAAAATCAAGAGCCAATTGGGGATTTTTGGAGCCAAATTAAGGGACTACACCAACGGATCAGACTCTACAAACAATTTTAGGCAAGTGGTTAACTGTTGTGATTCCCAAATTGATGATAATCAATTCATATCATAGTATGTGTATATGAAAATTCGTTTTGGGTGTGTAGCCATAGTTAAATTGGGTTTTTATGAAAATAGAGTAATGGTTAGATTTAATT
This sequence comes from Sambucus nigra, assembly GCA_949130495.1. Lineage (NCBI taxonomy): Eukaryota > Viridiplantae > Streptophyta > Magnoliopsida > Dipsacales > Adoxaceae > Sambucus > Sambucus nigra. The sequence continues at coordinate 261,234,931 of OX422212.1, forward strand.
ACTCAAAGAATGTTAGGTCATGATTTGGGACTATTAAGATTGAATTGTAGGGTGGATTACAGTAGGTATTGGTGTTGAAATTGATTGAGATTGATGAGGTTGATTTCGGTAAAAATGAAACCCGAATGAAAAATCCAAATATGTTATACTTAGGGTTATGTATAAATTTGTTGATGAACTAAGGTCTCTTGGGTGTTTAAAACCTTTTCTTGTGTGGAGAATATGTTGTTTGTGGTTTGGGTAAAGGTTTGGGAATAAACAAAAGCTTAAGGGTTCGTCAATGGCTAAAACAGCAAGCCGCAGAAGACTTATCCATGTTCGATCGATCGATCGATCGATCGACCCAGGGGAATCGATCCATCGATGGCCCCAGGATTTTGGCAATTCAGCCAGTTTTATAAATAAAGGGAAATTAATTAGGTTTTAATTCCCTACTTTTATTTAGTGAGAAATTTATGTGTGGCACATATTCCTTAACAATTATAAGTTAATATAATAGGTTTAGGAAAGTGATAATTGTATGTCATGAGATGAACGAATTTCGGGAAAGAATTCATAAGTATTGACTTTGGGACGAGGAAAAATATTTGGGTATTGTAGTTGCGAGACACTATATTATTAAAATGACTAGAGGTGAAATAAATTAGTTATTGCGGAAAAGTATAGAATTTGGTATTAACGACGGTATGGGCCAAGTGAGTGAGTCTTGGATAATGGTTAGGGGACACCAAGTATTAAATTAATTGAGGTGTTAATTAATTGAATTAGAGTCGGACTATAGACTCGGGAAGGTGATAAATTAATTGATGTATTAATTAATTAAATTAGAGTCATATTGTAGACTCGGGAAGGTAATAAACTAATTGATGTGAAAATTAATTAAATTATAGTCGGACGACAGACTCAGAATGGTATTAATAAATTAATGTGTAAAATAATTAAATTAGAGTCATCCGGTGATGGTATTCTTGGAGGGATGGATATACGTATGACATATGTGTGGATGTTTTAGTAAAGGTACGTATATAATGGTATTGAATATTATATATGGGTAATAATACAGTGTGTGATGTATTTACTTTACATAACTTGTGTCACGGTTATATGTTATTATTTAAGATGGAATTAATTAAATTAATTGGTGAGACGACTCAAGAATAATCATACTCGGGTTAGATTAGTATGGCAAGGGGAGGTTATACCAGGATTAATTGGACGGGTAGTATAACTAGGTGGGGTTAAGGTAACCGTTTAGGTGTGCACAATAGTGGAGGGGTGAGAATGTCCTCAAGAGAGTGCGACACTAACTTAAATATGAAGCGCATTCATGTATTTTCAATTACTGCAGTAAATTTACTTTCTAAATATTTTCAAAATGTTTTGGGTTCTAACCCTTGTTATAAAACTATTTTCAAAACCTTTTAGGTGACCATCCACAGGGATGCCAGGATTGATATTCTATTCTAGGGACATGAAGCTGCGTCATATGTGGATGCTAGCATGAGTTGGATTAGATGCATCTTTCATTCATTCGTAGAGTAGGGATCATTTATAAGTTTTCATTTTATTTAGGTCTTGTTGCCCAAACTTCCCAGTATGGTTTTCATATGTATTTATTCAGGTGTTGAATGTTTTTATTGGACTAATTACTTGGGTGGCCGATCGTTTATTCCCCACGTCGTTTTATTATTTGTTTAGTTGATTTAAATTCAGTTGTGTGAATGGTTTATATTTCTTTCCACATGTTATTGTTTTGTTTAATTAAAAAGATAAAATTTGGCACCAGCTTTTGGGAATACTAGGTAGTTAGTAAGTTTTAACAAGATTTTTGACAGTGATGCTAATGATGAATCAACTGAGATTTTTATTTTAATTTGGTATAGGACTGATCACCCGATATTTTATTAGGAAAAGTGTCACAGATGGTATCAGAGCAATAGGTTCTAGTGTCCTTAGGATCTGTGCGGCTTTTCACGTTTCATCTTAGCAATCTTTTATTTAGATCCCTATTATAGTATTGTTGCATTCTTATACATATGAGCATTTATGTTCTTCTGCCAAAATTATATTTGATGGTGAACTCATACGATACAATTCTCATTTCAGGTGTCACCCATAATATAGAGAGCAACTAGGTCAGCAGAGGGATATGAGACTAGGGAGGCTCATCGGGAGGCAGAGTTACGCAGCAACTGCCAGAGATGATTTCGGCAACACAGGTAACTAAATTAGTGGCACAGGAAGTGGAAGAAACGATGATCGCTATGGCAAGGTACTTTCCATGAGATCAGCCACAAGTGTTAGTGGCGCCAGATGTTCAAGCTCACACGGGGCCGTCGGGGTGGCAACAAGTACAAGAGGTCTTTCAAAAGGCCCATCCACCAGATTTTCGAGGTGGTTCAGATGTGGTACTGGCATGTCAGTGGAAGAGAGATATTAAGAAGCACCTATGCATGGTAGATTGCAATGAGGTGCAGAAGCAAATGCTAGCCACTTTTAGTTTAGTGGGAGCATTGTTATAGTGGTAGGAGTTGATCACCACAGTTGAGGAAAGGGATACATTAGCTATTGCATAGTTTTGGGTGCGGTTCGACCACAAGTATTTTTCCCTAATAGTTGAGACTGAAATGAGGAGGAAATTCATAGAGGTAACACAAGGGGACCATTCAGTGGCCGATTACGAGGAAGAATTCACTCGTTTGGAAAATTTTGTACCGAATGAGGTAAGCGATGAAGAAAGAAAGAAAGTAAGGTTAATGTATGGGTTAGTTTGGAGAATCAAACAACGTTTAATTGGTAATCCCATATTAGTATCTTATATAGATGTTGTTAACGTAGCACTCCTGCATTGTCAGCAATATCGCTACCACGTGAAAGGAAACAAGAGGGGAGTGGAAACTACCCAGTAGAATGAAGCAGGATGAAATAGTTCTAGTGGGGTATCCCAATAGCAAACAGTGGGAGATTAGGGGCAGGATTTTGGATATGTAAATCAAGACAAACGATTTAGGGCTGGAGGCTATCGATTTGATGGCTAGGAATTTTGATATGGCCGATAAGGAAGGGATCAATGGCAAGGTGAATTTATTAAGAGGTTTTTTATTTGTGGTGAAACGGGGCATATGAAGAGGGATTGTCCTAAGCAAGGCATGGGTCAACTACAGGATGAGGTCCAGGATGCACAACCACTACAACAGGTCATGGGTGCGTTCGGGCAAGGGGGAAGCTACTTAGAGACCCGAGGATCAGCCATTGCAGATAGAGTATGTAGGTAATTATTTTTATCCTATGGGCATGGGGTATGTTTTGTGTCCTAGTGAGAGTGTCACAATATAAGAATTATTTTTACTAGAGTTCGCGGGTAAGTCGAATTTGGTGGGAATGCTGGCTGTGGCCGCCATAGTAGGTAGAGAGAAAAAAATTTCGTGGGGTAGCGAAGTTCTTTGGTGTTATCCACGGGAGAGTGGAGGTGTACACTGAGATAAGGTTTGAATTATGTGAGGGGTTACTACTTTCAAGAATTATGGGAGTAGGGTTGATAATTTTCCCAAATATTGGCTGGATAGCGATGGATTTGAATATTTGCGGAGAGTGAGGGTAAGTTTATGTGTTCACGACACCAGGGTATAATTGGTACTAGGTATCACCTGAGAGGGTGTTTAGCCTATGTATATGTGTTCATATATGTTATATTGTGTGGTGCGATAGAAACAAAGTGAGGTCTTGTATTCTCATATTGTATCCCGGTAAGTAGGGGTGTTTACTAAAGTGAATTAGGGTGGTTAGATTTATGTTCGAGAAGAGAGAGATATCTTGGGTTTATTTTGCGCAAGGACTAGTGATAGTAAGGGAGCGGTATTTTATGTCGTCTTTAGTAGCATAAGGGTAGTTGTATATACTTTTTTGTTAAGAGACAAGTATTTAGGGGTACGTGCTATGAACTAAGGGTCTAACGGATCTCAACGATCGACAATGTTAGGTAATAGTGTATCGGGGGGTTCCTTGTTTGGATTTCGCTTTGCGAGATGTCCCATGCATGAAACTTAGCATAACGTTGGAAGTGGGGAGATGTTTGGTCGTTAGTACATGGGTTGGGTACTCCGACCAGTATATGTATATATATATGTGATATGACTACGTGTTGGAAGTCATATTACGGGTTACGACTAGCATAGTCGATCAACTTTCGTGTGGTAAAGCATGGGGATAGGGTGTATGGGTACCTAGGATAATTAAGGCAATTTTTGTGCGATGAAGCACGAGTATAGGGTGTATGGACGCCCTGGTTAATTAAAATGCATAGTTGAGTAACTTATAGTTAGGAGAAGGAGAGATAGAGATAGCGAGTTTAGAGGCACTTGACTAGAGAGTGTTATTCGAAGCTTGGAACACTAGGCTCATCTTAATTTCGAGGATGAAATTCCTTTGTAAGGGGAGAAGTATGTAACACCCCGTAATTTTGAGGATTTAATATTTAATTGTTTTTGGGAGTTCTAAAAATATTTAAATTGGAGAAACTTAAATTTATGGTTTGGAGACTTTATTGGAGTGAGAAGAATTATTTATAATTTGCGACTTTAAGTTAAATTGTCAAATTAATGTTGGTCGCATTTTGAGGTTGAAATTTGGAAATGTCAAAAAGTATTTCGAATGATAATTCTTAGAGCGCGATTGAGTGCAGATGGGTCGAGATAGTCAGAAAAGAGTGCCCGGGGGTAGTAATTGGGTCTCGGGGTATTTTTGGGCGTAGCCGGGCCCACACAGAGTGATTAGGTCCATGTTAATTAGGCTCATGTGGACAAAAAGGGATTTGGAGTTTAAATCTAATTGGGGGAAGTGTGGAACAATATTAATACAATTTCTAAACCTATGGCTTGAGAGGGAATTTGGGCGAAAGCAAATCAAGAGCCAATTGGGGATTTTTGGAGCCAAATTAAAGGACTACACCAACGAATCAGACTCTACGAACAATTTCAGGCAAGTGGTTAACTGTTGCGATTCCTAAATTGATGATAATCAATTCATATCATATTATGTGTATATGAAAATTCGTTTTGGGTGTGTAGCCATAATTAAATTGAGGTTCTTTTGAAAATAGAGTAATGGTTAGATTTAATTACTCAATGAATGTTAGATCATGATTTGGGACTGGTAAGATTGAATTTTAGGGTGGTTTATAATAGGTATTAGTGTTGAAATTGATTGAGATTGATGAGGTTGATTTCGGTAAAAATGAAACTCGAATGAAAAACTCAAATCTGATATACTTTGGGTTATGTATAAATTTGTTGATGAACTAAGGCCTGTAGGGTGTTTAGAACCTTTTCTTATGTGGAGAATATGTTGGTTGTGATTTGGGTAAAGGTTTGGGAAGAAACAAAAGATTAAGGGTTCGTCAATGGCTGAAATAGCAAGCTGGAGAAGACGAATCCATGTTCGATCGATCGACCAAGAGGGATCAATCGATCGATGGCCCCATAATTTTGGCAATTCGATCAGTTTTATAAATAAAGCGAAATTAATTTAGGATTTAATTCCCTACTTTTATTTAGTGAGAAATTTATATGTTCCACATATTCCTTAACAATTATAAGGTAATATAACTGGGTTTAGGAGAGTGATAATTATATGTCATGAGATGAACGAATTTTGGGAAATAATTCATAAGTATTGATTTTGGGACGAGGAAATTTATTCGGGTATTGTAGTTGGGTGACACTACATTACTAAAATGAATAGAGGTGAAATAAATTAGTTATTGAGGCAAAGTATAAAATCGGGTATTAAGGAAGGTACGGGCCAAGTGAGCGAGTCCGGGATAATGGTTGGGTGACACCAAGTATTAAATTAATTGAGGTGTTAATTAATTAAATTAGAGTCGGATTGTAGAATCGGGAAGGTAATACATTAATTGATGTATTAATTAATTAAATTAGAGTCAGACTGTAGACTCGGGAAGTTAATAAATTAATTAATGTGCTAATTAATTAAATTAGGGTCGGACCACAGACTCGGAACGGTATTAATAAATTAATGTGTAAATTAATTAAATTAGGGTTATACCACATACTTGGCTTAGTGTTAATTAACTAATGTGTAAATTAATTAAATGAGTGTCGGACCACAGACTCAACTTAGTATTAATTAATTAATGTGAATATTAATTAAATTAGAGTCGAATCATAGACTCGGGTAAATATCATATAAATTAATGTGTAAAGTATTTATATTAGAGTTGGACCATAGACTCGGGGAAAATATTATATTAATTAATGTGTGAATTAATTAAATTAGAGGCGGACCGTAAAATCGGGATAATGAGAATTTAATAAGTGAGAAAATTAATTAAGTTGAGTCAGGCCAGAGACTCAAGAAATTACAGGCTAGTGTTACGGGTTTTGAGTACATGGTAAAGCCGGGGTTTATTTTATATATACGGTGTAGTGATACTGTATATATATATATATATCTATATAATAAAGTAGCAAAGATATGTATGTCATAAGATTGAAGTATGATGTCATCTATATGACTTATTCATGCAATTCCTATTTTATCCCTCTATTATTTAGTTTCCCCCTCTTTTCATACCCTCTAATTTATTTCCCCCTCTACATCAAAATTCAAAATGGGGGTAAGGTAGTAACTTACCTAAGTTAAAGTCTCTCTCACACTCTTCAACCACACAAAATATATCCAAACCCTCCATCCCATCTTCTCTCTCCCGATTCACCTAAACCCTACCTTTATTCTCTCCATCCCCCTCTCCCTCTTCCTCTCCCTCATGTGCCCCCTCACTCATCCACCTCTCTCTCTCGCGCACGCTCCTATAGGTAATCTTTTCCACGCCTTTAATTTGTTCGAAGCTTTTATAGGGATGTGTTTTGGCCTTCCTTTGTATATTTTTGGTTCGATTATGTAGAACTAACAATATTTTTCATATTTTTCTGTGATTATTATTTATTTACTGGTGTAAATGACTTTTTACACATCACATCTTAGGTATATCTTCGTTGCTCTCTCTGTTTAGCTTTCATTTGAAAACATCATATGTTTGGTTTAATTTTATTGTTTTCCCTGTATGTGTGAGGTATATAGTTTTGGATTGTAACCAATATTCCTAACACGGTTTAATGTGAATAAGACAGTCCAGTGTTGTTCACTTTGCTCATGATTTTTATATGTGATTATAGATGGTGATATTTTCTGTAATTCGACTTTTATAAATTGGTGATATTTGTTAGTTGTAAATTAAATACTTGATTAGCCGACATTTAGGGTCCGTTTGGTTCGGGGTAAAATATTTTTCAACGCGGTGAAAAGTAATATGGTGAAATACGTTTTCACCTCTTTAAAATTAAATTTTTGTTGGGTTGACATTGTGAATAAGTGCACACCCTATAATTATGAAACTTTAAACAATAATTGAGAAAAAAATTTAACGTTAAATAGGTGAAAACGTATTTCACCATATTACTTTTCACCGCGTTGAGATATATTTTACCCCGAACCAAACGGACCCTTGAGATTGTTGTGGTCATGATGCACTGATTAAGTATATAGATATTGATGCCTCTCTTTACTTGACTTGGTAATGCACGATTAGTTTCACTACATTTTAATAATAACATTTTATGCCTCTACGCATAACTTGAAAACAGTCTTAGTTGAAGCTCTAAGTTGGTGGTTGTTTGTATCCAAATGGCATTCAAAATGAAATATGCATTCAAAATGTAACCGATGCTGCTGCCTTCACGTTATATCTCTCTCTCTCTCACCCTCTTACACATGCAGACACTCGCACACTCGCACGCACGAACTTACGTAAATCATTTGAACATATTTTAAGACACTCAGTTATTTCTGTTAATTATAAAAATCTCATGAATAGGTAATAGAACTCAATGAGGAACCTCATATCCGATAGAAGATTGCTTCAACTAAAGACTTATGAATCTAAGACAACAAAATTGTGGCAACTCTGATTACTGGTACGTCTTTTTTTTTCAAATTCTCATATGATCTTCTTTTTTGCATATTTTCTCCTTTTTATTTTATTTATTATTTTGCATTTTTTTTACATCTTTAAGTTGGGTTTTGTAACCAATCAACTTTAGAGTACAATATTGGAGTGTTGTGACTTTCAATTCAAAAACATATAGTAATCCTATGACAGCAGACAACTGGACAACATTGGTCGACATGAAAAAATAGTTACTCACGCTGGTGAGATTCATTATACTTCAAAAAATCCTGTATAATATTGTTACTTGATTACTACTCTATTTTTTGTTGCTCATTATGTAATTTAATATTTCTTCTCACCTTCTCTCAGCTCCGCTCCATCCACATGAAGTAACCAGTGTGTAATTTGTACTATTTTATGCAGGAAGTACTTCACTTTCAAATTTTCTCTACTACTGGGATGGACGAGTACGCAATCGCAGCACTATGAAATATAGTTATTGGAGGGATTATATAGAACTATCATTTTAGAGTTCTGTCACAGAACCATCGTGTAGACAGGGCTCGAACTCCTCACTTTCTCGGCCGTCGCAAAGTGTCTACTATCATTTAAGAGCTGCCTCTTTAGGTTCGAAAATGCACCGTTACGGTTGCTGTAGAAGTTGGGCAGGTTTGACCCTTTGTAACTGCTGCAACCCGTCTTTAGCAAATTGATTTTTTTTCGTTGGCATATTGATTTGTTTAGTCTGACTTTAGTGGATTTTGAGGTATGTATTTGGGTTTGACATATTTCTTTAGTCTACTAAAAACGTTTATATTTGATATAAACAATCGGATGTATGAAATTGCTCAATGTTTTTTGCAGACATGCCTGATCTCACATTTGCCAAATTTGATATGAGCAGACACTTGAACATTTGTCGATCATAAGGTGTAAAGACTTAATTGAACATGTATTTTTTCTCCCTCCCCTCTTTTTACTTTATACTGAACATTTTGTGTGATGTGAAAAAGATGTTTATCGAACGTTATTTAGTTTTTTTACACGGTTGATGGTGTGTTTAGAATAGTATACGGAGGAGTGTAGTTTAAGTCAAAAGTTGTTTTGAGTCAAAAGATGTCATCTTGATACTAATTTTATTACCTTTCATGTTATCTTCCTACTCATTTTTTTGGTTTGTTTCATTTTTGACTCTCTTCGGTCTTTATTTCCATATCAGATTAGTGCTTTGCTTTTGCTATGAATGTGATATCACGTGACTATTTGTATACAACGTCTCTATAAATGTATACATTAGTATGACAAGTTTAAATAACAAGTTTGGTGATAATTAGTTTTTTAGAATAACAAAAATCCCCACAAAGCATATATCATCTCTGATAAATAGGTAATTTTGAGGATCCTAAAATCTAGGCTGAAATGCCTCAATCCTATTCCTTATTTCATCCTTGAATGCCTTGATAGTTTTATCTTCACCGTTCAAACTTCAATGCTATAAAAATATTTGACAGAGAACGTAACTTCCCGTTTCAATCATAAATATACCAGTAGAGTTTTTAATCTGATGGGAAGTTACGTTGTAGAATGATTTGTTGGTTGTAATTAAAACATGATAGGCAAGATTAGAGATGTTTTTGCTCCTTAAGCAACAGTATATTGGTAGCACCATATCATATCTAATCCGTCATGTTCAAGCACTGAACGGTGGGCAAAGAAAACGAAGGTTTCCCGTCTGACATCAAATCCCTCCGGTGGTGAAATTGCAGCTCTTTAAACAACAGTATTAAAATAGAAATTTGAGTTGCATTTGTTTAAACAAAACAAAGGTGTTCAAGTTGCAGTCTTACAAGCTAAGTGTGCCCTTTACTGCTTAAATTATTTTAGGAAAATAACGGAAGCAAAGTGTCAAGCATACAATAAGAGAAAATAGAGAGATGGGAGCTTGTGTAAACCAAATATGGTCCATGAACATCATGCCATAGATCACTGATGGTGGCCTGCTCAAATAGGTGGCCTGCTCTAGACTCAATACAGAATATCAGAAACTAAGAAAAATGATGAGCTCAGTCTGCTGTTCCCAAGAATAAAATGGTACAATCCAAACCAGAAATAATTATTGTGAGTTGGTTATGTCAACTATTGTATCTTCATCTTTTTATTTCATTTGAATTTTGAAAGTGGACTAATACCATAGCTTTGGTGATGGATATTGTGTTTGGCACATACATGTTTTATACTGATTTCTTTGTTTAATCATTTTACATTTGGTTAGTTTGAAAATACACTCATTAATGGGAGTCTTGGCTAAGTTGAGTGATTTTGAAAATTGGTACTTACTTTACAGGCCTGTAGGTTTTAAAATATAGTAAAGTGATTATTCTAATTTCTTATTTGGTTTTAATGTATCTTACCAATATACAAATCCATATTTAATTTTCTTGATCCAAGTCTGTTGTGCTTTTAGTCCGTGAAAGACTATTTAGGTTGAAGGATGTTGTTGGACTTAATGTTACTGTTAGAAAATTAATGGGAGTTTGATTATATATCAGATCTAAGTAAGAAATATCCATGTCCTTTATTGGTACACAGCAGAAATGCAAGGCATCACTGATGATCAGATCCAATCGGTTGGAGTTTATGGCTCTCCATCACCGCCGAGTAGAAAATATAAACAAAATATATTCATAACTCAGGTCTGATCATCAAAGTAGGTTCGTCCACAGAGGAAATCTAGCTTGATGTACTGGATTGTAAAGGCTTACAAGAGTGTCCGAATTTGTGAGTGGTCGAATTGGGGAGGTTTATTGTCTGTCTCAATTATGTTCTTACTATTCCCAGTTAGCATTTCGTTCAGACAGAGACGGGAGTTCTGCCAATCGTTCATATCTTAACTCAACTCATTGCAAATATGATGCTTTTAGTATCAGTTTTTATTATTTTAAGCAAATTTGGTTTCACTTTTGGGTAGGATTCTCCTTTTATTGAGGTGAAGTTTGTACAAAATTTTCTTAACATGTAACATTTTAAACACACGATAACAATTTCGAAGTCGCGAGAAGTTGTAGTATAATTAGTCCAAAATTGAAGTTGGGTTGCATTTCAATATTTGCACAAACTTTACTGTAGCGTATTTATTTTATTTGGTCACTAAAAATGTCCCATTCAACATAAGCTTCATGATGAATTGGCTTAAGATGTTTTCTCTAGACAACTCATTGATGTCTTTACGTATAATTTTACATTGTTTATTTTAACAATATGGTACTTTAGCTGTTTATTAATTAAATAAATTAGAAAATATACAGGACATGCTGGGCTAACTGTACTACCTGGGACAACTGTATTCTTTTTGAATGTTCATGATCCAAGTGCATGAGTTCTTCATGGAGATTGAAAATGATTGTATGAAGTCAACTAATCACGTCTTTTTATGACTGAGATTGCAGGATTTTATTTTTTAATGGCATCGATTACAACGTGAGATGGATTTCTCTGAAATTGGTTTCCAAGAGTCCTTTAGGCTATGTTTTTACGACTAAGATTGCGGGATTTTTTTTCTATGCGAAGAAGGCCAATCTAATGAAGGGAAATACCCTTCCTCAGTTTTTTGGTTTCAGAACATATTATGCTTATGTACATTTTCTTATGTTTTTTAAATGCTTATGTACATGTTCTTATATAAAGACATCACAAGGTACACGAACGGAAGGCAGAGGCGTCGATTTGGGATCAAAGAGTGGAAAACGAGAGAAATCTCTATAAAAAAGGCTTTGAGTATTTTGTACTTATTCCAAAAGAATTATGTCCAGAGATTGTTATTAGTTCTAAGATTCCACCAAATTTTGAGACAAAAGCTTTGCATAGATCTTTTAAAGGCTTTGAGGTTTGTGTATTCTTTTCTTTGTTGTTTATGTGCAGAGAATGAAAAAGGTGAGATGAACATGTAGGTATGTGCACTGATTATTGGTGAAACTAATGAGGCTGCTTGGCAGCGTGTATAATGCACATGGATGTTTCCAATGTTATGAGTTTGTTTTATTCATGTTTTGTAGTGTTATTACTTTTATCTCCCCGTTCATATGATTGTTTAAAGTTATAAAATTTGTAAATCATGTTCAATTTATGGTGTTGTGCAATGGGGATGCTACTGTTCAATGGGGTTCCATTATTGCAGACATGGAGTGGGAGAAAAATAAAGTCCTATTAAAATTTAGGATTTCAACTTCCTTCAACAAAATATTGAACATTGCAACTCATCATTGATTAATTCCATTAATCTTTTGTTCTTTTGCACCTAACATCAAGGAAGGATTGGGAACAATTACAATTCTTGAAATTTAAGAACAATATGCAGATTTTTTGATTAATTTCTTCTTGGAGCCTAAATGTTGATAATTTCATTGTCTGTGCAGTGTACCCCATTGGAAGTTGAAAGCAATCACTTTTTTCATAGTGCAGATATTTGACAAGGTTGAATTATGATCTATTTTGAACTTTTTTTTTTTGTGTGTGTGTGGGGAGGGGGGGGGGGTAATGTACATATATTTGATAGGGTTGTACTCTGCACTTTTAATGTTTTATTTTATTGATTTGATTCATAAATTTAATTGTTGCAGTTAATGAATTTGAGATGAGTTGTTGGCACGTATAATCAGACTTGGGTGAATCCTAGGCCCGGCCGGAGATGTTGTATTCCGCCCAAGGAGAGGAAAAACACAAGGTGGCCCATAAGGAGGTTGTTGCAGCTCTTCAAAAAATATGCCTCCAGTTAACTGTTGTTGCTCCTGCTCTGCAACTCAGCTCATGTGATAATAAGATAAATTAACGAGTTTATTATGTGGAAATATTTGCGCGACAAGTTTTTCTTTGTTTCTTTGGCGTCTTATCATGATTCCAACTGATTTTAGTTTCGTAGTTAAATGGCCTTGACATGATGCAATCTGGATCAAAATTTTACTTTTGAGTAGGCAGGAACATAATTTTTTTACTTTTGAGTAGGCTGGAACCATCTAGATTTGAGGCTTCAACTGTGGAAGCAGAACTTGACATGATTGAGTGATATAATATGTTTATATATATTCATTGTTTGTAGTTTTAGCACTCTTTAAATTCGAAACTTGAGTGACGGAATAGATGCAAGATATAGAATAGATGTAATATTCACATGGAAATACCTATTGTTTGCACATATTTCAGGTGTATTCTTTGGTGATTATATGTATATCATATATCATTTGTTCTTCCATTGATATATGCTTTCATTTTTTATTCCGTTGTTATTATGAAATAATATATAAAATCAAGTTGTTTATTGACATGCCAACTCGACAACCTTTTTTAGTTTGTAAAAATTGACTTAATTATACAAGATTCAAAAAATGGCTAATTTTTTTAAACCAATAGCTTCGTACCATAGGTATTTTAAAAATTATTTATTTGTTGAGAACTAAATACGAATATGGTCCTATCGACGATGCATGCTTTCGAAAATTAGCGTCGTGCCTTCAGGCACGGGCATACCCTAGTATATATATATATATATATATATATATGTGTGTGTGTGTGTGTGTGTGTGTGTGTGTGTGTGTGTGTGTGTGTGTGTGTGTGTGTGTGTGTGTGTGTGTGTATATTGTGTGTGCTATTAAATATCAGTGACTAGATATTCATTTAATTCATATACTCTAGTGCTATTAAGGGAGGTTGCACGATGTGGGTAAATCCCCTAGCTTGAGGAGTAGGGTGAGTATATCCCCAGCTCATAGCGTCCGGTATATGGGTGAGGGGCTTATCTCACTTTCAGGGAAGGAATATGACCGCCTCTGCTTCATTTATCTTTTAGGCGGGGTTGGTGAGCGATTACAACTTGGCTAACTAGGTTATGTGAGTGCACCAAGTGAGATAACACTTTAGAGGGAATCATCCGGTGAGGGTATACTGGGAGGGATGGATATATGTATGATATATGTGTGGATGTTTTAGTAAAGGTACGTATATAATGGTATTAAATATTATATATGGGTAATAATACAGTGTGTGATGTATTTAGTTTATATAACTTTTGTCACGGTTATATGTTATTATTAAGAAGGAATTAATTAAGTTAATTGGTGAGACGACTCATGAATAATCAAACTCGGGTTAGAGTAGTATGGAAAGGGGAGGTTATACCCGAATTAGTTGGACGAGTTGTACAACTAGGTGGGGTTAAGGTAACCTTTTAGCTGTGCAAAATATTAGAAGGGTAAAAAGGTCCTCAAGAGAGTGCGACACTAACTTAAATATGAAGCGCATTCATGCATTTTAAATTACTGCAGTTAATTCACTTGCTTAATATTTTCAAAATGTTTTGGGTTCTAACCCTTGCTATAAAACTATTTTCAAAACCTTTTAGGTGTCCAGGAAGAGGGACGCTAGGATTGATATTCTATTCCAGGGACACGGAGCTGCAGCATATGTGGATGCTAGCAGGAGTTGGATTAGACGCATCTTTCATTCATTCCTAGTGTAGGAATCATTTCTTAGTTTCCGTTTTATTTAGGGCTTGTTGCCCATACTTCTCAGTACAGTTTTTAGATGTATTTATTCAGGTGTTGAATGTTTGTACTGGACTAATTACTTGGGTGGCCGATGGTTTATTCAGCATGTGGTTTTATTATTTCTTCAGTTGATTTAAATTCAGTTGTGTGAATGGTTTATATTTGTTTCCTCATTTTAATGTTTTGTTTAATTAAAAATATAAAATTTGGCACCAGCTTTTTGGAATACTAGGTGGTTAGTAAGTTTTAAAAAGGTTTTCGACAGTGATGCTAAGGATGAACTAATTGGGATTCCTATTTTAATTTGATATAGGGCTGATCACCTAATATTTTATTAGGCGGGGTGTCACAGATAGTTGTAAGTTGAATTTCAAGAGTTGTTTGAGGATACAGTGAAGATGAAAAATTATAACTTTAAATTGCAAGCAAAGTTTATTAAAAGTGTCATAGAAAATAATGATGTGTTGATTAAGGATCTTTGTGCATGGGAGAAGAAGCTTAGGGAGAAGCTAGAGTACATCGAGAAATAAATAGATAGCCTTAAAGGTTTGATGGAGGCTTTGAAAATGGAGTTACTAGAATTTGAGGAGTCTAGGCGTCTACTTGTGTCTAGGATTAAGGAGTTGGAGGAGATTTTGAGAGACTCGTATAGAGTTAAGTTTGACTTGGAGTCTAGGTCAGAGAAATTGGATAGGATGATAGGCAATGTGCAGGTCAAGAAATATAGGTTTGGTATAGTCTACGACAAGAGAGTCGTTCCCACCCCCAAAGGAAATTACCATCGTGTGAGAGATCCCAATGAGAGTGTGAGGAGAGGTCGACATTTCGGTAATCATTCCCACCATGTTTACACTTGTTCACATTGCGGTAGGAAAAGTCACCTCAGACGTTTTTTCTATGACCTTAGGAATGATCCTAGGAAGCTTAGGAATAAAGTCATGTCGGTTACCAAAAACCCCATGTATTATGTTACACCTACTTGGATTAGGAAATCGGACTTAGTGGCTTTAGGACTAAAACATCATGGTTCTCATTTGGTTTCACTTGATTCTTCTCATGATAAATCCAACGGATGAGTGTTACCATATTTTTCATATGCTAGTCTTTGCATTCATGATAAATAGTTTGATAGTATTATGACATGTTTATCATTTGTATTAAAATTTTCATTTATTGCACTTTATTTGAAAAATACAATAAGATTTTTGGTTTTAAAAATTTTGAGAAAAGCATAGAAAAGATTTTTCTTTTATTTGAGTCAAAATATTTTGAAAAATACAAAGAATTTTTTTTTCTTCTTTTGTCTTGAGATAACATGTTTGATGTGGCATATTGGTGTGCTTGGACCCCCTTCCTTCCATTATCCATGTGGCTAGGACATTTAGACATTATTATCGATGCTTAGAATGATCTTAATCATTGTATTATGGGGATGTTTCGAAGTTTATATGAGTTTTGACTCTACTTTCTTTATATGCCATGATTGCACACATACACGAGTTTATATGAATGTTTGACTACTCTTATATATTTGAGTTTGGTGAGACGTTCTTATCTTAATTTTGTCGTCTATGCATAAGTAGACTTAAGGAGGGAATGTGCATGTAATAATCATTTATCGTGAGTATAGTAATTGAAAAAATGATGAGTATTCATGGGAAAGGACTACACCGTTTCAAAGAGCTCGAAAAAAGCCATAAGGAAATAAAAAGAAGCATATGCCAAAAATTGGGCCAAATTAGTTTAGTTCATTCAAAAGAAAATATGATATATTTGAAGGAGTTGTATGGATTAAAACTCTAAATGGGTTTGCACAAATAATCCTAGAGTTGAAAATTAATGTCATGACGTTATTGTTTGTAGAATCGTCAAAATTATGGATTCATGTGCATGATGTTTATTTAGTTCATTCAGCTCACACTTGAATTGTCATATATGGCTATGATAACGTTTGATGATTGATTGCTACCAATTATAGTTTCTTAATCATTTTGATGTGGTGGAATTGTGATTCATTTGTTGTAGTTAACGCTCGTACATTCCATGTTTCATGTTTCAGCACATCAGTACTATGTTAGCATGTTACTCATATTTGTTTATTTTGAGTTTTTCTAGTTTAGATACTGTTTTGCTATTATTTCGCACTTTTGATCCCTTTTCAGTTACGATTTTCAGGGAATTTTTTCACTAGGCATCGCTGTTTAATATTCTGGAATAACTGTGAAAGTTTGATATTGTCATTCGAACGAAATGAATTTTCATCTGAGCGACGTGGCTTATTATTCAAGAGACGTCCATGTCTCGTTCGATTGACCAGTTTGACAATTGAGTTTTTTGGTTGATTTTTGTTTTAGTACCATGTTGCACACTGCTCATAATTTAGTACTGGTCTGCTTCTCGATGTTATGCTTATGTATTTCACTTTCATCGTTGACATATTTGTGTTGCATTAATTAGTTTAATCACACGTTCTTGGATTTGATGTATTTTTTGTATGATTCACTGTTTGCTAGCTACTGATTTGACATTGATTGATCATATTTAGCTGGTTGTTTCATGTTTATCTAGATATTCTTCAAGTTGATTTAATAAAATTGGTTTAATAATATGCTAGATGTGTTTATCTTTTCACCGGATTGTCTATTTGAGACAAAAGGGGGGGGGGGGGGGGGGAGGAGATGTTTGTGATGTAGGGGGAGTTTTGTGAGTTTTTGTCATGTTGAACTTGATATCTTGATTTATTTCTTTTTGACATTTATACATATCGGCGTCATGTTTACAGAAAGTGGTTTCACTGACATAACAAATGATTATGATTTGATTTTTCATATTTATTTATGAAATTTATTCCTCCATACTTCATTGGGTATTTGTTCTGATGTGTGTAGGTTTACTTAAAGATATTTGAGATTTCAAGTCTACATCACATTCAGACATTCAGAGAAAGTTTCATGCTTTCTTATACGTTGTTTATGAGTCTTATCGGGTACTCATGATGTAATTTTAGTTTTGTGTTTTATGGGATGGGATTAAGCATCATACGGCTTGAGCACCCGGCTTAGGAATTTCACTGTTGGTTTTGTCCCAGAATAGTCAAAAGGGGATATTTGTAATGACCAAATTTCCAATTGAGTTCGTGTATTGTTTTGACTTATTCTCGAAACAAAACATGTTTGAGTCATAGGTAGATTTTTATTGTCCGATCCCACACAGACTATGATGTGTCTAAGATTAATTGAAGATATTGTGGCAAAGCTTCAAGGAATTAATTATGCCGAAGTTTAATTGGTGCAAAATTTCTTGTCTTCAAAGTTTAATTTCATTACGAGATCACTCGAGTATGAATGCATAATGTTAATGAAACTTGGAATTTTATTTTATAAAAATAAGGATGTTATTTTTAAAAGAAAATGTTTTTAAAATATTTTAAACGTGTTTTACATGTTTACACTTTGTTTAGAGCTGATAAGGACGGATTAAAGACTAATTTGGTTTGGACTCTAATTTGGGTAACGTCGTTCAAATGACATATGATGGCCTTCAAAAGAGAGATACTGCCGTTAGATTAATGTAGTATCTTGATCAAATGAGAGATGCCACCATATTAAAATAATTATAAACAGGCGTGTTCCAGTTTCTCAAAGTGCATGTGATAAAAAAAACTATTTACAATCTAGAGAGTTTTCTGCACAAAGTTTTCTAAGTCTTTTCACTATAAAACATCCTTAGAGTTTATAAAGATCTGATTTAGCATTTCCATATGTTTACGTGATCTATGTTCCACCAAGTTGGGTTTGATCAACACTTGAACATTGTTGATTTTACGGTGGACAAGCAAAGAAGGTTACTTTCGTGTTCAACATTGTAGATGACAGAAGGTTGTATCGGTGGACACCGAGGCATTCATGGAGGCAACTAATGTGGATGATCATCATAAAATAAGGTTACTTTCTACGTAGGCAGTGTGAAGATTGGTAAACATTCAAGGCAATGTTAAGTCTTGTGGGTGGATCGAGTCTTTGTATAAGACTACCATTTGACTTTGTAAAACCATTGTCATAGTGATTGTCTGGCCAAGGTCATCCGAGGCTTTTCCCATTTGTGTTTTTACTCAAACATAGGTGTTATGAGTATTTATTTACTTTACTTTACCTACTTTAATCACTACTTGCATGCTTAGGGTTAAACAAGATAAAATTTGCTTAAGTTAATTTGTGTCACATCTTGGTGTGGTTCAGAAAATTAAAAAAGAGTTTTTCAAAAAGAAAAAGTTGGTTTGTTTTCTTCCTGAACTTAATTCCGCTCAAGAAAAATATTTTTGTTCAAGTTTTATTCGGTACCTACCGTATATAGTTAGGAAAACATGAAGGTATTAAAAACTCACACCCTGACAAGATTTTTTAAGGTGCTGCGTGGTCATCACGTTTTCAAATTTTATAGTTTTCCCTCTTCCCCTTAGCTCCTCAGCATGTTAACCTTCTCAGAGTCGGCTATGCTGAGTCCAGGGTCTAATTTGGAAGACATGGAGTGATTGGGCCAATGACAAGGAACTCTCGGCTCGTCCTCAAAATTCTCATTGTCAGTAGAGAATTACTACCCAAATACAAAGAAGTACCTCAACTTCCAAAAATGGTTTAAGGTTTGGTTGATTTGGAGAATTTTCTTCCATGACCTCCTAGACCCTAGGTGATAGTAAGTCGGCTGGGATTTAGTGCTAGACACATTATAACATGACTTGAAGTATCAAGTGAGGTCTCATTAGTATAGGTCGACTTCCAAAGGTAAACGATATTGAGAATGGCAATCCATTAATTTGGTGCGATCTGGGCAGGAGAAAGTCTGAAGTCGGCGAGAATAGCTTGTACTACAGAGTGTATGGGAAGACAAAATTCTACTATGAACATTTGGTCGTAAATGGAAATTTTTCAATCTCGGCCATTGTATGCCCTCTCATCCTCATCTGGGATTCTCATCGTCACACTGTATTTTATCCCATAGGCATGCCTCTAAACTAGAAGGTCGGCCTCGGTGATAGCTGGGGGAAAAGTTTAGGCATAGGAAGAATCAATTAGATCCTCGACCTCATCATCATCATCATCATCGACATGGACCCTAACGATTGGTTACCCACTTGGGAACATCTCTTGATGCTCTCCATTGGTCAGGGCCGACACGAGAAAGGACATGGCGATAGTTTCTACAGTCACTCTCGGCTCATGGGAGTCTGATATCTCAATGGAAAAAGAATGGGAACTATGAGAAATCTTGGATGCATCAGACTCAGTAGTATGATACGAGTGAAATCTAAAAGCCTCATCAAAAGAATTTTCTGGTGAGGCCACTTGAAGAGAAGAGGGACTGCATCCCTATGAGGATGAGGACAAGGATGAGTTTTCAAACACCTTGCCCTCAGAGTCTCTTACTACAGAAGGTGGAATGACCTTTAAAGGAATTGGAAAGATGGGACCTGCATGATCAACCCCGACCTTTATTTTAGCCTCGACGTTGTCCTCAACCCTATGAATTTCTTGGAAATATCTCTCTCTAAGTGTTGGAAACTAGTTTACTAACCTGTACAGGGTTTTTAGCATTAAAACAACTAAGGGTTTGACTATAGTTCACTAAAAGATCAAATAAATAAATATGGACCGTTTTCCTCAAGAAGATCTCAGAACAATGGGTTGAAGATCACCGGAGAGGGTGACCCAAGTAACTCTGGTGACCCTCGTAGAAATAAAAAAAAGATAAAAAGAGGCATAGGAAGCCCTAAACCACTATATATGGCTCCAAACCACTTCTAAAATCTCCCAAAATGACCCTAAAAGAACCAATGTAGGTTGTCGAAACAAACTCAAAGCTCGCAGAGAAAATAAAAAATACAAACTGAAGAACTTACAAGTAAAAATAAGATAAAATGGGTGGATAAGGTTACCTAAATAAGGAGGAATGATAAGGAACTGAAATGAAGCTCTAAAAGATCACCCGAAACACTGGAATAAGTAGAGAGAACGAAGAACTTGGAAAGTTGAGGAAGTTGGTTTGCGCGGGAGTAGTTTTGGAGAAGAAAATGAAAGATTTCATTTTTTGGCATTTATACCAAATAATTATTACGCGTGAGAAATGAGGGGTTAACTCATTACTTGGGACAACTTACTATGGTTCAATTATCAAGGCCTGTCTCTGCCCTATCATGGAAAACACGTCAGCCCTAATACATATGGACAAGTGACCACTTCAGAACACTCCATTCAGAGACATTAAAATGACATTTATACTCTCAACCAAACACATTCACGGCCTGAGCATTCTTAGATGATGACGAAGCACACTTAGAGGGTAAGAAAATAATACAGAATAGAGGATCGTTAAGCTAATATTATTACAGACTGATAATTAAAACAAACTTAAAAACTTACAAATGAGTCGCCGGAATGGTTACCGGATTATTACAACCAAGAGAGAGAGAGAGAGAATTCTAGAGAGAAGGGAGAGAGTCTGAGAAGTAGAGAGAGAAAGAGATGTCTACAAATGAGGGGTTAGCCCTCAATATATAGGGGAAAAAAGGAATCCCCGAGTGGGGCCCATGGGGTCCACCATTGTAGAATGTCGACAGAATCTTCTGTCATCTTCTATGGGGCCATGTGGGCCATATGGGACCAAGTGGGACCAGGAGGGACCAGGTGGGACCAACAAACAGTGCTTTTATCTTCAAAGCACAGGGGCCAGGTGGGCCATTATCTCAAGTCATCTAGGCCATCCGCGCCAGTGTTTGAGGGAGAAGATTCCAGACTTCTTGCTGGACAGGCTTTTTTGTCAAGAGAGTTGAAGAATGCTTGCATGACAGGGTCATTAGGGAAGAGTTCTTCAGTGGAGGGATCATCCTCTGGTTCTTGTGATTCTCCAGCTAGACAAAAGAAGGGATTGCTGTCATCCTCTTTGTTTAGCGAAGACATAGATGTATCATCATCCTCAGAAGCCATTTTTCTTTGCTTTTCTCTGAAAGCCATCTTGAATTGGGTCTGGGTATGTTCCATGACCTTTTTCAATAATTCCTGCTCAGTTGCCTTAGGGAATTGCTTCATCAAGGAGCTGAGATTTACAACCTGGCTGGATGGGTTGTGCACATGCTCAGGAGCTGGAGGGGATTCTTCCACCATGTTCATGTAGTTGCTCAGGCTGTCTTTGATCTGAGTAATAGTGCTGTCAATATCAACACCGGACCACCAACGGTAAAAGAAGACTCTTTCAAGTTGGGGAATATTGAGGTTGCTCATTTGACAACGAAAGTTCCAACTAGAAATCCAGGGGATCTGCATTTCTGTGAAGAACAATAAAGTGTTGAGGCCAATCGGGGCCTTCTTCTTTCCTCGCAAAAGAGGATGAAATTGGCACCAAGGTAAAAAGAGTTTGGCTTGGGCAATTTCAGCAGGAAGAATATCAATTCCGGGACCAAATTTATCCCACCAATTGAATACCCATCCGGGATAAGAATTTTGAAAAGAATTTGGGCACAAAACAAAAAACCAAGTGTGTTTGTGCTCGGCATTTTGGTAATAAAATGCTTTGGTCCAAGCTTGGACATAATCATAATAATTATAAGTGCCACCGTTATGCGAACTTAATTTTCACGATTTTAAAGGGTGGATACCCCAATCTCGGGGAGATAAAAAGTTTTTTAACACCGCCTTGCTATAAGCAATGAGAGAGTGGGTATTACCCTGGTGTTTATTATTGTGATGAAAAATCACAGAGCCAGTCTCGACGAGTATCATCTCATATACCGTTCGGTATTTACCTTCTTGTACCGCATAACCATGAGAGTCAAGGTACCTGGACTTTAAGTCCCAAGGTTTATCCATTTGGATATCATCCTCAATCTCGAGGAGAAGTACAAACTCCGAAGTCCTAGTATTAGGAATGGGTTGGTACTTGATAGTTTCCAAGACCTCTTTAGCAGATTTCTTCTTGCTAAAGGGGTTAAGAGGGGGCGCATTCTTGTCCCTGTTTTTAGCACTCTGGCGTAAAAACTCAACATAATCTTGTATCGGAGGATACTGATCATCATTCACGATGATAGGTGTTTTACCAGGTCGGCGAGAATTCCCGCGACCACGCCCTCTAGAGGGGCCGCTCATCTGTCCTGCAAAAACTCTCTTGTTAGAAAAGAGGGGAGAGAGTTATGTTCCCCTTTGATATGTTCAATATCAAAATCAAATGCAGAAAGATTAGCTTGCCATCTGGCAAAAATTTGTTTGGAGACAATATTCTCAACATCTTTTTGTAGGACTTGCTTAATAGCGCTACAGTCAATTCTGAGCAAAAATTTTTGATTAAGCAAATCATCCTGAAATTTAGTAATACATTTGACTACCGAAAAAATTTCTTTTTTAATGGTAGAATAATTCTTGGAGGCATCTTTCCAAGAACCAGAGGTGAAACGAACAAGTTCTTCTTTGTTAGAAGAAGAGTTTAGTTGTTTTAAAATTCCTCCATAGCATATTTCAGAGGCGTCAGTCTCGACAATTTTAAAAAATGAAGGGTTTGCTAAAGCAAGGCAGGGTAAAAGCTTAACTTTTAATTTAATTTTCTGCACTGCTTTAGTGTGTTCTTCAGTCCAGGGAGAAGGATTCTTTTTTAACCTGGAGTAAAGTATTGCACTATCATGTGCCAGATTTTTATAATAATCACCAATATAATTGAGACTACCCAAAAATCTTTGTAGCTGAGTTTTTTCCTTAATTTCATCAGGAATTTTAGAAGCAAATTCGATGCTCCTGTGTATGGGAAGAATTTTGCCTTCGCCAATATTATGCCCTAAAAATCTAACCTGAGTCTGAAAGATTTTCATTTTTGGGGCAGAGACAACTAAACCATTAGTTTTAATAACATCTTTAAAAATTCTTAAATGTTTAAAGTGTTGGTCAATTGAATTAGAGAAGATAAGAATATCATCAATATAAACAATTGAAAATTCTGAAAAAGGGTTAAAAATATCATTCATGATATTCAGGAATTCAGAAGGGGCATTCTTAAGCCCAAAAGGTAGAACATTCCATTGAAAGTGACCAAAAGGAACAACAAAGGCAGTCGTGTATCTGTCTTTTGGTTCGATTTGGATTTGCCAATATCCAGATTTAAGATCAAATTTGGAAAAAATAGTGGCAGAATGTAACCTGTCCAATAAATCTTTTTTATTGGGAATGGGATATCTTATCCATTTTAACACATTGTTAAGGGGCTTATAATTAATGACAAGCCTAGGAACTCCACATTCTTTTTCAGCTGCTTTATTAACATAAAAAGCAGTACAGCTCCAAGGAGAATAACTCTTGGAAATGAGCTTTTTATCTAATAAGCTCTGGATCTCTTTTTTACAAAGGTCAAGAAGCTCAAGCTTCATTTGACAAGGTCTGGCCTTAGTAGGAATATCTTTTTCCTGAAAATCCTTATCATAAGGAAGAGAAACAATATGCTTTTTCCTATCCCAAAAAGCATTTGGGATACCACTACAAATTTCTGTCGTTAACTGGTTTTAAACAACAGTAATTTTTTGAGTGATAGAGGGATTCATTAAATTCTTTTTAATGTTGAGGAAGAGAACTTCCTTTTGGAGGAAATTAAGTTGATTTTCTTTAGAAACAATATTGTTATTTAAAGAATTAATCCTTTTAATTTCAGGTTTAGTGATGAATTCAAAAACAATTTTCTGGTTTTGAATAGTAGTATATATGCCAGTTGCATCAATTTTGTCAATAAGCATAAGTAAAGATAAAAAGGGTGTACCTAAAATAAGCTGCACAGAAAGGTCTTTAATGAGCAGGAAGGTACTATCTAAACAAATTCCATTGTTACAGATCTCGACATTAGTTAATTTATACTTAATGCCCATGCTGCCTCCACTGGCATTAAATAAAGATTGAGTAGTTTTTTAAAAATACTCAGTAGGAACAATTCCTTCTTGGATACAATTCATGTCAGCTCCGCTGTCAACAAGGGCAATAATATTACATAAAGTGAATTCCTTATTGATGACCAAGTTAATGGTGGTATACCATTTTTGGCTTGGGATTCTGTTAATGATATCCAGGAATCCTGAGGAATCAGGAGTGGATTGAGCAGATGCAATTTTGAGATTGTTAATTTCAACTTGCATATTATTCTGCTGGCTACGGAGTTGTCCTAACTCAGTTTTAAGATTATTAATCTCGTGCCTTAAATCATTAAGGTTAGCAGGCTTATTGTTGTTACGAGTATTCTCAAGCCTATTAAACTTCCTTAAGGCTATAAGCCTGAGGGGATTGGCTGGATGTTGGAAGGGCCGCTTCCTGAGCATAACATGCTTGGACGAGCTTGAGCTTAATGTCAGGGTCAGAAATTTTTGTAATGATATCAATCATACTTTCTTGCTGACTGGTCATAACATTAAGACTTAATCCATTTCTTTGGATAATAGATTGGAGATGATCGCATCTTTTAGTTAAAGTGTTACACTGACAATCATTGTCAGTGGAAACCGAGCTACTAGAGCTTTGTAAATTATAAAGCTCATCATCGCTAGAAGTATCCTCTGAATCGTCAGAGGAATCAGAAGAATTAAGTAAGAGTTTACTTAATTGATCTTTCAGGTGATCATCAACCTGAAGATTACTGATTTTATCTTTCAGTTTGCATTTACTAGCATAGTGGCCAAATTTGCCACATTTAAAGCATTTAACTTTAGTTTTTAGCAGATTTCTTTCTGACATATTTCTTATGTTTTTTAACGGGTTTATCGTTAGTTGTAATAGTCTTATTACGTTTATATTTAGGTTTTGAAAAATATTTTTTCTTCTTTTTGGAGACTTTATGAGAACTTGTCTTACCAGTGTCATAAGCAAATTGTTCACAAAATTCTCCTAATTCTTTCTTTCCTGAAAGATTATGTTTTTTAAGCTGTCTGGATAGCTTAAGGTCATTACAGAGGGAAGGACCCTCTTGGATGACAACACTTATGAGTTGGCCATAAGTGTATAAGTCGTAAGGGATAGAGATACCATCATGTTTATCTCTAAGTTTCTTTTGGACTTTTTTCGAAAAATAGGTAGGAAGACCATCAATGAATTTGGCTTTCCAATGGGTAGAGTTAGCATCATCTCGTTGAGTAACTCTGGCAAGGAAGACGTCCTTATACCATCTAAATTGGCTAAGAGTAGGACATCTAAGGTTTTGTAACAATTCTCTGTTACGTTCTCTTTGGTAATCACCACTGCCTACAAAATGATGGATAATAGAAAGCAGGAGGGTGTAAACAGAGTCCTGGACTCCCTGATCACGCTGCTGTTCATCCTTAACAATTTTGACGGCGTAGAGGATCTCGTTCCTCTGCTGTTCAGTGAGAATATGCTCCCACCAACCTCTAAGGGTACCTGTAAATCCAGTAAAGATCATTTTGGAAATACTATGATCGGTGGCTTCAATATGCCGGCATATGGTGGAATACATGCCCATTTGATGAACTAATTCATAAATCTGAGATTCAGAAAGTCCATCAAGAATCCAGTCATAAATGGATTTACCGCAAAAGGTATTTTGCAAAACCTGACTTTCTTCAAAAAGTAGGTCTTGAGGAGTAGGACGATGATAGTAATTCTTTCTTGTGCCAAGAGGAGTACTACCAAACGTAACTCTGTTGATTTGGTTATCAGGTAAACCAAAATGATGTTCAAAGTCTTGAATCTCAACAAGAGAAAATTCTGACTCAGAATCAGAACTGTCATGGGATAGAGTATTGATTCTTAATCCCTGAAGATCTTTTTCAATATCTTTGAGTTTGGACATGAAATCAGCCTTAGTACCTGATTTAAAACCTTTTACTTCAAGAGGAGGTTGAATTAAAGGTTTGTCCAGACTTTTGACTGTAAAGTCAGTGGCTTTAGCCAACATGGCATCAACATGATGCTGCTCAATTCTTTGGAGCTGTTTTCCTATCGAATTAAGGATGAGATTAGTATAGTTACCTTGCTTGACTAAAGGGTTAAGGTCTTGAGTATAAGCAAGGTTCCTAGCTTCTTTCTCTGCCTTAATAAAAGCAGTAGCTTCTAAGATAGGAGGAAGAGGGCCAGTACTATTGCTAGTACTGGTTTCAGTCTTCTGACTGGAACTGGTTGGTTGACTAGTTTTAGTCAAAATAACCAGGGGTTCAGTAGGAGGGTGAATGGAAGATATAGTTTCTCCACGCGCCGTTGTCCATTTGGTTTCAAAGGTATCAGGTGCTTTAGAGTCAAGAACAAAGAGTTCTTGTTCCCAAAGATCCTTATCCTTAGTATATAAAAGAAACCAAACAGCAAAGGATATAACAGTCTTGTTATAATCAATCCACTTATAAAATTCATTTTTATAAGTTTGTTGTTCTTTATGACTAAATTTTTTAAAGAACCAAGTCCTTAATTTTTCCCAATTATGTAAATTGAACTCGGCACTACATTCTTTCCTATTGTAAGAAAAATCCATAAAAGGAAAGGAGTCAAAGTCTGACATTCATTTCAGACGGCGTAGGTGAAGTTCTACGCTGAGAAGGTTCAGCTTTCTCATAAATACCATGTGGTATTTGATCATGGGTAAAAACACCATGATGATTCATATCATCATGATATGAAGGATTCAGTAGGGGAGCTTTTTCCTCTTCGACAGATTGTCTAGAGGTAGATGAAGGATAGGTGACGAAAGGTCTCCTGGAACTACTAGAGAGTCGAGTCCCCGAAGATTGGCACCTAGAAAGCTTCCTGAAATTTAGGAAAACATCCCCATCTTTTTCTTCAATGATATCCTCAATGTCATGATTATGACTAGGTTGAGGAGGAACAGCGTTCTCAATGACCCAAGTCTCTGGGAAGTTAATTTCATCCCAACTTATGTTTCTAGGAGTATGAACATTAGAATCAATAAGATGAGTATCAATTAACACAGTTTTACCAAAAGGACTAAACTGTTTAATGTTTGGGGCTATGGTATTCATTACTTTGTAATAAATACGATAGATAATCCCAATGGTTTCTGAACCAGGAAGAAAGTTATAACCTTTGGTCTGAACTCTAAGACTTAGAGCTTTGCAAAGGTGCATATCAGTAAGGGACAGGGTAATGTTAGGGAAAACATCAAAATAAACCGGTCCATTACACAGGCTAGTTTCTATAGCCCCCATTAATGACTGTCTAAAGTCAGTACATCTACCATCACGTAGTGTAGCTTGTAGACAGGCATTCATACCAGCAATGGTTAAAGGTTTAAAAGCAATTTGAATTAAACCGACATGAATAAAATGATAATTGTTATCATTAATGTGATTAATAAGATCACTTAATTTAAACAATTCAAGTTTTTTATCTTGTTTGTCTAAACTAATGGTTTCTTCCATAGTTTTAATGGCATACTTGCTTCTGAAGTTATACCAGTTTGTGTTATAAATAGTTTTGGGCTGTACCTTAGGTATAGTCCAACGATTGAGATTCTTCTGAACCTCAAATTCCATTAATGAAGAGTTCTTCACGAACTCTTGTGGTTGTTGGGTGATGGTGTCCACCATATATGGATCCATAAAACAACAAATAAAGATGTTAATATCTGGAGGAATAGATACTGGAAAACTGTAAATTCAAAAGTGTTTGAGTGACAGTAGAAAAGGTTTTAGAGTGAGTCCAATAAGTAAATAGTGTATTAAAAAGTTTAAGTGGTTTTTAGGGAAATCACCAGATTTGATCAGGAATAAGAAGTAAACTATTAATCGCAAAAATCAATACTATTAATGAATATAATAAGCTGTATTCAATAGTCTTTCTATCCCAGAATACATCCCATCCCACGGGTCAACGATTCACATCGGGACACAGCGAGCCAAACACGGCAATAAGGCAACCCGAAAACTTAGCATATCCAACGTGGAAATTCTAGGGACAAAATTAGGAACATATATAGACTAATAACACTCCTTATTATTATCATTGAATATGGATTTCTGAAAATGAATAGTTTATACTGTACACATCGTGTGAATAGTAAACGACTGTTCAGATGAACGGAGGTTACTATTACGAATAGGAATCTACTGTTCAGGTGGACGGAGTCTCAGACTTCCATGTTCACCTGTCCGGTAGGTTACTATTACGATAGCTATCTGATCAACAGTATAACCGAAAAAATCAACGGAAAATTCATGAAGACACTATTCATACCGGAAAGCTCAACGGAAAAAGCATAATTTCTACTGTTCACACCGGAAAACTCATGAGTTTTCCAGCTCACAGTACTATCTCCCAGATATTAACACTATTTTAGCCAATCTTGGCTCTGATACCAAGAATAGAGGATCGTTAAGCTAATAACCAAGAATAGAGGATCGTTAAGCTAATATTATTACAGACTGATAATTAAAACAAACTTAAAAACTTACAAATGAGTCGCCGGAATGGTTACCGGATTATTACAAACAAGAGAGAGAAAGAGAGAATTCTAGAGAGAAGGGAGAGAGTCTGAGAAGTAGACAGAGAAAGAGATGATTACAAATGAGGGGTTATCCCTCAATATATAGGGGAAAAAGGAATCCCCGAGTGGGGCCCAAGGGGTCCACCACTGTAGTAGGTCGACAGAGTCTTCTGTCATCTTCTGTGGGGCCATGTGGGCCATGTGGGACCAGGTGGGGCCTACAAACAGTGCTTTTATCTTCAAAGCACAGGGGCCAAGAGGGCCATTTACCTCAAATCATCCAGGTCAACCGCGCCTTTATTTGAGGAGGATGAGTTATCCACACGTCTAGTTGGAAGATCAGAACTCAGAGAGTTATGAGAATATGAAGGATGTCTTCCTCCATGTATTGGAAAAGCTGTTTCCAAAGTCTTAAAGGCGGCACCGAGGGTAGATAATGACGGAACACCGCATTGTTGACTGGCAGTAGCTAGGAGAGCATTAACAATAGCTTCAGGAACAAGAGCATTTTTGTTTGTGCTGAAGAAGGGGTTGTCAGTCATGACATTAGTAAGGGCTGCTTGAATTTGATCAGCAGAATGTAAGAATATCTTACAAATGATCTCTAGCAGGTTATCATCGAGAAATGTGTTTGAGAGAGATATCCAAAGATCAATAATGAAGTCCGCTCTGGGATCCAAGGTCACATGAGGAGATGGAGGAAATCTTTTCATGATATCCAAATAGCTAATTAAGCTAATATTTATTAGAGAGATGGAATATTTAATATTAAAGTTCTTAATATTACAATACCATCTGTTATAAAAAATTCTTTCGAGTAGAGGAAAATTGTATTGATTAACTCTACAACGAAAATCCCAACGGAATAACCAAGGAGTACCAGTCTCGGTAAAAAATATAAGGGTATGAAGACCAAAAGGTCCTTAATAAAAACTTTTTGTTAGTTTAGGATGAAATTGAGTCCAAGGAAGAAATAGTTCTTTCTTAGTAATTTCATCAGGAAAAATATCAATTCTAGGACCAAATTTGTCCCACCAATTGATGACCCATCCTGGGTAATTTTCTTTAGAAGCACTGGGGCACAAAAAGAAGACCCAAAAGTGGTTGTGCTCAGGATTTTGGTAATAAAAAGCTTTTCTCCAAGCCTGGACATAATCCCAATATTTATAGGATAGATGCGAACTTAATTTTCGCAGTTCCATAGGTGGAAGCCCCCATTCTTGGGGAGAAATGAATCTTTTCAAGATAGCCTTGCTATAAGCAAGGGGGGAATTATTATCACCAGAATGGGTATGATGAAATACCACAGATTTAGTAACTTCGAGAATCGCCTCGAAAATCTTTCTTGTTTTTCCTTCTCTTACAGCAAAATTATGCTGACCAAGATAAAGGGACTTAATTTCCCAAGGAGAAGTCATCTTCTTCTTATCTTTTTTATCAATAGCAATAACCAGTTCTGGAGTCCTGTGGTTAAGGATGAAACCAGAAATGTCAGCTATAGTAGTAGAATTCTTACTACTAAAATCCTGTATCGAAGGATTATGATCATCTTTCTTAATGATCTTAGTAGAATTCTTACTACTAAAATCCTGTATCGAAGGATTATGATCATCATTCTTAATGATCTTCTTGTTGAGATCATCATTCTCGATAATCTTATCTTTTCTAGGCCGGCGAGAATACTCGCTGCAGTTGCCTGTATCATGCCCCCGAGAGGGGATACTCATGAGTCCTGCAAAAACCAGACCTGCAAAACCCCGCTTGTTAAAAAAATTGGGGAGAGAGTTATTTTCCCCTTTGATATGTTGAATATCAAAATCAAAAGTAGAAAGATTAGCTTGCAATCGGGCAAAAATCTGTTTTGAGACAATATACTCAACCTGTGTTTGAAGGACTTGCTTAATGGCGCTACAGTCAATTCTGAGCAAAATTTTTTGATTAAGCAAAGCATCCTGAAATTTAGTAATACATTTAACTACCGAAAAAAAATCTTTTTTGATGGTAGAATAATTTTGGGAGGCGTCCTGCCAAGAGACAGAGGTAAAACTAACTATTTCATTAGTTTTAATAACATCTTTAAATATTTTTAAATGTTTAAAGTGTTGATCAATTGTATTAGAGAAGATAAGGATATCATCAATATAGACAATTGAAAATTCTGAATAAGGGTTAAAAATATCGTTCATGATATTTTGAAATTCAGAAGGGGCATTTTTAAGCCCAAAAGGTAGAACATTCCATAGAAAATGACCAAAAGGAACAACAAAGGCAGTTTTGTATCTGTCTTTGGGTTCAATTTGGATTTGCCAATATCCAGATTTGAGATCAAATTTGGAAAAGATAGTGGCTGAATGCAACCTATCCAATAAATCTTTTTTATTGGGAATGGGATATCTTATCCATTTTAACACATTGTTGAGGGGCTTATAATTAATGACAAGCCTAGGAACTCCACGTTCTTTTTCAGCTGCTTTATTAACATAAAAAGCAGTACAGCTCCAAGGGGAATAACTCTTGGAAATGAGCTTTTTATTTAATAAACTCTGGATCTCTTTTTTACAAAGGTCAAGAAGCTCCAGCTTCATTTGACAAGGTTGGGCCTTTGTAGGAATATCTTTAGCCTGAAAATCCTTATCATAAGGAAGGGAAACAATATGCTTCTTCCTATCCCAAAAAGCATTAGGGATATCACTACAAATTTCTGCCGTTAACTGGTTTTTAACAACAGTAATTTTTTGAGTGATAGAGGGAGTCATTAAATTCTTTTTAATGTTGAGGAAGAGAACTTCTTTTTGGAGGAAATTAAGTTGATTTTCTTTAGAAACAATATTGTTATTTAAAGAATTAATCCTTTTAATTTCAGGTTTAGTGATGAATTCAAAAACAATTTTCTGGTTTTGAATAGTGGTATATATGCCAGTTGCATCAATTTTGTCAATAGGCATAAGTAAAGATAAAAAGGGTGTACCTAAAATAAGCTGTACAGAAAGGTCTTTAATGAGCAGGAAGGTACTATCTAAACAAATTCCATTGTTACAAATCTCGACATTAGTTAATTTATACTTAATGCCCATACTGTCTCCACTGGCATTAAATAAAGATTGAGTAGTTTTTTCAAAATACTCAGTAGGAACAATTCCTTCTTGGATACAATTCATGTCAGCTCCACTGTCAACAAGGGCAATAATATTACATAAAGTGAATTCCTTATTGATGACCAAGTTAATGGTGGTATACCATTTTTGGCTTGGGGTTCTGTTAATGATATCCAGGAATCCTGAGGAATCAGGAGTGGATTGAGCAGATGCAATTTTGAGATTGTTAATTTCAACTTGCATATTATTCTGCTGGCTACGGAGTTGTCCTAACTCAGTTTTAAGATTATTAATCTCGTGCCTTAAATCATTAAGGTTAGTAGGCTTATTGCTATTACGAGTATTATCAAGCCTATTAAAAACTTCCTTAAGGCTATAAGCCTGAGGGGATTGGCTGGATGTGGGAAGGGCCGCTTCCTGAGCATAACATGCTTGGACCAGCTTGAGCTTAATGTCAGGGTCAGAAATTTTTGTAATGATATCAATCATACTTTCTTGCTGACTGGTCATAACATTAAGACTTAATCCATTTCTTTGGATATTAGATTGGAGATGATCGCATTTTTTAGTTAAAGTGTTATACTGACAATCATTGTCAGTGGAAACCGAGCTACTAGAGCTTTGTAAATTATAAAGCTCATCATCGCTAGAAGTATCCTCTGAATCGTCAGAGGAATCTGAAGAATTAAGTAGGAGTTTACTTAATTGATCTTTCAGGTGATTATCAACCTAAAGATTACTGATTTTATCTTTCAGTTTGCATTTACTAGCATAGTGGCCAAATTTGCCACATTTAAAGTATTTAACTTTAGTTTTATCAGATTTCTTTCTGTCATATTTCTTATGTTTTCTAACGGGTTTATCGTTAGTTGTAATAGTCTTATTACGTTTATATTTAGGTTTTGAAGAATATTTTTTCTTCTTATTGGAGACTTTATGAGAACTTGTCTTACCAGTGTCATAAGCAAATTGTTCACAAAATTCTCCTAATTCTTTCTTTCCTGAAAGATTATGTTTTTTAAGCTGTCTGGACAGCTTAAGGTCATTACAGAGGGAAAGACCCTCTTGGATGACAACACTTATGAGTTGGCCATAAGTGTATAAGTCGTAAGGGATAGAGATACCATCATGTTTATCTCTAAGTTTCTTTCGGACTTTTTCCGAAAAATAGGTAGGAAGGCCATCAATGAATTTGGCTTTCCAATGGGTAGAGTTAGCATCATCTCGTTGAGTAACTCTGGCAAGGAAGACGTCCTTATACCATCTAAATTGGCTAAGAGTAGTACATCTAAGGTTTTGTAACAATTCTCTGTGACGTTCTCTTTGGTAATCACCACTGCCTACAAAATGATGGATAATAGAAAGCAGGAGGGTGTAAACAGAGTCCTGGACTCCCTGATCACGCTGCTGTTCATCCTTAACAATTTTGACGGCGTAGAGGATCTCGTTCCTCTGCTGTTCAGTGAGAATATGCTCCCACCAACCTCTAAGGGTACCTGTAAATCCAGTGACGATCATTTTGGAAATACTATGATCGGTGGCTTCACTATGCCGACATATGGTGGAATACATGCCCATTTGATGAACTAATTCATAAATCTGATATTCAGAAAGTCCATCAAGTATTACTAAATTTCAGGATGATTTGCTTAATCAAAAATTTTTGCTCAGAATTGACTGTAGCGCTATTAAGCAAGTCCTACAAAAAGATGTTGAGAATATTGTCTCCAAACAAATTTTTGCCAGATGGCAAGCTAATCTTTCTGCATTTGATTTTGATATTGAACATATCAAAGGGGAACATAACTCTCTCCCCGATTTTCTAACTAGAGAGTTTTTGCAGGACAGATGAGCGGCCCCTCTAGAGGGCGTGGTCGCGGGAATTCTCGCAGACCTGGTAAAACACCTATCATCGTGAATGATGATCAGTATCCTCCGATACAGGATTATGTTGAGTTTTTACGCCAGAGTGCTAAAAACAGGGACAAGAATGCGCCCCCTCTTAACCCCTTTAGCAAGAAGAAATCTGCTAAAGAGGTCTTGGAAAATATCAAGTACCAACCCATTCCTAATACTAGGACTTCGGAGTTTGTACTTCTCCTCGAGATTGAGGATGATATCCAAATGGATAAACCTTGGGACTTAAAGTCCAGGTACCTTGACTCTCATGGTTATGCGGTACAAGAAGGTAAATACCGAACGGTATATGAGATGATACTCGCCGAGACTGGCTCTGTGATTTTTCATCACAATAATAAACACCAGGGTAATACCCACTCTCCCATTGCTTATAGCAAGGCGGTGTTAAAAAACTTTTTATCTCCCCGAGATTGGGGTATCCACCCTTTAAAATCGCGAAAATTAAGTTCGCATAATGGTGGCACTTATAATTATTATGATTATGTCCAAGCTTGGACCAAAGCATTTTATTACCAAAATGCCGAGCACAAACACACTTGGTTTTTTGTTTTGTGCCCAAATTCTTTTAAAAATTCTTATCCCGGATGGGTATTCAATTGGTGGGATAAATTTGGTCCCGGAATTGATATTCTTCCTGCTGAAATTGCCAATGCCAAACTCTTTTTACCTTGGTGCCAATTTCATCCTCTTTTGCGGGGAAAGAAGAAGGCCCCGATTGGCCTCAACACTTTATTGTTCTTCACAGAAATGGAGATCCCCTGGATTTCTAGTTGGAACTTTCGTTGTCAGATGAGCAACCTCAATATTCCCCAACTTGAAAGAGTCTTCTTTTACCGTTGGTGGTCCGGTGTTGATATTGACAGCACTATTACTCAGATCAAAGACAGCCTGAGCAACTACATGAACATGGTGGAAGAATCCCCTCCAGCTCCTGAACATATGCACAACCCATCCATCCAGGTTGTAAATCTCAGCTCCTTGATGACGCAATTCCCAAAGGCAACTGAGCAGGAATTATTGAAAAAGGTCATGGAACATACCCACACCCAATTCAAGATGGCTTTCAGAGAAAAGCAAAGCAAGATGGCTTCTGAGGATGATGATACATCTATGTCTTCGCTAAACAAAGAGGATGACAGCAATCCCTTCTTTTGTCTAGCTGGAGAATCACAAGAACCAGAGGATGATCCCTCCACTGAAGAACTCTTCCCTAATGACCCTGTCATGCAAGCATTCTTCAACTCTCTTGACAAAAAAGCCTGTCCAGCAAGAAGTCTAGAATCTTCTCCCTCAAACACTAGCGCGGATGGCCTAGATGACTTGAGATAATGGCCCACCTGGCCCCTGTGCTTTGAAGATAAAAGCACTATTTGTAGGCCCCACCTGGTCCCACATGGCCCACATGGCCCCACAGAAGATGACATAAGACTCTGTCGACCTACTACAGTGGTGGACCCCTTGGGCCCCACTCGGGGATTCCTTTTTCCCCTATATATTGAGGGATAACCCCTCATTTGTAAACATCTCTTTCTCTCTCTACTTCTCAGACTCTCTCCCTTCTCTCTAGAATTCTCTCTCTCTCTCTCTGGTTTGTAATAATCCGGTAACCATTCCGGCGACTCATTTGTAAGTTTTTAAGTTTGTTTTAATTATCAGTCTGTAATAATATTAACTTAATGATCCTCTATTCTTGGTATCAGAGCCATGATTGGCTAAAATATTGTTAATATCTGGGAGATAGTACTGTGAGCTGGAAAACTCATGAGTTTTCCGGTGTGAACAGTAGAAATTATGCTTTTTCCGTTGAGCTTTCCGGTATGAATAGTGTCTTCATGAATTTTCCGTTGATTTTTCCGGTTATACTGTTGATCAGATAGCTATCGTAATAGTA
Organism: Sambucus nigra; assembly: GCA_949130495.1. Classification (NCBI taxonomy): domain Eukaryota; kingdom Viridiplantae; phylum Streptophyta; class Magnoliopsida; order Dipsacales; family Adoxaceae; genus Sambucus; species Sambucus nigra. The sequence continues at coordinate 261,270,796 of OX422212.1, forward strand.
ACCTACCGGATAGGTGAACATGGAAGTCTGAGACTCCATCCACCTGAACAGTAGATTCCTATTCGTAATAGTAACCTCCGTTCATATGAACAGTCGTTTACTATTCACACGATGTGTACAGTATAAACTATTCATTGTCAGAAATCCATATTCAATGATAATAATAAGGAGTGTTATTAGTCTATATATGTTCCTAATTTTGTCCCTAGAATTTCCACGTTGGATATGCTACGTTTTCGGGTTGCCTTATTGCCGTGTTTGGCTGGCTGTGTCCCAATGTGAATCGTTGACCCGTGGGCTGGGATGTATTCTGGGATAGAAAGACTATTGAATACAGCTTATTATATTCATTAATAGTATTGATTTTTGCGATTAATAGTTTACTTCTTATTCCTGATCAAATCTGGTGATTTCCCTAAAAACCACTTAAACTTTTTAATACACTATTTACTTATTGGACTCACTCTAAAACCTTTTCTACTGTCACTCTAACACTTTTGAATTTACAGTACTCCAGTATCTATTCCTCCAGATATTAACATCTTTATTTGTTGTTTTATGGATCCATATATGGTGGACACCATCACCCAACAACCACAAGAGTTCGTGAAGAACTCTTCATTAATGGAATTTGAGGTTCAGAAGAATCTCAATCGTTGGACTATACCTAAGGTACAGCCCAAAACTATTTATAACACAAACTGGTATAACTTCAGAAGCAAGTATGCCATTAAAACTATGGAAGAAACCATTAGTTTAGACAAACAAGATAAAAAACTTGAATTGTTTAAATTAAGTGATCTTATTAATCACATTAATGATAAAAATTATCATTTTGTTCATGTCGGTTTAATTCCCTCTAGACAATCTGTCGAAGAGGAAAAAGCTCCCCTTCTGAATCCTTCGTATCATGATGATATGAATCTTCATGGTGTTTTTACCCATGATCAAATACCACATGGTATTTATGAGAAAGCTGAACCTTCTCAGCGTAGAACTTCACCTACGCCGTCTGAAATGAATGTCAGACTTTGACTCCTTTCCTTTTATGGATTTTTCTTACAATAGGAAAGAATGTAGTGCCAAGTTCAATTTACCTAAATGGGAAAAATTTAGGACTTGGTTCTTAAAAAAATTTAGTAATACATTTGACTACCAAAAAAATTTCTTTTTTAATGGTAGAATAATTCTTGGAGGCATTTTTCCAAGAACCAGAGGTGAAACGAACAAGTTCTTCTTTGTTAGAAAAAGAGTTTAGTTGTTTTAAAATTCCTCCATAGCCAATTTTAGAGGCGTCAGTCTCGACAATTTTAAAAAATGAAGGATTTGCTAAAGCAAGGCAGGGTAAAAGCTTAACTTTTAATTTAATTTTCTGCACTGCTTTAGTGTGTTCTTCAGTCCAGGGAGAAGGATTCTTTTTTAACCTGGAGTAAAGTATTGCACTATCATGTGCCAGATTTTTATAATAATCACCAATATAATTGAGACTACCCAAAAATCTTTGAAGCTGAGTTTTTTCCTTAAGTTCATCAGGAATTTTAGAAGCAAATTCGATGCTCCTGTCAATGGGAAGAATTTTGCCTTCGCCAATATTATGCCCTAAAAATCTAACCTGAGTCTGAAAGATTTTCATTTTTGGGGCAGAGACAACTAAACCATTAGTTTTAATAACATCTTTAAAAATTCTTAAATGTTTAAAGTGTTGGTCAATTGAATTAGAGAAGATAAGAATATCATCAATATAAACAATTGAAAATTCTGAAAAAGGGTTAAAAATATCATTCATGATATTCTGGAATTCAGAAGGGGCATTCTTAAGCCCAAAAGGTAGAACATTCCATTGAAAGTGAAAAAAAGGAACAACAAAGGCAGTCTTGTATCTGTCTTTTGGTTCGATTTGGATTTGCCAATATCCAGATTTAAGATCAAATTTGGAAAAAATAGTGGCAGAATGTAACATGTCCAATAAATCTTTTTTATTGGGAATGGGATATCTTATCCATTTTAACACATTGTTAAGGGGCTTATAATTAATGACAAGCCTAGGAACTCCACGTTCTTTTTCAGCTGCTTTATTAACATAAAAAGTAGTACAGCTCCAAGGAGAATAACTCTTGGAAATGAGCTTTTTATCTAATAAGCTCTGGATCTCTTTTTTACAAAGGTCAAGAAGCTGAAGCTTCATTTGACAAGGTCTGGCCTTAGTAGGAATATCTTTTTCCTGAAAATCCTTATCATAAGGAAGAGAAACAATATGCTTTTTCCTATCCCAAAAAGCATTTGGGATATCACTACAAATTTCTGCCGTTAACTTGTTTTTAACAACAGTAATTTTTTGAGTGATAGAGGGAGTCATTAAATTCTTTTTAATGTTGAGGAAGAGAACTTCCTTTTGGAGGAAATTAAGTTGATTTTCTTTAGAAACAATATTGTTATTTAAAGAATTAATCCTTTTAATTTCAGGTTTAGTGATGAATTCAAAAACAATTTTCTGGTTTTGAATAGTGGTATATATGCCAGTTGCATCAATTTTGTCAATAGGCATAAGTAAAGATAAAAAGGGTGTACCTAAAATAAGCTGCACAGAAAGGTCTTTAATGAGCAGGAAGGTACTATCTAAACAAATTCCATTGTTACAGATCTCGACATTAGTTAATTTATACTTAATGCCCATGCTGTCTCCACTGGCATTAAATAAAGATTGAGTAGTTTTTTCAAAATACTCAGTAGGAACAACTCCTTCTTGGATACAATTCATGTCAGCTCCGCTGTCAACAAGGGCAATAATATTACATAAAGTGAATTCCTTATTGATGACCAAGTTAATGGTGGTATACCATTTTTGGCTTGGGATTCTGTTAATGATATCCAGGAATCCTGAGGAATCAGGAGTGGATTGAGCAGATGCAATTTTGAGATTGTTAATTTCAACTTGCATATTATTCTTCTGGCTACGGAGTTGTCCTAACTCAGTTTTAAGATTATTAATCTCGTGCCTTAAATCATTAAGGTTAGCAGGCTTATTGCTGTTACGAGTATTCTCAAGCCTATTAAAAACTTCCTTAAGGCTATAAGCCTGAGGGGATTGGCTGGATGTTGGAAGGGCCGCCTCCTGAGCATAACATGCTTGGACCAGCTTGAGCTTAATGCCAGGGTCAGAAATTTTTGTAATGATATCAATCATACTTTCTTGCTGACTGGTCATAACATTAAGACTTAATCCATTTCTTTGGATAATAGATTGGAGATGATCGCATCTTTTAGTTAAAGTGTTACACTGACAATCATTGTCAGTGGAAACCGAGCTACTAGAGCTTTGTAAATTATAAAGCTCATCATCGCTAGAAGTATCCTCTGAATCGTCAGAGGAATCAGAAGAATTAAGTAAGAGTTTACTTAATTGATCTTTCAGGTGATCATCAACCTGAAGATTACTGATTTTATCTTTCAGTTTGCATTTACTAGCATAGTGGCCAAATTTGCCACATTTAAAGCATTTAACTTTAGTTTTATCGGATTTCTTTCTGACATATTTCTTATGTTTTCTAACGGGTTTATCGTTAGTTGTAATAGCCTTATTACGTTTATATTTAGGTTTTGAAGAATATTTTTTCTTCTTATTGGAGACTTTATGAGAACTTGTCTTACCAGTGTCATAAGCAAATTGTTCACAAAATTCTCCTAATTCTTTCTTTCCTTAAAGATTATGTTTTTTAAGCTGTCTGGACAGCTTAAGGTCATTACAGAGGGAAAGAACCTCTTGGATGACAACACTTATGAGTTGGCCATAAGTGTATAAGTCGTAAGGGATAGAGATACCATCATGTTTATCTCTAAGTTTCTTTCGGACTTTTTCCGAAAAATAGGTAGGAAGGCCATCAATGAATTTGGCTTTCCAATGGGTAGAGTTAGCATCATTTCGTTGAGTAACTCTGGCAAGGAAGACATCCTTATACCATCTAAATTGGCTAAGAGTAGGACATCTAAGGTTTTGTAACAATTCTCTGTTACGTTCTCTTTGGTAATCACCACTGCCTACAAAATGATGGATAATAGAAAGCAGGAGGGTGTAAACAGAGTCCTGGACTCCCTGATCACGCTGCTGTTCATTCTTAACAATTTTGACGGCGTAGAGGATCTCGTTCCTCTGCTGTTCAGTGAGAATATGCTCCCACCAACCTCTAAGGGTACCTGTAAATCCAGTAACGATCATTTTGGAAATACTATGATCAGTGGCTTCACTATGCCGGCATATTATGGAATACATGCCCATTTCATGAACTAATTCATAAATCTGAGATTCAGAAAGTCCATCAAGATTCCAGTCATAAATGGATCTTCCGCAAAAGGTATTTTGCAAAACCTGACTTTCTTCAAAAAGTAGGTCTTGAGGAGTAGGACGATGATAGTTACCTTGCTTGACTAAAGGGTTAAGGTCTTTGATCTGAGTAATAGTACTGTCAATATCAACACCGGACCACCAACGGTAAAAGAAGACTCTTTCAAGTTGGGGAATATTGAGGTTGCTCATCTGACAACGAAAGTTCCAACTAGAAATCCAGGGGATCTGCATTTCTGTGAAGAACAATAAAGTGTTGAGGCCAATCGGGGCCTTCTTCTTTCCCCGCAAAAGAGGATGAAATTGGCACAAAGGTAAAAAGAGTTTGGCATTGGCAATTTCAGCAGGAAGAATATCAATTCCGGGACCAAATTTATCCCACCAATTGAATACCCATCCGGGATGAGAATTTTTAAAAGAATTTGGGCACAAAACAAAAAATAGTATATAAAAGAAACCAAACAGCAAAGAACATATATAGTGTTATTAGTCAATATATGTTCCTAATGTTGTCCCTAGAATTTCCACGTTGGATATGCTACGTTTTCGGGTTGCCTTATTACCGTGTTTGGCTGGCTGTGTCCCGATGTGAATCGTTGACCCGTGGGCTGGGATGTATTCTGGGATAGAAAGACTATTGAATACAGCTTATTATATTCATTAATAGTATTGATTTTTGCGATTAATAGTTTACTTCTTATTCCTGATCAAATCTGGTGATTTCCCTAAAAACCACTTAAACTTTTTAATACACTATTTACTTATTGGACTCACTCTAAAACCTTTTATACTGTCACTCTAACACTTTTGAATTTACAGTACACCAGTATCTATTCCTCCAGATATTAACATCTTTATTTGTTGTTTTATGGATCCATATATGGTGGACACCATCACCCAACAACCACCAGAGTTCGTGAAGAACTCTTCATTAATGGAATTTGAGGTTCAGAAGAATCTCAATCGTTGGACTATACCTAAGGTACAACCCAAAACTATTTATAACACAAACTGGTATAACTTCAGAAGCAAGTATGCCATTAAAACTATGGAAGAAACCATCAGTTTAGACAAACAAGATAAAAAACTTGAATTGTTTAAATTAAGTGATCTTATTAATCACATTAATGATACAAATTATCATTTTATTCATGTCGGTTTAATTCAAATTGCTTTTAAACCTTTAACCATTGCTGGTATGAATGCCTGTCTACAAGCTACACTACGTGATGGTAGATGTACTGACTTTAGACAATCATTAATGGGGGCTATAGAAACTAGCCTATGTAATGGACCGGTTTATTTTGATGTTTTCCCTAACATTACCCTGTCCCTTACTGATATGCACCTTTGCAAAGCTCTAAGTCTTAGAGTTCAGACCAAAGGTTATAAATTTCTTCCTGGTTCAGAAACCATTGGGATTGTCTATCGTATTTATTACAAAGTAATGAATACCATATCCCCAAACATTAAACAGTTTAATCCTTTTGGTAAAACTGTGTTAACTGGTATTCAAGAGTTCCTCGGAGAGGTCTGTTCCTCGGAGCATATGAGTTCCTCGGTAAGGTCTGTTCCTCGGAGTAACATGGTTCCTCGGAGCATGTGATTATCTCGGAAGTGCTTGTTGTTTCCATGTAGATAGCCACGTGTCTTTGTTTTATTGATCCAAGTCAGTAGATTAATTTTTGTATCAACAGTCATGTTCATCATGTTCTCCTAATCTCCTTTAATATTACTCTTATGTCCATTATTACAGAGTTACAATCTTGAGCTCCACATAAATCTAGGTGATATCTTTGGTGTTATCATATGAAAACATCGAGAGCACTACAATAGGGAACTACTACCAAACCTTATTCATCCCGATAATCCCCCAAGATCGAACACTCGAGTAAGATATGTCCTTATGCAAAAAGAAGAAGAGGAAAAAAATTAATTAGCACAAAAAACAAAGAGAAAAATAAAATAGAATACCATGAATCACCATACTTACATAGACACTAGGGTTATTCACCCTAGAAGAACAGTGGTGTGATGGCTCATGCAACAGGATGTGATCATCAGCTACAGGCTTAAACAGACCATAGACATTCGCATTGCCTAATGTAAGTGGCCCCCTAACTGCCACTCCAAACCAGCCCAGTCATCAACAACCATCCACTCAAAATTTTATTCCTCGTTTGAATAACCCTATGTAGACACCACATTATAGGACCCCCTAAGTCTCTTCGTAGATCCCTAACGCTTCCCCTTTCCACTGCAAACCTAGGTCGCACTCCCAGTACCGATCTAGAGGCCATCGGGCACCCCTAAGCCCCATTTGACTTTGGTCAACTCTATAGTCAGAGGGAAAACTCTTTGAATATTTAAACGGATCCAAATAACCTTTCCATCAATCCAAATCATGCATGAATAGGCATAACGGTTTGGACGAACTGACCATTTCATTACCAAAAATTTATTTAGAGGCCATCGGGCGCTCTCGGGCCCCGAGTTGGCCCCAATAAACTTCACCATCAGAGCGAAAGCTATTTGAATCTTGGAAGGGGCACTAAAACCACTTTATAATGGTCTACCTTATGCACAAAAAACATAACAATTCATACGAATGATCATTTTCCCCTCAAAAATAGATCTGAAGGTCACCAGGCGCTCTCGGACTTCGTTTGACAAAATTCAACTCTTCAGCTTGAAGGAGACTGAATGAATCTCTGAAGGGCACTATATACCCTTTATAATGATCCACCCCATGTGAAATTCTAACCTACGGTATGGACAAATGATCCGTTTTACTCCGAGAAGTCATAAAACGTTTTCGAGCCCTGGTTAACTAAGGTCAACTTTCTAAACTAAGCGAAACTCTTTGTAATATCGAATTACATCTCCTAACCTTTTGAATTATCTGTCCGTGCATGATTCATACTTACCATACAGATGAATGATCTGTTTTCATTCGACGATCTCTCGTCCAAAAGAAACAGATGTCAATCTAAGGCATTTGGGACTTATTTGGGGTCTACATCAAAGGGTTGATGATGAGAACATTCGATCAGCCTCCTATCTGCTCCAATACAATAGCTATACAACTTCTTTCACTGCTCGTCCGGTGATCAGTGAAACAGGGCCAGTACCACCCTCTACAAGTTCTTTGCCAAAATCCCACGTTCCGTTGAGCGAAAGGATGAAGAAGGGAAAGACTCCCGCTCTGTTTGAGAAAACTGCCTCTGGTTCTGGGGAGGTAAAAAGGATTAAGATTGATGTCCCAAAGGAGGGGAGAAAGTAGACTGGTGTAGTTCCTTCAACTGCTCCCGCTAAAGTCTCCTAGAAGGTTACTGACAAGCCCGCAGTGGCTCCGAGTAGCTCTGCTGCTCCTGGAAAGGTGATTGTGATATCACCGACCAAGGATTCTTCCTTGGTTGTACCTGTTCCCCCGAGGAGGCTGAAGAAGAGCTCCTCGGTCAATTTGGATGACACCACCATTCAGCCCCCTACTACTGGGACTAAGGTTCCCACATCTGTTCCCCCGAGCTCTGACATGAGCTCGGTAAAGTCCTTGACCATTCCCGAGGTGCAAGGTAATGAAGATAACCTTACCCGGGATATGGTTACTTCTTTGGCTGCTCGTCATCTTGCTTCAGTAAGTACTTTTACTTTGAACTTTTCATATTTTCCTTTGTTGTTTCTCATATTTGTTTCTGATTTTTCTGTTTACAGTTAACGAGCTGCTTCAACATAATCCTCAAGAAGGATGAAGCAATCAAAGCTTCTTGCTCCTCGTCCAGTGTGGAGGGAGCTCTGGAAGAAGCTACCAAGTCCTTGGAGGAATCTCGCCAGAAGTACATTACTGATAAGGCAGTTTGGGAGAATAAACTTGCTTCCTCCGAGCAGGAGAAAACTCGGGTTGCTGAGGCCTCCAGGGATTTGGATAGCAAAGTGAATGCCTTGGAGAAGGCTAACAAAGAGCTCGATGTGAAGCTCAAGGCTGTTGAGGAGTTTGAAAATAAACTCAAGGCTACTGAGGA